>OU452245.1:6877500-7502500 GCA_911728495.1 Furcula furcula
ACCTGTGTAGGTCAACCGGGGTACATGGGATTCTTTCCCACTAAATCCCCGTGGTTGTCACATCGACACATGAGGGGAAACCTGGGCTCTCCTGTGGAATCTGCACCAGGAGTCCTTCAGTGCGTTTCCTTCGGAGCCTGCCACTGGGGGTGCATTTTAGTCCCCCGGGAACCAGACTCGGTGCTTACGGGGTTGGAAGGCAATAAACAATTAAAATGGTTAAATATTTACATCAAACACAAATTCAGTAATCAAGATAGACATGAAGTCATTTACTTTTCTATATCTAATATTATAATTATAGTACATATATATAATATAAAAAGGAAATTCTAATATAATAATCTGTATTAGTTGTTTAAATAATTTAATCCTAAAAATAAATTAGTTGTCCGTCGCTACAAAGTACTATGAAATCGTCACGGATCGTGCGACCGTCCATTGGGACGGACTAAAGAACTAAAAGATTGTAACCAAAATTTAGTAAAAATGACGTGTAAACGCATACTTAAAATTAAGTCACTTAAAATTTAGTTACCTACTTGACAACTTAATACGTGTAAATCAGGCATTACTCATAGATCTAAACTCCCCTCCCGCATGCGCACCCCCGCCTCGGTGACGCTCACTTCGCAAAGGTCCGTGCAGCAGAAATCTTTTAATTTATAAGCAGTAATATTTTAATTTCGCCATAACTTCAAAACCAAATGTCCAATTTTAATCATTCAAAGACCAAATATTATCTACATAAACTGTACTTAATGATGAAATAATTTATTTTGATAAGGATTAATAGCATGAGTAAAATAAATGCGCTTAAATGTAGTCCCAACAAAATTCAAGATTTTTAAATAAAAAAATGGTTGTTGGGCCTCACTCGACATAGATACGCGCGTGTGCCGCGGACTTTTTTGTAGATATTTATATGATCTACAATTGATTACAACATTTTATGGTTCTATCTTTTATAGTTTAGGCAGCGTACGCAAAATAAGTAACTTTTCTGGTTGATTTTTTACACCTTGTGTCCGAAAAAACCCTAATATCTTACGGAACCCTATTTTTTTCTAAAATAAAATTTAGCCTATGTTACTCGTGGATAATGTAGCTTTCGAATGGTGAAAGAATTTTTAAAAACGGTCCAGTAGTTTTTGAGCCTATTCATTACAACCAAACAAACAAAGTTTTCCTCTTTATAATATTAGTGTAGATTACTGTGGGGATCTTCTGCAGAACTTAATACAATTTTTATTCTGCAGAAAAGAGCTGTGAGAGCCATTTATAATCTGACTCCTACTGATTCACTGAAGGAAAAATTCAAAGAAATAGATATTCTAACGGTTGTTTCGCAATTTATATTTGAACATTTAGTTTATATTCAGAAAAATATTGTGTAATATAACTTTTAAAAAGTATAGTGATATTCATGGTGTTAATAACCGAAACGAACACAATCTTGTTTTACATTCCACGTGTCTCCCCAGAACAGGCAAATCGTTTATGGGCCAAAGTATACGCTTCTATAACAAACTGCCACAGGATATCCGAGATCTTCCACTGAATAAATTTAAACCTTTCGTAAGAAGCCGGTTGTCGAAAGAGGCTTATTACAAAATCTCAGATTACTAAGAGGATAAAGCTGCGTGGGCTTGAACTGCTCAACTCATGCAAGCTTAGAATTTTAGGCTTACAGTTTGTAACACATCTTAATCTGGTGGATTACTGATGGCTGTTTCACAAGTTAAATAATTGATAACATAAATACTATGTCAGTGTTTTGTGTCTTGCCTGACGAGCTACTGCTTAACAGCAGAAGTTAAATGTGAGCCACTGTGATTTTGGTTCGGTCATGCTCGCCATCGAAAAGTCTTTGCTTGTGGCGGCTTCGTGTGGCGGGTCACCCCTTTCCCTCTAATATGAGTGATGGCGGCTGCTCGAGTCAACTCGTGCGCGGGTGCTGCTTGGTGGGACTGGACCGACTACTATCCCTTTGGCCTTTTAGTTTGTTGTAATTTTATGTCGTAATTTATTGTTGTCTTCTTTTCTCCCTTGCTTTATGTTTTGAACGACAGGACACACTATCGCTAATGTCGATTCAATTGTAACAAATTTTTTACAAAAAAAAGAACCGCCTTCAAAATGCAACTAAAAAGCCTGAAATAATTTCTAATAATTAGTGGTTTTTACATCTACATTGTTGGACTTGGACTACAACAATTATAAATACATATTACTATCAAAGACGGCGCCAAACTGGAAAACAGTTAGGTACTATCGCGGACACGAACGGTAGCCCACTTAGCAAACAGATTTCTTTGAACGGTGCTAAGTGCGTAAGAGCGGGAAAACCCCGCCCACACGTAATTTCGGCCAATGACAGGTTGGGGTGGGTTTAGGACAATTGTAAAAGTAACGGGATATTGCATTATTTAAAAAAGAATGATGTTTTACTATTTGCTAGTGATAAACAAGTCCGTTTGCGCGATTGTAAATTTTATGAATGAAGATTGAATAATTTTTTATGGTTTTGTTTTCTGTTGACTGCCTTCCTACTTTACCTGTGAGATGCTTTTATGGATGCTAACAAACCCTTTAATACAAAATAAAAGAATCCAAATTTTGTTTCTTCATAATCAAGGACTGAAAATAACACAAATATCTTAGAATATATATATATATATATATATAAACTATACTATTCCTAGTTTTTTATTTTTTTTATTTTGTAAATTTACTAAATGTATTTTTTATAAAATGCATATGTATGACTTATTACTATTTCTTTTTTTAATTTTATATAATATTATGTCTTTATTCTACTATTATAAAACTCACCTATTCATTTTTTTTTATAACAGTAATAAATATCTTTACTTTGATAACTAATCATCGTAATTCGAATCTATTATACTAATATGTTTTCTTTTATTAGGTAAATTAAAAATATTCCCGTATTAAGTTTTACTAAAATACGTAGATCTATGGCATATAACATATGAAATTACAATATAAACATGTGCTAATAATGGCTTAATTTTAATATGGAAGATAACCAATAAAAGTAGATAAAGAATTTTAGAACAATAGGTAATAAAACTATTGCATTGAACACGTTTTGCTCGCTCCCATACCTTAATTTTAAGAATTGCTTTGACCAACAAATATATATTTAAAAACCGTCTTAGTGCGTTGAGATAAGATTGATTTTTCTGCAATTATTAGTTTGTTGTATATTAATTTATCAGTGCAAGAGAAATATCCTTGTTTTGTCGTATGGTTAGTACCCAACCTGATGTCAATTGTTTAAACGACTTAACGACTGCTGTCTGGATGACAACAACTGGGACTGCCTTTTTACGTACCCTCAGAAGCACGGAGACGTTCAAAGGCCACTAAACGATCACCCATCTAAAGAGTGACCTTGCCTGACGTTGCTTAACCAACTGATCGTTTACCGAACAGTTATTACAACTGGCTTTTTGAGCTTTAGAAATAATCTGAATGTTAATTAATGTATTTACCAATGTCTTTGTCTTATACTTGGGTATAGTTTAGACGTATTAACAAAAACAAGTATAAAAAATGTGAAACACACTATTTGCATGAATTGTCTGGTTATTCATAACTCAAGGTCTGCCAAGTTTAGGACCAGAAGACCGTATGTATAAAACCTCCGATTCCAACAGTAAAATAGAAAGATATAATTAAATCATAATAAGCACACTATGCTTGAAAAAAACCTGAAAACTGCGACAGTGATAATAAATTGATGTGGAATGAAATACCAATAAAATGTTTTTTGTTACTAATTTAACATAGTCACGGTATATTTCAATTCCATCAATGAACTTCTAATGTCAACAAATGCTGTTTGAAAATAGTTTACACTATACAAAAAGAGATACAGCCGGTAGGGTTCGAACCATGGCACTCGCTATAAACTGCAAATATCGCCGATGGCCTCCAGACCAAACAGTCATTAGCGTTGTAAGGCGAAATTTGTAGAATTTTATTCTGACACAGTTTTTTTTTCATTATAGAAAAATATTAGACTCTCTTACTTTTTGTTGACAACCCACTTTATGTAATGTTTATTTTGATCGTCTATATTATATGCTTTATTGTGTTGTAAATGTATTTAATTCATAATAGAATTAGAAATCTTATTTTATTAAGTTGTATTAATATACAATAATACTGTACACACATATATACACACACACACTAAAGATAACATTTCCACTTATAGTTCATAATATTGTGCACTCATTTATAACATTCTGATCGTCATCATCTATTGATTTATATTTGAAACTCTAACTTTTGAAAAAAGTACGATAAAGAAGTACGATTTGGGTTTTTACAGCAACAATGCCATCTGAAAAACTTTACTGATTTATATGTTTGAATTTCATACTCTTGTAATGACGAATACACTTGCGAATTATTTGCAAGTATTGTCTGCCAATCCTTTACAATAAAAGTAATAATTTATATGAGCAATGAAACATATTAGTGCACCACATAAAACATCACCCGCCACGGGTAATCCTACTATTCAAAAGAATACCGGTTTTTTTTTAAACAGATGTTTCGAAGCTCCGATGTATTAGTGAAAAAAATGCACAATGAAAACAATAGATTGAAGCAATGCGATGGAGTTTTAAATGTTGTATTTTTTCTTCGACTATTTACATCCGATCTCAAACTAGGCACCAGTTAACTGATACTAATACTTACTTATATACTTTTTTTTGTAAATGAATACTTAAATAGATAAAACACACAGACACCCACGACCTATTGGGTAGTGGCCAGAGTGTCTAACCACTAGACCAACAGGCCCGTAAATTTTTTTTAAGGTTAATTTTTTGTTTTGGTCAAAGCTAAATTAAACTACTTTTACGGATTTTATCGCCGAAACACCGATACCTGCCTAGGATGATTCGTGAGGCTATTGAAGTCAAAAAACATCCTAATTTCAATAGAGAAGATGGTTAGGTGTTACCACCGGCTTGGGATCCTGTGATAAATATAATTAAATCCAATATCAATCAAAACACTGCACGGCCTCAAGATACTGTAAGCTCTTACTGCGTAGATCGGACCAACAATAATAACTAAGAAGACCTGAGGGTACACCGGCATAATTGTGACATAAGGACGTTCAACATCACAGTCCTCCCGTGACCATGGGTGCTGCAAAGCATTCGAAACGTCGGGATAGTAAAATCAATAAATAAACCGCGATAAAATCCGTAAAAGTAGTTTAATTTCAATGTGTAATATTCGCGTAAGTAAAAGACAACATTATGTCAAAGCTATAATGAAAAAAGTTTTAGTCCACTTCGCTTTTTTTCTAAAGCTTTTAATTTGATTTTATCGTCCAAACGTGAGGTTTTCAAATCATGTTAGTTGAAAACAATTCTCTTGTTCATCTGATTACACTAAACTAAAATAATTCTCCGGCTACGATACTTATATTAATTTTAATATTAATTTTATTTTAATATATTTATATATTAATATTTATTTTAATATTTGTTTAAATATTTATTTTAATATTTGTTTAAATATTTATTTTAATATTTATTTTAATATTTGTTTAAATATTTATTTTAATATTTTTTTAATATTTATTAATATTTATTTTATTTTAATATTTATGTTAAAATATTTTTTTTATTTATTAATATTTATTTTATTATTTATATATTTTTTTATTAATGTTTAATTATTAATATTTTTTTTAATCGTTATTAATATTTATTTTATTTTAACATTTTATTTATTAATAAAAATATTTTATTTTTATTTTATTATTTATATTTATTTCATTCTATTTTAGTCTATTCTATTTTATTTTAATCGACATCTTTTAGATGCCGACTATTTTGATCTAATTTTAGTTTGAAGTTTCTAATATTAGGCATAAATGACGTAAACTGTGCACAACAGAATAGCAGAATACATTTAAAACTTAGTTGAGTAACTAAAACCATTATATTCTATCAAACTATACCTAATTTAGTTTAATTCATGGATCTCTGAATAGGAAAGACACGACTAAACTAAAATTTAGTCTAGTTTAGTCTAGTGTGTGACAACAGAATCGGCACCATTGTAAATCTAAATACTAATAAAGTAACAATTTTTATTTTTTCGTGATAGGAACACATAGATTAATAATAAATATAATAATACCGGCCCTGGTTTATGTCCCACTGCTGGGCACGGGCCTCCCCTGAAGATGAGGGGGCTTAGGCCATAGTCCACCACGCTGGCCAAGTACGGGTCGCTAGCTAGTTAGGCTTGCTCAGATATGCAGGTTTCCTCACGATGATTTCCTTCACCGAAAGCTAGTAATAATCGCACAAAGACGATTCGCACATGATTTATTAAAGTAATCAGAGGTGCGAGCCGGGGTTCGAACCTGCGCACCTTGTTTCCAATGCAAGCGTTCGCCCACTGAGCTGTTATCGCATTTTCTTTTATAGATTATTTATCCGTAAACCGGATATGGGAGTATATTCTTTCCTTCAATAAAATAAATTGGATATAAGGAAAAAGCTCAATTATCTTCATAAATAAAGATGTCTCCAAATCAATCCAAATAGAACTAAAGCTATATTTTCAAAGAATATATGATTTTAATTAATATCTGCTTATCAGTAACTACTAATACACGCGAATCCTAAAGGGTTATTGATGGTACACCGACTCTCATCTCATAAATAACTAACTACACGACTATGATTACTCGGCTTGTATTTCATTGAATAAAGGCAACACGGCGGTGCTGGCGCACGCCTGTTAAAATACAATAATAACAATGGCATTTATTGCGGCAATACGGGTACGCCCCGCTGCCATAAACCAAGGCGGGACTAGCTCTGCATTTGGACGCACGTGCAAGCGATTATAGACCTAAGAGTGGTACACCGGAAATGTCCGCGATTGTACCTACTGCCCTTGTAAGTATTTGCTAGACGTTAGGCGCCGACTTCGATAGTAATATGTATTTATAATATGTTGTAGTCCAAGTCCAACAATGTAGATGTAAAAACCACTAATTCTTAGAAATTATTTCAGGCTTTTTAGTTGCATTTTGAAGGCGGTTCTTTTTTTTGTAAATTTTTTTTTTTTTTATTCTTTTTAGTGGTTCCCTTGGTGTATTATTAGGTTAACTTTTAACAACTTATATTTTATTCTGACAAACAGCCAGTTTAATATTTATTTTAAAAACACCCACTACATAACACAACTATGGACCATCACTAATGTAGATGTGACAATATCTTAATAAAACTAACCAATTGCCATAAACCGAAGAGATCTAGGTGTTATACTCTTAGTTCTCGAGAACCATGGACTGCAAGCTCGGTGGGTCTACATTTATTTGTGCCGAGAACCCGTGTCCACCTTCTTGCTCCATCGTCAGACCCTGATCACCATTTTTCTAGCAACTACTCATCGAGAGCTACCCAACGAGCCCAAACTCGGCAGATCTACGTTTATTGGTGCAGTGATCCCGTGATGACCTTCCTGCTCCATCATCAGACCCTGATCTCCATTTTTCTAGCAACTACTCGTCGAGACCTATCCATCGAGTCCAAATTCGGTAGGTCTACGTTTGTTGGTGCCTAGATACCGTGACGACCTTCCTGCTCCATTATCAGACCTTGATCACCATTGTTCTAGCAACTACTCGTCGAGAGCTACCCAACGAACCCAAACTCGGTGGGTCTATGTTTATTGGTGCCGAGATCCCGCGACGACCTTCTTGCTCCATCATCAGATGCTGATCACGATTTTTCTAGCAACTACTCATCGAGAGCTACCCAACGAGCCCAAAATGGGCGGATCTACGTTTATTGGTGCATAGATCCCGTGACAACCTTCCTGCTCCACCATCAGAACCTGATCTCCATTTTCCTAGCAACTACTCGTCGAGAACTATCCATCGAGTCTAAATTCGGTAGTTCTACGCTTAGTAGGCACGGCTAGGATAGGATGGATTGTTAATTTTATTATAGAGTTCCGGTGGCCATCTATGGCCTTCTTCATCAGATCCACTTCACCAAATGATACTTTCTGAATGAAAATGCTTGACTAGTTTCTAAAAATACCAAAAACGCTATATGTATGCCTATAATATTTAAGGAGTTCCCTCAGTTACTCATGGTAAAAAACAACCGAATTGATAACCTCCTCCTTTTTTTTGAAGTCGGTTAAAAACAAACAATGTTTAAGAAAAGTGTAAAAATGACAAGCCCGCTGAGTTTCTTGCCCGATCTTCTCAGTTGAGGCTGCGTTGTGATCCGGTGGTAGCTTTTAAAAAAATTACCTTTGTAAAGTGCTAGCAATTTTGAAGCCTATTTGAAATAAAGATTTTGGACTTTGACTTTGATTAGATTTCATTTATAAATAAATTAAAGCATGCGTGACTTAAGGATTTCTTTTTTCCTGTTTCTCTTCAACTCTCACTTTGACGAGAAAAACTGATTGCAATAATGACTGTAATTTGTTTATATACATTTTACATTTTAAATGCCAGTCGTAATTAATTTCAAATTTATGTTAAGTTCACTGAACAGTAAAAAAAACATCTGACCATCACCAGTATCAGCAGTCGAAAGACGTCCATTGCAGTACAAAGCCGGACCATCGGACCAAAGAATAATTTCGAATAATTACACAACCAATCAAATCGTCGCCAGTTTCAGCTAACTGTTTGCATAACAATAATTTTCTATAATAATTTCATATTCTAACGTCTATAATGGTTGCCCGCGGGCTTAACAATTGTTGCGGATGGATAGACAAACAGAATATCCGATTGCGGTTTTATAAATCGATCGAGTTACGACTCGATTGTTGATTATTGTAGAATGGGATTTTTTATTGTTGCAACATATTTTTTAATATCGATTTCACTGGTAAATTAAGTCAGCAGTTGTTGGAGGCAATTTTCTTGATTGTGGTACTAATTAGACACTAATTTGGGGAGCTTAATTACATCAATCAAAGTTTTTACTTTTATTTACTTACGATATTTTAATACTCATTTTAAATATTTAAGTAGTGTCATAAAAATATGGTTTTCAGTGTAAATGTGAAGTTTTTTATGCGAGTCCAAATGTTACCAAATACTGTGAGCTAAATACATACTTACTTTGGTAAGAAGTTTCAAGCCACAAATATGCACAAATCCAAATAGGTACTACTATAATAATTCAATATTTTATTTTTTGAATCCTTTATTATTACTCCATTTTCAGGTATAACTAAGTTTAATCCTTTCTTTATTCCTTCTTTACGTTACCGGCGCTTTTAAGACGTGTTGCTTGGACTATTTTTAGGCCACCAAGTAGGCATTTAATTCGAAGTATTGCTCTAAACTCTACCAACTCCAGGTGACACCACCCTCCCCACCCACTTCTAAGACCACAGGCAGCAAGTGTAAACATCGCTGTGTTTCGATGTGAAGTTTAAGTGGCTTAATAGCTTGCATATATACTCCGTAGCGCAGGAAACCGCTTGCTATGCAGATCGCGATCGGATGTCGCGGGTTCGAATCCCGCGGGGGGCAATAACTTTGTGTAGTTGTTCCTACTGGCTGGAACAACTCAGGCTGACCACCTGATTGTCTATAAAGTAAGATGATCCATGCGTCGGATGGACATGTAAAAAGTCGGTCCTGCGCCTAAGCTCTCCCCGGTCGAGGCAATCCTCCGTCCCATCGGATTGTGAGTGATATAAAGGGAGAGAGAGTACACTTGTGTCTACGCAAGCACTTGTACACAATATCTCCCGCGTACATGGCTGATCTTGTGAAAGATTGGCCGCTGTGGTCGTATCGGCCAGGAAGACATCATTTCAATAAACGATAAATTCAGTATTTTATAAATATACCTACATGCGATGCTACAATTGTGATTATACAATTGGCAACTCTATATTTTCAAATGATGACAATAATTAATATATAAGTAATGTATAAGTATGTATTTGCTTATAGTAAGGTAAATCTTCTTTTCTATACCAAACCGCTTATATTTCATAACCAATTGCAGTTCTCGTTAAAATCACAATACGACCACGATCAATTGCGATAGCACGCGACTTCCTCACGGCCGACCACAATCATTTCCCCGTCCAATCGTTCCAGTAACAATAACAAGCGCCACTCAGAGATGTTTGCTTTTGTTCTAATCTTGCTTTGTGGTAGTGTTAGAATCATTATACTGGAATACGATTACCTTCTATTTTTTTGTTTTCTCGGAGAGAATCTTCAATAATTATTTTATATAAACATGCTTGCGGACAAGCTGGACAACCCCATAATGCGGCACTGGGTAACGACGCACTGTCCTTCACTCAGATGTTGTTTTATTTAATTTTTATGTGCTCTTTTTTAATGTAATATAACTAATTTTACGGATTATATCGCTGTTTATTTTTGATTTCATTTAATTAAAAAAGAACACATTAAAATTAAATAAAATAACACTGTGTGTTTCAATCTGTAGTATTCGCGTAAATATCAGAAATCATTATAACGGGTGTAAGGGACATCGTACCGAATTTTTTTTATAAGATGTCAAATAATGTCAGAATAATATTTATTTCTCAAATTACATTGCAAATTTTCTAAAATAATAATAATTAATTGCCTATTAATTAATTGCCTATTTACTATTTTAGTGCATAAAGAATAAATAAATAAATAATTAAATAAATTTTCCCCAAATAAGTAATTTATTGTTTTTAAATTAAAATTATGCTTTATTATTGTACCAATAATGATATTATAATTATTATACTATTTTTATTTAAAAAGTGTTTTTTTTTTGGAAATTCATGAAAAATCCGATGAAAAATTTCAACACTAGTGTGTTCAGTATCATGTACTGGATCCCTGGTTTCGGTTTTCGGTACGATGTCCCTTACACCCTGTATAAGACCCGTTGCTTGGATATTGGATCATTATGTTCTTTTTTATTTGTGCATGTTTCCGTTTTATTGTATAATAGTTGTGTGTGTAGTATGGACTTATTTGTAAATATAAATAACAAAAAATAATAAAAAAAATTAAATAGGCCCCAGGGACTCTGTGGGATTCTTCACCACTAAAACCACCGAACCTACCTCACTGGCACCTAAGAGACCTGAGGCCTTCGGTGGAATCTGCACCAGGTACCCCCCAGCCTTTAAGCCCGTCGCCGGCGATCGCGTTATGGTCCCCTGAAACCAGTCACGTTACTCACGGGGACGGGGGTCGCAATCCCAATGCTGTCACTCGGAGTAGCCGTTGTAGGTACTCGATGGATGGAATATAATAAACCTACCTTTTATATGGAAAATAACAATTGTCAAGTATTTTCAGACATTTTATTGGTAAGCACGTAGATCCAAGTAGGTAATACAATCGAGGTTTGACAAAAGTTATGACTTGCTTATTTCTAAATTAGAATTTTGTAGAACGATACTTTCATATCAAAATTTTCCATTAGTTATGAACTGAAAAAGCCTTTTAATTTAAAAGCCTTTTTATTTAGGGTGGTAAGAAAAATCAATTTCAAATTTTGTTAGTTTATGCGACGGTTATGTTATCAAAAGTCTAGACGTCATTTGTATTGGCCGAGACGTTCCAATTTCAAACTAATTTCAAATCGAGTTCTTTATAAATGTCATTTGTTTGTCGAGTTCAGCGCGTGCCCACTAATGGAAAGCTTTATCGAACGATTCGTTTTTCGAAAAAAATTAAGGACTGTCACGAACTACAGTCGCTAACGAAATTTGGAGCGTAACCTCAGGGAAGCAAGGTTTAATTTACATTAAAAGAAATTGATCAGTTCCGATGATTCAGCCATTGTTCGTGCTAACGTTATCAGCCAGCGTTATTTGCTTAAGTTTCGATGTTTCTTTTAAACCTTTTATCGAATGCCCAGACACAGACAGTGTTTTGAATTAAAACATTATTTTGCGTGTTGGAAACGAATCCAATGTTTAGTGTTTCTCGATTAATCGGAACACAATTGTGTTTGAATGTAATCGATATTTATTTCTGATTACTGACAAAATAATATTTTACGTTAGAAAAGATTAAATGAAGTATTTTGATTTGTTCCTTTATTATTGCTTGATATTTTATTGAGCACAACATTCAATCTGCATGACTATTAAAATGGCAGGTAGACAGTCTAATAAATTTAATACGTGCTCACTGCTTATAGATTTTAAACAATAACAAAAAAATAGGATCTTCAAATTTATTTGATACAAGAGTTCTGTTCAAAGATTGTTACTGTTTTTCTGACAGCTTATTATAGAGAACAGGTGGTAATAATCTAGGAACAATTGTCAGCGAGGATCTACGTAATTCTGTGGTACTAGCAAAGACCGAGGTTTAGCTCGTTGGCTAAATTGTTTTAGAATACGCAACATAAAACTAGATATGAGGGAGGATAGATAACTATCTATTGTAGTTGAAATAAGAAGATGTGTTAATCTTTGTAAACCGATAATTCTGCCTTATATAACTATCGATAGGTAACAGTAGAGTTGTTTAACCGAAACATATATGGAATCGTTTTGAATAACAGTTTAATGAAACCGATTTATCGGTGTGGGTGGTGAAATTTTTAACGAAGTCACAACGGGCACAAAAGAAATAAATTAAAATATTTTGGAAAAAAACAAATACATACGCTACGCACTAAGAATTGGTAACCGTCTCCTTTTTGGAATCGGTAAAAACATCCAAGTCGGTATGTATATATTTGGTGGAATATAAACACGTTTGCGACACTGTTGATCCTTTTTGAAATCGGTGAAAAAGTATGATTGGTTTGACAAGTTCACCGACATAGCTCTTAAGATCTGCAAGTTGAAGTGGCAATGGGCTGGCCACATCGCTCGGAGAACTGATAACCGTTGGGGAAGAAAGGTTCTCGAATGGCGAACACGAACCGGAAGACGTAGCGTAGGCAGGCCTCCCACTAGGTGGACGGACGACGTTGTGCGCGTCGCAGGTAACCGGTGGATGCAAATAGCCAATTGTCGTTCATTGTGGTGTTCGAAGAGGGAGGCCTATGTTCTGCAGTGGACATCTTCCGGCTGGTGATGATGATGATGATTTTTTTTTTATATTTTAACACATTACGTGAGTGCTTGCAATTGACACTACTTTTTACATAGGTATCTACTAAGCACACGCGAGCGAAGCCGTGTACAAGAGCTAGTCATTAATAAAACATTTCGTCAGCTTCCCAAATACAGGGAAAGCAATAAAATAGCCTACATTCATTTCCCGCGTGAACGCCGACCGTAGTGATGATAGTTCTCTATTATGAATTCAATCAACATAAATTAGTTTTAATTTGGCCGATGACGTCTCGACCGTGGATTCGTCCAGGCCGATTCAGAGGGTCGCCGCACACTACCTCGCAATCCGAGAAAGGACAAGTAAATACAAAATTTATTTAATGTTAAGGTTATACCTATTTGAGTTGTCGTTTTAATTTTTTTTTATGATTTTATTATTTTTGTAAAGAAATGTTAAGTGATTAAATTATAAAAAAATAAATGAAAAGTTTAAAATATTTTTGTAGGAAGCTACACACTTCATCAGCAGCCAAAAGACCACCACTGCTAAACAAAGTCCTCTCCCTTAGGAGGGAGGGGTTGCCAAAATCCTCACTTACATTTTTTTTATTTAATTATATTGTAACCCACATAGTGGATAACTTAATTTATTATTTAAAATTTTATTTTAATTTGTATCATACATAGCACACGGTGAGAATTTTGAAACAAAAATGTAAGTAAGTATATAACTTTGATCTGTTAGTTTTTGAGAGTAAAAAATACATTGTACGTTGTAGTAGTTAGGTTCTCTGGGTGTTACTCAAAAGCCCCGGTCTTTTTCGGCTTCAATAATTAGCGAAATATAATAATATCTTGGGACAATCCACACACGGTCATCTGATCCCAAACTAGGCAGAGCCGTTAATTATGTTAATTATGGAAACCAGACAACTGATACTAATACTTATATACATTTTTTTTTGTAAATACATACTTAAATAGTTAAATAACACCCAGACACTTGGTGGGAATCGAACTCACGACCCATCGGTTAGCGGACAGGGTGTCTAACTACTAGACCAACGGGCCCGTCAAACTAATAAACTAAGTTCGCCTAGCCCATCTTAAGCATTAGCAGCTCTTGCAAATTGGCCAATCTCTCCACATGAATAGCACACAGTAATTGCTACTCAAGTTAAACCAAAATAAAATTTTAATAGTGCGAGTTAAATTTCTGGCAAAAGTCAAGTCGTAGTGCTTATAATCTCTCTGACACGAACGTCATCAGTGGGCACAAACCCTAACGCGGTCATTCGTTTTTCTGATTCCACGTTGATTGTGTGTAATCATTTTTTTTTTTTGTTTATTTATAATTTAGTACCGAATTATATGGGATTGAATGGATAATATATGAGTTGCGTAAACATCCCCGTAGACACTCGTCTAGGGTTTTATTATTAGATTTATGATTGTTGACGTTGTGCCCGTGGCCCTCTAAAGCTAGAAATGTTGTTGGGGTGTATAAGGAAGTACCTACACTTAAATAGTCAGTTACAACTGCAGATGTTCGATTATAAAAAAGTAGTTCAAATGTTATAAGGCAGACGACAAAATGTTCTATTCTTAGTTCAAATATTATAAGGTAGTCGACCAAATGTTCTATTCTTAGTTCAAATATTAAAAGGCAGTCGACAAAATGTTCTATTCTTAGTTCAAGTATTGTAAGGCAGTCGACAAAATGTTTTATTCTTAGTTCAAATATTGTAAAGCTTTTATGTTAAAACGCTTACAATTTGTTAAGCTTACAATTTGTTGAACTCTGTTTGGTAAATGACAATCAACGAACTTGCTCTATGGGACTTGGCTAGCAAAATGAGGTTAATGGGTACCTCTTGACCGTCTAGGTTGGTACTCATTTTGTATTGTTGTTTTGGAAGGAGGCGGACCTTTAGGAACAGAGTTTAAACACACATGTCGGTTTTTGATAAACAAAATTATATGTTTTATTCTAAATGTAGTTATGGTTTTAATTACTGTTCTACACGTAAGGGGTTTATATATTGGTTAATAGCCATGACGAGAATAGCACAGATAATAGCGTGCGATTGCTTGCGTGCCGTGTTGTCGGTTTTCCAGGCGCACATCAAAAGAGAGTGACGCGTAGAATCGGCATCCACACATTTACAATGCTAATAATTCTTAGGCAAAATTTAAATATACAAAATCTTTACCAGAAGTTTAATACTAGAAATCTAACTAATGTCCCTTCGCTTTGAAAAGAAGGGAAGGGGAATTTATATTTTTCTAACTCCTCCACTTTTCTAATTAAATTTGTTGCGGGTTCCAAGGCAATTTAGCATTTCCCCGGGACTTGCGAGGGTCAAACCTTGGTGTAGAGGTCACCAGTGAAGGCACCTGGCTAACAGGAGTCACAGTGGTGGGAGTGGGAATAAGTGGTGGTTTCAGTCCCAATAAAAAAATATACAAAATTTTGCAAACAATTATGGCAGGGTACACTTTGATTGTATTTGTACGTAGTCAGCCAGCCAGCCAGCCTCGAAACCCTTCGCTCCTCCCGTCATGGACGCGAGAATTGCCCAAAGTTCACTTACGAGTAGGTACTCATAATATACGTTTAGTGAGAGACATTTCCTGTTGATCAACTCTCGGACGATAATCGATTGCTTGCTTTTCCGTATTTTTCAGTGCCCTCTAAAGCAAGGAGACGCTCAATTAAAATGCCACTAAATGGTCACCCATCCAAGGACTGGCCTTGCCTGACGTTACTTAACCAACTCGTTTACCGAACAGTGATTACAACTGGCTAGGTGCGTCTCAAACAAACAAACTTCTTCATCATCCTAGTGACGAAGCAAGCTGTTCGCCTGATGGTAAGCGACAAGCCTGCCTATAGACAGCTGCATTGCACTGCCGCTCGTCATACGAGACCATCGATATAATATATGAACTAGATAAACATTCACGAACAAAATGACATCTAAAATGTGGTCGCGGTGGTTGCAAACTTATCTGTGCTGGTGGCGTAAACGTGAACTAACGGATTTATTATGACAACGACGTGTAGTTTGACAGTTTCATATAGACAGTAGCGACACTCTTATCGGCAAAAATAATTTTGTCAGACTGTGGCTTGTAAAGAAATAGCGACACAAGGGCGCTATTTCTCGCTACCACTTTCTGAACCGTGACACCAAATCTAGTTTAAATATTATATCGATGCCCGAGACATTAGTTATAGAGCGTCCAACCGATTATTTTCTTTTTGACAGCACCAATAGAACGTAACTGCGTCATGTTACGCAAAAGTTCACTTTTAAAAGTTCACTTAAAGTGAAGTTCACTTTTAAAACTTTTAAAAGTGAACTTTTGCGTAACATGACGCAGTTACGTTCTATTGGTGCTGTCAAAAAGAAAATAAACGGTTGGATCTATTATAGTTAGTGTATTGTGTTCGGTAATTTTACCAGCTACAGTGCCGTTCACACCGGAACACAGCAATGTTTACACAAGCTGCTTGGAGGCAGTATAGCTGACAATGCTGTGGTACCTATTTAATGGTTTTTTTTTTCCAAGGGGAAAGCTTCAAAAGGCCCCAGGGGCTGTTTGGCTCGAACGGGGTATGTGGGATTCTTACCTACTAAAATCCATATTGCCACATGAGAGGGGAGCCCAGGGATTTCCGGTGGGATCTGCACCAGGATCCCGTCAGTACTTTGCCTTTGAGCCCGCCGCCGGGGGGGGGCGCATTTAAACCCCCCGGGAACCAGTCACGGTGCTCACGGGGACGGGGGTCGCAACCCTGCCGCTGTCCTCCTCGGAGTCGCTGCCGTACTCAATTGACGTCCTAGGGCCCACACCCCGCACGTTCAGTGACTTTAAAGGTTTGCTGTCGTATGGTACTTTTTTTTTGGGAATGATAGACGCTGTTGGCCGCAGATGGCCATTACAGCTTCACCGGACAATAGGAGGCGAGCGTTTAAAGCGCTCTAGCCTTAACGGCAGAAGTAGCGACGAGCTCAAGGGCACCTCAGGGAGGCACGGCCTCGGCTTGGGCTGTCGCTTAAGAGAGGGCTGAGTTTACCACCGGTTCACAACGCGCCCCCACTGAGAACAACCGGGAAGAAACTCAGTGGGGTGATGCACGTCGTTGAGGTCGCATACGTACGACCCTTCGGCCTCGCCGGCGAGACCGGTGTCTATTAGCTAGTGTAGCATACGGTTGTCGGGGAGGGTTCGGCGCATCCCGGTCCAATAGGACCGTCATGGGGTCAGGAGGGTCGAGTAGTACGTGCCGTGGTCTGCGGCGCGAGTCAGAAGGACTAGGGGCGTAATCGGCAGCGGCGCGGATTAAACTGTTCGCGTGACGGGACGCGGATTCAAAGTAGCGTTTCGACGCTTCTTTGAGGAACTTACGAAGGGGATCTAACTTGAAATCGGAATGCAGATCTACGTTCCGCATGTACCACGGGGCACCGACGGCACGTCGGAGGAAACGATTCTGGATAACCTGGAGGCTATCGATATGAGTGCGGGCGGCGTGCGCGAAAACTACAAGTCAAGAATAGGGCGCCTGTGTAGACGGGCTTGGGCTGGTTGAGCCCGGTCAGGATGTGCTCCGTGAGGCGGTGCACCTGGTGGACGCAAGAGTGTCTGGTTCGAAAGCCAAACTGCTCGTCAATAAGGATATTATTAGAGATGACAAAGTCTTTGAGTCTCGCTAGTAGCAAGCGTGGTATGGTACCTATACGACTCCTTGCACAAGGGAACTTTTTTGCCGAAGGACTCCGTAGGGGCGAAGGCCGGGTTGTGTGGGGCTTTTACCGATTAAAAACCTCCGTGTATCAATACAGTGTACAGACTCTGGGTACTCGTATATCCTCGCCAGGGCTTCTCCAACGCCAGACGTTTACTAGAGAATATCCCGGGGTGAGCAAAAATGCCCGCTTCCCAGGCACCCTCGCGGTGTTCGTAGGGCCTACACTGCGTCGTCACCCACATCAGGTTCGGATTAAGTAGGGATGCCAAAACCCTGACCCTGGCACAAGGGACCTGTCACCGTAGTAAACTGGCGTTTAACTTGTAGAGGACTTCAGAGTTTTACAATGACCTGATTAAAAAATTAAATTGAGTTTGTGGATAGAGCTTCCATTATATATATTTTTTTAAATTCAATATAAGCTTGTGCTTGACTGCAGTCCCACCTGATGGAAAGCGGTGACGCAGTCTAGGATGGTAAAGCCTTGAAGACATCCTCATTATAATCGGTCGGGAAACCCAGCGCAGGCAAACTATTCCAGTCCTTAGCTGTCCTTATTGTAAATGAAAAAGCAAATTGCTTACACATTTACCACATAAGGGTGTGCCTCGTCGTCCAATGATACACGGGCGATGGTGGGATCAAGTCATATAATTCCTGCGCACACTTTCCAAAATGCAACCTGTAGAATACCGAGAGGCTGGCTACTCTGCGCCAGTGCTCTAGCATTTGTAGATTCTGGCTTCCATGCCACTTCTTGCGTATTTCTTTGTTGTGCAACTTTTTCTTATAACTCTTATAAGTAACGGCTTTGCAAAGTCTATTATTAGCCGGAATGCGAAACGGTTTTATGGTCGCGAACGGGCAATAACCGAATCGTTAAATAGGCAGTGTGGATACGCGAAGCTAGTAATTATCAATGGACTATTAGTTGCAATATAGATATAAGAATTTATTATTTAATTTATTGGTAAAAAAAAACCATGTTGGTAAGGAAGTAGTTAATCATTAACTGTGTATTAGCTGGAATAAGTAGGCACCGATAACCGATATTGAAAAAAAGTAAAAATTATGAAAAGCCCGACTGCAAACATAAATACATAGATAGATAGATAATACTGTATTGTTCCACCATTATAGAAAAACACAAAAATACAAAAGAAAAACAGTAAATAGAATGAAACAATGGGCGGCCTTATCACTAAAAGTGATCTCTACCAGGCAACCTTTGGATGGAGAGGAACTATGAACTGCAAGGCGGGGTTGTTTATATAAACCATTATAGTAAAAAGAAAAGAACATAACTAAATACAACAACATATTGGACTTAAATGACATTATAAATACATAATACGTATACACAGGTATACTTATATACTGGGTGTAAGGGACATCGTACCTAAAACCGATACCAGGGATCCAGTACATGTTTCTGAATATTCTAGTGTTGAAATTTTTCAACGGCTTTTTCATAAATGTCCAAAACAAAATGCCACTTTCTAAAATAAATAATAAATAAATAAAATTATTAGTACCTATAACAACATTATTGGTATAATAATAAAGCCTAATTTTAATTCAAAAATAATAAATTACTTATTTGTGCAAAATTACCAAAGTAATTTAAAAAATAAATATCATTCCCCACGCAATCATTACATGCTCGAAAATTAACAAGTTAGTCATTTTACATATAAATGGTTTCTGTAATGGTGTAACGGACATTATTTGAAATCTTATTAAACGTTTTGGTACGTCTCATTAGGACCTTTTATTTGATACCCATATTTGGATGTAAAAAAACTATAAAATGGCGGCTGACGGAAGCAATTTTAATTGTTTGAAAAAAAAATACATATAGCCTATGTCACTCGCACTTCTACGGCGAATCTAACGACATATAAGTCCAGTCCCTAGAGCCCATCGATATAAAATATTATAAATATATTATAAACTAGATTTGGTGTCACGGTTCAAAAAGTGGTAGCGAGAAATAGCGCCCTTGTGTCGCTATTTCTTTACAAGCCACATCCTGACAAATTGATTTTTGCCGATAGGAGTGTCGCTACTGTCTATATGAAACTGTCAAACTACAAGTCATTATCATTATAAAATCGTTAGTTCACGTTTCCGCCACCAGCACAGATAAGTTTGCAACCAACATTTTAGATGTCATTTTGTTCGTGAATGTTTATCTAGTTTATATATTATATCGATGCTAGAGCCATTTAGGCGTTAGGTGTATTTCTTAGAAATAGATACTTACAAGCATATTATTATATTCCCTCGCAAAACATAACCCTCTTCCTAGGCCCGAGGAAGAGGGAATGCCCTAGGACCTAGGGCATTCCGGCAAAAACGTTCTCGAGTGACGATCACAAACCGGAAGACGCTGCGTAGGCAGGTCTCACTACGACGATAAGTCGCAGGCAACCGGTGAATGCAAATGGATAAATGTCGTCTAGGCCTTTGTTTAGCAGTGAACGTCATCCGGCTGATGATGATGATAAAGCTGATGCTTGACTGCTGGTGATGCATTAGATATATAGCTAAGTTCTTTACTGCACACATTTTATAGAACAATAAATTAAACATCATTTCATTTTTTCATCATTAGCAGCCGATAGACGTCCACTGCTGAACAAAGGCCTCCCCCTTATAAGAGAGGGGTTGCCATAATACCCACGCTTCGCAGGCGGCTTGGGGATCGCACTATAGGTGAAAGATAAATCCAAAAGAAAGACGCTGCTGCCCGTTTTCCTGTTCTCGTTTAGTCGCCTCTTACGACACCCAACGAGAGGAGATGGGGGATGGAATTCTAACCCGGCAGCCCACGGGTGCACCCCACGAAGTACATAAAACAGTAATGTATTAATACTGCTGCAAAGCGAATGATGATGGTAAAGGAAACTAGCGTTGGAGAAAGACCTAACTTAGTAAGGGTGTCATAGAAGACGATTAATAATGCAGTACAACTATTCATGGGAAGATCGCTTACCTTGAGGGATATATCTTACTCGTCTATACAGCAAAATGCATTAAAAATAGCTAATTCCGATTTCCACGAAATTTCAATAGGTACCTACTAATAGCACTCTTGTGATGACGAAACGACGCGACGTCGCATTTCCGTGACAATATATTATAAAGTACACAGGAAACCGGGTTCTCTTTATTCGTACAACCTCCATATGTTACTATTAGCAATAACGAGACATTTACAACACAACACAATAATCGATATTGAATCGATTAATTTCTATAAAATGTTAATTCGATCATCAAACAGTCGAGTTGCTCGTTAGACTAATCAATGTATAGTGCAATAAAAAATTATGTAAGTGTACGTTGTAAATAATTTTACGACTAATTGGGAACGGGCTGGCTTGTATCCAATGTATTTGTGCTATTAGCTTCAAGTTAATTGGTTATTATTGTGTTTATAAAATCGTATTATGACTTAATAGGTATGGTTTTTTTTTTTGTGTATTGATCCGCATTGCTTTTGGAAAGCGCTCGCGGATCTTTACATTTGAACACTATTAGTTCAAAGTTTTTGTAATCCCAGAGGAACCCAGATAATGCAACGCAGTTCTATCCTCGGAGCGGAGTTGCTAAGTACTTATTTATTTTGTGGCAACTTTAGGTGCCTTATGCAAATAACCATCCAGGTAGATCGCCGCAGTGTAGCCAAGCAGCAATGAGTAAACATTATTATAAGGGCACTGTAGCTGGTGAAATTACGGGACACTTAGTATCTAATGTCGTGAGGGTCGGCAACGCGCCAGTAATTCTGCTGGTGTTGCTAACGTCTATAGGCTGCAGTGACTGCTTACCATCACGCAGGACGCATGCTTGCTTGCCACCATGGTAGTACTGATAAATCCAGTGGTGACAAGTGGGAATAGACCATAAAATATTTAAAAAAAAATCGAACCGACTTCAATAACACTGAAATATATATAGAAATATAGAAGTTGGTGTTGGCGTACCTGCTGTACTGTATATTTGGCACCAACTTCAATAATATTTAGATTATTTTATACTTTTCAGTGTCGATGTCGATTCGATTTTTTAGTGATATATTCATACTAATAGATTGAACCATCGAAGACCGTGAAATGATCTAGGTAGATTATAATCGCATTATCGTCTACATAGTTTTACATAATTGTTCTTCAGAAACAATTTATCCAGTCATAATGAAATTTGCATGGAATCATCATAGTAGTTTAATCTCTCGAATTAAAAATCTCTCGAATCATCGAATTTGGTTCATATTTGTCAGAGTAATGTAATGGAGAACATCAGTTTTATGGTTTTTACCAGATAAATTCCTCCACATCGTTCATGGTCCTCCAGGAAGTTCTTATCCGGTTGTGACAAAATTCATACAGATTCAATACAGTGGTTCTTTCTTTCGAATAAAAAAAGAATAATTGAAATTGGTAAATATTTGCCAGAGTTATGACCATTTTTGTCCGTAAAAAGCGACATAAAGTCATCTATATAGGCATTCCTGCAGTTCTCCTGCGCAGTCACCATTCTTGTTTTTTCAGGAACTACTTATTCGTAACCAATATTTTTTTATGGGACCCAATTAACGGATTAAAGAATGGATGGAAGAAAGATTTTTTCAAATCGGTTCATAATTGCCAGAGTTATGCGCGAACATACATAGAAATATATATATATAATACAGACGAATTGAAAACCTCCTCCTTTTTTGAAGTCGGTTAAAAAGTCACAAAAATTGTAAAATAAATGATTTATGGAAATAATAAAAAAAATAATTCAAAGAAAATGACTTAAAACATTAAATAACTAACTGCCGTAACAGTTTTTATTTTATCTGGTTTTAGTTTACAACAATTATTGCAAGTATAAATTAAACTAAAATTATACAATAATTATGTGACTAAATTTAAACTTATAAATTATACTGATTACTGTCTTTCCACATTTATTTGTCTATGTACGTATTTTGCTTTTTTTAACCAAAAGACCAAAGACGTCCACTGCTGAACAAAGGTCGTAGGGGGAGGCCCCTTAGTAAGAAGGGGTTGCCATAATTACCACGCGTCTTGGAGATCTCAGTATAGGTGGTAGGTAATCCAATAGAAAGACGCTGCTGCCGATCTTCTTGTTTTCCCTTAGTCGGTTCTTACGGACACCCAACGGGAGGTGATGGGAGGGTGCTATTCTTACCCGGACACACCACGGGTCACATACGATACTCGCAATAAAATATCTTTACAAACAAATATTATTAGCAAAATTGATTTTGCGTACACAAAGCATAAAATAAATACTGCAGTATAAAGCTTTAGGTGTATTTAAACTTATTTAAATGGAACATCCAAGCACGGCTGTATGCTCACAAAACGTCTTTATTCCTTCTTATAATTTACGACATCCAATAAACTCTTGTACCTAAAGATCGGCGTATAAAAGTTAGCGAGAAGCAGGCAAGCACAAGCAAGAATTCCTACACACTAAAAAGTCGATCGCGACTAATAGTGCCGGGAACGATTAATGCACATTCTATCGATAATCGCTTGCCTATATGAAACATCGTGAAAATCGATCGGCCACACCACTTATCTAATCTTTAAATGTCGGACCGTTTAACAATTTAAATAATAGAGTAATTAAATATTTCTGGCAACGATCGCCCGAGTAGCGGCCTTTAACGGTGATTAACGGTATTGTTGTATTTTTAACCGACTTCAAAAAAGGAGGTTCTGTATTCGACGCGTATGTATGTAATATTAATAAAAATGCGTAATATTCATATATGTTAGTCTATGTGGGCTTCTAAACGAATTTACCAAATTTCACGAGTGTATGTATGTATGTATGTATGTATGTATGTATGTATGTATGTATGTATGTATGTATGTAGGTTTGTCCGCGGATTTCTCAGAAACTACAAGTCCGATTTCGAAAATTCTTTTTGCAATAGTTAGAGTATCTTTCAACTTAGGGTAGAGTACAAATTTCATCAAAATCGGTCCAGTAGTTTAAGAGATATAAACTTTTTATGTTTTCAGTAAGTTACTGTAATGTAGACGTTCGAGTTACGTGATAGTGCTGATACCTATCTTGGTAAAATAAGTCACTAAAAAGTGTTAAATAAACTATTTTAAAAAAAATAAAAACCGACTTCAAAGTAAATTATCTAAAAAGCATAAAATAACGAAAATATTATTGAAGTTGGTGCAGAATATACACAGCAGGTACGCTAACACCAACTTCAATAATATTTTCGTTATTTTATGCTTTTTAGATAATTTACTTTGAAGTCGGTTTTTATTTTTTTTAAAATAGTTTATTAAACATTCAAATGCACGACGTAGACGTTAATTGATGTTTTTTTAAAAATAATATTTACCACCAAAGAAGTTTAGAATAGAGTATATGTGAGTATTAATTTATAAACCAGGTTTGCTTTTAAACTGTTACAACATTCAGCCAGTTAAAAGTAGGTATACTGTCCTTAAACTAATATTTGCATTTTTCTTTTAGCTGGGTATTTTTATCTAATCCACGTACTAAATTATGTATATAGGTATTTTTATCTAGCAATATCACTTTTTAATATTATGTGCATACTTACTTCAATTCATATCGTTTCATACTGAATGGTCAATATTTTTGGCAGACCTAAAAACTAGTTTCCCTAGCTGACGCCCACGTATACTGTACTAAAATTATAGTAAAACGTGAGCAAAAAATTACGTCACTGTTCATGATATTGGCCGCATACCTATAGGTAGTCTGATACAAATCTATCGATAATTAAGTCCGTCCCCCCATCCCTAAACTACGTCTCGGGCTCGGTGGAGCTCGTAAAATGTTATGATAAGCGCCATTATCATCACAAAGGATGCGAGTAATTGTTTGTCAAATAAATACTAATAAAATTTTGATGTTTATTAAATATAATTTTGAAAAGGACCTTTTTATTAGTGATTGTCGTAAAGGGTATAGTGTATTTATTGACTGCATGTACATCTAACGTGCTTTATATGAATATTAACTCTTTAACACGGCATTGAAAAGTTAATTATTTTTGTCCAACTTTGCCCCAGAAGGAGGGCTATGTTTTTCGAGGATATGTTTGTATGTCTGTCTTTGGCAAGGCTTACAGCTTAAACGGCTTGATGGTATTTTGACTTATGATACGTCGTTAGATTCGTCCTAGTTGTGGGAGTGACAGTAGGTTATGTATTTTTTGATAGATTGTATTGTAAGATAGATTACGTAAATGGATATAAGATCGAACATCAGTTGAAACAGAAGACAAGACACAAGATATTATAACGGTACTCCACATTCTTGAAGCTAATTTAAAAGATTTATCGGAGCAAGTATTTCCTGTATTATGATTACAACTAGGCCGGCCATATTATATTAATAAGAATTAAAATATTCTGTCAGGCTTAATTTGACAAAATATTAATTTTTGTGTCAGCCTTAATTTGACAAAATATGTTCTTAATTCAAAAATCATATTCATAATATAGTCTAAAGAGAATTTTAGTACGTTTTTAATGAAGTCGTCGGCCTTACTGCATCATCATTTTTTTTCCAAAGGTCAATGCTCCGGGGTTCGACTGATAGCGGACTACAAATCTATACCTACTTACGACTTTAATCCATTTTTGGTAACCGGAGAAGAGACGGGGAAAATTATTACTAATAGTCAAAATTACTGCCGCATTTACAATACACTTTCATAAATAGTAAACTTAGTCTAAGGTTACGCTAGTATCAAATTATTATGTGCAATGCAAATAATTGAAATAGTACACTCAGTCTAGGTTAAGTTATGGCTAGCATCAAATGATTTATGTGCAAGGGAAACGTGTTCATTCGTTTTATTTTGTTTAATTATCAAAATTTTTGGGTCACGTATATTTTACTTCTGATATACATATATCTTTCGAACTGTTTCTCCTACATCATGCTTCAAATTTAATAATAGGTAATTGAAAGATAATTTTTTAATACTTATGATTCAAAAGTGGTACCTAAGCGCATCCTAGGAGCCTTACTACCGTGGCTATAAAAAAATGAAATTCACCAAAAATGCACAAACTAGGAAGTTTGTGCAGTTTTGGTGAATTTTATTAGTTTTTCCTATATAATTCATAGTTAAATGCAGTGTGCTCAGTGTAATTAGAATGGAGCTAGTATCGCGTCGATTCCCCGAACAATTTTTTCGTGGCACTTTTGCGGGGTGCGGGAGGCGAAGTAAACACCCACAGATACAATTTCACGCATACCCACACTATAATAAACTCGCAACACATTCAAAAAGATACGCACACAAATAAAGAATGACCTGAACATATGAACAAAAATTTGGCAGAGGGGTTAGCGCATCATGATCTCTCCAGTGGTATCTCCTCTAAGGCAGTGTGAGATGGACGTGATATAGTGCTAGATGAATTGAAATAAAATTCAGGAAAATTTTGCGGAAGATTGTCGAGAAAACATGTGAAAATGGTTTTGTAGACATGTTCTAGAAGTTCCAATAACTAGAACTGAGTATATCATTTCGGCAACAAAGCACCATCAGCAGTTATATAGCATAAATCATAAAAATATAAAGTTAAAACGCTATTATCGGCCAATTTACTACCAATCCTTGACCTTTGCGGATAAGATGCCTACTCTTTGTTATTAACAGTTAAACAGGTCTAGCTGCAATCTAGGCTCAAACCGCATGGTCCTGAGGTCAGGTAGATAATTGCCGCACGTAGCGGCTCCGTGTCATCCCTTCACCGGCCTTGGGTGACTAATGCCAAATTGGTGATGATTGTGTATGATTGACGGTGATTCAACTCGATTGTTAGGTGATAAGGGTGGGGTTTAGTATAAGCGGATATACCACCATAAACATTATTTTTCAAAACAATCTGGTGACGCAGAACGGTCGCATGATGCAGTCCCACCCGTCTGTGTGCATCAACGTAGCATCTTCAACATGTTTTTTTTAACCGGCTTCAAAAAGAAGGTTCTCTATTCGACGCGTATGTATGTAATATTGATAAAAATGCGTAATAATAATATATGTTAGTCTATGTGGGCTTCTAAACAAATTTACCAAATTTTATGAGTGTATGTATGTATGTATGTATGTAGGTATGTATGTATGTATGTATGTATGTATGTAGGTTTGTCCACGGATTTCTCAGAAACTACAAGTCCGATTTTGAAAATTCTTTTTGCATAAGTTATAGTATTTTTCAACTTAGGGTAGAGTACAAGTTTCATCAAAATCGGTCCAGTAGTTTAAGAGATATAAACTTTTTATGTTTTCAGTAAGTTATTGTAACGTAGACGTTCGAGTTGCGTGATAGTGCTGATACCTATTTTAGTAAAATAAGTCACTAAAAAGTGTTAAATAAACTATTAAAAAAAAAAACCGACTTCAAAGTAAATTATCTAAAAAGCATAAAATAACGAAAATATATTGAAGTCGGTGTCAGCTGGTGATAGTGTTAGTTAACATGATTAGCTAGCACCGACTTCAATATATTTTCGTTATTTTATGCTTTTTAGATAATTTACTTTGAAGTCGGTTTTTTTTTTTAAATAGTTTATTTACATGGATCTATAAGATAATTTAGAGTAGGTCTATGTGTACTACAGATGAGGTCGAGCTAGGATAGTGTGGTGGGAAATCTGCATAGAGATTTGTAATACTTGATAATATAAAGGTTTTTATCAACTTAAATATCTTGTATGCACCCTACAAGATATTTAAGTTGATAAAAACCTTTATTGTGTTAACTATTGGGGACCCAGGGACCCGAATCAAAAGTGTATCATTATTTTATTTACTTTGTTTAAATTTGTAAAAATATGTTCCTATTTATCTCGCTTTTCATAAAGTGAATGTGATCGGGATCTGCTCATCCCGGTCCTAATTTGTACAAATTAAATACATAAAACGTTCTATCACAGAGACAACTTTTACAACTGTATGTGTGTGCGTGGACTTATTAAGTTAAATAAAATTCTTGTTATAATTACAAAATTAGTGGCTTTACAATTTTCAAATTATCAAGTTTGTCGCTATCATTAGCACCACACCCTGGCACACCCAAGCCACTAATGAAATAATATCAAATTATGACAGACGACGGTATAATTTGCGTATTTGGAATGACATGATGACTTTTAAAATTGGATAATTCCATTTTAAAACACAAGCTAAATATTATTCGCCATTCTTAGCAGTGAAATATTTGTGTTAACATTGACATTGGCCAATCATTACTGATGTTAAACTAAGCTTATTTTTATATTAACTCTTTCCTTAACTGTGCATTTTCTAACTTCAAACTGTATCAGTTTTCAAGTTCCTTTGTAATTGTTTCTAACTATTCAGAATTATTTTTTGTGTTCTTTCTGGGGTCACACTGTCACTGGAATGACGAAAACAACAGTTTCATTGAAAATAAATTTATTTTAAATACTCTTAATTATCGGACGGAATTTGTAATTAGCGAACTAATTACTACAATACAAAGCCTTAAACAACTTATTTATCCTTATCTATATACATAATTAAAACTACACGGGAACATCGCTAGTATCCAACCAATTACATTTCTAATTAACTCTATAATTAATTTAACTTTAAAAAAAATAGGTAAGTATATACATAGCACGTAAAAAACAAATTACAATCAACAAATTAAATCTGCTCTTTGCCTCAATAATTCAAGTCTCAATTCATGTTCTCTGGCCGCTAGTCTTAAAGCAGCGATACTGGAACTTCTGATGTCATCCATTACCGGCTGCATAGGCAAAGATTCGCTACCAGGCGATATTGGTGGAGAAATGGACGGTGCTGGCGATTGGTTCGCCTCAGGTGACAGCCGAGAGTGATCGGGCGATGGTCGGGAAAGTTCGGGTGAAGGTCGGGATAGTTCGTGCGCCTGTCGGGAGTGTTCGGGGGAAAGTCGAGGCGGCTCGGGCATGGTCAGGTTGGCGAAGAGAGAGTGGAAATGAGCGGGAGAGGTAGCGTAAAGCGGCGCGCCGAAGAGTGGAGGCCGGGATAGAGGTGGCAGATACTGAGCTCCGAATAGAGGTGTGTTGGCATACCTGTTGATAAAGAAAATGACATTTAGATTATACGGTATTTTTTATTAGGTGGACCTACCACCTTGTGCAAGGAACCGTCCAGGTAGGTACCATCGCAGTTTCAGATATTCTGCCGCCAAGCAGCGTGTAAACATTGAAGGGCACTGTAGCTGGTGAAATTACCGGGCACAAAGACTTAATATCTAAGGTCTTAAGGTAGCCACTGACGATACGTCCATTTGGAATGCTTCCAAATGGAATACTTCCGAATGGAAGCACTCCATATTCTACGCACATTGACGTACGTCCATTTGGACGTACGCACAGTCACTTCGAATTAAGTCAAGTAAGTTTCGGGTAAGAATTGCATCCCCCCATCTCCTCTCGTTGGGTGTCGTAAGAGGCGACTAAGCGAGAACAGGAAGACGGGCAGCACCGTCTTTATTTTGCATTTATCTTCCACCTATACTGCGATCCCCAAGCCGCCTGCCAAGCGTGGGGATTATGACAACCCCCCCCTTCTAAGGGGGAGGCCTTTGTTCAGCAGTGGACATCTATCGGCTGCTAATGATAATAGTAATAATAATTTTTTGACGGGCCCGTTGGTCTAGTGGTTAGACACCCTGGCTGCTACCCGATAGGTCGTGGGTTCGATTCCCGCCAAGTGTCTGGGTGTTATTTATCTATTTATGTATGTATTTACAAACAAAAGTATATATGTATTAGTATCAGTTGTCTGGTTTCCATAGTACAGGCTCTGCCTAGTTTGGGATCGGATGACCGTGTGTAGATTGTCCTAGAATATTATTATTATAGGAAATAATAGTACAGAGGCTCTGCTTATTTGTAAAGACATATTCCAGAAAGCCTGCGATAACATTAATGCAATCCGGGGATTTTATTTATACGTTTCATAGACTCAGCCACAGAGCTCTTACAATCCAGCACATGTGCCACCGTCAACGCCAAAGCATAAACTGAGAAGAAAATTTCAAAAAAATGGACGCGTTTTTGCCCATTCACGTAAAATTCGGACGTCTTCCAAATGGCGTGGCGCACGTTTTTCGCATTGATAGTCGGCCGCGGACGACGTCCATTTGGATTGGACGCATGGATTTCAATCCGTTTGGAAATCCAAAGCTGGACGTCGTCCAATAAATTGGCAAACGTTTTTCACATTCACGGAACAATTTTGGAAGACGTCCACGCCATTTGGATTGATGGACGTATCGTCAATGGGCACCTTTAAGAGTCGGCAGCGCGCTAGTGATTCTTCTGGTGTTGCTATAGAGCGTCCAACCGTTTATTTTCTTTTTGACAGCACCAATAGAACGTAACTGCGTCATGTTACGCAAAAGTTCACTTAAAGTGAAGTTCACTTTTAAAAGTTCACTTTAAGTGAACTTTTAAAAGTGAACTTTTGCGTAACATGACGCAGTTAGTTAGTTAAAGTGAAGTTCACTTTTAAAAGTTCACTTTAAGTGGACTTTTAAAAGTGAACTTTTGCGTAACATGACGCAGTTACGTTCTATTGGTGCTGTCAAAAAGAAAATAAACGGTTGGACGCTCTATAGCATCTATATGCTGCGTTGACTGCTTAATATCAGGTGGGCCACGCACTTGCTTGCCACTTTCGTAGTACAAAAACAGGTATTGTAGTAATTAAATGAAACTACACTAAGTTCAAAACTAGACTAAGTTCAAAATGTGATTGGTTGATCGCTATGGGATTGTCGACCCTAAAACTATACTTAAATAAAAAAAAACAGATTTATAATCATAATTAACAAATACACATCATAATCATAATTAACAGTGTATATAGTGAATGAGACATATACACACACAACAATAAAAAAAGTTACAAAACTTACCTAAAAGATGCTAAAGCTGCGTCAAACGGCTTTCTCAATCCAAATCCGAGCTGTGTAAGCGGATGTGGAGGTGCAGGCAGAGTTGCTGACGTCGGCAAGGGCTGGCCTCCGCTTAAGTACCCGCTGTACGGGTGTGCGTGGGGGCCAACCTTTTCTTGCTTTCGCCACTTCGCCCGCCGGTTTTGGAACCATACCTGATAAAGAAAACAAAAAAAAATCAAAATAAGAATATATAAATTCGTTAGAGTAACCTTAATAACAGGCTTAAAGACGGTCCAGGTTGGTCTAGTAGTTAGACACCCTGTCCGCTAACCGATGGGTTGTGGGTTCGATTCCCACCAAGTGGGTGTTATTTATCTATTTAAGTATGTATTTACAATAAAAAAATGTATTTGTGTGTATGTATTAGTATCAGTTGTATGGTTTCCATAGTAACAGGCTCTGCCTAGTCTGGGATCAAATGACGGTGTGTGAATTGTCCCAAGATATTATTATTATTATTATTAAAGATTTTACTAGGTGGTAGGTTCTTTCCGGCCCCAGCTTAGACCCAATAGAAATGTGACGAGGTATCCCCTGCCTCGAAGGGGGCTCGTGGGTCGCGGACTCACACAGTGGGGGCTCTGTGGGGTCCCTACTAAATGCAACCCCCGAGGCAGGCAACATCACGGAGTAGGCCCTGTATCGTCTCGGTGCCGCCGGGGTAGCGTGCATTCTCTGCTCCCCGTATATTAAGTAAGTATGGGTATATATATTTAGATACATTCATTTAGGCTTGTTGAAAAAATGTGGATATATTGATATTTATTACGTTATCGCCTACCTATATCGATAGTTTTGGTGATATTTAATAGTTCAATATAAAATTCTATGTATTGAAATCGTATCAAAAACGATATTTTTTCTAGGTTTTGTTAAAATTTTCGCTAAAAATGGCAAGCTTCCAAAATCCTTACAACGTCTTGCCGATGGATCGCTATTCTTTCTCCGATATATCAAGACCGATATTGATATACTTATTGTCAAAACATCGATTCTTTTTACCATTTCCATATCTCTACCATATAAAAGAAAATAGTCTAAGATCTCTACACACATTACATTTACCTACGCTTCTTACATCAATTTCATGCTATAGCCAAATAAATTAAATAATGATGTGCTCATAACCGAATGATGGCATGTTAATTTTAATAATCAATTTAATATTAATCTGTGGGAAATATTGGGCATATTTTTAAAGCAATTTGTAATCAATTAAAGTGAAAGCATGTAAGTGTTCACGAATATAAATCAGGTAACAACAGCCCATTATTTAATTGGTGGAAGATACAAAATAGATCAATGATATATTTTAACATAAAACTTATAAATAAACTAGCCGACCCACGCAGCTCCGCTCGCACTCTTTTTACGTTAGCTAAATTTTGAATAGCATCAGACACTTAAATAAAATGGCATTAAACGGTCACCCATCTATGTAATGACCTTGCCTACCGTTGCTTAACCTGATTGATTGCCACATATTGATAACAACTGTTTATGAGTGTCTCCTTATTTAAAAAAAAATAGTATTAGATACATTCGCGGAGGTTATGTATAAACATAACCTCCTTTTTTTAAAGTCGGTTAAAAACTGGGATTCTCTTTTTACGCGCCCTCCGAAGCACGCAGGCGCTCAGTTCAAATGTCATTAAACGGTGATCCATCTATGTAATGACCTTACGTAACGTTGCTTAACCTGATCGATTGACATCAATAACAACAGTAACTGTCTATGAGTGTCTCCTTATTATTATTTATTATAATGGAAAATGGATAAAATTGGTCCCACGCGTATAACCAAGTACCAATATGACTTTAATCTCGTCTCCCAAGGGAACCGTGCTAGATTACGGGATAAAAAGTATCCTATGACCTTCCTCGTAGTATTACCTCAAATCATGCCCCGTTTCATTGAAATCCATTCAGTAGTTTCGGCGTGATGCGCAGCCTTGATACAGACAGACAGACAGACAGACGGACAGACAGACAGACAAAAATGAAAAAAATTACAGTTTTGGCTTTAGTATCAGTTATAGAATGCCCTCCAAATATAATTTTCAAAAATATCTTCAATGTATAGAAATGGACCTGTTACAGTTTTATTATAAGTATAGATATAGATTAGTAATTTGTATCCTAGTAACACCAATTGTTGCTCTTAATAGGTGTTCTATTTGATATATTTAATCTCATAATAATATAAAACAAATTCACCTAAGTTCGTTTACTTTTTACCCGACTACGGAACGGAGGGAGGGTTATGATTTTAACAGGAATGTATGTATGTATGTTCATCTGTTCCCGAATATCTTCTAATCTACTTAACACAATAAGACAAGGGTGTCGTTAGAAGCGCCTTGATTGTCCGCTGGTTATAGGCTATATAATATTACATTAAATTCAATGTGGCGCCATCTACAGGACAAAAACTTCTCAAGTAAAACAAAAATATTTTTTGATTAAGTTGAAATTAAGTACACATGTGTATTTCTGTTGCCCAAGCATGATCGTGTAAAGTAAATAATCATCATCATCATCAATATATATAAAAGGAGATGTCCTTATTGATTGACTTATTGACTGACTGACAGACAACGCACAGCCTAAACTGCTGGCTCTAGAGACTTGAAATTAGGGAGATGTATTCTTCACAATACGTAAACGCACACTAAGAACGGAATTTTCAAAATTCGCATCCTAAGGGGTCCAAATAGGTTTAAGTTTTATAAAAAAGCGTTATAATTCATGAACGGTTGGTACTAGAGCCTTGAATTTTCACACACAGATGCCTCAAAGCAAATAAACAATGACGTGTTTTTGCATTTCTCGAAAGATACTAAGTAGAAGTCACTAAGATTGTCTATGGGGACAGATCGCCGACTTATGTATAAACGACAACGCCACGACGGATCATCAGGCATCAGTGGCATGCGACTACGGCTACAATCTATAGTAATTATACTTATAATACGTTATATTGAAATATACAAATTATCTACTTACTAGACGATAATTAATTGCTTAAGGCGTTGGTAGATAAGTATATCTGACAAGAAATATTTTCTTGTTTTCTACTTTTTAGACTGCGATTTTTTCCGTAGTCGGGTTTTAGTTTTTAAAACTTATTTTTTATTTATATTACACGAATAAATTTGATGCAGTTTTCCCCATTATTATTTAGAAAATTTCCATCCAGAATTTATAAGACCTTAGAACTTTAAATAGCCGGCCGCTATGGGTCGACTCCCTAGTCTAGCATAAATCAAGATTTGTTAAAAAATGTTAGATATACAACGTGTTTCTAGTAAAGACCTAATTAGGACTCAGAAGTCCAAATTAAGTTAGTATAGTGAATAGGGTCGCCAGGACGCAGCGTCCAATACTTTTTTAATTATAATTATTTATAACTTTTTAAGCAGTATGAGAACAGTCTTGCTATTTATTGAGGCTAGCTAATTTAAAACGAATGATAAACATTAATAATATTTAATTAATTATTAAGCAATCTCAAACGTTGATTTCCACGTAGGGTCAACTTATGAAACCAATTTGGGAAGTTTCCTATTCAATTTAATTTAATTTTAATATATGCGGAATATTTTTGAATATTTCAATTTGATACTTAACCTCAGTTTTCATCAGAGACAGGGAAATGCACATTCCGTAATGCAAAATTATTTGCATTATATAAAAAAACAATACCAAATTTTTATGATAATTATATTAGATTTAATGACATTATTTGAATGCAGAAATGTAATATTGAAATCCCTGAATACGCTATTACCTACTGCAATTTCATTTATAAATGTAACTAACTTTACGGATTATTTCGCACTTTATTATTGATTTTATTATCCTGACGCGACCTTTTAAGCATTTATGGTCATGGGCGGACTGTCCGTCTGTGACCATGAATGCTCATTGATAAAGTTTCATTTCAATTTGTCTGATATTTACGCGAATATTCGCAAAAATATCAAAAATTATTATGATGTCACATAATCATAATCTTAATCATTTATTTGTAAAGTTATTTTACACGTTCATTTAAGTCGATACAGTCAATCCAAATTACAAATTACATATTAATTTCAATATTTCATAAGAAAAACATTAATTAGAAACAATAATTAAAATTTAATTATACTAGTCTCTTTATAAATCGTTAATTTCATGTCACAATTGAGTCATAATATCAAAATAATTCATGCCAGTCATTTAAGAAAAATTATATTAACTAATACAGGTCAAAATCAATAAATTTGGATTTTACCAGTTATGTTTTTTGTGTTATAAATTCCTCGTAACTATAGAACGAGTGCTCAATAAGCCAGCGTCATCGATACATAATATCGATGGCCAGCGTTTAAGGCGACGTTTGAAACTGTTTAGTGTGTGTGTCACTTAGGTTTTTTTTTTCATTATTTGTTGTTTCGCTAGTAAAACTTTGTTTTCGATAAAGTTGTGCAGGAAAACGCGATTTGGTACGTGTCCTGTTTGTTAGTGTTAGGAAAATTTTGATTCAATTTGGTAATGTATTTAGGTGCCATTAAATTCCTTAAGTTGATCGACGATTGTGCTGCCGAATCGTATGAAGGATTTAACAGCCTGGGGGTTTCGAACAAGCCCCTTCAGATCAAAGGGGTCTATAAGGTTTGATTCACAGCGTGAGATATGTGTCATGCGATCATCACTGAATTTTGGGCAATCTTGCAGGAGGTGATTAAAAGTTTGGGGAGTTGCCCCGCAAGGGCAGTGTGGGTCCGGGGTTATATGAAACCTATGTAAGTAGGCCTTGTTGTAACCGTGGCCAGTAAGTATTTGTGTAAGTTGAAATGAGATAACGGTGTTATAAAAGAGGTTTTTGGCGTCGGCTAATGTGGGAAGGAGTTCTTTGGTGTGTGAAGCTTGAGGTGCGCTAAGATATCTTGTAGACCATGAGTTGATGTGTTCTTTTCTGATGCGGGCTTTCACATACGAAATTGGGAATTTAATATAGTCAGGGGCTTTGTGCGAATCTGCTGCAGCGTTGGCTGCTCCGTCAGCTGCCTCATTACCGGCTATTCCAGAGTGGCTTTTTATCCAGATCATTTTGACTGGATTAGGGTTTTCAGCTAGATTTCTGTGGATTTGAGAGACTATTGGGTGTGTGTTTGAACGATTATTGAGAGCATACATGGACGAGAGAGAGTCGGTGAGTATGAGGGTGTGTGGGAATCGATTTGTGGAGGCAAGTTTACTAGCGTGTAGAATTGCCAGAAGCTCGGCTTGAAAAACGGTACACGTAGAGTGGAGTTTAAATTTTTTCGTAGTGACTGGGGATACACGGTCGGGGAGGCAGCAGACGTAGGCTGCACCGACAGATCCATCTTCTTGTTTACTGCCGTCTGTGTATATTGTAAAGGTGTTGGGGAGGATATGTGCATCTATCTCTTCTTGGTGCGGGCACTAATAATGGGGATGGTGAGTCTAGCTGCTGGGTGAAGAAGTTCATGAGGTGGGGTGGGGATTTCGACAGAAATGTCCGCAGGAAGTAATTCTGTGGTTTTGGTGAGTTTCACCTGTTCAACCGCTGCTGGTTCTCAGACCTTGAGGTCAAGGGGCGTGATCTGCGCCAGAGCTAGCGCGGCGCAAGCGGAGGTGGTTCGGAAGGCTTTGATGATTTTTAGGGCGAACCCTCTTTGTAGCGCCTGAAGTTTCTTTTGTCACTTAGGTTTAGGTTCAAATTCGGGAGACGGGTGACACTTCACACATGACACTAAAAACTATTTTATTTGCTTCTCTGACGGGATACTGGCTCCGGACGGCCCAGTAGTTCGGAAGTCCTGACCCAGTAATTTGTGTACCTACAGCACCTTACTCAATATATTATATAATAATCATCGGTATAATACCTATATATATATATACTAGATTACGGTCCGAAAAGTGGCACACAGAAATATTTAGCACCCTTGTGTCGCTATTTATTTCCAAGCCACAGCCTGACAATATTATTTTTTCCGAAAGGAGGGTCGCTACTGTCTGAATGAAATTGTCAAACTACACGTTATTATTAAAATCAAACTACTTTTACGGATTTTATCGCGGTTTATTTTTTGATTTTACTATCCCGACGTTACACGTTATTATCATAATAAAACCGATAGTTCACGTTTCCGCCACCAGCACAGATAAGTTCGCGACCTCCGAGACCACATTTTAAATGTCATTTTGTTAGTGAATATTTCTCTAGTTTATATATTATATCGATGCTTTATATAAACTGTGAGAGGGAGATGCGATTACTAAAAACAATTTTATTTGTCATCGCGTTGATTGTAAAGAGGGCTAGTATTTTAGTAATTGATTTTGATATAGATATATTAACAGGTTAAATAACTAACTAAAGCAAGTATATTCATTTAATATTTTGATTAACATGTCATTATAACTAATCGAATATATTGTATATTTTTTCAAATGGCCAAATAAAATGTTGTTTATTATTTTTTACCACAAAATGCATTTAACTTAATTTAGTAACATACATTGCAGCATGGTAATTGAATAAGATAATTGTTATTCTATTTTATTTTCAATATATTAAAGGCTAATATCACGTTCCGTTGTAACGACTGTCTGTATATAATTAAATATATAATTTATTGTCTCCGTTTGTGGATAATTGATATTTTTATAAAATCGATAATATTAATCAATCGATATCATGAATACGTGTAAGTGCCACCGAATATAATAGTTAGATAAATTTATCAATATACTAAATTAAATTTATTATATACAGAATGTTCTGCATAATAATAATGATTATTTATATATTCAGACAAAATAATAATTTAATTTTAACTCATGTATGAGGTTTGCTGCTGTCAGCCGTAAATTAAAGTTTTTTAAAATTAATAAATGTTATTATGCATTTTATTGGAATTTTTGACGGATATCTAATATCCTTTTTAAGTATATTTTTAATAATTTTTAGCATATTTTAAATCGGGTACTGTTGTTGATACTGACTGATTTGTAATATATATATTTAAGTAATCTTAGTTAGTTTCGAATATTGTCCTGTTCTAATGTTTTGATTACTTATCTGTCATGTGTCTCTGCTGAATAAACGATTTTTACATTGAAAGCATTGATTTTCTTGAGGGTTCTTTATGAGTTCTATAACCCCCGAGAGGTAGGGTAGGGCGGGGCTAGTTGAGCAATTTTTCACTTCAGCGGATTTATCTCCTCAACTATAAGTCTCAATGGGTTGTTACGCAACCTGATAGATTAGTAATTTATCCTTTTCTAAATGTGTCATAGTAATTTATTTCTTCTAAGCTCGATTTAAGAGCTACAGCGGTTTAAATGCAGAAAGTGAAGCATGCTCAACGTACCCCATAGGTGAGGTAAGTTGAGCAAGGGATTGGGGTAAGTTGAGCACTTAGAATGTCTAGCCAAACCATGGGTTCAATGTTTACTAGAGACGAAATAAAATTTTGTTTGTCAATCAACTCTTTATTTAAAGTCTTTTTAGTGACAAAACAACAAAACTTAAAGTAATTTTCTTTGAATAATTAACAGGAAATAGAATCAACAAAACATCAACGTATCTTAAGGTTAACTTTAGGATTAGATTTAGTCTTTCTGTTTAAAATCAGACTTAAATATTTATGTTACTATCAATATAGCTTATATCTTAAAAGAAAACATTAATGAGATCTTAGAAACTAAATCTTCGTTGTCACTCTTGCAAAGTCCTTCGTTTTATACTAAATTCTTTGGCTGTGAATGCCGTTCAGACTTTTTTTCATCATTGACAGCCTTTGCTGTATTATTTAAGTCTTGAGCAGTTAAGAACATCTTGTAGTCTTTCTTTTGTAAGTCCGCATCCTGAAAAAAATTTAATAAAAAACATACATTACTTTTGTTCTAAGCCGTGAGGCTAGTTGAGCAACTTTAGCTCAACTAACCCCAACCCGAAATTTTGAAACAAAAGTGAGGATATGAAAAAACGGTAAGAATTATACCCAGAACCTTTATACATATCAAAAGTACAGTAAATGTGTGGAAGATTAACACTTACCTGATTGAAAACAAATAACATTTGACTAATACAGACGAAAACTTACGTTAAACGATTTTTTTACTTTTTGGTCACAAAATAAACAATGCGCAGGTATGCTTCATTCGCTCATCGAACCACCACTGGCAGTCGCGCGATGAGTTCGCCTTCTGCGACCCCTTCTTTCCGCTATATGATGCCTACGCGTGCGGTGAATAGTTTTCGAGATATTTCGATTGCCCAACTTGCCCCTATGCTCAACTAGACCCGCCCTACCCTACTAACGAACGACTAAAAGTCATATATTTCTCCTCTCCTCTCCTAAGATGCTCACATAGTTTCTATAAACAAGAACCTAGTATTTACCGTATAGGAACCTACGTGGCTGCGATTCTTATATTGTTGAAAGTATCCACAGGCCCAGTGATTAAGTGATCATTAAGGTGTCATTACATCGTTCCTTCGACGGAGAAAACAACGTTTCCAATACAGTCTTATATGGAAACTTGACTTGCCATTTTCCGTCGCATTAACCACAGATATTAATCGTTTTAATCACTTTTAATAGTTTCAAACCAACAACCGATGAAAAACATTGCTTAACCTTTTTGAAGATATAAATGGCAGTCAAGAGACTTCTCAGGTATGTTAAAAAGAGCAACGTACGTTATGTATAGGTACGTAATAGTAAAAGGAAAAAGAAAGCACACTAAGTTTGTTGCCAGAACTGCTCAGTTGAGGTCGCATTGTATATTCGGAGGTAGGTAGTAGGTACCTATTAAAAATAGACAGGCTACTTTTTTATAATGAGTACTCGCTTGGCGAATAATTTATTCACGCCTTGCATTGCTCTAACCCAGCCATACTCAACCTGCGGTCCGCTAGCCTTTTCTATGCGGCCCGAAGTCTAGTACAGTATTTTTAGATTAACAATAGTATTTTATTGATAAATGTACAAAAGTAATGCAAAAAAATGTCGTTCGAATAAATTTCGAATGAATAAATGTTCATTTCACTCGCTTACTCTCAAAAAATAGCGCGCACGCTATTTATGTAAAGAAATGTCTTCTACTAGTGGAATACATAAATGCTATATTTCAAATATGCGATTTAATGTAATTTAATATACGGTATAATACACTCTAAATTCCAAATTTAATGTCTGGTATCTGGATGATGGCACTTTAGGGGGTTCAGCAGATTCGGTATATGCTGACTTCGAAACGCTTATTAACGAGTTTCAAAAAATCGGTCTAGAATTTAACTTTTCAAAGTGTGAAATCTTTGTTTCGGACTCAGTGGCTGAGGCTCGAAAGAACCTCATTATTAACAAATTTAGTATTTTGGCATCTAATATTAAGGTACTGTCTAAGGAATCTCTGTACCTTCTCGGTGCCCCCATTCTGGACGAAGCCATACCCAGTTTCGTGGATGAAAAAATTAAAAAATTCCATGATTCCTCTGATCGAATCTTCAAAATTAACTCACATTTGGCATTCTTCATTATGCGTTTTTGCCTTTTTGTGCCCAAATTCACTTCGCTGTTCTCAACTATTTAAATTTAAAAGTCATTTAACAACTTTGGATGATTTAATTCGGTGTTGTTTAACAAAAATTTTAAACTGTCCTTTTGAAGAGGAGCGGGTATGGACCCAGGCTACTTTACCGATTTGTTTAGGTGGTCTGGGTGTCCGCAAAATTTCCGATCTAGCACTCCCGGCATTTTTGTCCTCGGTATATAGTACGGAAATCCTCAGCAGGTCTATTATTGTCTCAGCCTTAGGATCTGTTGAGGTGACGTATTTGAGTGAGGCCAGAAATGCCTGGCTTTTGGCTTGCCCGGGTTCCGACCCTCCAATCTTAACTCACTCTCAGAGACAGTGGGATAAACCACTTTGTAATTCAATTTGGCATTCACTTTTATCATCCAGCGTTAACGATTTGGATCGTGCGCGGTTGCTAGCTGTCTCTGCGAAGGACTGGCTGCAGGCTATGCCATCGTCTCATATTGGTACCTTATTGACCAACACCACACTTGCAGTTTGTTTGCGGGTGGGTGCCAGGGCCAACCTTCCTCATCGTTGTCGCTGTGGGGAGTACGTAGATAAATATGGTCACCACGGGCTGTCTTGCTCGCGAAGCGCTGGCCGTATGTCACGCCATGCCGCCCTTAATGATATTATTCGCAGGGGGCTTGTCACTGCCGGTGTCCCTGCCGTACTGGAACCAGTCGGCATTACACGAGATGACGGCAAGAGGCCTGATGGTGTCACTTTAATACCATGGCAACATGGTAAGCCGCTGGTGTGGGATGCGACATGTGTCGACACACTTGCTGCGTCCCACACCCCGGCAACTTGCAGGGCGGCTGGAGGGGCTGCGGCGACCGCTAGTGATGCAAAGCGACGCAAGTATGAAGCTCTAGGTTCGAGCTATATACACACATCAAAAGTGTCTAGGGATCAAGCATTTTTAAGCGGATTTCTTGAGATTGAGATGTGGCTTTGTAATAAATTTATGATTTTATAAATTTATATGGATCCTTTTTGGTGCATTTCATAATTTGAATCAGGAACTGTGAATCAAATTCGAGTAAAAGATGAAAATCAGCTGTCAATATTTTCCCTATAAAAACATACAACGCATTGAAGACATTATTAGTGCTACTGTTTCCCTACTACTGATTAAAACCAACGTTATTATGGAGCGGCGACGTCATTTAAGCAGGGAAGAAATGCTCAGAGCCGTGGGAATGATAGAAGCTGGTTCCCGGCAACGTACTGTGGCTTTAGCTCTGAATACAAGTCAGAGTGTTATCAGTCGACTTTGGACACGTTACCGAAGCACTGGTACCGTGGCTGAGCGCCATGGAGGACGGTATCGCTGCACCACACGGAGACAAGACCGATATATTCAAATCTTAACTCGAAGAGCTCCAACAATAACTGCCATGATGTTAGCCGTGAGGCTTCATCACTCTTCAGGGAATTTAATTAGCGACCAAACAGTCAGAAACCGCTTGCATGAAGTGAACCTTCATTCCCGAAGACCGCTACGGGTACCACCTATAGCAATGCACAATCGTAGGATTCGATATCAATGGGCTCTTGAACACAGAAATTGGGCAGAAGAACAATGGCGTTTCGTGTGCTTTTCTGATGAGTCTCGTTTTGGTATGAGACCGGATACAAGACGTATACGACACTGGAGAACCCCTAGACGCCAACAGCGATTAAAATCCTGCCAGGAAGTCCATCCTTATAGTGGTGGAACCATCATGGTATGGGCGGGTATTTGGATCGGCGGAAGAACTGAGTTGATTTGGATCAGAGGCAACCTCAACGCTCAAATTTATGCTGAGACGATTGTATCAGACGTCATCGTTCCTCTACAAGTGCAAATCGGTCCCTTATTTCAGTTAATGCATGATAATGCACGACCGCACACCGCAAGAGTTGTAAGACAGACTCTCGCCGCAGCTAACATCAATGTCCTGCCCTGGCCTGCTCAGTCGCCAGACTTGAACCCGATTGAGCATGCATGGGATATGCTACAGAGAAGAGCTCTGCCGAATATGGAGGGTATCCAGTCGCAAGAAGACCTTTTTTTGTTGTTGCAACGAACATGGGCGGCCATTCCACAGCGTGATTTGGATGAACTCATTTTGAGTATGCCAAACCGATGTTCTTGTGTTGTTAGTGTTCGCGGTAGAAACACGGATTATTAATTGTTTAAGTTACCCAATAAAATTTTAAAGAAAACTGTTATTTCAGTCTTTTTTTCGAACTTTTGTGTTAGTGGTTCAAATGTCAAAAATCCCTTTATTAGGAAAATGGCAAATTTCTTTATTAATGCAAAGGTGACTTGGTTTATCGTTACTGTGACAAACGAAAACACTTTATTTGATGAATCCTTAAAGAAAATTTTAATTAATATCAATCAGGAGAAAAGTTATTGCAAAAATATATGTTGATCCCTAGACACTTTTGATGTGTGTATTTGCGCCCTTTGCGGTGGAGACCATGGGGCCTTGGTCTCATGAGACGCACGCTTTGGTAAAAGAAATTTCATCCAAACTTATCGAAGTCTCAGGAGACCGCCGGGCTGGTAGCTTTTTCTGCCAACGTATAAGCTTCGCCATACAAAGGGGTAATGCCGCCAGTCTTTTAGGTACCCTTCCCTCCCAGTGCGGCGACAACTTCGAGGAAGTTTTTTACCTAGTTTAAGTGTACATATTTGTAAATAAACTGTAAATATTTTGTTCCAATAAATACGCACTATCGCATAGTCACGTCATATACGGTAGTTATAATTAAACATACAATTTATTTAGGCTAGAATGTGGCCCGCAGGGTAAATGAGAAGAGACTATGCGGCCCGCAGGGTAAAGCAGAAGTGACTTTGTGGCCCAGGGGAAAAAAGGTTGAGTATGGCTGCTCTAGCCCATCGCTACCCGCGTTTGATGGGACAACCTACTTTGGTAGGCGAGATTAAAGTTGAAGATATTTTCTTAGTGGTTTATTAGACTTACCTGCTACGCTCACGAACAACAATTTTATTTTTTGAACGCGTGGAACGTTTATGCTTATGTTTCAATGTTCAGGACGTGATAATCTATATCTCTACTGACAAATGGAATTCAAAGTATTAATTTGCTATTATTAACACTTATTGACGTTTCTAAGTTAGTTAGCGAGTTGCTTACCATTAGGCAAACGTTTCACTCGTCTCGCTACTAAATCGAGTAAACCGTATCAAAATAACTATGTCAAGATATTTAATATCATTTTCTATAATCGATAATTTTACACCTGTAGGCAATAATGGAGGTACGACTAAACTTAATGTGCCATATCAATAGAGGCTGGAATGTGTAAACTATCAGACAGTGCGGCCGGGACGTCCTGTCGCGCGTCTACAGGGGGCCTAATGTGCGACTTTTTGGTGCGCCGGGATCGCCCGCGAACACCGCGTTCGTTTTTATTATTATAAAATCATGGAACGTTTGAATCAGGTTAGGCGGTTTTAATTATTATTTTTATACTGTTTATTTCAGATTTTATTTGTGATGGATCGATTAAATGTACCATTCATGGTATTAGGTATATGCTAGCGTGCAGGACGCCGTGTTTGTACCGAATTGAAGGACGCCACGCTAGAGCCGACCTGCTGCTGTCAAAGTCATACTTATTTGTATTTATTTGTAATTTATTTACTTCCAAAAACATCACAACAATATGAGTATCAAAGATTTTCACGAGATAAGTGGAAATATATGTTTGACGGGCCCGTTGGTTTAGTGGTTAGTTACCCTGTCTGCTACCCAACAGGTCGTGGGTTCGATTCCCACCAAGTGTCTGGGTGTTTTATCTATATAAGTATGTATTTACAAAAAAATAAAGTATATATGTATTAGTATCAGTTGTCTGGTTTCCATAGTACAGGCTCTGCCTAGTTTGGTATCAGATGACCGTGTGTGAATTGTCCCAGGATATTATTATTATACTAGCTGACCCACGCAGCTCCGCATGCGCTATTTTTACGTTAACTAAACTTTTAATAACAGACATTCGCATCGAATACATAACCTCCTTTTTTATAGGTGGTTAAAAACTGGGACCCACTTTTTACTTGCTCTCCGTTTAGTTCAAATGGCGTTAAACGGTCACCCATCTATTTAATGACCTTACCTAACGTTGCTTAACCCGATCGATTACAAAACCTTGATAACAACTCTCTATGAGTGTTCCCTTACTAATATTTATTATAATTATGAAGAAAAATTGATAAAATCGGACCAAGCGTATAACCAAGTACCCATTTTGACTTTAATCCCCTCTCCCAAAAGAACCGTGCTAGATTACGGGATCAAAAGTATCCTATTTCCTACCTCGTAGTAAGATCTCAAATCATGCCAAGTTTCATTTGAATCCATTCAGTAGTTTCGGCGTGATGCGCAGCCGTGATACAGACAGACATACAGACAGACAGACAGACAAAAATTTAAAAAAATACATTTTCGGCCTCAGTATCGGTTATAGAATGCCCTCCAAATATAATTTTCAAAATATCTTCAATGTACAGAATTGGACCTGTTACAGTTTTATTATAAGTATAGATAGATAGATGCACATTACTTTTTGCCCGAATGCCCTACGATGTATATATGTAAATTGTATGTCTATTTCTTTGGCACGGCCTTCAGCCTAAACGCCTGCATGGACTGTGGCTTATACTACAAAATATAATACGGTGTCAAACTACACGTCTTTATCATAGTAAAACCGTTAGTTCCTGTTTCCGAGATCACAAGTTCACAAACTTCGCGACCACATTTTAGATGTCATTTTGCTAATAAATGTTTATCTAGTTTATATATTACTAGCTGACCCACGCAGCTCCGCCTGCGCTATTTTTACGTTAACTAAACTTTTAATAACAGACATTCGCATCGAATACATAACCTCCTCTTTTATAGTCGGTTAAAAACTGGGACCCACTTTTTACTTGCTCTCCGAAGCACGGACCCGTTTAGTTCAAATGGCGTTGAACGGTCACCCATCTATTAAATGACCTTACCTAACGTTGCTTAACCCGATCGATTACAAAACCTTGATAACAACTCTCTACGAGTGTTCCCTTACTAATATTTATTATAATTATGAAGGAAAATTGATAAAATCGGACCAAGCGTATAACCAAGTACCCATTTTGACTTTAATCCCCTCTCCCAAAAGAACCGTGCTAGATTACAGGATAAAAAGTATCCTATGTCCTACCTCGCAGTAAGATCTCAAATCATGCCAAGTTTCATTTGAATCTATTCAGTAGTTTCGGCGTGATGCGCAGCCGTGATACAGACAGACAGACAGACAGACAGACAAAAATAATAAAAAATACATTTTTGGTTTTAGTATCGGTTATAGAATGCCCTCCAAACATAATTTTCAAAATATCTTCAATGTACAGAATTGAACCTGTTACAGTTTTATTATAAGTATAGATATCGATGTATAGAACAAAGACTTTATACCAAGCTCTATACGAGCACCGTCAAGCGTGACCATCAGTTATGTAACCGATTATCAGTTATTCTACTGCAACCGACTACGTAACACATCACTGAATAACTAATAAGCGTGAAGCATTTTTTAAAACATTATAATAATAACACACTACTGACTGATACGGCTATAGCGGCCAATATTTGTCGAGATCAGCCAACTATACGGTAGATATTATACTGCACAAGTGCGCAGCGCACAGGTGCTGCTTGGCAGTAGAGAATTTTGACACTGCTGTGGTGCCTCAGAGTAATTAGAATAGAGCTAGTATCGCGTCGATTCCCCGAACAAATTTTTCGTGGCACTTTTGCGGGGTGCGGGAGGCGAAGTAAACACACACAGATACAATTTCACGCATACCCACACTATAATAAACTCGCAACACATTCAAAAAGATACGCACACAAATAAAGAATGACCTGAACATATGAACAAAATTTGGCAGAGGGGTTAGCGCATCATGATCTCTCCAGTGGTATCTCCTCTAAGTGTGGTGCCTACCTCAGCTAACTGGAGGATCTTACAGATGGGACACCTGGTTAAAAATATTGGTTCGAGATATCAGTCACCATTACCTGTGATATCCGATTTTTCTGTTCATGTAACATGATTGATTGAAATTGTTTCATGGGATAGGAAATATCGCCACAGAAGATTAGTCATCATCTTCATCATCAGCCGCAAGACGTCCAGTGCTGAATAAAGGCATCCCCCTTAAAAGGGGTTGCCATAATCCCCACGATTGGCAGGCTTCTTGTGGATCGCAGTATTTGTGGTAGCTAATGCAATACGCACCTTACAGGCGCAAAATTCTAGTGCACATGTGCAGCAACACAACAAATTGGGACCCAGAATTTGTTCCATGTATATGCCTAGGTTTCCTTACAATATTTCCTTCACCGAGCAAATTGAAATAGAAAAAAATAGTTTTTACCTGAATTCTTGCTTCCGTAAGACCAATCTTCAAAGCCAATTCTTCTCTGTAACAAGGAAAATTATTTTTGTAGTAATAATAACATATGTCTAATGGTTAGTGGCTAACCAGAGGGCCTAGACAAGATGCAATCGCTACATAGCGAATCTATTTCTTCATTCGCTAACGGTGTCAATTCCCTACAATTAGTCACGTGGTTTTTCGATGACTTATGTCATTCTCATACATTTTTATACTTTCTATTAGCGATAGCGATTGTAGAATGTTACATTGTCTAGGGGGGCTGGTTTTAGAGTTATTCAAAGTGCCTTTAGTTAGGCATCTGACTTGGCTTAGTGACTGTTCTCTAGAAGACAATAACGGCGACCGACTTTTTATCAGTCCTCCGAAGAACAGAGACGCTCTGTTCAAATGCCACTAAACCCATCTAAAGATTGGCCTTGCCTTACGTTGCTGACCCAACTGTTCGTTAACCGAACAGTGCTACACAACTAGCTATGAGTGTATCATATAATAATTTATTAACGAAAAAACTTGTATATATATTTAAATGTCGTCGTATGTGTCCCCGTGACCCTTGGGGGTCTACCGGGGTATCTGAGATTCTTACCCACTAAAACCCGGCTCTCGCATCAGCACATGAGAGGAACAACCTGGGCTCTACAGTGGAACCTGCACCAGAAACCCTTCAGTGCCTTGCCTACGAACCTGACACATTGATCAAGGAGACGGGATTTGCAACCCTGCCACCTTCCTCCTCGGAGTCACCGCCGTCCTCTATGAAGGTCTAGAAAATACACACCTTGTAAAGACATCAGGATAATGCGTCCTCCCGAAGGCTTTCTCCAGTTCATCGAGCTGGTAACTCGTGAAGGTTGTTCTATATCTTCTCTGTTTTCTTTGCGGGATGTCCTCATCATCCAGGCCACTTCCTGACCCTGGCCGCTCGTGATCCAGGGGAGGCAGGTCCGGGGTGGTGGAAGAACCAGGCTCGGAGACACCCATTCTTTGATGATAGAAGTACGTGGTTAGGGGAGACTGCAACAATAGCAGAATTTTTATCAACTTTAGATCTATTTAGGTATTTATTGGAGTTTTATTATTTTTCATTAAAATAATAATGTGTTTATTTATTTTATATTTTTTATACTAACAAGGTGGGAAGCAAGCGTGCGGCCCGCCTGATGGTAAGCAGCCACGACAGCTTTTAGACGCTAGCAAAACCAGAAGAATCACTAGCGCGTTGCCGACCCTTAAATACATTACATATTATTATTAAGTCTGTAAATTTGTTAAGATATTTTAATAAAAGTCTTATTTGTAAAAAGTGTGTTTTTACAAAATAATTTAACAATAAATTATTTGAACCTGTGTGCGGTATGCGGCATAGTAACAAAACTGGTCAACCATTTATGCAAATTGGTACCTACTTATTAAGAAAACTATCGCCAAATTACGTCACGTCAAGTAAATTAGCGTTTTCGCACCAACGTAGGTAGAGAAGTCACGTTTTGATATGCAATATTATAGATTTTTTTTGGTATCGTCAATCAAGCCTAAAATCACTAAAAATAGAATTTGTGCAAGTTTCCCCATGTTCGTTTTGTAGGTATTTGTCAATGATGGTATATAAAATCATTGTTTTTTGTTAACATAATCAGAACGTTAATTTGTAGGTTATATATTTATTTTATTTTATTTATTTTATTTAACTTTGTGCACTTATAGTACAAGGCGGACTTAATGCCTTAGGCATTTTCTAACAGTCTACCTTAGGGTAGTGCAGAAATATTTTGTGGTAGGTGCCGAATTGTGTGAAATAAAAACTGAAGAACATATATATATTATATATATATGTTCTGATATATTATATTGCTTACCGACATTTATTATCCTTCGAGATAAATATCGATATTAATTTTGTCATTTTTATGTGTTGTATTACATCCCTATCTTTTTTTTTTTTTTTTTTTTCGACGCGGGGGAAATCTTCGAAAGATCCCCGGGAGCTGTGGGGCTCGACCGGGGTATGTGGGATTCTTACCCACTAAAACCCCCGCGGCTGTCGCATCGGCACATGAGAGGGGGAACCCCAGGGCTCTCCGGTGGGATCTGCACCAGGGGCCTCTCAGTGCCTTGCCTTTGAGCCCGCCGCCGGGGGGCGCATTGTAGCCCCCCGGGAACCTGTCACGGTGCTCACGGGGACGGGGGTCGCAACCCCGCCGCCGTCCTCCTCGGAGTCGCCGCCATACTCAATGGACGCTCAAGGGGCCCACACCCCGAGCGTCCAGCGACTCCGAAGGGGCACATCCCTATCTAACCTAACCCTTCAAAGACCTCGGCAATAGGATATTTTTATACTCATATTTCCAGTGCGAAACTTCGTCTACGAAACAGTTAAAGGCAACTTTATTGCAGTGCCAAATGATTGAATTTTACATAAACAACATAATATCTGAAGTTATCGTGTGTGAAATTTTACGATCTTAATTATGAATGAACATTATAATAATAGTTGAATGGAGGCATAAAAGATAATGTTACAAGTTATTATGAACAGCCAGGGCCGCACTTCGAGCACAATTAACCCCCCTATCGTTAATGTCCATCTAAATTGCAATACGCAAACATCCGCTTTCTTCGCTCGCTGACCGAAGTTCGGTTACTTGACGGTAAACTTGAAAACGGTGTACACATTTTATACAAGCATGAAAGGGTTAAGGTGCGTAACAGTTACGTAATTTTATAAAACAAAAGTTACAGAGACTCACCACTAAGTCTCTTATTTAATTTTCCAAATTTGAAATGTTCAATTATTTTTCACTGAATGAGAGCTGAGCATGATAACCAAAGTACTTGGTTCAAATAATTTTTATTTTTAAAAACAAATAATAACTAAATCAACTTTAATATTAATTACGTCAGTCTACATAATAAAAATATATATTTTTTTATTTATATACAGAATGGCCAGAACAATGACGGCCAAAAATTTTTTTTTAGGTGCCTAGTGTACGAAAAATCGTAGAACATACATACATACTATAGGTGATTCAAATACCTCTCAACACGGGCACAGGCAATTAAAAAAAAAATTTGGACGTCACTGTTTTCTGGCCATATTGCCGATATTGAAGTCGGTTCAATTTTTTTTTAAAAAGATTTTTAACAACAGCAATATATACAGGATATTGCTGTTGTAAAAAATCTTTTTAAAAAAAAATTGAACCGACTTCAATATCACTGAAAAGTATAAAATAATTTAAATATTATTGAAGTTGGTGTTAGCGTACCTGCTGTGTATATTTGGCACCAACTTCAATAATATTTAAATTATTTTATACTTTTCAGTGATATTGAAGTCGGTTCAATTTTTTTTTAAAAAGATTTTATTTGAACCTTTTTAGTGATATTTTCATATATAAAGATTGAACCATCGAAAACCGAAAAATTATCTAGGTAGGTTATGATCACATTATCGTCTACATAGTTTTACATAATTCATGTTTCTTCAGAAAATAATATCCGGTCGTAATGAAATTTGCATGGAAACATCATAGTAGTTTACTCTCTCGAATAAAAAAAGAATCATCGAAATCGGTTCATAATTGTCAGAGCAATGTAATGGAGAACATCAGTTTTATGGTTTTTACCAGATAAATTCCTCCACATCGTTCATGGTCCTCCAGGAAGTTCTTATCCGGTTGTAATAAAATTCATACAGATTCAATACAGTGGTTTCTTCTTTCGAATAAAAATAGAATCATTGAAATTGGTAAATATTTGCCAGAGTTATGACCATTTTTGTCCGACCGAGCGAGTCCGAGCGACTAAAACGTCATCTATATAGGCTTTCTTGCAACTCTCAGTGCGCAGTCACCATTCTTGTTTTTTTAGGAACTACTTATTACTAAGCAATAATTTTTTTATGGGACCCAATCAATGGATTGAAGAATGGATGGAAGAAAGATTTTTTCAAATCGGTTAATAATTGCCAGAGTTATGCGCGAACATACATAAAAAAAAAAAAAAAAAAAAAAATATATACAGACGAATTGAGAACCTCCTCCTTTTTTGAAGTCGGTTAAAAATACAACTAATCACGCAATTAACTCGATCGATGTTTAAAGTATTTCTTTAAAACGTTTCTAAACAGCGTTACGGCAATTCCCTTCAGCATATCTAGTAAAATCAACAAAACAGTAAAAAAATATAGTTACTGTTACCACAACTGTTATACATGACTGCCTTTAAATAAACTTAAACGGATATTGCAAGGAGAAATTATTATTGAGATAGTACATAGCTGGTTACACTGCTCGCTCCGGGCACTTTGTGTTAGCACTCACTAATTGTAGCTTATTCGATTAGAAAAATAATATTTATTCTTAGCATTTTCTGACTTAATTAATACATGTTGTAGGTAAGTATACCTATTCTATTTTTAACTCATCAAGTTCGTAAAAGATAAACAGCTAAGCTCCATTGCTTTGAAAACTAGCGGTGTAATTTAAATTTGGAACACACGTTTTCTTTTTTTTCTTTTTTGGATGATGGCTATATTTTTTGAGAGTTTGTATGTATGTTTATCTATTTCTTTAGCACGACCTATAGCTTAAGCGACTTGATGGATTTGACTTATAATATGTCGTTAGATTGGTCTCAGTTCTGTGAGTGGCACTATATAATTTTATCAAAAAAGTTAAAATGGCGGCCGTCAGTTGCTACCTTGTATTCTTTTTACTTCTAAAAACATCAATATGAGTATCATATGAAAACGAGACCAGTTGAAATATGTATAGCAGTACGTGTGTATACTTCATAAGTATGTAATGTAATTTAAGTCCATTTTGTTTGTTGCCAGTCGTCGGGCTTTTTATGCTTTTACAATTAAAAATTGTTCGTTTTGGCCACCATGGTGGTCTTTGCACAAGCAACAAGTCAGATAGTTAGTGGAATATTTAAATAATATTTCATTTATTATAATGACTGTTAAATTCAATTTCTATCAAAATTGGACATCAATTCGTCGTAACTAGAAAAACAATTACCACAGTTAATCATCTACCGGGATTCCAATTAAATTGGTAACTAATTACCTTCACTGAAAACTAAACGGTAAATTTTATGCGACAAATAAACTGATGCACAAATATCTGTTTTGATTGCGCCGCACAAAGATGATTTTTGCTTGACAAGAAAAAAATGTGGAAAAAGTGTAATTTAGGCACAGCATTTAGGTGTGCTATTTAAATTTTTATACAGTGTAAAAACAGATGCTTGTTAAAATAAGTATAAATATAGTATCGTGTAATGAAACGGGTAAGTGCTTTTTTCATGTCCGCAACGCTCCAATAGTTTTGGGCATGACTCAGACTGCCTTATTTATTAGTTACGTTAGTTACTACTTTTTGTTGTTGATAGGTAAGTAAAAAAAAAAATTGTTGATTTAAATAAAATTACTACCAAATTTTGGATTAGAATGCGGTTTGGGTAATGGAATGATGATATAATATTGTTAGTAGATAATAATAACACCAGCCCTTGTTTATGTCCCACTGCTGGGCACGGGCCTCAATTCAAGATGAAGGGGCTTAGGCCATAGTCCACCACGCTGGCCAAGTGCGGGTTGGCGGACTTCGCACGTCATTCGAAAGCTAGTTAGGGCTTTCTCAGACATGCAGGTTTCCTCACGATGTTTTCCTTCACCGAAAGCTAGTAACAATCGCACAAAGACGATTCGCACATGATTAATTAAATAAATCAGAGGTGCGAGCCGGGGTTCGAACCTGCGCACCTTGTTTCCAAGGCAAGCGCTCGCCCACTGAGCTGTTACAGCTTAGTAGATAATAGATAGATAGAATCTAGATGGAGTCGCTCGACAGGTGATTTACGGACCTCCGCTGCGTCCAATTTGCTGACAGCACAGTGACTACCCGAGGGGGGTGTCCGGGTAAGAATAGCAGCCCGACTCCTCCAGTTGAGTGTCCGTAAGAGGCGAATAAGGGATAACAAGAAGACGGGCAGCAGAGTCTTTCTATTGGATTATCTATCACCTATGCTGCGTTCCCCAAGACGCCTGTGTGGTGATTATGGCAACCCTCCCCTTCTAAGGGGGAAGACTTTGTTCAGGAATGAACGTGTTTTGGCTGCTAATGATGACTGGTGATTGACGGTCCTCTTTCCCACGTAAAAGGAAGATTGCTTTAACACTACCAAAAGAGCAGATTTCAAATATATCATATAAAAATAAAAATAAAACAATACTAATATAAGAATACAATCAACAGCTGCATTTTCAGCTATAAGAAAGGGGTGTATTAATTTAGAGTTATTTTTTATATTTTTTTGCATTTAATGCGTATTTGTTATATTTATTTACCATTTTTTTGGCATTGATAGAACAATAACCAGTCTTAGTGTACGTACATTACGAGAATATCGAATGATATTCTATAAATATTTAAAAATGTGACCTATTAGAAAAACATTAATTGAACTTACATGTAAACGCGTATAAACAAATGTAAATTATTCGCATAATAAGGATACCACTACTAGTTTTTACACACCCACCCACTTCGCAAATGCACGCAATCACATAATAAGAAGTGTATATTCGATAAATCAATTAGATTCTGCTTGAAATAACAGAAAGATAGGTCACGCAAAACACATATAAATTATAGCTACCTATTAATAGCTTTTATGTGTGCTGTACGTACAAAAAAAACCGGTCAAGTATGAGTTGGACTCGTTTACCAAGGGTTCTTTCTATGGACGTATTAAAGTTAGACCAATAGTAAAAAATTCGATTTGTTTGTCGATATTATTTAAATTTCCAAAAAATCTATTAGAAACATAATTTCATATTTCCTGTAAAATTTACATTAACATATCACCTGTAACTGTAATTATTCCAGATTTTTCCCTCCACAAACTACACAGATAATATATTATAGGTATTAGGTATTTTTTTTTTACATTTTGATTAAAGCCAAATACTTACGATGTGGCATAAATTAAAACCTGTTTTGAAATATACAAATGAAGCTCTTTTATTTACCCATTCGATATAGTAGTCTGACTTTGAAATTGTAATTTTCCATTTCGACCCCTAAAAGAAATAAAAGAAAAAAATTTTTTTTTTCATTTGCGATGAGGTTGGATAACTAAGACTATTTCACAAATCAATAGCATCAGTCGTTCCTGAAATTACGAATGCCGAATAAAACTGTCAGTCAGCCAGTTTTCAATAGCTACTACTGCTGTCACGTTAAGTATGTGGGCGATCGATTTGCAAGTAATCATTGAAGCTTAGGTGCTTATTCAATTTCTATAATTATATAGATTTCAAACCACAATACTGTAATAAAATATAATTAAACGTTGGATTCCTAGTTAACAATTGGATTTGACAGTAGGTATATGCAAGAATCAGAATCTCCGAGTTGAAGTGGTAATAGGCAGGCCACTGGGGAAGAAAGGTTCTCGAGTGGCGACCACGAACCGGAAGATGCACCGTAGGTAGGCCTCCCACTAGTGGACAGACGACATTATGCATGTCGCAGGACGTATCCGGTGGCAAATAGCCAATTGTCGTTCATTGTGGCATTCGAAGGGGGAGGCCCATGTTCAGCAGTGGACGTCTTCCGGCTGGTGATGATGATGATGATGATGTATATAAATTCTTTTACCTGTCTCTACATGGAAAATAATTATGGAGAGATTACGATTCGAAATTATTTATAAGGTATTTAATATTAACATTATATGAACTATTACTTACATATAAGTACTCAATGTAGGTATAACTTCTATAGCCTTACATTTAGTAATATTATAAACTTGATTGATTGAGAGGTAAAAGGAAGAGAGAGTGCACTTGTGTCTACGCAAGCACTTGTGCACTACACTATAATATCTCCCGCGTAGACGGCTGATCTTGCAAAAGATTGGCCGCTGTGGTCGTATCGGCCAGGAGGACATTAATTATTATTAAAATTGATCATAATATAAAATTGTAGCTGTTGTCCTTTTCGGTTAAAGGAACCGTACGAAATACGAAGTTATAACATTTTATTCTAAAATTTAAGTAGGTAATGAATCTATTAAATAATTACTTTGGATGACTCCAACTATCATAATATGCCAAAAATATTTCATCATACACAGACCATAAACTTTCGAGGTCACCTCCCAATTCCCGGATAATTCTAAATGTAAATGAGAATGAAAATAATTAATTATAATAAATAATGATTATTTTTTTATAATATGTTATCAAATGGAAATTTATTTAATCAGCCCAATCTAATAGAGCTAATAAAATGCAAGATTTTTAATAATCTATAATTAATCCACCTAATATTTCTTGGAAAGTTTAGTCAACTAGTGGTGCTAACTGTGTGTGATTTATTGTATAGTTTGATAGATTATTGTAAAGTTATCATAACGGATGCATATATGGCTGCTGCTCGAGTCAACTCGTGCGCGGGTGCTGCTTGGGGGGACTGGTCCCGACTACTATCCCTTTTAGTTTATTGTAGTTTCTTCTTTTCTCCCTTGTTTTATGTTTCGAACGGCAGGGCATACTATCGCTAAGGTTGATCCAATTGTAACAACACAAACAATGTTTAAAAAAAGTGAAAAAATGACAATCCCGCTGAGTTTCTTGCCGGATCTTCTGAGTTGAGGCCGCGTTGTGATCCGGTGGTAGCTTTTAAAAAAAATACCATTCAAAAGTGCTATAAGCCTATTTGAAATTAATATTTTTGACTTTGACTTTGACTTGACACAAAATAAATTATTCTTGTATTTCAAAACCAATATGAAAAGATGACGTCAGTGACAAACCAACTTGTCAAGCAAGTCTTACATTCCGCATTGTAGGAAGAGAGGCCTCGATAAAATTTGTTATAGTTCACGACCGATTAGCTAGATTCGAACGATGGATCGCGGTTAGAGCATCCGCAACTACAGAGCGTAACAACACCTGCGCAGACGCATCTGCCGCACGCGCCGGTAATTGCGAACGCGACGCTGCGCTCGCTCCATCACTTACCTCGGAGTAAAGAAAGCATAAAACTCAACCGTTGCTAACATCATTAATCCAATCGCGATATGCTTTGTTTAGACGTAACTTGTTAAAAGCATACACATTTATGTTTGGTTTTACATTTACGGTGAAAGAAAATATCGTGAGGAAACCTGCATGTTTGAGAAAGCCTAACTAGCTCTCGAATGACGTGTGAAGTACGCCAACCCGCACTTGGCCAGCGTGGTGGACTATGGCATAAGCCCCCTCATCTTGAGGGGAGGCCCGTGCCCAGCAGTGGGACATAAACAAGGGCTGGTATTAATATTAATTAATAATTTCTTTTTAAGAACCATTAAAGTAATCGCGCGATATAAGAAGAAATTTGGTTTTATTTACATCTATAATTATCATAGAACTACAGAACTACCTACTTAATTTTTTTCGTATGTAACATTCATAATGTTGTAAGTTTTCTTGAGAAAGTTGTCTAATTACATTGAACAAATAAAACAAAGTCGAAAACTCCAGTGAAATTCGTGAACGAACTGGTTGGGAAAAAACAAAATAGCAACCGACACGGTCCAGCAGTTTCCACTCTGCGAATTTAAGAAAAAAAATCGTTGAGTAAATTAAATAAAGCAATCAAGATGTAAATTTGAACGCTCCACCGCTCCCGCCGTGAACATCGAGTAGGTACCCTATGATCGAGTCCGTCGGGCGGGTAATCGATACATTGTTACTAACTTTTTATAATCGGAATAGCGGTACCGAGTTCGTTTGCCCCCACGACTGCTAAATAAACCTTGACTTTTTGCTCTATTACCTCCCAATTTTCAAGTAAATCGGCCCCACTTTTATTCGGTACCGACTCGAGCTTAACAATCGCTAATACGCTTACAACGTGATTGTAAACGATTATTCCTATACTAGTGGCTATGCGTACGATGCACTGTTTCAATTAATTCTCGAGCAATAAATATTGGCCAAGATCGTAATAATTTAATACGCTATTTATCGTTATACAGAATGTAAAAAAAAGTTGTAATGCCGGACTTTACTGCTATAAATGAATACGCTTTCGGAATAGCTAATGTAGTTTTAGTGTAGAGCCTAAAGTGGTTGTCTTAATCGATGCACGATCGTATCAGCGTAATTGTGAACCATGTTTTAGCCAAAAGCAGCAAATAGTATAAGAAAAAAAACACGAATAAATTTACAATGCGGTGTGAAATAAGCGATGAATGCGTAGAAAAAACGTTCAAACATTGGACTTAATGTATGTGGTGTTCACTCTGCAAGCCAATATTAAACAGAAATACTGAATTACCAGGTCGTTCTGTACAGTGTGCATTTGAAGTAAGTATTTATAAAAAGCAAAAGCTACAAATGTATGCATGCCACAAATGTATTAATAAAAAAAATGAATAATGCAAATAGATTCCAAGATATGAACTGACTACACTGTGAAAAAATAGGTATCTATACAAGAATAAACAGACAATCTGAAAATTTTTAATCTATTACGTCAGCCAAATTTATCACAACTCTTTTCCATTACAACCAAAACTACGTTAGGGATTTGTGAAGAAACAACAATGAAAACCTCAATTGCGTTGATCCAGAGATAAGCTAACACCAGTGTGCTGCTACTAATATATTCTGATAATATTTCCTTTATTCAGTGGTGCTTGTAGAAGAATAATTATGAATAATAGGATTAACAGTGATACGAGAGACGAGGCGCCTCTGGGATTATGTTTTTTGCTCCCAAAACTGGTCAGATATTTATTATTATTATAATTACCAACACCCATTGTTTATATCAGTAGGTATAAAATAATTTTATTTATTGCCTATTAGGTATGCTATGATGTAGTTACGAGCTCAGATTCCTTGGATTGGGCCGAAGTATTCAAATACATGATTATCTTTACATCGTAAGTTTCTCACTTTAAATTATGATAAAATTATCCTGTCGTGTTGATTTTACTTAAAGTTCCTTATTTTATTCTTACCCAAATCTTGTTAACAACTTGATTAATATTAACTAATAACCGGAGGTTATATAAGCTTCCTAATTGTATGCACCTACCTATCTTGTTATTTAAACTTATGTTTATACCCTAACGTATTATTAGGTATACATACACCTACAATTTCTTACTTTACTGTACTATCGACAAAATATTTACCAAAACTTGGTCATTTACATTTTGCATTTTATCGTTTGCTCTAAGAATTAGGGGATTAAACGTTTTTGTCCATTAGGTCTGGACTTAAGTGTTAATGGCGTCTCGGATTATATCGCTGAGCTTTAGATAAGAGCTGCAAGTATCTGACTCATCCGTCCCATGACTGATGCCTGTCTGCTACCTGATAACCCTGACATTACCACTCTAATGCTATTAAACAGAGGTGGAATTCTTTCGATATAACAACCTTCGTTTATCGTCATTTATCCTCAGAAATGTACGAACTTATTACCAAGCAATAACCATTGTAATTGAATGTGTTATAGTGCAATCAATTTGAATAATTATTCTTTTGTTGCCAGTGTATCAGCCGCATTGCATAGTTTTTCTTCGAATTCTTAATTAACAACAGCTAACAATGGGATCTTGTATGTAGTTCAATTATTATCATTGACTGTATTATAAATTTCTACATATGTTCACCCGTTAAACACAGCAGAGACGAAAAGATCGCTCGTCCATCTAATAACATTCACAAAGCTAATAATATTTATCGTAATCATAATCTCAATAACATCCTATTCAATTTCATCACCCCAGATCGAACAACGGAGAATCTTCAATTTTAATATTATAGACATTAGAAAAAATAATCAAGATACAAACGGAATGGATGTGGCCGCGGCTAGGTAGCATCGAGTAGCGTGTAATGAGAAACCAGAATGTTAATTAAGATCTAATTAAGTCTAATACAATCAACAATGCTGCTCGCGTTCCGGCGGCATCTGCAAGTCATCACGAATGTTTGAACCGTCTGTTATATCGAGAGCTCTGACCTTCGATTGCAAACCTCACTTATATCAGTTTCATCAGTGGTGTTGGGGAGCGAGTAGGGTCTTCTTGGCTAGTCACCTTAATCGAATTGAGATCGGGCAACCCTTTAGTAAAAAAAAATTGTTAAAATCACTCTTTTCAGATGCTATTGTGATGTGAGAACTCAATTTAGTGAGCACTGTTACAGTGCGGACGTGAGATCCATTGAAAGAGTAGGTAATAGAGATATCCAACGTTGGCATGCCACATAACTACTTTTTTAAATTAATAAATGTAGCACCAAGGAATAGATTATTATGTTACTATAAATTAAATAAAGAACGTGAAAAAATTTTAGTTAATTAATAATTAAAATATTTCATTTCACTCGAGATCTGGACTTATTGACTGTAGTTGACAAACACGTAGTAATAGAAATAATTTATCGATATGAAACATCAGTCTCTACAAAGATTGTTTAATGCTTTTATTGTGTAAATTATTTTAATTGAATTTATTACAGCTATACCGCAATCAATTTTACAATTCGTTCTGACAATTAAACCTAAAATCATTAGCAATTAAAATTGTACTGGCTCTTTTAATGGCACCGGTAATTATCAAACAAAATGATTGTATGTACTTTTATTTGATGTAGTCATAGAAACTGACCATACGCATTCCGCCACCCGCCGCCGGTAAAATATCATAAAGTTATATTTTTTATAACCAATTAAAAATAAATTTTATAGTTTTATAATTAACATACATGTATATTGGACAAATTATGGACACGACAAAATTTGCCTACAAATACGACGGTCATAAAATAAACGTTTACAGCATGGACCCGAGTTTATAAAAGAATATAATAATGACCCACACATCCCGCTGTAAAGACCAATAAAATCAAGATCAATAACATAAATACGCTATTGTTGTCCGTCTTTACAATATCTAACAACTTTTATAGAGCTTGAAATATGGGAATATCATCCAAAGCTGACCATAATATAAGCTATAAACAAAATTAACAACACAGGAACCCCTGCTGATTTCAATTTTGAGCCTGACATCGGCCCTAATTCAATAAAGCAATAAAATTCACCTAATTATGCAAATGCCTTTGAAATATCAGACATTATACCTTTTTTGACTCCCAAAAATATGATGGGAGCTGTCAAATGAGGTTGTTCGCTTTGATTAATGCAAGCCAGTTCTAGAGTTATTAAAGTAATGTCATTATTTTAATAGTTAATTGTTGCGTATAATTAGTGGACAGCGGGAGTCGTCAGGTTTGTCCATTTATTCTGTATAATAAGCTGATTAAAATTATTAACGTCTCAAGATCAATTATTTTACATGGCTTTTTAGTTACAAATTTGTTTTTAATAGCTCTAGTTTCGGTGAAATATCATTAATACTCTTATTTGATTAGTATAGGTACATCTATTTTTGCTATCTAGTAATTCTGTTTATTCGCACAGTAAAATCACTATTCATAAATATAATTGTTATGACTTCTTGATAGTTACGTAGATATATAAACAATTAAATGAAAAATATCAACTGCTTAATTACAATACAGGTAAATAATTAAAATTAAATTAACAATTACACCTATTCCGTATTGGATAAATTACTATTTCGCTTAAATAAATACAGAAACTCATTTAGATACTAAGTCCTTTTTAATAAGTTTTTTAATATAATACTTCAATAGATTTAATTTTATTACTATAAAATATTTACTATACGAATATAATAAAATGCTAATATAAAACACTTACCAGGCTCGGTTCACACTGAGGGGATCCGGTACAAAGTCCTTATTACGCACGAGTCGAATGATTGTGTACACAAAAGAACTGCCGTCAATAAAGGCCACAATTTACATGATACCCCGTGACGCCTCAAACGACAACAGAGCAATAAACTATAACACACCAACGCCTTCAATCGACTGTTAAAGAATAAAGCCGGCTACGGTCGCCTACGCACCGCTCGAAAAAGTATAACAAAAAAGTAGCGGGCCGAAGCCACTCCCCTGCGGCAATCCGGCCAATGGCAGCGCAGTGATACCGCAGTCGCCTCGAGGGTGGGCTGAATCAGTTGATATGGGTCCCTACTTCGATACCGCTAATTGACTTTATCAACAAACTGACTTTACAGGCCCAAGTCACGATATATGCGTTTGTCTGCCGTGTCAAAAGCCTAACTGTGCACCACTAGCATTATAATTAAGTACGCTGCGATGTAATGGGTGATTTGAGCTAGCTAGAAAGTATTTTAGTAGGTATTTTATTATATTATTAAACGTATACTTTAATGTAATAATGTTATGTGTAATGTACCTATACCTTCTTAATTAATTTTCTACCTACTTAGTAGATAATACCTATTTTGTTTAATGCAAATATATTATGTTAATATAAAACTTTTTTTTTTTTTTGTGAGTGTTATATTGATAACACTAATTAATATATTCATCGAAGCTACACCAACAAGCCATCGATAAGCATTCGCCAGTATTACTTAGGTATTAACTATACCTGAAAGTAAAAATAATATTTTTTAGAATGTGTTTAGAAAAAAATGTAAATGTTATTCTTGTTAACGGGACAAATAATTTTAGTACACCTATATGACAAGAATACCTACACAACTCTATTAGGTAGTCTTTCATAAGCTTCCAACTCACACAGCTGATGCCTTATTAGGTATCGAATTCCGAACAATAGAATTTTAATTATAGTCGAGTACCTATTACTTTTGTCCATTGTCGGCATCTTGGCAATACAATTACAGGACTATAAACCGATCGCCATGCATATGGCGAATAATTTGCAACTTAGTTAGATGTATCTTCGGCCGTTAAATGAATTCAACACTGGTATAAATTTTATAAGTTATGTAGTAAATTGTAGCCGAGAAGTTTTATGTGCATAAAGCATTTACGGGATACGGCCTACTTTGTGAGCTTTCTTTTTCACGGGGTTAAATCCCGTGGGGAGCTATTTCGTATGGTTGTTTCATACTGGTTAGGATAATACAGATCGATCATCTGATTGTCATAAAATTAGGATCCAGAAAAAGGTGGTCCTGCTCCTGACTTCTCCCCGGTCTTGTCGGTCTTCTGTCATATCGTATTGTGAGAAAAAGAGAGTGCACTTGTGTCTACGCAAGTAGGTACTTCTTGTGCACTACTATAGCCTAGATGGCTGCACATGAAAATATTGGCCGCTGTAGTCCTATTGATGGGAGGACATTATGTGAGCATTCTTCATGAATTTACTTATTTTCTTTATTTATTTCTTAGTCCGCAAAACTGTCCTTTTGCTAGACAAAGACTTACTCTTCCACAAGACTCAGTCTCCTGGTATCAGCCCGTCTTTCCTCGTCATAGTTTTTATATCAGATAACGTTTTCCAGATTATTTTACCTGTGGACTCCACATGTTACACTTCGGTTTTTTGAAGAAATAAAATATATTTGAAAGAAGAACCCAAATGTAGCACGACTAAAACCATTGAATACATGATTACATACTACTATACTAATAAAATATATACCACAAGGGTACAAAATTTTACCCTAAGAAAGTCAGTGTATTCATCAATAAAAAGCTTAAGGCACTGCCTGAGTGAACTGCTAGATCTGGAGTCCCTAATAATATCGACTAGGTCCAGTTAATGATCTAAACATTTGGTAAAACATAGTATTCACAGCTTTATGGTCTGTATTGTTTCCTTTATTTTCTGCAACATCTACCCCTTTTTTGCTCTCGCTGCGCATACCTTCAAAAGCTCCCCTAGTCCCTTTGGAGGTATATGGGATTACCACACTAAAATCCCCGCGGCTGTCACATTGGTGCCTACAGGAGAGGGACCTTTGCTCTCAGATAGGACCTGCATCAGGATCCCTGTATTTTGTGCATTCTAATAGTGTTCTAATAAGTAACACTAGATAAGTGTTGGGTTTACTTTACTTCCTATAAGCCAGTGCTTGACTGCAGTCCCACCTGATGGAAAGCGGCGACGCAATCTAGGATGGTAAAGCACACTGATAAGATAAGTGTTGGGTTCCTGTTGTTTTGTTACAAGGTAACGCCGGATTACTACGGATTTTCTAAGAAAATAGTTTTATTCTGATGTGTGGTATCAAGTAAATAAAAGGAAACGTTTGAAAGGGTGAACAAAGGTAATTTTTGACTAGTAGGTGCTTTAAAATATTTTGTACAAATCATATAATTGATCAAATAATCATGTAAGTCAAAATATGTCGTAATCTATCCTGATCTTCTTAAGGCTGATTGAACATCGACATGAACAATATCTTTTTGAGAAACTTAATCGGTGAGAAAATTTTAAAGAGGTTTTTTCACGAAGAACACTTTCTATTAAGTAAATCATTATTTTTATCTCCCTTAAACCGATAATAGTTGTGTAACCAACAGATATCCGAGAATTTGCAAAGAAAATAATCTCTTAAGCTGGGCATCCTGATATTTCGTGAAATTGCTGCAACTACTTACTACTCAAAAATAATACTATTAAAACTAATCTCTGAACTAAATGAAACATTCTGCGAAGCTATATTATAAGGAAAAAAATAAAATTGTAGAATGATCATTAACCATCTTGCATTATTAGTCTCGCAACTCCTAAGCTAATTAAAACTATTAAAATGCCATTTGTCGTTTCCAGAAGCTTCACTGTGATTCTAGCTTCATATGTAATCATAAAAATAGCTTTACGGATTGTTACCCTAGCATAATAATGTTCTAACGTAATTTTAAGATGAAGTAAGACAGGGTTTTTACAAACTTTAGAAAGCAAATTCCAGTCATAGGATTAAGACAAAGCTCTCCGGATTTATGAGTTGAAGCTGCTATGAGCAGACTACATCGCTCAATGAACCGATTACCGTTGGGGAAGAAAGCATATCAAGTGGTGTCTAGAAACCTGAAGAGGTTTTTTTTTTGGGAATGATAGACTCTGTTGGCCGCAGATGGCCATTACAGCTTCACCGGACAATAGGAGGCGAGCGCTTAAGCACTCTAGCCTTAACGGCAGAAGGAGCGACGAGCTCAAGGGCACCTCAGGGAGGCACGGCCTCGGCTTGGGCTGTCGCTTAAGACAGGGCTGATTCTACCACCGGTTCACAACGCGCCCCCGGCAAGAAATTCAGTGGGGTGTAAAACCTGAAGAGGCAGCGTAGGCAGGTCTCCCACTATGCGGACCGACGAAGGATGAATGCAATTGTTAGCCATTTGCATTCATTGTCTTTCTTTTTATTTTTTTTTGACCTGTACATTCATTATGACCTTTTTACAGCAGTGGACTTGTTTCAGCTGATGGTCTTATCCCATTATTTATCTTTGTTATTTTATTAATGGTTAAATCGAATTCGGTATTGAAGGCAAATTTTCATATAAAAGTTAGTCTTTTTTGGAATACACTGGGTTGTGTTCATGCAACTCATTGGCCCAAAATTTTCCTGATGGTATTTTCTACCCTACAAAGTTATATTTCAATGCTAGTCACCTGAAACAATATTTATCAAGCCTCTTAAGCTAAGTAGTTGCTTCATCAGTTGAGCGTTTTTCAATTCGCATAAAAATGGTTTGTTTTTTAAAGTTATTAGTGACTTCATCACAATTTGTACAATCATCATTCCAGCGAATTACTTTGCAGTTAAGAGTTTTTATATAAAATGCTGAATACATATATAAATATTTTTAATGAATCACAATCATCATAATAACGTTAGATAAACAGGCACTGGAAACTGATTGCGCATTACACACAACTGATTGCGAAACAACCAGTATTTCCTCCCACGAGTAATTACGTGAACGACACAAATTATACAAGTAATAACATATAAATAATAACACACAAGAGTCAGCCCGCTCTGCCCTTGTCGCCGCACTTTATTTAAAATCACACGAAATTATAACTAACAACGTAATTCCCGCTCCGAAATAAAATTGGCCCATATTTAATTTTGGGAAAATGTAAAAATAAACGTTTTTATTTGTGTAAATAACACAATAAAACAGCAGCCACCATTATGGCCGCCGCGCCGCGCCGCTACGAAATTTGTGCGCGCACCAAATTACACCGATAAGATCTGTCGCCGTAATTGTTATTTCATTGTCGTTAGTGCCCTGGATCGCGTAAATTCAGTTAGGGGATATGATTTTTATGTCAAATTCAATATTCTGCCTTTTGTTCCGACAGGAAGCGGACATGTTAGAAAAAAAATACGCGCATCCGTGCAGCTTTTGCAGTTGCAATAATGATAATTAGTTTTTGATGTGGCCGCTTTAAAAAATAACACTATTGCCCCTAATATGATGATATTAAAGAGTGTGAGAAGTAGTCTTGAGGTGTCGTCTACTAAATATAGTGCCGAAGTTATAGTAAAAACACTCATATTAGCTAAATAATACAAATCGTTATCCCATGGACATATTACAAGTAGTCCTGTTAATGTGTCGAACGGACGTCCAGTCCTGTCCATTTGCGGTTTACTAAATCAATCACAATGATGTGATTTTTTTCTTTTGTCGGCGTATCGATGACTCGGTGCTCCGGATGTGACAATCGGACCCAGAGCGATGTCGGTTTCCATCGTTTTTTCATTTCACCAACTCAATTTAAAACAAATTAGTTAGGACGTTCGCCCAAGTTCGTCTGTCCGTTTCATGCCCGAGCGCCGATTGTGATTTTACGTCGCCTGTTTAACAAAACAAAGTGTTTGATTCGATTCCGATGCTTTGTTTTAAAACAAAAGGTTCCATTAATTGGTTAAACTTGCCAGAGTCAGTGACACTTTAAAGAATTGGCAATCAAAGGAAACTCGATTCGATTCAGACACATTGTAATGTACAACTGTTAATTAAACTAGTTTCTTAGTTATGGTTTGATGGCTCGTTTGAAATAACTAAATAGGTACATGTGTAAATCAAGTTCCGCAATATAAAACTGAAACGCACCTACGATGATTTCATAAATGTTAAATATTAACGGCCACTTCTGACTTTTAAGAAATTCGTATAAAGTCTTTCCATATAAGCAGATATAGAAATAGGATATTTCTAAACCTACTGAGTTATCCATAAAGCCATATAAGTAACAATAAAATATAATCTATAAGAATGCATTTCGTTCCAATCGAGAACCAATTACAAACCGATCGCGCTGCATCCGAGACGCGGTCCTAACCCAATATTGGTTTTAATGACAGTAATAATTGATTGCTCACGGCTGAATCAGTATCCTCGCGTACCAAAACCCATCACGACGCTCCGAAACATGACTGAGAAACTAACTAACGAAATTTAGTCGCCATTGTGTGAGCAGAACAAAAAGCAAATCGAGTTACAGCTCAAAAACAGAGAAAATCAACGGACAAATACCATTACCACGGCCATTTTCAAACGGGATGCGCTCGTGATGATGAGGTTTTTTCAGTGCGGACATCGATACTTAACACGAGACGTGGAACGGTAGAAACGGTGCACTGTGCATCCATTCCGGCGGTAACTTAGAGTATATTTAAACGAGCCCTTTGTGAACAAGCAATGTATGATTAACAATGAATTTTCTTTGATTAAGGCTACAGGGGTTCAATTCACGACTCTTCTTTTTAGTGAGATTCGGTCGGGTTGTGGACTAAACAAACTACTCGGTGTACTTTTCAATCGATTGGTCTCGGCAAAGGCGTACCTATCTATTCGGGAACTAGAATATTAACGTTTTTGGATATGGGTGGTGGTGGGAACAAGTCGAGTAGACGTTTCCTTTATTATAAAATAAATGGATCTGTTAAACATAATGTTGTCTTTTACTTACGCGAATATTACACATTGAAATCAAACTACTTTTACGGATTCTAAAATAAACCGCGATAAACGGTTTATTTTAGATTTTACTATCCCGACGTTTCGAATGCTTTGCAGCACCCGTGGACACGGGAGGACTGAGATGTTGAACGTCCTTATGTTGCAATTATGCCGGTGTACTCTCAGGTCTTCTACTGTTCTTCTTGGTCTTCTATTGTTAGTCCGATCTACGCAGTAAGAGCATACAGTATTCGAATACTCTAAGCTCTTACTGCGTAGATCGGACCAACAATAATAATTAAGAAGACCCAAGAAGACCCTTGGGACTTCTTAGTTATTATTGTTGGTCCGGTGGTTGGTACACCGGCATAATTGTAAAATAAGGACGTTCAACATCTCAGTCCTCCCGTGTCCACGGGTGCTGCAAAGCATTCGAAACGTCGGGATAGTAAAATCTAAAATAAACCGCGATAAAATCCGTAAACGTAATTTAATATTTATTACAGCAAAAACATATCAGAATTCATGACCACGAAATCACCAGCGGGAAGAAGTCCACTGCTAGACATAGGTCTCCCTCTTATAACGTCACCATATACGACAGTTGGCTATTTGCCATCGGTTGCCTGCGACTCGCACAATGTCGTCCTCCTAGTAGGAGGCCTACCTACACTGCGTCTTCCGGTTCGTGGTCGCCACTCGAGAACCTTTCTTCCCCATCTGTGGTTCTTCCAGTAATGTCTATACCAGGATTCACAACATGATTACTATACTATGTAGTGTATAATTTGCTGAGAGAGAATGTCCTGTGGTATCCGCACCAGACACCACTATGTTTTATGATTTTAATCATTAATATTATTGCCTGAAGGAGTTTTGTCGTTTATCAAAATCATGTTTGCCTCTTTGGATTTGGTCTTGGATTTGATTCCCAAGTATCGTATTAAATTTGTCTATTATGAAGATTTCTATAATGGCCCGGATTTTGCATTTGTGCGTGGTATAGCAATATGTTCGCCTTCTTTTATTCTAACCTAAAATACATTATTTAAACCTATATAATTATAATACCATAACACCCTGATTCATGTCTCACCGCTGGACACGGGCCTCCCCTCAAGATTAGGGGCCAAGTTGGCGGACTTCACACGTTATTCGAAATCTATTTAGGCTTTCTCAGACATGCAGGTTTCCTCACGATATTTTCCTTCACCGAAAGCTAGTAAAAACCGTACAAAGAAGATTCGCACATGATTAATTAAATAAATCTGGCGTGTGCGCCGGGTTTCGAAACCTTTGCACCATGTTTCCAAGGTCAGCGCTCGCCCACTGACCTGTTACCGGCATTAAAACCTATAACTTAAATGAATTAGTACCTACCATTTGTTGGCAACACAACAATTAAAATATTAAAAAGGTACAAATGTCAAACTACTTTGTCTTCCGGTGCTGTCTGCTATTGTCTATTATATCGATGTACGTGTGTTCGGTGTTCAAATAAATTCTAATACTTTGCAACCAGCTTATTTCTATTTAACAGTCCGCTATATTCCAAACATTGATCCACGAGCCGTGCAAAGGAAGTGTTAGATTTTTTTTTCGCGAGTGGAACGCGCGATCAGATCCCGATATCTCCATCGCCGACCGCAGCAACGACGCGACGACACGCCGACGAAAACGCACGCAATTAAGCATCGAGACCAGGCATCATAAAGGATTCATCCCTACGGTACCTACTCAGGACGAAGCAATTACCTACTACAAAATCGTATGTAATTTGGGCATTATTTAATCCAAGGGTCAAACAAAGGTCATTCAACTTCATTCAAGCAAATTCACTATATAGTCTGTGGATTCCTCGTCCGTATCCGGATCCGTCCACAGCGCAATTTGTCGATAGATTCGGATTATACCGACACTTCACCGACAAAACAGAATATATTCGCTCATTCGCCGACGGATTTCGCCGAAATCGATCAATCATTCCATCACTACGACGACGGTTTCTACGGTTACGCGCTAGGTGGCGCGCGCGAGGTCGCCGCTTCGCCGTCATCGTTTGTGTTCTGTGGACACCGACAACGCTGCGTGCGAGCATCGACAATCGATATCGACAGACGCCATTTTGTTGTGTATTTTTGCTTTGTGTGAAACGACGCGTACTAAGTTTATAACTTTATTGTAATATTAAATATTATTACGGTTTGTCAGTTATTAATAGTGTAAGATGGATAACCGTGATGCCATTCAGAATAGGGGATATGCTAAGGCGGCAATAACGCGCCTAAGCAACTTTTTGTCTAACCCGGAAAATGTGGCCGGTGCCACCTTGGAAGAACTTTTCTCTAAGAGGACACGGCTGTCCTCCGCCTTTCAAGAGTACGAGACACATAATAAAAAAATAGCAATTTCGTCCGACGAAACCGATAAAGAGGACATCGAAGAAGTTGAAAATAAGTTCGACAGATTACTTGGCATGTTAAACTCGGAAATAAAAAAACGTGAATATAATACGGTTCCATCCTGCACTCAAAATACCCCTAAAATGATTTTACCACCGATTGATATCAATGTATTTGATGGTAAGTTTACAGAATATGTACCATTCATTAACTTATTTAATTCTATAATTAACAACAACCAAATGTTAGATAGTGTTCAAAAATTATATTATTTAAGATCTTATCTGCGTAATGAACCTTTAGACTTAATAAAGAACTTACCCTTAACTCCTGAGAGTTATGATAAGGCAACAAAATTGTTAAATGACAGATATAACAATAAGTTCAGAATTATTAATGAACATATCGTTAATATTTTAGATTTAAAACCCATAGTTAGATCAAATGCTAATAATTTAAGAGCGTTTATATCATATGTACGACAACAGTTAGTCGCCTTAGGTAATCTGAGTTCGAATGTCAAATATTGGGATGCTATAATATTATGTGTATTGTTCCGAAAATTAGATGCATACACTGCTCGTGCATATCACACTGAACGTGATATTCAGAAGGAGCCAACAATCGATGATTTCCTGCAATTCTTGGAGAAACGGGCCACTTCACTTGAAAATATAGGTGAACCTGTTCAACAACGCCAACCAGGAAAGCTGACTGCTCTGACTGCAACCGAGAATAAACAAGAGTGTCTATACTGTAAGTGCGACCATAAATTATACACTTGTAAAAAATATCAGCTACTACCAGTCAAAGAAAGGGTAACTTTCAGTAGGGATAAAGGGTTGTGCCACACTTGTCTTGGTGCACATAAGGGAAAGTGTCGGTTCCATTTCCGCTGTGCTAAATGCAAAAAAGCACATCACAGTTTGCTACATTATGATGATGAGACCGCAATGACACTTACCTCTGCATCACCAACTGCCTTGTCAACAGGGTGCAATAATAATAATGTTCTCCTCCCTACAGTTATGGTCAAGGTCCTGGCTCGAGATGGTACAGAGATACAACTAAGGGCTCTTATGGATAGTGGGTCTCAGTTGTCCTTTATATCCAGTGAGGTAGTACAGCTGCTAGGGTTAACGCCCATTCAAGGTGAAACTGAGGTCATTGGTATAGCAAACAGGAAAAATAAATTAAGTTACTGCTTGCCAATCGAGGTCCACAGTTTAGTGTCACCATTTAAAGTAACAATTACATGTCATGTAATCGATCAAATTACATGCAATTTACCACAAATTAAACTAGATTTATCCGAGTTTGTACTCCCACCCAACATAAAGCTCGCAGACAAAAATTTTCACATTCCGGGCAAAATTCAAATGTTAATAGGAGCGGATGTTTTCTTCCAGACACTGCTGCCCTCGGAGCTGCAGGAGAAACCGCACCAGGTTCTGCCGGAGCATTGTAATTTAATCAATACAAAGTTTGGATATATATTAGGAGGAAGTTTGCCCCGAGCTAAGCCATGTAATCAGGTAGTATTAACATGTATTTCCTGCGATTCTAACTTAGATACCACCTTAGCTAGATTCTGGCAAACCGAAAATGTTCCTCAGGTTTATAATGAAAGCACTTCAGAGCAAGAGCTTTGTGAAAACATTTTTAGTGAAACTGTTAAATTAGAGAATAACCAGTTCACAGTTGCCTTGCCATTAAAATTACCACTGGAAGAAGTCAATGATACTCTCGGTGACTCCTTTCACTTTGCATTAAGTAGATTTTTAAGCTTAGAGAAAAGGTTGCACAATGATCCTAGTCTTTTCACGGAATATAAAAATTTCATTCATGAATACTTATCCTTGAATCATGGTCACTATATAGATATTGAATCATGTCAGTCAAATAATGATGCAGTTTATTTTTTGAGCCATCATGCAGTCTTCAATCCTAATAGTAAAACAACAGGGCTGCGTACCGTGTTTGATGGTTCAATGCGAACAAACAAGAAAGTATGTCTCAATGACTTACTTTTAAATGGTAGATCTGATCAAAGAGACTTGTTTGACATACTTTTGCTATATCGCTTTGGAGAGTTTACATTTACATCTGATATAAGGCGAATGTTTAGAAATATAAGAGTAGATCCTAAATATACTCCTTTGCAAAATATTCTTTGGAGGGACAACCCTAGTGAAAGCATTAAGGTTATAAGGCTTGATACAGTAACATATGGGCTCAAAAATTCGAGCTACTTGTCAACGCGCTGCTTAGAAGAACTAGCTTCCAGACATGAGCATGACTTGCCTTTGGCGTCATTTGTGCTTAGAAACTGCACTTATGTCGATGATGTTTTGTATGCACACAATAATATAGAAGAGCTTTTAGAAACTAAGTCACAGTTGTGTCAACTTTTACAACTAGGCAGTTTTAACATGCACAAGTGGTCATCCAATGATAGTAGGGTATTAGATGATATCCCAGTGAGCGAGCAGCACTTTGACAACATAGAGTTACAAAGGGATAATTGTAGTATGAAAACTTTAGGTCTTGAATTAGTTATAAATAGTGATCAGTTTAAAATGTCCTGCCCCAAAGCATATAAGGCTGACAAGGTGACAAAAAGAAGTATCCTTAGTTATATTGGTAGTTTTTATGACCCCATGGGGTTTGTTAGTCCAATCATATTACAGGCTAAAGCCATCATGCAGAAATTGTGGTCAGCTAATATTGACTGGAATGCTGAGCCTCCAGACAATATTTTGACTGAGTGGTCGGAGTTCGTATCCAGTCTGGCTACAATGGAGCCAATTTTAATTAATAGAAATATCCAAGTTTCACTCCATGATAAGGTGGATCTCGTAGGTTTCTCAGATGCTGCAAGCTCCACTGGTTATGGTTGCTGTGTATACCTACGGGTCACAGATGTGTCAGGCATTGTAAAGATGCACTTGCTTTGTTCAAAGTCGCGCATTAACCCACTAAAACGAAATGGCATGACGGTTCCGCGCTTAGAATTAAACGCTGCACTTCAGCTCTCACAACTTATAATTAAGGTACATAATACGCTAAAGCTTAAAGTTAATATTCAGAAAGTTTATTTATATACTGACTCGACGATTGTCCTAGCTTGGCTGCACACAGAGTTGACAAGGTTGCAAGCTTATGTGGCCAACAGAGTGAGTGTGATTCAGAAGAACACAGCTGGGTTTCACTGGCTGTATGTCAATACAAAGGACAATCCAGCTGATTATATCAGTCGGGGTGTTAGTCCATCAGAGTTAAGTGCATGTAATTTATGGTGGCATGGTCCAGAATTTTTGCTTGACAGTGAATACAGGTTTCACTGCAAATATGATCTACCGGTTGACGTGCCAGAGGTAAAGTCCAATCCCGCTGCTTGCTGCAGCCAGACCGTCAGCTCACCTGCAGTCGTTGGTGATGATATTAATTCAGGTATTCCATCTAATAATGACCTTCATGTGCAATTACACAAATATTCTAGCATCCATAAAATGGTTAGGATCTTTGCTTATGTATTAAGATTTTGTAATAATATTCGTTCAAAAAATATTAAAATTAATAGTAAGTTCTTATCTAGTATAGAGTTAAATAATGCATTATTATTATTAATAAGAAATGAACAAAGTATATTTTATAAGGAAGAAATAGAATTGTTATTAGCCTCTAAGCCTATTAAGGGTCCTTTGCTTAATTTACATCCATTTATAGATAGTTTGGGCTTACTCAGGGTCGGTGGTAGACTGCACTATGCAAATGTACCATATTCACAGAAACATCCTGTTATACTTCATAAGGCATCATATATTACCACCCTTATTATAAGAAGTGAACATGAAAAATTGTTACATGCTGGCCCTAGCTTAGTACTTGCAAATTTAAATCAAAAATATTGGATTACTAATGGTCTATTACAGATTAAGAAAGTTATACACAAATGTATTACTTGTTTTAGACAGAAAGCTAATATATCCAAGCAATTAATGGGTTCTTTGCCTGCTGGGAGGGTGACTGCCACAAGCCGCGCCTTCGTTAGGGTCGGAGTAGATTTCTGTGGTCCCGTCAATGTAAAACTATCTCGTGTCAGGAAATCCGTTGTAGGAAAAGGATATATTTGTGTTTTTATATGTTTTGCTACTAAAGCAGTGCATCTGGAGTTAGCATCAGATCTAACAACAGATACATTCCTTGCTTGCTTACGTAGGCTTATTGCGAGACGTGGTTTGCCAACTGATATCTATTCGGACAATGCTAGCACGTTTAAGTCTGCTAGGAATAAATTAGTTGAACTCTATGACTTGCATTCTTCACAGACCCACCAAGAAAAAGTATATGCATTTGCTGCTCAACAGAGTATAAAATTTCATTACATTCCTTGTTACTCACCAACATTTGGCGGAATCTGGGAGAGAGCAGTTAAGAGTACAAAGTATCATTTGCGAAGAATATTACAGAATAATGTACTTACCTATGAACAGTTAAATTCAGTAATCATAGCTATTGAGTCAGTTTTGAACTCTAGACCGCTTATTCCTTTGTCCTCAGATATAAATGATTATTCATATTTAACACCAGGGCATTTCTTAATAGGTAATGCGCTTACTATGTACCCTGAGAATGATGTATCTCATATAACAAATAATAGATTACATTTTTGGCGACAGTGTACACAATTAAAACAGTCATTTTGGAAAATGTGGCACAAGCAGTACCTCAATGTTTTGCAAAACCGCCCTAAGTGGTTAAGTACATCAAATAATATAAAAATTGGTACTCTAGTTACATTGAAAGAGGATAATACGCCTCCAATGCATTGGCCAATGGCCAGGGTTGTCAAAGTCTTCCCAGGACATGATGGTATGGTTAGGGCTGTAGAAGTTAAGTGTCCTAATGGAAAAACTCATATTCGTTCTGTTCAAAAGTTGTGTGTTTTACCAATAGATGATTGTTGATTGGGTTGTAATTAAGAATACGTATTTAAGTTTATTTAATAAGTTTATTTTGTTTATTTAACGTTAATTCTTGTCAGGCCGCAGCATGTTGGCAACACAACAATTAAAATATTAAAAAAGTACAAATGTCAAACTACTTTGTCTTCCGGTGCTGTCTGCTATTGTCTATTATATCGATGTACGTGTGTTCGGTGTTCAAATAAATTCTAATACTTTGCAACCAGCTTATTTCTATTTAACAGTCCGCTATATTCCAAACACCATTTACAAAAAGATGAAGATCATACGTAAAGATGCTGATTTATTATAAAAATAACTTATTTAACAGCATAATAAATGTATCTTAGACTAAAAATGAAAGTAAAATGTTTCAGTGATTTTGTCTAGGAGATTTTAGGTAAACGTAGACTAAATTAAAACTTACGTAATTGGCAGTGAAAAACAATACTTATATAATTCTACCGCAATCATAGTGACATAACTTCGTTAGTAGTTTTAATGCATAGAAAGTAACTTTTAGTGTTTATTTAAAAGTCTAAATTTATTTATTTGCTAATCTATATTATGGTCTAAAACGTGTTTATATACATTCCATAAGTGGCTATTGGCCAACATAGTGCATTATTGGTGAAACTCATCTTTCATTAGGTACCTCTCAGATTAATTAGACTGGAGCTTCGATTCCCCGAACAAATGAAAGATCTTGTGAATTTATGAAAGCTGATTTTATGAACGATTGGCCGCTGTGGTCGTATTTGCCAAAAGGATATTATTCTTACCTTGGTACATCTATATACAATATAAATATAAATGAATCGCCAAAATGTATGTACACGCATAACGACTTCATCAAATTGGACAAATCTTTTTGTGTTCGTTAATTGTCAGGAGAAGGTTCTTAACGAAAAAAATATATGATAGTTGGGTAGAAAATAAGTAAATTCCGCGGGCGGAACTGCGCGTGACAGCTAGTTAATAAATAATACCTACATAGTTAATTAGCTCCCTAACTGAAACTTAATAATCGCTCACAAAATCACCTAATTTGGATCGCGGTAATTACTCTCGCCTGTCACCTGCGCCATCAATCATAGGTTAAAAAGGATTCAAACACATCCGTGTGACAGTCCGCTAGGTGCCGCTGTAGCGTTAGAAAGCTCGCCCACGCCAAATCGACTTTTAATTAGTCAGATAAGAGTCTCATTACACTGACATTAGTAGAACCAACTAACGTTCGTGCGGTGCTCTTTAGGGTTCAAGAAGGAATCGAGGATTTTTTGTACTGTAACTATAAAACCCTAACTTCCTAATTGGCAAGGTTCTATTCTCTTATGAGGACCGAATTGTGGATTATTGAGTACTTGAATTCCCACCAGCTTTTGAATAAATTGAACTTCTTGGTATGACGGTAAAGGAATAATTGTCTCATTTAATGCCAGAAAATGCTGCTTAATTAAAAAAGAAGTTTTTTTCAAGAGATTGTTCAGGTACTTAGTTGCTATTTTAGCGTCACATATCAGCTGCAAGGAAAAGCAAACGTTGCTTTATTGACACTATAACTAGAAGAAATACTTGACTCTAGAGAGTATCCTAATCTCAGAAGATGAATTGGAAAAAGAGCTGTGCAGCATAGCCAGAATAGGACCACCTTTTCTCGTGTACCTAGAAGAGTGCGGCGTTATTGTTAAATTATTTACATTATGTAAAAACTAGCTTCTTTTTGAAGGTGTCTCGATGATTGAAACCACGGAGTTCTCTTAATTCTTTTTTTTTTTACTAGGTTGTAAACCTACCACCTAGTAAAAAAAAAAAAAGAATTCCTTGGTTCCTTGTGCAAGGAACCGTCCAGGTAGGTACCACCGCAGTGTCAGATATTCTGCCGCCAAGCAGCAGTGTGTAAACATTGCTGTGTTCCGGCGTGAAGGGCAAGAGTGTAGCTGGTGAAATTACAGGACACAAAGATTTAACAACTAATGTCTTAAGGGTCGGCAACGCGCTAGTGATTCTTCTGGTGTTGCTAGCGTCTATAGGCTACGGTGGCTGCTTACCATCAGGCGGGCCGTACGCTTGCTTGCCACCTTGGTAGTATTAAAAAAAAAATCTTACACTGACAATATTATAGACGATAAACATCTTATTATCATTTTCACATGTTTCATAATCCAATTTTTACACTATCTTTGTTGACCGCTCAATTCCAACTAACTCCCATTTTTTTTTTTTTGGGAATGATATACGCTGTTGGCCGCAGATGGCCATTACAGCTTCACCGGACAATAGGAGGCGAGCGCTTAAAGCGCTCTAGCCTTTACGGCAGAAGTAGCGACGAGCTCAAGGACACCTCAGGGAGGCACGGCCTCGGCTTGGGCTGTCGCTTAAGAGAGGGCTGACTAACTCCCACTAGACCGTCCCCACTATAGAATAGAATAGAATACTCTCTCCACTATTTATAGTTTCTTTGCTTTGTTCATTATTTAATATATTACTCTTTATTCAGTTTCATTGATTTAATGTTTTATTATACAATGTAACATAGTTAATTAATTTAATAAGTTAATGCCATTAATTTAGTTTTACAATTATAAATATTCGTTAAGTGTTTTATAATAGTTTCAATATCAAAAGGATTGTTTAACGGTCAGTCTAAATATCTATGTATTTTATAAAGATATCAATAGCAAAACTATTTTCTATTCAGTTATTTCTTATTAATTTTAAAATAATGTGTCATTAAATAACTCAACCTTACAATTATTTAAATACAATAGGCAGAACCCACCTAATAAAGTCGCGGGCCGTTGCGGGCCAACAAATTACGTCAACTTCATATAATATTAGCGTTTACGAGCGTGTCGCGGTACAACCGTAATGTTCTTTTAACAGATGTTAATGCTGTTCTTTCTTTATTACGAACTATTAACTTCCGTGGCACAGTGGGTAACCGTTTGCTTTGCAAACCGGGGGTTGCGGGTTCGAATCCCGCGAGGGGCAATAACTTTGTGTAGTTGTTCCTTATTGGCTAGGACAATGCAGGCTGATCATCTGATTGTATGTAAAGTAAGATGATCCATGCGTCGGATGGGCATGTAAAAAGTCGGTCCTGCGCTTAACCTCTCCCCCGGTCGTGTCGGTCTTCCGTCCCATTGGATTGTGTGAGGTATACAGGAAGAGAGAGTGCACTTGTCTCTACGCAAGCGCTCGTGCACTACAAGGCTGATCTTGTGAAAGATTGGTCGCTGTGCTCGGCCAGGAGGACATTATTATTATTATTATTATTACGAACTACTCACCGTAGAACACTATTAAAGTACATAACAAAGTTAAGCCTTTCGCTGTAGCGACATTTTACACGAAACCTATTCTGTTAGCGAACAAATTTCAGAGAGTAATATTATTTAGTAAATTCACGGCCGTAATCTTAGAAGGGGTAGCCAGGGGGTTTTCGGGAAACTATAATATCTGTCGACATTTTATATCAAGCTAATTTTAAACAGCCCTTGTGATGCTCATTTCAAATTGCCCAAAATTGAAATCCGTTAACAACAAACATATTATTCATTTGTAAAATACAAAATAAAAATCAATAATATGTAACGGCTAATTCAAAGATTACGCCCCATTACCCTCCACTTAGGCACGGACCGGATCGGACCAAATGATACGTTCGCGCAGTCCCACGGACGAGTAATCTCGCCAACACATTACGAGACGATTTTCACGGCTCGCTATAATTTAATATAATCCAAAGAAATAGTTGCACTCGTAACGATTCCGAATGACACACCGCATTCGATATTCAATCGATTCGAGAATACCATTCGATTCACAATTCGAAACTTACGCGCTGACTGCGCTTTATGTTATCGGGATAAAATTTAAATTCGAACATCGAATTCTATTCGAACGTAAAGTAGTGCTTACAGATATGTAACCAAGGAGTTTTTGAATAGAAATAAGGTTGTACACAAATGATCGTGATTTCGATAATCGGATGGCATGTTATCGATCACGATGTTAAAGTTTCGATTCGTTTTGATTGTGGATCAATGCTTGTTTTGATTTCCAATTCGCGCTTGCTCCGTTTGGCGCTAAATAGCGTCACGTAGCCGGTGTGCTCGTCTTATATTACGTATGCTCGCAATTTTCGTTTTCAATTTAAAACGCCACGTTTTGTAAGAATTTTGTACGCAATATGCAGTAAGGGTTTTCGTAGTTAAATATTTTTGCGTAGGTTTTTTTTTACTAACCACTGTACAACATCTGCAGGTCCTTAAAATTTTCATGATGATTAAATGTCTTGTGTCAATTATTTAAATTTTCTTGGAAAATATGCGTTTTGCCATAATTTGGTAAACAACGTAAACGAACAATTTAGAACAATGGGCGACCTTACAAACTGAGAGCGACTACCAAAAGCAATTTAACAGGAAACTTAACCTCCAATTATTTCGAGTCAAACACACATTACGAAAATGAGATAAACGAATCGAATAGTCCTGCTTGATTATTAGTTATTACAATAGCATTATGTGAATCGAACGCGACTTCGTATTTTCGAATCAAGAACGACATTCGATTCTAATCCTTCTGTCCCAGCACTACGAACATTTTCGCTTATTTCATTTAGTTTTTCGTTTGTAAATTGGTACTTTAGTAATATCGATCCCAACGGCCATACGCCGATAACAGGTAAAGTAAATGACACAAAATGGCCGATAAAGACGGTAAAAAATAATTCGGGACAGAGATCACATATTACTTTTCGAAAATTCAATTTCATTTCCCCTCTGTTACGTTTTTAGATTGACCTGTATTGACTTCAGGAAATAATTTTGGAAACAATAAAATTGGTAAGGTCAATTAGCTTTTTATCGTGATATCTTCTTTTATTTATTTCAAAGTTGAATTTGCTCGTTAAATACGCATTTAGGTAATCCTTTGAGCATAGACTTTGTTACTATAAAAACATTTAATCTCAAACTAGCATTAAGATAAACAATGGTTATAAATACTTACTCATGGCAAAATAAAATTACCATAGATCACATTAAATTTTACATTCTAAATTGGATTATGGCATAACCTTTATTAAATCTCGTGATAAGAAAACCATCTTTAGACCCGCAGAGCTGGGGCACTGGGGCACGGACGGACAAAACAAAAAAGGAATAATTATATACCTACCTCTAACGCCTTAATTAATAATTATAATTGTAATAAATAAGTTAGAAGTTAATGATTTCTGATATTTACGCGAATATATTACACATTGAAATGAAACTAAACCGCTATATAATCTGTAAAGTTAGTTTCATTTTAAAGTTAGAAGCTATTTATACTCTGTGAGGTCGTAACCATGATAAACCATAAGTTTTGAAAGTAATCGATAAATTTAAAGGAATAAAAATCGCCTAATGACTCGAATCGATCGTATAGGGACGTGACATCCGCTTTTTGGGTTTCTCCGAATATATTTTTTTCCTCGAAATTACCGACGAAATGAATTACGATATTGGGTTTCTAATTTCAAATAATTATGTTGATTGATTCAAATTTTATTCTTCAAAATTTGGTCTGATTCGTAACGGGTCGGACCTATCGTAAAACCTACCTGCATTTCGTGTTTTAGTAGTTGTTATTATGTTGTGAAGGATATAAGTAAAAGGAGCTAGGTAACCCCACCCATCGAAGAGAGAGCGCCTTTGTTCAACAGTGGCGTTTTCGCGTTGATTTCTCACTAGAAGCGCTTCTAGTGGAAACGATAAAAGACGAGTGAAAGAAAAGGAAAGTAGACTCCAAACCAAATAAGCTTGAAGGCGATTACAACTTTATTATGCAGTCATAAAACACCCCCGCTGTATAGTTGACCGTTAACGCGGCAGCAAAAAAATGATGGTAATACAAAGTTATTTTTGCTGACGCGCCTAGTTGACAATGTTTGCGTTATGTAGTTATTGAGCCGCAAACGAACTTGTAATCACCTTCAAGCTTATTTGGGATGGAGTATATGAACGTTTTTGCTTGCGATCAAATTTCGGACTAGTGTACGGACAACCCTACGTCACGCAGTTTGCACGCACAATGAAGCGAGGTGTGAGGAAGGGGACTGAAGGGGGGAGGGTTGAAGTGTGAATTGCGCCCGCGCACAAAAGCTAAACAAACAGTCCAAGCGCAGGAACCACGGTCACTTGCCACCGATTTACCCGACCTCACACCAAAATGGGCTCATGACAAATTGATTTCTCTTTCATCCAATCGCCATTACACCCGTTGTTGGGAAGTGTTAACAATTGTGTGGGGAATTTATTTGTATTACTGTACATTCAAATGTCCATTAAAATGTGATTACTGTTTTGACGGCGTGTTAAAACTAGAGAGGTTTCGGTTGTCAAATATTTGATGCGATTAAGGTTAGTTGTATTCGGTTATCTTTTTCGGGGTGTCAATTGTATCGTTTGTCAATTTCAAATTATGCCCGGTACACACGACAACGATATAACGTAGCGATCTGACTGCGCAGACCGTTTGCGCAGTCAATCGAACGCCCTTGGAGTGTCAACACGTCTACGATATCTGCGTCGATCGTCGTATATAGTGTATAATCTATGTTCAGTTCCCAGCTGAAACTCAGACGAGAAACATGTCATCCGCACCTACAGACAGGGTTGTGAACGACCTGAACGATTGCTCCGACTTCCTTCCACACACTACGAAAAAACTGTGCAAACGCGATCGCAACGATTTACCGCATTTATCGAATATATCCGGTCCATCTGCGTCGATCGTCAGTTCCCAGCTGAAACTCAGACGAGAAACATGTCACCCGCACCTACAGAAAGGGTTGCGAACGAACTGAACGATTGCTCCGACTTCCGTCCACACACTACGAAAAAACTGTGCAAACGCGATCGCAACGATTTATCGCATTTATCGAATGGATTTTGAAACTGCCACGATCGTTTGCGCCAACCAGAAAAATCCGAGACCATTTTCGTACACACGTTAGATAAAACTGCACAAACGGTCAGATCGCTACTTTATATCGTTGTCGTGTGTACCGGGCATAACTTGGCTCGAATCATCTTCATCTTAAAGTCCGTTTGTGGAATGCCAAAGAGTCTTGGAATTACCATGAACTCTCATAGCAGGGCAGTTTAACACGAAAAGTAACCTGTGTACTTACCATGAGCGCACTTTAGCAGGCCATCTATTACGTCACCCAAACAGGTGAGTGGCCACGTGACAATATTGTCATGCTAATTAGTGTGTTCATCGTACTAAGACAGGTCACTTATCGTGTTAAACTGCCCTGCTATTCTTATAGCAGGGCAGTTTAGTTGGCAGGGTAGTTGGCAGGGACCATGAACTCTTGTTCATGGTAAGGTTCCTGTAGCTACGCTAAGGCTAGTTCTCTGTTGTGCCGCTTTAGACCAATCCTTCAGAATGCATACAAGTCTTCACGCCAACGTTTCCTAGGCCTTCCCGGCGACGACGCTTATCCTTCAGCACCCACTGCATGACAACTTTGGCTTATCTCTTTGCAAACAATATGCCCCACCCAATCTCACTCAATCTAGCAGTCTTTTCCTCACATCGGCGATTCCTGTATGGGAACGTATACTCGTAGCTCTATTGAAAAATCGTAAAAATGACGTATTAGGTATGTATTTTTTAGGTATTTTTCACTTTGATTAGGTATATTAGGTATACCTAATCAAAGTGAAAAATACATAAAAAGTTTACTTATCTGATTAAATTCGATGCGGGCTCCATGACAATTTAGCATTCCCTAGGCCTCGCTGAGGTTCAAACCTTGGTGTCTTCACTATTGATCACTGCAGATCCTGATTCACAAAAGTCACTGTAGTGGGAATGGATAAGTACAATATAACGTAGCTTATTCGAAAAAATAAACATTTTGAGAATTAATGTATGAAGATAACATTATCTATCTATGTTTACTATACTGCATGTATACCTCGTTAAAGCACCATAAACATGTCCAAACAATATGTAATATTATCTACCGCATATTTTTTCCGTATGATAACAATTATCCAATGTTGATGCAAACGTACGAAACTAAAGTGTTAATTAACTGAATGCAATTACGCAATCATATTGAACTGTGCATCGGATATCTCAACAACTTTAAATGGAACACCTGTCGACTATTTGAGAACCCTTATTCTTATGACTATAAGTGTAAATTTAGAATAATCCCGAAGGAAATAATAAGTTGGTGTTTCATGTCCTGCTCAAGTGGTGATGTCGACCTTTTCAAAACTAGATAAAAAATAGCGTAGGACGGGTGCAGAACAGCTCATTCGTGAAATGCCAGCTGTCAACTGCAGTCTTGTTCATAAAGACTGCAGTGACACATTGTTTGGACAAAGACAAGCCAATCAGTCATTACTAATTATTAATGTCTACAGAATGAAAATAATTATCAGTACACACACATGTAGCACGCGGGGTGCCGGGTTAGTATTGCATGCACCCATATCTTCTCATTGGCTGCCGTAAGCGAGAACAGGAAGACGGGCAGCAGCGTCTTTCTTATAAATTTATCTGTCACCTATACTGTGATCCCCAAAACCTTTGGAAGGGGGGGTTCCAAGGGGGAGGCCTATCTATGTTTAGCAGTGGACGTCTTCCGGCTGGTGATGATGATGATGACACATATACAGTGAGAGATATTTCCGGTTGATCAACCGGAAATTTGTGTGATATACATCTTGTATGATATACATCTCTTCATGAGTGATTTAAACAATCACACATGTTAGATTTTTTTCTTTTTTTTTCTTTATTTATATTAAAAAAGGGTACACATAAAAAAAAAACAAAACAAAAGTAGTTTTAAAAGCAAACTGAGTCATACACTCATACACATGTATGGGATAGCGTAGGTACCACCGTCTCTCTATCCGTCCGGTCAACTTGCTGCATGCAGTAAGCGCTTCGCTTCCTCTTTCTTCATGATTGGCCGTGCGAAGCTGTGGACTTCTCTTCCGCACTGTTTTTGCAGACACGTATCTATTACTTGGGTTTATTCACGCATACAGTGAACAGGCATTGTATGGGTAAGCAAAGGTCGTCCTAAACCACATCTTCACTTACCATATAGTGAGATAATGGTCAAACGCACAACCATTACAAAAGTAAAGTCGATCGAACTGGCCAGTGAAAGTCGACGTTAAGTGCAACGCATGTACGAGAAATGTATTTCATATGCCAAATTCTTATAACAATCCCCTAAAAGTTTCTTACGAATTTTTAACAAGATCTAGGATTTAGATGTATGTAATGCATACATACGTATGTGGAATCAGTATGTTTCGACATTTATTATTACACGTTTACAATCTAACCAAATCAGCAATAAAGTTCCAATCGTATAAACCAAGCGATCGTTAGCGATCGCGTGCGGTTCCCCCATTCACGTCCCCCCACGATTCCGTTGGTACTGATGTCTCATTCAACAATACTAGTGTTCGATAACGACTATCCGATATGTGCATAGGCTATAAATTAGATCATAAATCTGAGGTTAATACACACAGGCATGTTATACTTGGTGGTGGTTCCTTGTACTATGATGAGAGCTATGCTCAAGTTTCTTCGCGCGATAGAATCCGAAATGAGGAGATTCGCCAAAGATCTAACATCTATCTGCAAGTTGAAGTGACAATGGGCAGTCCACATTGATCGAAGAACGTACAGTCATGGAAGAAAGGTTCTCGAGTGGCAACCACGAACCGGAAGGCGCAGCGTAGGCAGGCTTCCCACTAGGTGGACTGACGACGTTGTGCGAATCGCAGGCAACCGGTGGAAGCAAAGAGCCAATTGTCGTCCATTGTGGCGGTGCGAGGCCTATGTTCAGCAGTGGACGTCTTCCGATTGTAATAAGGCTCCTTATATAGGGGAAAAGTGGGATAGTTGCCCCAGGGGTACAGTTGCCTCGATTGTAATTTCTCTAGTTTGGCGGATGACTACATGTTATTTTATTTATCTTTCGAAAGACTCTACAACTACCACTAAGTTGACCGTGTTGCATGTCTCTGTGCAATTTCATGGAAAGGCAAGGTGAAATCAAAGTTTTTGCGGGATAGATGGCCTCTTTTTTCAGCAGGGCATCTATCCTGAACGTAATTTACATAGATAAGGCAATTATCCCCTATATGGGATAGATGCCCCAAAATTTAGAGGTCCACAAAAATCGTCAATACTCTGGTAATATCAAAGATAATTGTTATTCCTTTCATAAGTTTGAAGATAATAAACCAAATTACCTACCCGTATTAAAAGTAAAGAATTTAGCTTTTATAACTGAGAGATATAAAGCAATTTCAAAAAGTGTGGCAACTATCCCACTTTTACCCTAAGGGTCCAGGTAATAGAGCATATCTTCAGTGTCACTGGATATTTGGGTTCTAGGTAGACCTCCATTGAGTATGACGTCGACTCCGTATAGACTAGGTTAAATTGCGAATCCCGTCCCCGTAAGCACCGTGTCGGTTCCCGGGGGGAATATAGTAAATAGTTAACTAATTCAAATTACATAGATGCACTCACGGGACATTTTGGCACCAACGAGCATCTACACAGAATGAGGCTAAATACTATTGACACTTGCAGATTTTGTGAAGGTGAAAGAGAGAAAGACACATATTGTGTAGCTGCGACGCTCTTGCGAGACGTAGGCTGAGACATCTAGGAGTAGCCTATATCCTACGCCAGATGATTATGTACAGCTCTAAGCTGACGAGATCGTTGCCTACCTGAACTCTTCGACACGCCTGCAACAGAGTAAGGGCTAGGGCATTCACAATGGATCCAACTGGGTCGAAGTGCGTTCCAGTGGTTACCGGGCCCAAATGTATAGCCACCAACAATAGAATAGAATAACTAATTAAAAACTTTCCGATTAAACTTGTAATTACTTTGAGTATAATAGCTTGCTACAAATTTAATTTGTTGAGCGGATTAGCGGTTTCATGAAGTGATTACAGCCTTTCAGCGGGTTATCGCTACTTCGCATGCTTTACTGCCTTAAGAACATTCCGAGCCGAATTGTGAAGTATGGGTTAAGTTATAAGCTTATGATTTTACATACAATATCTGGATCTAAGTCTAAGTATTATTTACATTTCTTGACATTCCAGAAGTTATAATGTATGTAAATCATAATTATAATAATTATTATCGATTGTAATGAAATGTTATGTTGACTAGTGTTTTGGAAATGTTGTGTACCTACGCCTTTAAGTAGAATTTGTATCAGCACAAAAACAGCAAACCATTATTTGACATTGTATGTTACGATATACATTCTGTTGGTGTACCTTTTTAGTAAATAAAGTAAAATAAATTACAATTCTATTTATTTGAGTATATTGTTATTTGATGGTTTATAACTGAGAACCCTCACTCAGTTATAAACCATTAATGTGAAGAGTTTTCTCTGAACTTGCCAAGCCATCATCATCAGCCGGAAGACGTCCACTGCTGAACAAAGGCCTCCCCCTTAGAACGCCACAATGAACGACAATTGGCTATTTGCATCCATCGGTTACCTGAAACGCGCACAATCTCTGTCCACCTAGTGGAGGACCAGTCTGGCCTACGCTGCGTCGCCCGGTTCAAACTTGAAGCCAGTCATGTTGTACCTAATTAATGGGAACAAAGAAGCAGCGTATTCCATATTTATAAAAGATTAGGTATTTCTATAGTCTTATATAATCTTTTATAGTTTTGCAATAATCCGTTAATGTTGCAACTCTGGGACGTATTGTCCAAATGATTTTGCAAAAACCTGGATACTCCGGTTAGGTTCGGCATAATAAACCACCTACCATCTTACTTATTTGACGTGCCGGTTGGCCTAGTGGCTAGACACCCTGGCTGCTACCCAGAAGGTCGTGGGTTCGATTCCCACCAAGTGTCTGGATGTTATCTATTTAAGTTTTTATTTCCAAAAAAATATATGAGTAAAAATATATCAGTTGTCTGGTTTCCATAGTACCGGCTCTGCCTAGTTTGGGACCGTGTGTGGATTGTCCCAGAATATTATAATTTTTAAGAAAACTAAAACGTTTATGAATTGAACACGACAGTACGTGCTACAATCATGATTTGCTTATAAATAGTTAAGCGAAGCTTGTACTTACAAATTGTTTATTCGGCAAACCAACTTAGGTGCTATAAATGCAACTAATTATGTAAACTAGGTGGTCTGAACCACGTTCTGTTTGGGGCCATGAGGATTTCATAAGTCCGGGGGAAATTTGTCATTGGGGAGAGACGCGGTTACTTAAAAAAAAACAAAATCTTGTGCTAGCTAGAAGGCACTACTTTGCTGGGTAGTCTAGCGTTGCGTAATAGTTAGAACAAAGTTTCTAATTTGACAAAAGTTTACGTAACTGTTCTATAACATTCCATTCAATCTAAGAATTTAGTTTGCTGGCCAAAGAATCTGAAAGATTAATGTTTTGAAGATTTCATATTTTTATGTCTTTTTACTAATACTACCCTGGAGTATGCCCTATTTTTCTTTACATCAAAATCGTACTAACAAATGTATGACTACCAGAAATAGTGTGACATTTAGTAGGGTTCAGCATGCCATATTCAACCCTACCAATTGTCATTATAGTTTTTGCCTAAACATCAAACTAGAATTTACAGTATGTGTATAAGTATAATATGTTTACAAGTTATTTTATACTATGTCAATGAGCGAAAGAAAGATTACACAGGAAATCTATTATGCGCAAAGTTTACTTGTGTTACAACATAGTTAACTGCACACTGCATTTTCAGCAATTTGCCGATAAGAGAATCATGTACAGTGCAGTACCTAATGACGAGTTCAATTGTGGTGTTTAGTTTAATGACGTCATTATTGGCAGTTGTTTTGCATCAACGGTCGCATCCGCATCCGTCAGTTATCGTTTAAATGACTTTTTCACACACCCAAGACAACCAGAAGATATTGTGCGCGCGCACAATATCTTCTGGTTGTTCTAGAAGTTTTTTTTTCTTCATCATCATCATCACCAGCCGGAAGACGTCAACTGCTGAACATAGGCCTCCCCCTTAGAACGCCACAATGAACGACAATTGGCTATTTGCATCCATCGCTTACCTGCGACGCGCACAATGTCGTCTGTCCACCTAGTGGGAGGCCTGCCTACGCTGCGTCTTCCGGTTCGTGGTCGCCACTCGAGAACCTTTCTTCCCCAACGGTTATCGGTTCACCGAGCGATGTGGCCTGCCCATTGCCACTTCAACTTGCAGATTTTGAGAGCTAAGTCGGTGACCTTAGTTCTCTGCTATTTGTTGGCTATAAATTAAGCCCGGTAATCATCGGAACGCAGTTGGATTCAGTTGGATCCATTACGCCTAGCCCTTACTCTGTTGCTGTTGTGACAAAGAATTCCCTAAGCTAGGATACGATTCCACCAGCTTGCAGCCGTGTCTTATCGTCTAGTGTAGGATAGGTTAGACGATTCAACCTGAACTAGACGTACATTGAGTACGGCGGGGACTCCGTGGAGGATGGCAGCGGTGGTTGCGACCCACGTACCCGTAAAAGCACTACGAAGCCCAGATCCACGGAGAGCTTAGGTTTCCCTTCTCTGATGCGACAGCCACGGGGGTTTTAGTGGGTAAGCATTCCACATACCCCGTTTGATCCCCACAGGTCCCGGGGACCTATCGAAAGTTTTCCCCACGAATACAAAAACAAAAAGTCTTGCAAAAATACTCCCTTTTTTTCTCACCTTCACGGAATTCGCAAGTATCTACAGTATTTCACATCATTAGGTGCCGAATTTTTTATCTAAAGCATGTTTAGGTGGTCAACCAGCCCGTGTGGTCAACCCGCTATAGCTATAGCAGTATAATTGTAATCTTACTTTCTCGATAGAAAGGGGCAGAACTATTGTGTCATAGAGCTGGTGGTAAGACCCCAGTAGAGTATGTACCACCGCAGTGACAGACATTGTGAAGATCAATGTTTAAACATTGCTATGTATAAATATTGTGTGTGTGAAGAGCACTGTAGCTCGTGAAATTACAGAGTTTATGAGATTGAGATTGAGATAACGAGGCAGTGTGTTGTAATTATAATCTATCGTGGAGCTTACCACCAGGCGAAAGTGTTCTCTCTCATCGCTAAGTTGAAAGAAAAAGTAAATAGATCGGTTTAATATAAAGATGCTCGTAAAAGACTCTCGAATTTGTATTATTCCTCTAATTAAACAAGACCTTAAAACGCTGAAATTAATATAAGAAAACTTGCCTAAAGAAAACGATCCGCCCACCTCCGTAGACAGTTATCGCCTATGAATGCAAGATGCACTGCCGCTCGTTATCTGATACACAAGTGGTTCTCTAAGTACACAAGTGGTTCAATAAGTACACAAGTGGTTCTCTAAGTATACAAACCCGTGGTTCTTCTGGGTTGTAACCCAGAACCACTTAAACTTAGCCAATATCGTGTACGATATTGGCCAAGTTTAAGTTCCTACACAAGTGGTTCTCTAAGTATACAAGTAGTTGCCTAAGAATACAACTGGTTCTCTTAGAACACTTATCGATCTCTTAGTACACAAGTGGTTCTTACAGACTAAAGCCGTAACTTCGTCACTGTCCTTCACACAAAGGGAAAGCAATATTTCTGAGGTTTCAGTGGTTCTGGCCCCAAGTTTGCTAACTTACAATTTATTTAGGACTAGGTTTAATAACAGGAATTTCAATGCACTATACATTTTTTTTTTACTCCCTATAAGCCAGTGCTTTACTGCAGTCCCACCTGATGGAAAGCGGCGACGCAATCTAGGATGGTAAAGCACACTGGCTTGTTAAAAACCTATTCACTCTAGCTTTGAAGACACCCACATTATAATCGGGCGGAAAAACTGACGCAAGCTAACTGTTCCAGTCCTTAGCTGTCCTTATTATGAATGACGATCCAAATCGCTTAGTTCGGACTGAAGGCACGTTTATCACATAAGGGTGTGTGCGCGCCGTGCGTTTCGGTGTCCGATGATGGAAGGGGGATGTTGGTGCTCCAAAATGCATCCTGTAGGATACCGAGAGGCTGGCTACTCTGCGCTTGTGCTTTAGGCTTTGTAAATTGCTCTTTACTAACCCAGAATTACCTATAAACCTCTTAGCGCGCCTCTCCACTAAGTCCAAAGCTGAAGGATGGCATTTCGCAGCACCAGCCCATATGTGACTACAGTACTCCACACACGATCAGACTTGCGCTTTATATAACATCAAAAGCTGCTCCGGTGTGAAGTACCGATGGACCTTTGCAAGGACACCTAGCTTCCTTGCAGCTACCTTATATCTTCTTCCTATTATGTTTAATTGACAAAAGAAAAAAAGAAATAATCGTCCAATATTTTTTGATAATCTTACTGACGGACTAAAAATATTTCGACGTCTCCTACGCATAAAGTCGGAACTCATTTTTTGAGTAAAATTGTATTTTTGTATTTTTAGAACCATAATATACCACTTTAAATATTCCTGAATTCAGAATATTAATATCTTCTATAAATTATGAGTTTTTGAATTGATAAAAGTCTTATCATTTATACGCTCCCGCACATACAGTCGTGCTGCTAGTATCGACTATGTGCTCCGATCTTTTGGACCGCATAGTTCCAATCAGAGCACAGTTCCGACGTCGTATGTCATGAACGAAGTCTCAGTTTTGAATGTTCAGAAAATATTATTGGACACAAGTATAATGGCGTGTTGGTTTTGTTTCCTAATTGCTATTGTTCCAGTTCGAAACGAGTAACGTAAATTCCTCAATTTTTTAGAAATTACTATTAGATAAACCCAACCCAAACAGCGAAGTATTAACGGCCGGTGAACATCTTGGAAATGGTAAGTTTTATTGAATTTTTGTATTATTATTAATAAATGTACTTGTTTATCTATACTATATTAACATACACATAAATGATATTAGTATTTGATAATGTTTAATAGGCCTCGACAAAAAATAATATGGTTCCGGCGCATAACGTCGGTACGTCTATGTTACGACTGTATGCGCCGTTTTTAATCACCAGCAGTGGTTTGTTAAGACTTTATACTGCGCCACAATTTTATTTTAGGAGTCGTAACTTGTACTAACGACCATATGCGTGGTTTCAATTTCAATATTAATAAACGAACAAGGTCGTATCATAGACATAAGACTTTATGCTTTGTTACTAAATAAAGTTACAACTCTTCTCTTTTTCAATAATAGCTAAAAACATCATTAAAATTGGATTTATATGCTATGTATAACTATAATTGTATTTTGCAATATGTATTTTAATAATAGGACGTGTTTGGTTTCAGAATCACCGTTACCACTTGAAGCTGAATACCAGTGGGATTTGTACAAGACGATGTTCGGCCAACCTTCTAATATAAGTAGCAGAAGTATTGACATGGTTATATAGCAATTATTCACGAGGAATATATATATATAGCAATAGCATATATATATAGCAATTATTAATACCTATTTCAGCTGAAATTTTACCCTCTACTTCGTCTTCTACCATGTACTGTGCACCAATATCCCCCCCATAACGATTTTTCCGAATATGTTGTGGCTACTTGGACTCCATTAGGAATTCATTTATTTGTGATGTTGATAATTGTTCCTCTAGTACAACCATACTCAACCTTTTTTTTCCTGGGCCACATAGGCGCCTCTGCTTTACCCTGCGGGCCGCATAGTCGCTTCTGCTTTACCCTGTGGGCCGCAATAATCTAGCCTTAATTGTATGTTTAATTATAACTACCCTAAGTATATTAAATACTAGACATCAGGCCGCATAGAAAAGTCTAGCGGGCCGCATGCGCCCCGCGGGCCGCAGGTTGGGTATGGCTGCTCTAGTAGTAAAATAAAATGTTCCAAAAGTTTAGGCAAGTCGTGTTTGAGTAGAAAAGGAGTTTGTAGAGATGTAAAGATTTCAAAACAACTATGTCCAATTAATTATAGCAAAAAATACATAACGACTGATATAACTTATACAATACAAATAATAATACAATTAGAAGAAGACAAACAAAAACACGAATATCATATGAGAAACAAGACTAAAGCTAAAAAAATGAAGGAAATAATAGTTACGCCGCGTTTTGATTTCAATACAAATACAGGCGTTTTGGATTCCTGTTACACTGATCAATTACCTATTACTTAAGCAAAATTTAATAATTTATTAAATTTTTGTCCAGGACGCAAAATGCCTCAAGAGTTTTTAACATCCGTTATACTGTCAAAATATTACGTACAAAATAATTTGTAAGTTGTTTTTACATTTTGCAGGCGTTATTATTTTTTATTCTGTTATGCTCCGGTGTAACAGGCGGACCGTAAATGCATTTCGGAAGATTATCGGAATCCAAACGCCGAGTCAGTGGGAATTGATTGTGACATGCCACCGTCACCGGCCACCCGGCAGGGCCTGCCACCTGTATTCTTGCCACAAGCATCGGGCAATTATCACTCGTTTTTAGTTAGATTTAAATAATATTAAATTAATGTATTTTTTTTCCTAATTAAATAGTTATTAATAAATCTGGTTTTTTATGTCAATCCGGCTGTGGAAACCTTAAGTGGCGCAGTCACGGTAGCATTCTCGAAGCAGTGCGCGGCGCGTAAAAAGGACTCTAGCATCGATCCTGTCGGCTCCGCATAGCCGCTGCGTGTGCTTTCTAGCCTTCATCGAGAATCCAGAAGAACCATGGTGATCTACAGCCCGGAGCATCCAGACATTGATGCCGACATAAAGATACCAATGTTGAAAGTCCTTGAATCGTTCAAGTATTTGCTAATCCTTATTTCTATTAGTCAGACTATCCTTTTTATAAGAATCCCCTATATACGTAGAATGAAATTAAATACGTAAGTAGGTACATTTATTTTAAATTGTATTATTAAGATAACAGGTCCCACTGGTCTGTCAATTAACTCCAATGATATTCCAGAAAACTGGATTGATATATGGAGTCTTCTCAGACAGACAGTAGTTTCTAGCAGTTTCCAAGATTTTTAGTTTAGTTTTTAGTATTACAATGAATTACTCTTATATAAATTTAAAAGAAACGGTTCTGGCCACTATTGCTGCTAAACGAATCTTTTATAAAAAGTTAACCTTGCAGTGTCATTTAAGTGACCTTAAACTATTGTTAGGCTCTAGGATACGTTACATGTATCCTGAAATCATGGAAAAGGCGGGCGGTACCACTAAAATAGATTGGCTACCGGAACCCCCTGACCCTCCTGATGATTCATGCGATTAAAGCATACAAAATAGCGACAGTGACTCGCTATAAATGTCATGTCAGTCTATCGAAGACTGGATGATTCCTCTTAGATATTAGGCAACGTAGTTTATAATCACTATAGAATAGGCTAGGTACCAGTTAAGATTAGCCGGACCGAGGCTACTAACGAAATCATACAAGATTTCATTAGGTATGCCCATTTAGGTCAGGTATTATGTATTTTAGGAGAAAATTAGGTTAGACTGCACTAGAATTCAGGTTACGTTTTAACAAAAAAAAAATTATACACACATCAAAAGTGTCTAGGGATCAAGCATTTTTAAGCGGATTTCTTGAGATTGAGATGTGGCTTTGTAATAAATTTATGATTTTATAAATTTATATGGATCCTTTTTGGTGCATTTCATAATTTGAATCAGGAACTGTGAATCAAATTCGAGTAAAAGATGAAAATCAGCTGTCAATATTTTCCCTATAAAAACATACAACGCATTGAAGACATTATTAGTGCTACTGTTTCCCTACTACTGATTAAAACCAACGTTATTATGGAGCGGCGACGTCATTTAAGCAGGGAAGAAATGCTCAGAGCCGTGGGAATGATAGAAGCTGGTTCCCGGCAACGTACTGTGGCTTTAGCTCTGAATACAAGTCAGAGTGTTATCAGTCGACTTTGGACACGTTACCGAAGCACTGGTACCGTGGCTGAGCGCCATGGAGGACGGTATCGCTGCACCACACGGAGACAAGACCGATATATTCAAATCTTAACTCGAAGAGCTCCAACAATAACTGCCATGATGTTAGCCGTGAGGCTTCATCACTCTTCAGGGAACTTAATTAGCGACCAAACAGTCAGAAACCGCTTGCATGAAGTGAACCTTCATTCCCGAAGACCGCTACGGGTACCACCTATAGCAATGCACAATCGTAGGATTCGATATCAATGGGCTCTTGAACACAGAAATTGGGCAGAAGAACAATGGCGTTTCGTGTGCTTTTCTGATGAGTCTCGTTTTGGTATGAGACCGGATACAAGATGTATACGACACTGGAGAACCCCTGGACGCCAACAGCGATTAAAATCCTGCCAGGAAGTCCATCCTTATAGTGGTGGAACCATCATGGTATGGGCGGGTATTTGGATCGGCGGAAGAACTGAGTTGATTTGGATCAGAGGCAACCTCAACGCTCAAATTTATGCTGAGACGATTGTATCAGACGTCATCGTTCCTCTACAAGTGCAAATCGGTCCCTTATTTCAGTTAATGCATGATAATGCACGACCGCACACCGCAAGAGTTGTAAGACAGACTCTCGCCGCAGCTAACATCAATGTCCTGCCCTGGCCTGCTCAGTCGCCAGACTTGAACCCGATTGAGCATGCATGGGATATGCTACAGAGAAGAGCTCTGCCGAATATGGAGGGTATCCAGTCGCAAGAAGACCTTTTTTTGTTGTTGCAACGAACATGGGCGGCCATTCCACAGCGTGATTTGGATGAACTCATTTTGAGTATGCCAAACCGATGTTCTTGTGTTGTTAGTGTTCGCGGTAGAAACACGGATTATTAATTGTTTAAGTTATCAATAAAATTTTAAAGAAAACTGTTATTTCAGTCTTTTTTTCGAACTTTTGTGTTAGTGGTTCAAATGTCAAAAATCCCTTTATTAGGAAAATGGCAAATTTCTTTATTAATGCAAAGGTGACTTGGTTTATCGTTACTGTGACAAACGAAAACACTTTATTTGATGAATCCTTAAAGAAAATTTTAATTAATATCAATCAGGAGAAAAGTTATTGCAAAAATATATGTTGATCCCTAGACACTTTTGATGTGTGTATTATCCTTTTCCAAGTACAATTTTTTTTATATAGGATATATTTTTATATATTATCTATAGTAAGTACCAAAAAAAAGTATTCTGATATCCTTACACCCCTTTATCAATTCCTGGCAAAATACGAAGGACGATACAGGTACATAGAGGCTGAATGCCCGAAGATCCAAAAAATGATATATTTTAAATGAAAACCATGGCATCCAGAAGCAGTCGTCGAAACGAAATATTATATCCAACAACCCACTGTCATCCAGCTGAGGACAGCTCTGCAACCCAGTCAAGATTACGTCCCCGTTCAACAGGAATTTCACCATGTATTCTACCAGTTTGAGTTGATAGGCATTTCACTATGTTGAGAATTATGGACACGGAACTCATGCCTTTGAACTTCAAGACGAACGTGAATTACGAGTACACTACAATTTCAATCTACGTAATTACATATATTCTCTGGACTACTTTTTCGGAAAAAGCGTATGAAGAAGTCGCCAATTGCTACTGTCAGCGACATCGCAATGGTCCTGAAGAACAAAGGATTTATACTGTCTCGAGCAGCGCGGGAATCAATTCAAAACAACATTCAGCTCCATTTTCGACGACAGTCTTCAATCGTCGCTGATCTGAAGGGCCTCCCCCTTCAAGATGCCTCAAGAGTTTTTAACATCCGTTATACTGTCAAAATATTAGGTACAAAATAATTTGTAAGTTGTTTTTACATTTTGCAGGCGTTATTATTTTTTATTCTGTTATGCTCCGGTGTAACAGGCGGACCGTAAATGCATTTCGGAAGATTACCGGAATCCAAACGCCGAGTCAGTGGGAATTGATTGTGACATGCCACCGTCACCGGCCACCCGGCAGGGCCTGCCACCTGTATTCTTGCCACAAGCATCGGGCAATTATCACTCGTTTTTAGTTAGATTTAAATAATATTAAATTAATGTATTTTTTTTCCTAATTAAATAGTTATTAATAAATCTGGTTTTTTATGTCAATCCGGCTGTGGAAACCTTAAGTATTCCGTTTAAGTTACATACTATTAGTTACAGTATTATGTTTTGTAGACGGTATGTTACAGTGTAGATTTTTTTTTATTTATTTATATTTTCATCGTGAACAAAAATATCCTATCTTAAACGCATCCAAAGTGCGGCCAAAGATTTATTTCAGTTCAAGTTAATTGAAATTATATTTAATGCCAGTGGCCAGTTTTAACTTTGTTTAATTCTTGAGTTTTTTAATAAGTTTATTTTAATGATCATGGTTATTTAAGAAAACTGAATTAAGGACTTCTGTGATTATAGTTATTTTAATAAACATGATTTGAGCTAAAATTTATTGTGATTTTTGTTTATCAAGTACCGTCATACGACCCTTTTTTTAGATATATGCCAGTTTACACGGAACATAAAGTCGTAATTCAGATATACGACTTTATGCGCGTTGTCAATATCAACCTGATTAAAAGCATAGGGTCGTAACAATAAGATACGACGTTTATGCAATAAGTATAAAGTCGTAAGTAACTAAAAAGAGTTGTTTTTGTGTAAATATGTTTTTTTATTCCATTCATAGTCTGGTATTATGTTCTTAAGCTAATTATTGATTGCATAGTGTAAAAACACCGATTAAATATGTATCACAAACGAACTTAAACAGTAACGTTCACAAAAATGGCTCTCCTGAAAAATTATGTTTTTTGACTTACGACCTAATGCGTGGGAGCCGTCGATTTTTTCAGTCAACTAGCCTACTGTATGTAATTTCATTAAAATTAGTAGATACACTCGCGGTCTTTAGTATAAGGGATGAACCAGCAAACAACGCGGCATCGTGAACAATTCCACTGCCCTCCAAGCACGATTGTGCAATTACAATAATAAACATCTAAACGCAGCCCGCTAATAACTAGCCCAATAAAGCTATAATCCCCGCGGCCTGTAATTACCACAGTAATATTGATTATTACAGCTGTAATATTGATCATTACAGCTGTAATATTCATTACAACGGCTGTAATATTAGCCAAGCAACAAAGTATGTACGTTGTTCGATTTAATTAATGCTTCGTACTAAGTTTCCTTTCGGCTTTAACTTAGCGTTTTGTTAGTTTGAAAATATCTCGTATGGTTAAAATTATTGAATGTAAATCAGTATTAGTTATTGGCCGCCTATAATTCAACGGAAACATTTTCATTTAGAACTATTTAGCGCTAAGTGCTTTTAAGAATTTTACGGCTTAGTTACTGAAGTGTGTAAACATAAAATGTATCGTAATAACTTGATACATGAATGCAGGGTGGTTGTTAAAAACTTGCGCTGTAAACTTGATATTACTATGTGAGTCATTGCCCACACGCAAAATAAACGGAAAGCTTTACAAATGCTATAAGCTTTAACATCCTTCTCTAATCACTATACTAATTTTTAACAACCTTCTTTTAAAATCATCATTAGCAGCCGAAAGACCAAAGACCTCTCTCTTAGACGGGAGGGGTTGCCATAATCCCCACGCTTGGCGACTGGTGATCGTAGAATAGGTGGTAGGTAATCCAATTGAAAGACGCTGCTGCCCGTTTTCTTGTTTTCCCTTAGTCTCACATCTTACGGACACCTAACGGGAGGAGATGGGAACGCAAAAATTGGCAAGGGTTTAACGTAGGCGCCGTGGCTTAGTTGGTTAAAGCGCCTGTCTAGTAAACAGGAGATCGTGAGTTCGAATCTCGTCGGTGCCTACGAATACGTAGTTGATATTTTTATTTTATTACAATGAAATTGTTGTACCTAATCTATACTTATAATAAAACTGTAACGGGTCCAATTCTGTACATTGAAGATATTTTGAAAATTATATTTGGAGGGCATTCTATAACCGATACTGAGGCCGAAAATGTAATTTTTTTTATTTTTGTCTGTCTGTCTGTCTGTCTGTCTGTATCTCGGCTGAGCATCACGCCGAAACTACTGGATGGATTGAAACGAAACTTGGCATGATTTGAGATCTTACTACGAGGTAGGACATAGGATACTTTTTATCCCGTAATCTAGCACGGTTCTTTTGGGAGAGAGGATTAAAGTCAAAATGGGTAGTTGGTTATACGCTTGGTCCGATTTTATCACTTTTTCTTTATAATTATAATAAATATTTGTAAGGGAACACTCATAGACAGTTGTTAATATTTTTTGGAAATCGATCAGGTTAAGCAACGTTGGCTAAGGTCATTAAATAGATGGGTAACCGTTTAACGCCATTTGAACTAAACGTTTCCGTGCTTTGGAGGGCAAGTACAAAGTGGGTCCAAGTTTTTAACCGACTTTAAAAAAGGAGGTTTTGTATTCTATGCGAATGTATATTATTGAAAGTTTAGTAAACGTCACAGCGCGGGCGGAGCTGCGTGGGTCAGCTAGTATATAATAAAATCATTTCAAAATCAATGACCACCTATACTGCGATCCCTAAGCCGTCTGCCAAGCGTGGGGACTATGGTAACCCCTCCCTTCTAAGGAGGAGGCCTTTGTTCAGCAGTATAACAGTTGTACAACTGACGGGCTATGGGGCATACCACCTACCTTGCTACATATAGGTAGGTACGTTTGTTAGGACTTGGTAGGGTATGACATAAACCAACATGAATCACTCTTGTATTAATCACTCATTTTAATATTATAAATTTAAAAAAAAAAACAAAATTACATTTAATATTGTATAATATTAAATGTAATTTTAATCTGATGTTGATGTTCTGAACTAATGTTCTCTGATGTTCTCCATTACATTGCTCTGACAATTATGAACCGATTTCGATGATTCTTTTTTTATTCGAGAGAGTAAACTACTATGATGATTCCATGCAAATTTCATTACGACCGGATATTTTTTTCTGAAGAAACATGAATTATGTAAAACTATGTGGACGATAATGTGATCATAACCTACCTAGATAATTTTACGGTTTTCGATGGTTCAATCTTTATATATGAAAATATCACTAAAATGTTTAAAATAAAATCTTTAAAAAAAAAATTGAACCGCCCTCAATATCACTGAAAAGTATAAAATAATTTAAATATTATGGAAGTTGGTGCCAAATATACACAGCCGGTAAGCTAACACCAACTTCAATAATATTTAAATTATTTTATACTTTTCAGTGATACTGAAGTCGGTTAAATTTTTTTTACAAGCATTCTAAACGTCGGGATAGTAAAATCAAAAAATAATCCGCGATAAAATCCGTAAAAGTAGTTTGATTTGAATGTGTAATATTCGCGTCAGTAAAAGACAACATTATGTAATTTTAATATTATAAAACACATTTATCGCTACAATTTTCATCTTGAAAAGAAAAACAGAGTATAGATATCTTGAACTATGAATTTGTATCTGAAAATTTTCATTGTAACATTCATTGGTCTAGTAGTTAGATACCCTTTCCGCTACCCAATATAGGTCGTGGGTTTGATTCCCACCTTGTCTCTGGATGTTATTTATCTATATAAAATAAGTATGTATTTACAAAAAAAACAGTCTCTGCCTAGTATTGGATCAGATGACCATGTGTGGATTGTCCCAGGATTTGTTGACAGTAAATCCGTTATCCAAATAACACAACAACTTAAAACAATCAAAAAATATTTTTATAATGTAGGAAATTTCAAAACTGCACGCGCCGTGTCGGCAGGAACAAACAAAAGCCATAAAAGATACAATAAAACTCTCCCTCGAGCCTCGAACATGCACAACACAGCTGACACAGTGTCGATGTTTGCTCTAAGGTTACTGTAAGCTTTTAACACAGTGTCGTAGTCGGAATACGCGGACACCTCGCGACGACAGCAGCAATCAAGGTAATAAATGCCGGAGTGGGGCGGATCGCCTTTTGTTCCCAATTATTTTTATTACTGTTCTTTTAATTACATTCTATGACGCGCGGACGCTACCTGAGGATGTTGACACTGTAGAAATTACGTTAGCGTAAAGTTATTATCAGTAACAGCTTAGTGAGCGAGCGTTTGCTTTGGAAACACGTTGCTCAAATTCGAACACCGGCTCGCACCTCTGATTTCTTTAATGAATCATGTGCGAATCGTCTTTGTGCTATTGTTACTAGCTTTCGGTGAAGGAAAACATCGTCAAGAAACCTGCATGTCTGAGAAAGCCTAACTAGCTTTCGAATGACGTGTGAAGTCCGCCAACCCGCACATGGCCAGCGTGGTGGACTAAGCCCCTTCATCTCGAAGGGAGGCCCGTGTCCAACCGTGGGACCTAAACAAAAGGGCTGGTATCATTAAATTAATTTGGATAACAAAGTGTCGTTCCTGAAGACCAGCGCTGGTTGTCCGCCACCAGCGTATTGCTCAGTTAAGATCTTTTTGACACGCCCTAAATCTACCATGCTTTCACTGTTTTGTTTCTTCGTGGTCGTGTCACAAATTAGTGGTTTTACCCCGTTCTACTTCGTGGATGTAGATAGATAAATCGAGTATCTCGTACTCAATAATGGAAAGTAAGCAAACGGCTCTAGAAGTCGAAATAATAACATTAAAAAAATGGCTTAGTTAGAATTAACGATAATTATTATTGACGTTTGTGAATACGGCATTTAATCTGGTCAAAAACTTTTGCAAAAAAATTTATTTATTGAAATTTGCAGTATCGTTCTGAGCATGTAATAAATTGAGACCAAATTAATACAATAGGTGTAGACGGGCCCGATGGTGAAGTGGTTAGACAACCTGTGTGCCAGCCAATAGGCCGTGGATTCGAGTCCCACCTATTTCACTTCCAATTTTGCATGAACATGCCTGTTTCGAACATCAGACATTTGTGTCATGACATGACCATCATAGAACGGACCAGAATCAAGTCTGTATAGAACAGCTATTTAGATTAGCAATTAATAAAGTGAAGTTTTGGAATCTAACCGCCGACCTTCAGTAATGAAGAGGCATAGATAGAAGAGGATCTCTATTTGTCTTGAGTCTGAGTTTTATTCCTTCCGGCCGCCATGGAAACTATTTAGGTGAGTATGTATTTACAGAAAAAAAAATTGGCTCTTTAGCAAACAGCACAGTGCAGCACAGTCATCATAAAGCACTTTACTAAACACGAGAAGACAACGCCACTTTAGTTAAAGTAGGTTTAGCTCCAGTCTCTTGCAAGGTAGAGGCACAGTATAAATATTACGTAGTTGCAATATGACATACAGATAAGTGTCGTTTTACAGACATTACAGAAACCATTTATATGGAAAATGACAAATGACTAACTTGTTAATTTTTGAGCATGTCATGAATACGTGCGGAATAATATTTATTATTCAAATTACATTGCTAATTTCAATCAAGCCGCCTGCCAAACGTGGAGATTATGGTCTCTCCCTTAGAAGGGCCCCTCCCTTCTTTGTTCACCAATGGACTTTTCGGCTGCTGATGATTGCTAATTTTGCACAAATAAGTAATTTATTGTTTTTAAATTGAAATTAGGCTTTATTGTTATACCAATAATGATGTTATCCTAATTTTATTAAAAAAGCGGCATTTTTTTTAGAAATATATGAAAAAGCCGTTGAAAAATTTCAACACTAGAATGTTCAGAATCATGTATTGGATCCCTGGTATCGGTTTTTGGTACGATATCCCTTACACCCCGTATAAGCTCGAAGTGAAGTTCGCAAATTAGATAGTGCAGTCAGCGAAATTTTGTTGAAGTTAAAATAACGGTATAGGTAGATATGGTACGAATTTATGTATAATGTTTTTGCTTTGTGGTGTAGGTACAATAAACAGTTATCTAACTATATTATATCCTGCTCCTATTCCATAAACAGGCGTTGCCACCAGATGTCTTTTTTTTAAATGTGAAGCAGAGGATCTGCTTCACATTAAAAAAAAAGACATCTCTCATCGTCCAATATTAACACAAAGACAATAAACACTCTCCATATTCGCTACTCGGCCTGCACCAACGCCGTTTCTTAGCTTTTTGCATTGTATTCCAATCGCCGCGTTTGTTAATAGAGCTATTTGGAGCCGCGAAATGTTAATGGCACCAGCTTTATACCAAGCGGTGTTGACGCAACAGAAATAAAATTTAATTCGATCCTTTCGAGTTCGCAGATTGGCGGCCGAAAAAGGGACGCTTATAAAATCCGATCGGTTAATTGTTATTGTTCTACGTGCTTTGTATGCGCATGTAAAGTTATTATTCTTGCCTTTGGAGACTCCGTAGTGCGGTGAACAAAGCCTTACCCGGGGAGCAATAACGGTTTTTTTACTAACTGACTTCAAAAAAATGAGGTTCTGTATTCGACGCATATGAATGTAACATTAATAAAAATGCTTAATATTCATATAATAATATGTTAGTCTACAAATGTACCAATTTTCACTGTAGGTTCCTCCAACGATTTCTCATCAATAACAAATTCACGTAAGATTCATTCGTGTTATTTAACGGTTAATTTCCGTAAAAATTCCACTTCAGGTTAGTTTAATTAGCTTCAGGTAAGTTTAATTATCAGCTATTTTAATTAGCACCTTTTTATGAGGCCACTAATGTACCAGTAAAAATGTTTCGTTTGCATGAATTATTGCACTCGATCCGATGAAAAGGTAACTAATCTGATAAAAAGTTAACCCGTGCTCTGGACGCTCTGTGGTAACTTGAAACAATTTTTTGGTTAATTACAAAATAACTCTTTCTTGTTTGATCGTTTTATTATCCGTTTCCTACTAAAGTTTTATTGATATCTGGCGCCTATATAATTGTTATTAATTGTTACTAGCTTGCGGTTTCGTCTGTACTTTTTTTTCTTTTTCCTGCCTAAGAATGTTTGATAAACTAAAATTGTAGATACCCCTGTGTTTTACAAGCAATTTCTATTCTATTTCAGCTTGCAGGTGTATTTATATTAATTTAATGCAGGATAGGCTATGCCCAAACTATACAACCTAAGTCTTGCAGAAGCGTCGCAGCCACACAGAGTGTGCAACAGTAACTCGTTTTCATCTTTACAGAATCTGTTTGTATCTTACATTACTTAACCTCATCTACGTAAGTGCTCGTTGGTACCAAACTGTCCTGTGAGTGCAGCTGTTAGGTGTCTAATATGTGATCTGTTTAGACTAAGTATTTAACCACGCAGTCCTTTCTTTTGCTGGAAGACCAACCAAAGAAACTCGGTAAGGTTGAATATGACATATTTTATAATAGTAATAATAATAACCCGCAGGGCAGCTTGTGGCGAGCTGTTGGTGCGTAACGACACCACGGACCCGAGTGCTCCAGAGAGTAGGTCAGGGCCCCCACCTCGACGTGTCTTCGTCGGCCGAGTGGAAACCGAAGGGGGCCCGCAGGACTCTCAGCTCTGGCTCGCCTTAATTGGCCGTCCAGAGAGGAGTTGTTAGACCTATATGCTCCAGTGGTGGAAGTGTTAAAGTGCATAACGCCGCGAGTAACTACGGAGAATGCGAAGTCGTCTCTCGCGTCGCCATATGGAGAGCCTATCTAGTGAGTGGCAAGTCACCGCTTGCCAAAATATAATTAGTATACTAATTATGGCAAGTGACCCCGGCCTTTTGCAATAGCCCAAAGTTCAGGCCACCAAATGCTCACTTAAAAAATCTATAAATATTTTCACATACTTACAATAGTCCCTACACCTGCCAAAGTCAACTGCTGTTTATATCTTATTTTCAGCAGTTGATTTTGGGAGGCGTGTTCCATTTCATTAATTTCTTCCAACAGGCCTCTACGTGTTGGATTCGTACCCACGCAAGCCTTTATAAGTACGGGTGTAAAAGCCCGTGTTATCATAAAAGACAAAATAATAATAATATTCTGGGACAATCCACACACGGTCATCTGATCCCAAACTAGGTGTGCCTAGTACAGGCTGTGGTCTGTACTATGGAAACCAGACATTTGATACTAATACTTATATACTTTCTTTTTGTAAATACATACTGAACTTATAAAAACAGGGTGGTAAAGTATGTTGACAGCAGTCTCGGCTTGCAGTATCGACTTTTGTAGTTACTTTTTAATTTTTTGTATTTTAGATTCTTGTGTTTACGTGGGTTTTAAACTTTCAAATATAGTTTTTTAATTTAGCGTTGAGAATCAATTCTATTCTAAACTAAACGCTTTTCTGAATGCTATAAAATCTATACTTATAATAAAACTGTAACAGGTCCAATTCTGTACATTGAAGATATTTTGAAAATTATATTTGGAGGGCATTCTATAACCGATACTGAGGCCGAAAATGTAATTTTTTTAATTTTTGTCTGTCTGTCTGTCTGTATCACGGCTGAGCATCACGCCGAAACTACTGAATGGATTCAAATGAAACTTGGCATGATTTGAGATCTTACTACGAGGTAGGACATAGGATACTTTTTATCCCGTAATCTAGCACGGTTCTTTTGGGAGAGGGGATTAAAGTCAAAATGGGTACTTGGTTATACGCTTGGTCCGATTTTATCAATTTTTCTTCATAATTATAATAAATATTAGTAAGGGAACACTCATAGAGAGTGGTTATCAAGGTTTTGTAATCGATTGTGTTAAGCAACGTTAGGTAAGGTCATAAAATAGATGGGTGACCGTTTAACGCCATTTGAACTAAACGGGTCCGTGCTTCGGAGAGCAAGTAAAAAGTGGGTCCCAGTTTTTCACCGACTATAAAAAAGGAGGTTATGTATTCGATGCGAATGTCTGTTATTAAAAGTTTAGTTAACGTAAAAATAGCGCATGCGGAGCAGCGTGGGTCAGCTAGTATGTAATATGTAACGACCAAATACAGCAACATACATAGAATGGGTATGAGTACCTACTGCAAGAAATCAAAATGCATGCCGTAATCTGATGATTTCTGATAATAATAGCAAAGGAGAATGGCAACGGCCCAAACAAAAAAAAAACCAGGCCTGGCGCACAAAAATTATATCTCAGATTTGAAAGTTAAATTAGTCTAGTTACTAAAGCACTGAATTCTGCAATAATGACAACTGAGTATAAGTAAAATAATTTAACTTTAAAATGTGAGATATAAAACTTTAGCGTGCTTGGGTTTTTTTTTGGCCATTTTCCTTTACAAACGAGTACCTACCTAAGTATTTAAATAGGCATGATGACTAATTTTGAAAAAAATACTCTATAATGTACTTACGGGTCTACTATTGCCGAAAATAATCATATTTTTGTATTAAATTTACAATTAACAGCAATATTTTCAATTTTTAAAATAGAGTTTGAATTTCCTTCCAAAACGATGGCCGGTGCATGGCGCCATTTTGTGACGTCACTACGGCGGTGTAAATAAATATCTGTCTAGGTATAAAAGTGAATCATTGTATGAAAGAAAATGTTGAGATGACAGTTTGACTGTCAAACTGTTTATTTACACAGGATTGACGTCATTCACTCTGATCAGCGTTTGTTACAAAATGGCTGAAAAGAACGCAGTAAAGCAGGACGGGGAAAAATCTATAAATTAAAAGCCGGGCCGCAGCTCGTGTTCGTCATAGCACATTTATTCGCAGACTGGTAAAAAAACAAAATAAACTTCCAAACAAAATATATAAAAATGTTCCACTATAAATTTGAAATATAAAATAATTATGAAAGTGGCCAAAAAGGTTTGCAACGATGCAGGTCGCCAACAATGGCGATTAGCTGTATTTAAGTAATTTATTTGCTTAAATATCACGAAAATCTCTCTATTATCATGAAAATGAGATGCATTATTGGAATCAGTGCAATCTGTTCTAATATTTAAAACCACAGATTTATTGGTATTGTGTTGCAGTCATCATGCTTTATAGAATGCAAAACGCGTATTGCAAAGCAAACTTTCACGAAGGGTTAAATAAACAGATTCGCAGATTATTGTGTCTCATAGTTTTAAATATTCTCGCAAAATAAGCCAGTGCTTGTTTGCAGTCCCACTTGATGGAAAGCGACTACGCAATCTTGGATGGTTAAGCACACTAGCTTATTAAAATCTTATTTACTCTAGCCTTGAATAATATTAATAATATCTTGGGACAATCCACACACGGTCATCCGATCCCAAACTAGGTTGTAGTGTATAGTCACCCTACCAATTGTTGACAGTATATAAGCCATGTAACGTCCGACAGAGTTCAGTAATAAATTCATATCAGAACCTACAAGTATTTCTTAATTCGTCGCCCAACAACTCTCTTGCTACTGCATGGCGACCCTGCCAGTGCTGCCCCTTGGCAGTACTGTGCCGCGGGTTTTTGAAGAGTTAAAGTTTTTTTTTTATGTGACAAAATAATGACAATTTCGGGCTTTAAAATAATAGTGTTGTGAAAAAAAGACTTAGAAATGAAATTACGAACTCATTATATAAAAATAATATGAAGTAAAAGGAAAAATATAAATAAAGTACTACAATGATAAGGAGGTAAAAGGATGCCGCCGGAGCCGGGAGACGAAGATGTTTGGTGTGGAAGGAGCCGGGAGATGACGTGGTGTCATTGGAGCTGGTTGGTTCGATGGAATGTTCGCTGACGGGAGATGATGAGTGAGCCGAATAATGGATGTAACTGGGAGTTTCTAGACGTGGTTAAACATTTAAAATGAGAGGACAAACCATTTTTTTTCCTAAAGTGCGTGTTCTTGTTATTTATGTAATATTTCTTAAGGTTTTTCTTTTAAATTATAGTTATAAAACGCTTGCAAGTCTCATAAAGTAGTGATTTAGTTCTGTAAAATTTGACTATTTACTTATAGAGAAATTGTAATTATAATATTGCTTTGGTGTACTTAAAACAGTCACCAATGATACTATAATTAGTGTTGTTAGGGAAACATGCGACCATAATCGGTATGAGGCCGCATTCTAGCAGCATGACGACGACGAGTCTCACGGTGGTGTGAAATTTCGTCTCGTCTTACATGATAGAGTGATGCACCTGTGCATTGTTTTATGCAGTTATAAATTTTGATGTAATAACATATATCTTCACGCCTTCCTTTAAAGGGTTTAAGTGCATAACTTTTATTATTATTGTTAAGACGTTTGGATAGATTTAATTTAAACAGGAATAATCTGTTTGGTTTTATTTAATGTAATGTTTTGTTTTTTTTTTTTATTCTATGTGTATGCGTTCTAGAGAATTGAAGTGTTTTTATGTTTCGTATAAATATGTAGAGGGTCCCGGTAATGCAGTTGCAAATGTGTTATCGAGGATCTGAATGTCAAGAATAATCTGCATTCGCGGATAAGAACCCAACTAACGACTAGATTGATCACCTAGTATATGTATGTAGTGTATGTATGTGTGTGTGTATGTAGTGTATAGTCACCCTACCAATTGTTGACAGTATATAAGCTATGTAACGTCCGACAGAGTTCAGTAATAAATTCATATCAGAACCTACAAGTATTTCTTAATTCGTCGCCCAACAACTCTCTTGCCACTGCAAGGTAGAGCCTGTACTATGGAAACCAGGCAACTGATACTAATACTTACGTTATATATTTTTTTTTGTAAATACATAGTTAAATACATAAATAACACCCAGACACTTGGTGGGAATCGAACCCACGACCCATCGGTTAGCAGCCAGGGTGTCTAACCACTAGACCAGCGGGCTCGTCGTAGATCGTTTAATTCCTTTATATTTCTATAGTGATTGTTGTTTACTTTGCGTGCACTCGTGGTATCCCACACTGAGTTCGGTTCGTTCAGCCGTGGGCTACATGGCGCCTGGTCTGCCCACTCGAGTATGGAGAATGCAATTAGACACGGCCGAGATGGTCATGGTCAGACCATTGTTGATATTAATAATTGAAGGTTCAAAGGCTGTTAATTAACTTTGAATGTGTAAATCAATAAATATTTTAGTAATTGTTATGAATCTATTATGAACTACAAGAATTAGGGCGCAGGGGAATTGAGCAGATCGAATGCTGCGGCAGGAAGTAGGTATTTTGATTTCACATGAGAATCCTTCGTTTCAACTGACAAAAAAAAATGCCAACGCTCTTTAAACTCACTGCGTTTTACCATCCATAACTGCGTCGTTGCTATACCATTGCGGTTATACCCTGGCTCTAGCTATGAAATTAAAAAAAAACATGATAGTTATTTAAAAAGCTAGCACTGGTTAAACTCTAGCTACAAAATTTAAGAAAAAAAAAAACTAAAACATGTTAAGTAATTATTTAAAAAACTATTCACAGAATAACGAATTCCAATTTCAAATCAAATAAACGAATCAAAATTCCCAATTACATGGAATAGTTTAAAAAAAATTATATCCCAAATTAAACTGTTCCCGATCCTAGGCCAAAAGACATATTACCGAGAAGCCAGCCGGCGTGTAACATCGAAAATGGATGCCACCAATAAACTGATGTCTTGTAAACAAATTTGTAACAATCAGCCCGGTCGTAAACTCCAATCAGGGCGTTCACAATGGGAACAAAGACTGATTTTATTACCTTATTAACATGATTTGTTTTTTCTAGTCATTATGATGGTTCCCTCGATAGATACAATAATAATAAAACAGTTGTCGTGGCCATATGTTTGGATACTATTTTATAGTATCGAATAGAAACGCGTTGGCCACACATGACATTTTTCAATGTTACAATGCGATTTAAAAGCAATATAGACTTCTAGGTCTGGGAGGGTTAAGGTTCTATTGATTTTAAAGAACAAGACCCAGTACAGATGGGACTAATAAGATCTAGGAAGACTACAAAGGAATCTTTTATTTGGGTACAAAAATACAATTTACAGAAAATATTAAAAAGTTAGTACCTCATTCGCTATAGCAGTCTCACTGAAATTCTGTTTCGACCGAAATAAAAGTTTTTTTTTATTTGCTTTGTTAATTTAGATATAAAACTAATCCAATTTTCGAATCGATAGCATCAGTGGTTCCTGAAATATATAGGTGTGACAGACAGAAAAACAGACGAAGTCGAACCATAAGGGTTCCTTTCTTACCTTTTAGGTTTTGGGAATTTAAAACCTAAAATAAACCGTGTATAATCCGTATGGTTATGGAACCGTAATAAAACTAAATGATTGTAATTAATTTTCTCTAACGGATTATAGGTATGCGGTATATTTTAGGTTTTTATTTTCGAAACTAGCTGACCCACGCAGTTCCGCCCTCGCTGTGTTTACGTTAACTAAACTTTCAATAATATACATTCGCATAGAATACAAAACCTCCTTTTTAAAGTCGGTTAAAAATTTGGACCCACTTTGTACTTGCCCTCCGAAGCACGGAAACGTTTAGTTCAAATGGCGTTAAACGGTCACCCATCTATTTAATGACCTTACCTAACGTTACTTAACCTGATCGATTTCCAAACATTGTTAACAACTGTCTATGAGTGTTCCCTTACAAATATTTATTATAATTATAATGAAAAATTGTTAAAATCGGAGCAAGCGTATAACCAAATACACATTTTGACTTTAGTCCCCTCTCCCAAGGGAACCGTGCCGAATGTCGGGATAAAAAGTATCCTGTGTCCTACCTTGGAGTATTAACTCAACTCAAAAAGTTTCCTTTCAATCCATCCAGTAGTTTCGGCGTGATGCTCAGCCGAGATACAGACAGACAGATAGACAGACAGACAGACAGACAGACAGACAGACAGACAGACAGACAGACAGACAGACAGACAGACAGACAGACAGACAGACAGACAGACAGACAGACAGACAGACAGACAGACAGACAGACAGACAGACAGACAGACAAACAGACAAAAATAAAAAATATTTTTGGCTTTAGTATCGGTTATAGAATGCCCTCCAAACATAATTTTCAAAATATCTTTAATGTACAGAATTGGACCTGTTACAGTTTTATTATGAGTATAGATTAAAACCTAAAATAAACCGCGATATAATCCGTAAGAGTAAATTAATTACAGTGTGTAGTATTCGCGTAAATAAAAGACAACATTATGAAAACTAAATGAAATAAAAACAATAGTCAAACATTTATTTTAGAGTCTTGCGCGAGCACTACCGCGGTTAAAACCTAGTTAAAACTAAACTAACTCATTCCGCTATAGAAATTACACAATAACATTACTAAAGTTATACATATTAAGGTCTAAAACATTTTATCGTGAATGCAAATAGAAACTTAAAAACGTTATTTTACATTATTAAGGTCCCCCTAATTGGGCGCGAACGTTTAGTTACAAATGTCATATTTAACGTTTTACTAATTGTATAGTGAAATTAAAGGATTAATTGCATTTTTTATTGTTATGGGTGTGTAACCGTTAGGCTAATTATTAAAGAGAAAGATAATATACTGTTTAAAGTTATTTAGTAGCCTGTAAAAATAAAAACATATACTTACTTTCTGGGTGGAATCTGTACCAACAACCCCTCGAGAAGAAACCGGGGGCTCACCTCCGCCCTTCTCCTCGAAGCAGCCGTGATGCTCTATATACATCTAGAGGGAACTTTATCTTGAAAAACTTATTCACCACTTTAATGGAAAAAGTAACAGGTTTTAGTGCTATTTTTACCTGACTGCGACTAAAATAATTGTTATTTGTTTCGAATACAGTATGTTTAGATGTGTATGTCTATTATATTGGCACAGCCTACAAACTTTATTGATGAAAACATATTTGTAATAGGAAAATAGATATAAGTTTCAAATATGAAATTTCAGTTTATTTTGTATACAGTTGAAATTATTGTGTTTTTATATTTATACTTGCTACAGTTTACTCTAATTGTAAGACTAGTTTGTAGCACAAGGTACTAAATTACAAGTTTCTTTACATAGATAGCTATTTACATAAACCAGTTAAATATAAAACGCCACTTTCCGTAATCAATCACAGTCGCATTGCCCAATTTATTCAATTGTGTTCTAGGCGCGGGGCGGGTCGCCCAGCGCGCCGCCCTCCGCCTACCGCCTCCGGCAGACGTACTCGTGTACTATCGATGACATTACTACATAATATTAATAATAATTAATAATTGATACAGGTTATCCGCAATCGTATATCCGCAATATCGTTGACATATGCCTTTAACTTTAGATTAGACGATGTGCGTGAAAATTCGTGGACAGATCGTTAATACTAAACAGATTTCTAAAATGTTTGAGCGTTAATTTTAATTAGTACGTTTTTTGAAATAATATTATTTCAATTCTCGGAGCCGTTTATGATTATTTTCGATTATTGAGTACGAGACATTCGATATCTCAAAATTTTAATTTTTTTTTTTTTATACTTCCAAGGCGGCAAGCAAGCATGCGACTCGCCTGATGGTAAGCAGCCATCGCAGCCTATAGCCATAGCCTATAGCTATAGCCTATAGCTATAGCCTTTTTGACAATGTTCTTAAAACAGTACAAGGTTTAGAGCTTCCTATTAAACATTATAAGCGTAAATATACTTGTATCAGGAAACTCCTCTCTTTCATAGCCAGCGACACTTCTATACTTATAATAAAACTGTAACAGGTCCAATTCTGTACATTGAAGATATTTTGAAAATTATATTTGGAGGGCATTCTATAAACGATACTGAGGCCGAAAATGTATTTTTTTTAATTTTTGTCTGTCTGTCTGTCTGTCTGTCTGTCTGTCTGTCTGTCTGTCTGTCTGTATCACGGCTGAGCATCACGCCGAAACTACTGAATGGATTCAAATGAAACTTGGCATGATTTGAGATCTTACCACGAGGTAGGACATAGGATACTTTTTATCCCGTAATCTAGCACGGTTCTTTTGGGAGAGGGGATTAAAGTCAAAATGGGTACTTGGTTATACGCTTGGTCAGATTTTATCAATATTTCTTTATAATATAATAAATATTAGTAAGGGAACACTCATAGAGAGTTGTTATCAAGGTTTTGTAATCGATCGGGTTAAGCAACGTTATGTAAGGTCATTAAATAGATGGGTGACCGTTTAACGCCATTTGAACTAAACGGGTCCGTGCTTCGGAGAGCAAGTAAAAAGTGGGTCCCAGTTTTTAACCGACTATAAAAAAGGAGGTTATGTATTCGATGCGAATGTCTGTTATTAAAAGTTTAGTTAACGTAAAAATAGCGCAGGCGGAGCTGCGTGGGTCAGCTAGTTTAAAATAAACGTGCATTTACACATTTTTACTTTGTATACTATGTATATATAAATATAATAATACCAGCCCTTGTTTATGTCCCACTGCTGGGCACGGGCCTCCCCTCAAGATGAGGGGACTTAGGCCATAGTGCACCACGCTGGTCAAGTGCGGGTTGGCGGACTTCACAAGTCATTCGAGAGCTAGTTAGGCTTTCTCAGACATGCAGGTTTCCTCACGATATTTTCCTTCACCGAAAGCTAGTAACAATCGTACAAAGACGATTCGCACATGATTCATTGAAGAAATCAGAGGTGCGAGCCGGGGTTCGAATCTGCGCAACCTATAGTAAATATAGTTATCTCCAATAACGTACAAAGGTATCTATTCATTGGCTCCGTGTCTTAAAATAACCCGATTTCAAGATGTGGATTAATGATAATTAACTATAATTGACGTTTGTAGGATCGGCAGTTAGTCCTCAAAACACTGGCATGCAATAAAGTTTAAATAGTTTTTTTTTTAATGAATGAAAGCGACACTGATAATCACGACGAGTAAAATGAATACATTAGAAACAAATCATATTGGACAGGCGAACACTTATTATAACTCATATGGAAAACTGTGTATTTGTATATCGTATATCTCGCGGCCAAGTCCAGTGTTGGGCACGTTCCCGTTGAATGTAGAGATAGCAGATCATAACAGTAAAACGTATTATCTTGATTCATTAAAATTAACAACAAATAATTACAAGAGGTAATTCCACCAGTCTTTTAGTCCCTTCCCTCCCAGTGCGGCGACAACTTGGAGGAAGATTTTTACCTAGTTTAAGTATACATATTTGTAAATAAACTGTAAATATTTAGTGTCTATATATTGAAATATGTGTTGTATATAATTATATAATACGCGTGATTAATTTTTATATGTAATTTTATTTCAATGAGAAAAGTAATTGAAGGGAATAACCCCACCAAAGTAGCCACGAGAAAAGTAAGTGAAAAATTTCACGGCGTTTAAACACCTTTATAAGTATGCCTATTATCTGTAAAATTAGTTTGATTTTAGTGTCAGATATTCTGTTATGCAGGCTTAAGAGGCTTAATAACTAATGTAGTCTCAGGTGAGGAGCGTTAGTGCAGTGCAGCTGTCTATAGGTAGGCGTGTCGCTTCCGATCAGATGAACGTCCTTATGGTACTGGTAAACATGTCTTAATAACACATATGTAACAAATAGAACATTCGTTAACAATTGTTAACATTGTATACATGTCTTAATAACACATTGTAACAAATAGAACATTCGTTAACAATTGTTAATATTGTATACATGTCTTAATAACACATTGTAACAAATAGAACATTCGTTAACAATTGTTAACATTGTATACATGTCTTAATAACACATTGTAACAAATAGAACATTCGTTAACAATTGTTAACATTGTATACATGTCTTAATAACACATTGTAACAAATAGAACATTCGTTAACTGTTGGATCTCGTTATTGAAAACTTATTATTTACCAAAATGCACTTGTAGCAGGCTGGATTTCCTTATCCTTCATCCTTTCCCTAGTGCGCCCTATATAGAAAAAAAAAATGTGACGTGAATTTGTCACCGCCGCCGTTAAATATTTTCTTATGGCGTGATCGCGATATTATTTAAAAATAATACATATAATAATTAATTCCGCCCTCGTTAAAAGCAAAAGAAGTGCCAGAGACAATAGCAGCTGATACAACTATCCAATTTGTGGAGAAGCAGAGGACGCCGCCATCATCGCATCGCAGCCGTTCAAGGTAGGGCGCACCATCCTTTCCCTGCAGCAGCTGCGATTTATTCCATTTGTGTTCCCTGCAGTTGCTAACTTCCTTGTCCTTGCAATCCAGTATGCTGCGAATGTAGTATAGTTTCTTTTGTCCGCGTTTTTTAATATATAATTATATATTTATATTTACAGTCCACTAGAAAATTGCTTTAGGAAAATTTTTAAACTCCTTAACCCGCCATTTTTTGGTCCTTCGAGCCGGATAATGAATCTTAGATTTTTCCGAATATAATTTGTGCTTATACTATTATAGTAAAGCAAATGATATGGTTATTCTTAGCCACCGCTTACAACTTACGTACTATGTCTATATACGTATAATTTAACGTAATTGGTCCTTCGAGCCGGATTGCACATTTAAATTGCAAATAAACCCAGAGGATAAAATTGATTATCAGGCATGGCTTTCATTTGAAGAAATGTACTGTTACATAAAGCGAGTTATGTCACAAGTTGACACCGCTAGTAGTAAAAGTCACAATCAAAACTTTTCTTCAGCATCGAAATCCAAGCCTAAGTTGCCTCCTATTGAGTTAATGTTCTTTAATGGAAGCGCCCGCAATTGGCCACTATTCTACCAGCAATTTAAAAGTGTTATACATGACAATGCGGATTTGACTGATGGTGATCGTGTTTACTATTTAGTTGGCAAGCTGACTCACAGCGCAAAGTCTGTGTGCGCTGGTTTGCCACCAACCGCCGAGAATTATAATATAATTTGGAATGCACTTATTGATAAATATGATGACCCTCGCGTATTGGCTGGTAGTTATTTAAACCAGTTGTTAGAATTTAAACTGCAGAATAATAACAGTGCTTCAGCTTTTGAAAGTTTCATTAATAATTTTAATTCGTCTGTAGAAGCACTTAAACAACTAAAAATTACTGATTTATCGGATTTTATATTCTTACACCTTGCGTTACAAAAATTGGATTTAAATACGATCAAATTATTTGAAACAATGTATCGTAAACAAAAAATTCCATCATACGCTAATCTAATTGAATTTGTAAAAGAGCAAAGCAAGATTATGTCTCGTTCTATTGGGCAAAGATTTTCAGTTCCAGATTTCGATAAATCACGTAATAAAGTTCCAACGCCAAAACTAACTAAGTCTTTTATTAACACTGATGTTAACCTTACAAATAAAGTGAATAAAGTTTCTTGTACCCTGTGCAAGAATAGCGCTCATGAGCATCTGTATCAGTGTCCTGTCTTTATGTCAAAAACACCATATGATAGGTTTATTTACGTAAAAAATAATTCATTTTGTAATAACTGTTTAAGTTGCAAACATAGAACTTTTAAATGCACTTCGCAAAAATATTGTTCCCACTGTTCCGCTAAACACCATTCATTATTACATTTTGGTGAATTAAATAATTTTAATAATTGCACTTCCAATAGAAGTGTGTCCGCTCCACCTCTACATGTGACTCGCGGTGTATCTCAATCGGATCATATATCCGCAACACCTGCAAATAGCGACTCTATGTCTAATAAGAATAAGGTCAATCAAGTGAATGTTGCACCTACCGCTATACACACTTCTGTGTGTAATGTTTCTCGCGATCATTCTGATCGTTCTTTATCTACTACTTTATTAGGAACCGCAAAAATAATTATTATTGATAACAATAACCAGCATCATATTGTAAGATGTTTGATTGACCCAGGTTCGCAAAGCGATTATATTGCATCTGCTTGTTGTAAGCGTTTATCCCTTCAAGTATCGACACAAAACCGGTTTACTGAAGTACAGGGTATCGGTGGAAGTTCACAGCGTATCCTTGGCGTAACTGATATCAAATTTAGCTCGCGTTTTGGTAACTCCACCGTGTATTCTATCAAACCGTTAGTAGTGGACAATATTACAACACACTTGCCAGACTCTTACGTTGATACTTCAAGCTTAGATTACCTGAAAAATATTCCACTCAGTGACGATTCCTATGGCATACCTGGACCGATTGAAGTATTGTTGGGAGTAAATATTTACTGTCAAATTTTATTATTTGATCGCATTATGCGTAATAATAATATGCCTTCCGCTATTGAAACTACATTAGGGTATATCGTAATGGGTAATGCGCCTGTTGTTATGACACCCAACTTATCCCGCACTTTTTGTTCATTTACCCAAGATTCGCTGGACAAAGTTTTAGAAAAATTTTGGAAACTTGAGGAATTACCCGCTAATAATTTTTTAAGTCCTGAAGAGGAAGAATGTGAAAATATTTTTGTTTCCACAACTACCCGCAATAGCACCGGCGGTTATTCTATAGTGTTGCCTTTTAAAGAAAGTCCTGATAAATTAGGTAACTCTTACATTACAGCTAAGAAGAGGTACTTGTCTCTGGAAAATAAGCTAGACAAGTCACCTGAGTTACGCACTCGATATAATGATGTCATTCGTGACTATCTGGATAAGGGTATCATTTCGCGTACTCCACCAGAGGAGTGCATACAGCCAGGTTTTTATCTACCGCACCATCCTGTTATCCGCGAAGATAAAGACACTACGAAGTTACGTATTGTGCTCGATGGTAGTGCCAAAACGGATGCTGGGGTTTCTTTAAACGATATCTTACATACTGGTTGTAATCTTCAGGCTGATATATTCCGTATTCTTCTTAATGTTCGTATGTTTAGTGTAGCATTTTTTGCTGACATACGGCAGATGTACTTATGTATTGAAGTACATGCTGCATACCGCAGATATCAAAGAATTTTGTACCAGTTCTCTTCTGATGAACCGCTAGGTACTTTTGAATATAATAGAGTCACGTTTGGTTTATGTTCTTCACCCTTTTTAGCGATGAGAACTTTGCGAATGTTGGCTAAGGATGAGGGTCCCAAATACCCACTTGCCGTGGATGTGTTGGAAAGGGAAACGTACATGGATGACGTATGTTCTTCGGCATCTTCTGTATCTTTGGCGGCTGATATAGCCTATCAGCTCATTCATATGCTTAAAGCCGGGGGGTTTGAGTTGGCGAAGTGGGCTAGCAATTCTTCAGAATTTTTAGAACACATACCAGTGTCTCAACGTAAGTCTGAGTCAATTTCTTTAGACAGTGACAGTGGCTTAAAGATTTTAGGTCTACGTTGGCTTCCTGCTTTTGATAAATTTGTTTTCTCCACTTCACCTCCTCAACCAGTAGGCACAAAGCGTGCAATTTTATCAGCTACTGCCCGTCTTTATGACGTCTTAGGTTTGGTTGGTCCCGTAATTTTATATTCCAAATTATTAATCAAAGAGCTATGGCTTCTCAAATTGGGATGGGATGACATACCTCCCCCGCATATTTTAAACTTATGGCATCACTTTATTAGTGAGTTGCATCTAATATCTGAATTAGACTTCCCGCGACATATGGGAATTGAACCTGGTTGTAAATTGTCGTTGATAGCGTTTTCTGACGCCAGTGAGAAGGCGTATGGATGCGTCATTTATACTCATGTTACTATAGGTGATCGAGAACCAATCGTTCGTCTTATTTGCTCAAAATCACGCGTTGCTCCAATTAAAACTGTCACAGTTGCTCGATTGGAACTGTGTGGTATCGTTCTTATGACGAAGTTATTGCGTATGGTGTGTGACACATTATCGCAACGATATCCTGTTGATAGTATTTATGCTTTTTCTGACTCTGAAGTCGCACTGTGTTGGGTGAAATCATCTCCGCACAGATTTAACACATTTGTTGCTAACAGAATAGCACAATGTCAATCTTATATTGACCCTGAAAATTTATATTATATTCCGGGTGTGCAAAACCCCGCAGATGCTTTGTCGAGAGGCCTTTTGCCTTCCCAATTAAAGGACCATCATCTATGGTTCAATGGCCCTTCATGGTGCACTCTACCTATTAGCGAATGGCCTATTTCAACTTTCTCTCCAAGTTCGGTAGCACCACTAGAATCAAAAATTGTCACTTGTGTAACCGCTAGTGTAAAGGAAGATCCAATATTATTGTTCAGTGATAGGTGCTCTTCATGGAGTAAACTGCTCCACTGTGTGGTTTATGTTTTAAGATTTTCGAAACAACTGCCTCGCAACGATGTAATTACTGCTAATGATTTAAATACCGCTGAGATATATTTAATAAAACATATCCAGCATTTTTATTTTTCTAACGACATTAAGAATTTACAAACTGGGAAAGCTGTTTCATCCGCTTTGCGTAAGCTTAGTCCATTCATATCTTCCGATAACTTATTAAGAGTTGGAGGACGTTTAAGTTATTCTTCACTTAATTATTCTCATAAGCATCCTGCTCTCTTGCCGAGAAAGGGACATGTGATTGATCTTTTAGTTGATTATTATCACCGCACTTATTTACATGCTGGGCCTCAATTATTGCTCTCAATAATAAGGCAAAGGTTCTGGATTCTGTCGGCCAGACGCATTGTAAAACAACGCATACATAAATGCAATACTTGCTTTCGTATGAACCCAAGGCCAACTTTCCCTATAATGTCTGATTTACCTGAGTGCCGTTTAGAACAATGCAACGCATTTACTCATACAGGGGTAGATTATGCTGGCCCTTTGTATATCACAATGGCTAGGAAGCGTGGGATTCGCAGTCAAAAGGCATATCTTTGTCTTTTTATATGTCTGGTGACGAAAGCTGTTCACGTCGAATTAGCTTCTGATTTAAGTTCTGCCACATTTTTAGACGCGTTTAAACGCTTTTTGTCAAGACGTGGTCCATGTAAATTTTTATATAGCGACAACGGCAAAAACTTCATAGCTTCAAAATCGTATTTAAACGAGTTGCATGACTTCTTAAAGTCTGATAATTATTATAAAACTTTTCAAAATGAGCTTACTAAAAACCGCATTATTTGGCGTTTTAATCCTCCCACCGCCCCACATTTTGGAGGGATCTGGGAGGCAAATATAAAAAGTGCCAAGGCTTTACTTTTTCGAGTAATAGGTAAACAAATCCTTACTTATGAGGAGATGCTTACGATTCTTAATCAGATAGAATGTGTTCTTAATAGCAGGCCACTTTATCTCCTAAGTTCTGATCCATCAGAACCCACAGCTCTTACTCCTTCACATTTTTTACATACCGCTCCTTTGGCATTCTTACCAGCAGCGGATGTAACCAATGAGAGAGCTAATTTACTGTCTAGGTTTTCTTTGATGGACTCGATTGTCCAGTCTTTTTGGAAGAGGTTTCGTTCTGAATACCTGCATAACTTACAAATGCGGGAAAAATGGAACACTCTTTCTAACCCTGTAGCTGTAGGTACGATCGTCATAATTAATGTTGATAATGCGCCTCCTCTGCAATGGCCATTGGGGGTTATAACACGATTATTTCCTGGTAAAGATGGAATTGTTCGTGTTGCAGAAGTGCAAACTAGTTGTGGTACCTACGAGCGACCTATAGTACGGTTGTGCCCGTTACCAACGCAGTAGCATTTTTACTAATAATTTTATTATATTTATTATTTAAGTTTAGTAATTTATGTTAGCGACACACAGGTTGTAAGCGGTGGTAACCAACCAGTTTTTTTTGTTATTTATTTTAATTGAAGACTGATATAGTCAACTTAATATAGATTTTATTAGTCTATATTTTTTGAAGGGATTCCTTCAAGGCCGGGGGGATGTTGGATCTCGTTATTGAAAACTTATTATTTACCAAAATGCACTTGTAGCAGGCTGGATTTCCTTATCCTTCATCCTTTCCCTAGTGCGCCCTATATAGAAAAAAAAAAATGTGACGTGAATTTGTCACCGCCGCCGTTAAATATTTTCTTATGGCGTGATCGCGATATTATTTAAAAATAATACATATAATAATTAATTCCGCCCTCGTTAAAAGCAAAAGAAGTGCCAGAGGCAATAGCAGCTGATACAACTATCCAATTTGTGGAGAAGCAGAGGACGCCGCCATCATCGCATCGCAGCCGTTCAAGGTAGGGCGCACCATCCTTTCCCTGCAGCAGCTGCGATTTATTCCATTTGTGTTCCCTGCAGTTGCTAACTTCCTTGTCCTTGCAATCCAGTATGCTGCGAATGTAGTATAGTTTCTTTTGTCCGCGTTTTTTAATATATAATTATATATTTATATTTACAGTCCACTAGAAAATTGCTTTAGGAAAATTTTTAAACTCCTTAACCCGCCATTAACAATTGTTAATATTGTATACATGTCTTAATAACACATTGTAACAAATAGAACATTCGTTAACAGTTGTTAACATTGACGCCTTGGCCAAACTGCGAGCCGATGTCATGTTTTCAAATGTTATGAATGTATGTAAACATTTTCCATCGGTGTAGGAGCAACACATCTAACAATGTCTAAGAGAATGTAACAATTCCTAACATATTTTGTTAGTGAATGTATTAGTGTTACATGATGTTTGTAAACATTTTTAACAGAATTATAGGATCACCATTACAATTTACCTATGCGTTCCAGCAATGGAAACGAGACTTCGCTTATTGGCGGCTGTCCGATCCGCCGCCATTTTAGTATTGAAATTTAACCACAATATATTACATTTGTTTGTTAAGTTAATTGTTAAATGGAGTGGCTCGTTATTTTCTCGCGTAGTATATTTTATTCGATATCGTCCCTCGAAGGTTGCTCGTATATCAACTGATTGTGAAACATGTATCCGCTTTAGGTTTGTTTAAAAAGATGATTCGCCTTCGGCCACGAATGCATCAATAATTCCCTTAATAAGATTATAATCAACGATATTTAAAAAAAACTACACTACACCTATTTCAAAGGTGTAATATATATATATGTTTAAAAGAGATAGTGTACAACGCGAGCCCCCGACACCTGTACAACAAACGGCTTAAATCTTTCCCATTTAATGCTAATAATATACTGGAACAACCCGCACACGGTCATCTAAACCCAAACTAGGCTATCTCGACATTACAAAAAGACCGCAGCCCGATGAGAATTTACTAAGTTGACGATTTAGACTCGCTTTATTTATTTTACTGTCAAAGATTCATCTAGCATAAAGTTTAATCAATGTTGTTAGTAAATTATTGCACTTGCATTATATTGATGGCGGCTGCTCGAGTCAACGCGGGGAGGGAAAAAAATCAGGGAGTATTGTCACTGTAGTCGCTCCTGGTACGTCTCTGTTGAGCGGAGTGGACCGCACGTGGCATAGCCTGCAAGGGCTCCACAGGCTTGGCAACTTTGGCTGAGCTGTTGGCGGGTTCGGCTCACGTCGAACAGCTGCTGACGGGAATCCGACGAGTACGATGGTAAGTACGTTCCCGAGGCCCTCCACTATAGCGGAGGTGCTGGAAGGCCCTATAAAGTTTTAGTCGGTAAGAGTCCGACATCACCTGCACTAGGCACCTGCCTCCATCCATTGGTATCCATGAGGATTTCTCTAACGCAAAAAAAAAAGGTTCCTCAGAGATAAACAAGGTTAGCTGTCAGAAAACTCAATGTTTGGGTTAAGCACGCCTTTGTGCATGAATTTTCTTTATTTTATACTAATGTGTAATATTATTGTGTGCAATAAAGAATAAGAATAAACTTTAAGGTTTGAATCATGTATCTCGTATCATTAACTCATTATTTACGATGACAACAACGGATGACTTAATTATAAACGTTATAATTTGTACACGCGTCTAACAAAAACGATGTCTGTGACGACTACATAGAAGTTATCTTTTCTGCTCACCTGCTGCAGGATGTATAGCAATTCTCAGGAGAACTGCTATACTAGGTCCTGTTAGGTATCACCGCAGTGTCAACTATTCTGCCGCCATGTGCCAATGCCAATGTTGGGCCGCTAAAGCGCAGGACGAAAAGCGTGTTCATTCTGCCGAGATGAGAATGTTAAGATGGATGTGTGGAGTGACGCGAATGGATAAGGTGAGGAATGTGCATGTAAGAGGAAGTATGAAAGTAGCGCCTGTCATCGATAACATTCGGAGTCGGAGGCTATCTTGGTTTGGGCATGTAATGAGGAGAGAGGAGACGCATGTCACGAGAAGAATGATGAGCTTGAATGTGGATGGATATAGAGCGCGCGGAAGGCCGAAGAAGAGATGGATGGATTGTATTACGAATGATATGAAAGTAGCTGGAGTGAGTGTGGAAATGACTGCAAATAGAGATGAATGGAAGGATAAAACATATTGCGCCGACCCCAGTTGATGGGATAACGTAAGGAGAATGATGATGATGATGATGTGCCAACAAGTGTAAACCATAGATAATACACTATATACTTGTGTAAACAATGGTATGTTCCGGTATTTAGGGCCCTGTAGCTTGTAAAATTAGCAAGACTTAATGCGCGGGTTCTATTCTAAGCGTAGGATGTCCGAGTAGGAATAGCACCCTCGCATGTCCCCCCGTTGGGTGTTCGTAAATGGCGAATAAGGGAAAACAAGAAGACGGGCAGCACAGCAGCTTCTTTCTATTGGTTTACCTACCGTGGTCTCCACGACGCCCGCCAAGCGTGGAGATTAGTATGAATGGAGGGGTCCCTTCTGAGGGGAAGAGCTGTCTATAGGCAAGAACGAGTCTTGCTTCTAGGTTGAATTAAGAAAACATTTTTAACAACAAATTTTAGACTAACGTGTAAGTTTCCGTTAAATACACGAAGCATTTTGTTTTAAAATCATACTCAAACGCATAGTTCTAATAATAAATCGACTTTAAAACTTGTTTATTAACGTTTATTCTTTACCTGATCTTAAATTATTCCGAGAGGTCGGCTCGGAGCCTTAAAGGATCACAATTAAAACTAATAACGTGAGATGATTGGCTGGTATTAGGTACAACGATATGTGCTAACGATAACAAATTATTAAGGAATTCCATTAAGAATGCAAACACGGGGCTGTTTGGGTCGAAAATGGCTCTTTGGCTAATTTTTACCTCCAATATTTTTTGTACTTATTACACCTTTTGATTATAACTTATGTGGTTTTCTTTAGTAATAAGTTAAATTACAATCAATTATTTATGTGGCAAAATAACTGTAGTTTATGTATTTGAATGCGGTAACAGCTCAGTGGGCGAGCGCTTGCCTTGGAAACAAGGTGCGCAGGTTCGAACCCCGGCTCGCATATCTGATTTCTTCAATGAATCATGTGCGAATCGTCTTTGTGCGATTGTTACTAGCTTTCGGTGAAGGAAAACATCGTGAGGAAACCTGCATGTCTGAGAAAGCCTAACTAGCTCTCGAATGACGTGTGAAGTCCGCCAACCCGCACTTGGCCAGCGTGGTGGACTATGGCCTAAGCCCCTTCATCTTGAGGGGTGGCCCGTGCCCAGCAGTGGGACATAAACAAGGGCTGGTATTATATGTATTTGAAACGCCAAAATGGGGTGAAATTGACAAAATGAGTATACTTACAGTATTTTTTGGGTAAACTAATCTATGCTTTTAGGTTATCCTTCATCTTATATGTATGTAGTTAGGACCAATCATAAGACTTACTGTAGGTAGGGCCAATTTAATCTTCAAATGTGATCTACATTTGAAGTCTGTCAGTTTCTTTGTTCCGTCTGTTTCTTTTGTCATTATTACAATAACTACTACTTAATCGTAATTGCAAAAACTTAAGCAATTATGCAGTATTGAAATCAAACTACTTTTACGGATTTTTTCGCGGTTTATTTTTGATTAACCAATTGTGCAGTCCTAGCCTCGAAAAAAGTATGCCTACCGTTACAAGTTTATTTTGTTAAATTTTGATGAAGTGTCAAAAGTGATCTATTAATTTGGCCCTACATTAGTAACTTATCGTACGTACAATGTAACAACGCAAAATACGGTCCTGCGGTTTATTTCTCTCCGGAGGGTAAAGGAAGAGAGAGTGTCCATGTGTCTGCGCAAGCACTTGGCACCTGAGGCCAAATCGGCTCGAAGAATATTATGAGATTCATGGACCATCTAGAACCAGGAAAATTAATAGATACCAAATCCAGTATGGTCTTTAAATGATTCTAAAACTGCATCGTTACTAACTCACAAAAAAAAAAAAAAACAAATTAAAAAACCACTTCCTAATCACATAAACCATCAGCGAGCAGTATTCTAAGCATCCAAGCCTCGGGGCACGAACGAATTTAATTATTTCCAAAACAGGCCCCAAAACATTTGCATAAACTAACAATAATTTATCTACACGAGAAATTAACCTCTTGCCTCAACTCAATTAGGCTAAACCAAGCCGCATACTAAAAGGGTTTAATAAGTTTAGGCTTGGTTTTGGGATTCCGCGGCATTATGACCCTAAACTGCACTTGAAGGAGGGTAATTATTTCGAGTGTATGTGGCTACCTAAAGAAGTAAAGGCGCTGGAGAGCTGGAGATTTTAAAGTCACAGTCAAAATCAAAAATCCTTATTTTCAAATAGGCTTAACGCTAGCACTTTTGAATGGTCCTTTTTTTTAAAGCTACCACCGTATCACAACGCGGCCTCAATTGAGAAGATCCGGCAAGAAACTCAGCGGGCTTGTCATTTTTTTAACTTTTTTTTAAAAGTTGTTTGTTTGGTTGAATCGACATTAGCGATAGTGTGTCCTGCCGTTCGAAACATAAAGCAAGGGAGAAAAGAAGAAGACAACAAACTAAAAGGCCAAAGGGATTACTATCCCTCGGACCAGTACCCAAGCAGCACCCGCGCACGAGGTGACTCGAGCAGCAGCCATCACTCCCCTCAACCATATTAGAGGGAAGGGGGTGAAAGTGGTAGGAGAGTTTCTAGGTAGGCCCTTCCCAAGGCGGATAACGACTAAGTGAAGGTCCTACGTCATCGCGAGGGTGCCAGGGGAGCGTGCAATCTCTAATCCCCCTGTGAAGTGCTCTATGCGAGCCCAACGTGGTCATCACAGCGTCAATTGGTGGGCCTGTTGGTCTAGTGGTTAGACATCCTGACCGTTTACCCAATAGTCGTATCTCCACCAATGGTCTGCGTGTTTATATACAATGTGGGGAAGACGATACGACAATTAATGAAAAATCTGGTAACACCACTACACAGGAGTATTTTGGAACCGTCAAATAAATCCTTACAAAGAAATTAAAAAATGTTACTTTTGAACAAAATATACTGCAGAAAGACGTAATCAAAATAAAACACCATTTGTAAATATTGAGTCATTAACCTCTGGTACGGGCAGCAACAGTGCGGGCGGAAATACCTACTCGCTCGTATGTATCGACACGATCACACCGAATAGTCACCTCTCTAGTAATTATTTATTAGATTAATTACAATCACTTTTTCTAATCTCTTATTAGGCATTCGATTAGGGACATCATTACGCACATGATGTTTAATTTATTGTCGTATTATCCACCCCAGATGGTATATAAGGTATTTTACAATAAAAAAAAGTATATATATAAGTATTAGTTAGGTATATATATAAGTATTGCCTAGTTTGGGATCGGATGACCGTGTGTGTATTGTCGTAGAATATTATTTTTATTAATTAATGCTGCCGAGGAGGTTTTAGTGGGTGAAAATCGCTTCGCCCCTACAAAGCCCGGGTACTTTTAAAGGCTTTCTCCCGACAGCAAAAAAGATGGTAGATCCCTATTAGGCACCCTTAAGTTGGGAAGCCATAACAATTAGTTTATAACGATTATTTTATAGACAGCTTAACTATAAGTTTAAAAATAAATGTTATACGAGTACCTTTTGTTTGGTATCCAGACAAACCCGATTTACCCTTTGATATGTACCCTTTTTAATATAAATAAAGTAAGAAAGTAACATATTATTCTGCTATAGTAAAGAGAGCTATAGCTGCTGCTGGTGAATTTACCGGACTCAATGACTCAAGAGTCTTAACTTCGGGTAACGAATGGCAGTGCGCAAGTGCCTATAGGCTGGCGTGTCGCTAACATCAGGCGAAGGTCCTGTCTCGTCACTGAGTTAATCCCATATTATTCGACCGACAATCCCATATTATTCGATTGCGACTCGGACTTGAAGGCTTATGTTCAGTATTTTTTTTTTAAACTTATAAGCAAGCTGTCAGTCTGTGTGTTTGTTAATGTTACGTTTGAGATGGAAAAGGCAGGACTAGGATCAGGACACCATAAATCTAGAACAACGATTTCAAAATCGTTGTAGTAGCTGCCAAAAAAAAAAGGAATGATTAGTTATTTCAAATCTTTTTAACCGACTTCAAAAAAGGAGGAGGTTCTCAATTCGTCTGTATATATATTTTTTTTTATGTATGTTCTCTGTCATAACTCTGTCAATTATGAACCGATTTGAAAAAATCTTTCTTCCATCCATTCTTCAATCCATTGATTGGGTCCCATAAAAAAATATTGCGTAGTAATAAGTAGTTCCTGAAAAAACAAGAGTGGTGACTGCGCACTGAGAGCTGCAGGAAAGCCTATATCGATGACTTTATGTCGCTTTTTAAGGACAAAAATGGTCATAACTCTGGCAAATATTTACCAATTTCAATGATTCTTTTTTTATTCGAAAGAAGAAACCACTGTATTAAATCTGTATGAATTTTATTACAACCGGATAAGAACTTCCTGGAGGAACATGAACGATGTGGAGGAATTTATCTGGTAAAAACCATAAAACTGATGTTCTCCATTACATTGCTCTGACAATTATGAACCGATTGCGATGATTCTTTTTTTATTCGAGAGAGTAAACTGCTATGATGATTCCGTGCAAATTTCATTACGACCGGATATTTTTTTCTGAAGAAACATGAATTATGTAAAACTATGTAGACGATAATGTGATCATAATTTTACGGTTTTCGATGGTTCAATCTTTATATATGAAAATATCACTAAAAAGTTAAAAAAAAATCTTATGCCAAATATACACAGCCGGTAAGCTAACACCAACTTCAATAATATTTAAATTATTTTATACTTTTCAGTGATATTGAAGTCGGTTCAATTTCTTTTTAAAAAGATTTTATTGATCGTGCGAGTCGTTGGATAGTGTCTACCTACGGTATTCAACGAAAATTAGTATGTTTAAACACAAACAAACTACCACAATAATGTGATCTATTCTCGAGAACGATATTTTATAAGATTATATTGTAGCCTCCATAGCACTGCAGGAAACTGCTTGCTTTGAAAACCGCAGGTCGCGGGTTCCCACTGGGAGCAAAGACTTTGTGTTTGTGGACAATTATGGACTAGAATAGCTTGCCTGCGTCGGTTTTCGCGGCTGATTATAATGTGGATGTCTTCAAGGCTAGAGTGACCATCCTCGATTGCGTCGCCGCTTGCCATCGGGTGGGGCTGCAGTCAATCGCTAGCTTATATAGGTTAGAACAATACAAGTAAGAAGATCCTTGCTTCGGAAGGCATGTCGGACCTGATCTCTCCACGGTCGTGTTGATCTTCCGCCCTATTGGATTGTGACTTTATAAAGGGGAAGAGAGTGCACCATTCCTGCGCAAGCAATTCTGTTCTATTATAATCCGCGTAATTGGCTAATGTTTCTAAAAAAATAGCCGCCGTGGCCTGGTTGACCTGCAGAACATTATTAAGATTAGGAGAACGCCTAATGGTCCAATGATTTTTATTAATTTTTAATTTTCAATTCGTGACTGGTTACTATTGGTTAACGGTTGTAGGCATAGTAAATAGATGATCCATCACTTTAAGATTTCTATCTGGCTTCGTCCATACTCGTACTGATCAGGTCAGAACTAGTTTGAGGCTCGAACCATTAATCAGTAATGCCTATTTTGCATAGATAATGAGTACAACTAAGTAATGGAGCGTTTGTCGACGTGTGTAACGCTCGCGTGCGCGTTCGCTCATTAAAATGCGCGAGTGATTATCAAACACCGTATTGATTTAAATCACTCAACTTACTAGAACTAATCCCGCTACTATTTTTCACTACTGTGAGTCCTGTAAGCCAGAGTCTACGGTGATCGAATGCACGATTTCTAAACCAAACAGCGGCACGTGGCCTTGACTCACCGTTGCCGGCAACGACTTCTCCTTCAACATTTAATCAGTTACCTGTATTTAACATAATATTCCGAAAATTTCAAAATCGTTTGTACAAAAAAAATACACGTTATTTTGGGTAGGGGTGGGTGGGGGTTGTAGTTTAAAACCTCGCCACATATCACCAGGAGGGGGGGAGGGGTTAAAAAGTTGCTAAAAACATCACGTGATTAATGGACGACCCCTAAACAATTTGTTTCGTCATTTATTATAAGGACAGTAAGCATTGCTGTGTTCCGGCGTGAAAGGCACTGTAGCTGGTGAAATTACCGGACATAAAGACTTAATATCGAATGTCTTAAGGGTCGGCAATGCGCTAGTGACTTTTCTGGTATTGCTAGCGTCTATAGGCTGTGGTGACTGCTTACCATTAGGCAGGACGCACGTTTGCTTGCTAGTATAAAAAAGCTTACAAAGCCCGGACGACGGACGGCGGGCCCTTCACTAGAAATTAATATTATTCAATCATCATGGTATTAAATAGTGAAGTTATATAGCCTTCATCGAGTTCGACGAACAAATAAGGCTCTCAGTCCGATTTTATGGTCTGAACAAATGTTAGCAAATGCGCGAGCCCCGTAATTGGATGAGCCCCGGGCGCGCGTAATTTATGCCCCCCATACATCACACGTGAAAAAAAAAAATGCAGACAAAATAAACTCATATGAGTCAGTTATAAATGCTGTTCAGAGAGAATAAGAATGTATAATGATACGTTAAGTATGTAACACAACAAAATGCAAACATAGTTTAATGATGGTGCTACACTTTTTATCGAATAGTGATATTATGCTGATTACTTGATTTTTAATTTTAATATAAAAATGACGTTTGTTGAGATTTAGTAAGCCGACCACTGTGGTTACTATGGAAGTAATCGTACTATACGTAGTACTTATAACTTCCATGGTGGTGGTTACAAAGCATTCATCATCATCATCATCATCATCACCAGCCGGAAGACGTCCACTGCTGAACATAGGCCTCCCCCTTCGAACGCCACAATGACCGACAATTGGCTATTTGCATCCACCGGTTACCTGCGACGCGCACAATGTCGTCTGTCCACCTAGTGGGAGGCCTACCTACGCTGCGTCTTCCGGTTCGTGGTCGCCACTGGAGAACCTTTCTTCCCCAGCGGTTATCGGTTCGCCGAGCGATGTGGCCTGCCCATTGCCACTTCAACTTGCAGATTTTAAGAGCTATGTCGGTGACCTTGGTTCTTCGGCGAATCTCCTCATTTCGGATTCTGTCGCGCAAAGAAACTCCGAGCATAGCTCTCTCCATAGCTCGTTGTGTGACTCTGAGCGTATCCAAAAGGCCAACAGTTAGGGACCACGTCTCAGTACCATATGTCATCACTGGCAACACACACTGGTTAAAAACCTTCGTCTTTAGGCACTGCGGTATTTTGGACGAGAAGATTTCGCGTAGTTTCCCGAACGCTGCCCATCCGAGTTGGATTCTTCGGGCGACCTCTTTGTCGAAGTTGAACCGACCTACCTGGATAGTTTGTCCTAGGTATCAAAGCATTCAAAACGTCGGAACAGTAAAAGTCTAAAATAAACTGCGATATAATACGTAAAAGGAGTTTTATTTCAATATATATAAGTATTTTTTTAGATTTATTAGATAAGTATAAGGTTTTTTAGGATGTAGCGACGCGCTCTGCCACTTGTCACCTGAGATATTAGTTTAATATGTGTTTTACTTGATCCCGTTAATTTCACCAGCTACAGTGATTTTCATACAGAAACACAGAAATGTTTATACATGGCTGCTTAGCGGCAAAATCTCTGACACTGCGGTGGTACCCTAGTAAGTCCTTTCTTGGACTAACCGCCTATCCCTTTAAAGATAAAAAAATATCTTTGATCAATCGATAAATTTATAAAACGTGTTGGATAAGCTCGCAAATTTGCAGAGGCGTTTAATAAGCTTGTTGTATGTAAATGTGAGCGTAAGTGTACACGGTGCGCGTGCGCACGGCTAGTGTCGCGCAGCGTGATCTCGCGCCCACTCCCGCCTTGACGCCTGTAGAGAGAACTTTATGGCTCGTTCGCACCAATTCCCCTTAGTACAAGTTTTAATTCTGTACTACCTATTGCATACTGTTAGATTTTGCTCAACATGTACCTTGATTCCGTTAGTTTTCGCTGGAGGCACTGCAGTGAAATTTATGGAGATAAACTGAAAGTTTGAAGGTTTTCTGAAAATAAAACTCATACTGAGACTACAGTAGACCTACCTACCTACAGTGCTGTCGCTTTTTAGATGTACTAACAATGATTCTACACCTTTACGGTAGACTATATGATTGCCAATATCATAATAAAATTTTCGTGTAAATTATTAACTTGTAAAGCCATTTCTAAATCCAGGGCATATATTGCATCTGTTTTTTGGTTGTTTGTCGTTTTGGTTTCTCGCCAACCAGGGGCTAGAGTGCCAAAATTGTTCATGATTAACTTGGCTTAAATTTAACTGGGCTCGCTACTGCTGATATACCTATTAGAGAAGCATATATTAAAGAAGTTGGTGTTAGCGTACCTGCTGTGTATATTTACATGTAATATTTTTTTTTTAAATGAAACAACAACAACAACAACAAATTTATTTATTTACCTGAATACAAAATATATAATCAGTTGAGGCTCTGTAGCCTGCGCTAGTTAATAAACTGTATTACAGACTACAGCGTCTTCCCCGTTCAACGTATACATTATTCTTGTAAAAATAATTAATTAAATTGAATTGTCTTCAATATCACTGAAAAGTATAAAATAATTTAAATATTATTGAAGTTGGTGTTAGCTTACCGGCTGTGTATATTTGGCACCAACTTCAATAATATTTAAATTATTTTATACTTTTCTGTGATATTGAAGTCGGTTCAATTTTTTTTTAAAAAGATTTTATTTTAAACTTTTTAGTGATATTTTCATATATAAAGATTGAACCATCGAAAACCGTAAAATTATCTAGATAGGTTATGATCACATTATCGTCTACATAGTTTTACATAATTCATGTTTCTTCAGAAAAAAATATCCGGTCGTAATGAAATTTGCATGGAATCATCATAGCAGTTTACTCTCTCGAATAAAAAAAGAATCATCGCAATCGGTTCATAATTGTCAGAGCAATGTAATGGAGAACATCAGTTTTATGGTTTTTACCAGATAAATTCCTCCACATCGTTCATGGTCCTCCAGGAAGTTCTTATCCGGTTGTAATAAAATTCATACAAATTTAATACAGTGGTTTCTTCTTTCGAATAAAAAAAGAATTATTGAAATTGGTAAATATTTGCCAGAGTTATGACCATTTTTGTCCTTAAAAAGCGACATAAAGTCATCGATATAGGCTTTCCTGCAGCTCTCAGTGCGCAGTCACCATTCTTGTTTTTTCAGGAACTACTTATTACTAAGGAATAATTTTTTTATGGGACCCAATCAATGGATTGAAGAATGGATGGAAGAAAGATTTTTTCAAATCGGTTCATAATTGACAGAGTTATGCGCGAACATACATAAAAAAAATATATACAGACGAATTGAGAATCTTCTCCTTTTTTGAAGTCGGTTAAAAATAATAGCTAATATATTTATTAATCATTTTACGGTCTTCGATGGTTCAATCTTTATAAGATTGAACCATCGAAGACCGTAAAATGATCTAGGTAGGATATGATCACATTATCGTCTACATACTTTTACATAATTCATGTTTCTTCAGAAAAAAATATCCGGACGTAATGAAATTTGCATGGAATCATCATAGTAGTTTACTCTCTCGAATAAAAAAGAATCATCGAAATCGGTTTATAATTGTCAGAGCAATGTAATGGAGAACATCAGTTTTATGGTTTTTACCAGATAAATATCACGCTTAGCAGGCGGCTTGGGGATCGAGGCTCATAATGGTTGTTGTTATTTTACTTCGTCGAAAAACAGGCAAAGGTACTGGGAGCATACAGCCTTAGGCTGATATGGATAACGCTTCAATCTGTTTTTCTTTTTGTTTGAATTGGCTAAGTGATAAGTTACCATCAAGCCAGTGAAATAACTTTTATTAAAATAAAACGCCAAACCCATCCATATACTAGTAAGTATTGAAACCAAAACCAAAACTCCTACGCGATATAAATCAACAATACCAGTAAATTCCCAACGTAATGTGCAACACTTAATGCAAACAATACTCTGAGATGCAATAATTGTGCTTCCGAATATTGCTATGAATGCTTAAATGTTACCGCTGAGTCTACTAAAAAGTTTACTGCTAAACAATTAGCTTCACTGAGTTGTCCGTGCTGTCAAAATGTTACGAGGCGCAAAAACGACGACGACACCCCCGTTCGACGTGGGCGCAAAGTTCAATCTCCGAATAACACTATGGACGTGTCGTTTAGTCAGGTATCGAAGGAATTGCAATCTCAAACTTCTCATAGTACTTCTTCAGCCTCCACTGCAAACAATGAGCCAGTTACCATGGAGAGTATTAGTAAATTATTTGATATAAAGCTTTCTCCTGATTCTCAAATTATGATTAACTTACGCTCTGCTCTCAGAAAAGACATTAAGGAAATGGTAGTTGTAGAGGTTAATCGTGCTATTGAGGAGGTGAAAACTGATTTTACAACTACAACTGATTTTATTACTGCTGAACAGGGGGAGCTTAAATCGTTTGTAATGGAAAAGGATAAGCGGATTAAAGTGCTCGAGTCTGAGCTTTCTAAGTCTCAAAATGATATAGCGAAACTTCAATACCGTATTTCGACTGTCGAAAAAGTCTCACGTGGGTTAAACCTTGAAATTCATGAGGTTCCAGAGAGTAAGGACGAGAATCTATTGGATCTCTTTAATAAGCTTTGTGAGTGTCTTCAGGTCTTAACATCTGATGGTGACATAAAATCGTGCCGAAGAGTTGCGAAGTTAAATACAAATTCTAAAAGACCCAGAAATATACTAGTCACTCTTTCATCGCAGCGCCTCCGAGACGAGCTCCTATCTGCAACTACTCGCTTTAATAAGAAACATCCTGATGATAAACTTTGTACTAGTCATATTGGTATGGATAATAAAGTTTCTAGAATATATTTATCCGAGCATTTGTCCCCAGAAGCTAAAGAATTACACAAAGTCACAAGAGACTTCTGTAAAGCTAAGAATTATAAGTTTGTATGGGTGCGTTATGGTCAAGTCTACATTCGCAAAGATGAAAAACACCCTGCTATTTTAATTAAAAATGTTGAAATGTTAAAGAGTTTACAATAATAACACCTTCATTATATTTGCTTTTATGTTTGATTTATTTTGTTTATTTACTTTTATGGTTAATGTATATTATCAAAACGTAAATAGGATTCGTAGTAAACTTTCTGAATTTCAACTAAATTTGTTAAACTCTAATTTTGACATTGTATGCCTGACGGAAACAAATTAAGTAAAAGTGTTTTTGATAGTGAAGTTATCGATACTCGTTTTAATGTTTTTAGAAGAGACCGTGAAGATACTGCATCTCACAAACGAGAAGGTGGCGGTGTTTTGATTGCTACTCATAAGAAATTTGATGTTATCCGTCAGGCATCTTGGGATAGCGACATGGAGGATATCTGGATTACGATTTTGCCGGACTCACGCAGTACACCCCGACTCAATATATGTGTCTGCTATTTACCGCCTGATATGACCTTAGATAAATTAGAAATATTCTATAATAATTGCCAGAGGCTAATATTGAATGATTTTCCTGACGACAATTTTTTATTAATAGGAGATTTTAATACACCTGATTATGATATTGTTTCTTTAAGTCCATCTGATTGTGATCTTCCTTTCTCAGCAACTTCAGTGACTAGTAAAAAGCTTAATCTACTACATGAATTTTTATCACTTTGTAACTTAAAACAATTTAATAATGTGAGAAATGTTAATGGTCGTTTATTGGATTTAGTTTTATCAAATATTGAGACTATTTCAGTTGATGAAACCTCTGCATTGAGTCTACTGGACATGCATCACCCTGCTATTATGTTGAATATTAAATTAATTGTCACAAAGGTCCTTAAAAATCATAAAACGAAACATCTAAACTGGTCAAGGTGTAATTATAATAATATAAAATCTGATCTACAGTGTATAAACTGGGACGATCTATTGTCTTCTACTGACGTTGACTTTTGTGTTGATAAATTTTATGAAGTTCTTTTTCAAATTATAAACAGGCATACTCCATTGACTACATCAACATGTTCATCTTATCCTATTTGGTATAGTAAAGCGTTAATAAGATGTAATAATGAAAAAAATCAATATCATATGCTGTACAAAAAATACAAAAACCCTCGCGACTATGACACTTTTTCATTGCTCCGTAAAAGGTGCAAAATTCTCTCCGAGGAATGTTATAATAATTATTTATCCGCCACTGAAGAGAGCCTACAGAAGAATATAAAATCTTTCTGGAGTTTTATCAATAATAGGAGAGGCCAAGTTTCTATGCCACATACTATGACACTTGGTAATACTTCATCATCGAATGGTCAGGAAGTTTGTGAACTCTTCTCTCAATACTTTAGCTCTGTTTTCGAGGATGTTTCCATGTCAGACAACCCTAGTAGCACTTACAATCAGTCAGACTTTGTTAATGAGTATACTCATAACACACTTTCTAATATTTCATTTAGTAATCAAGATATCTTGGATAAAATTAAACAGCTGGATAAAAATAAAGGTGCTGGTCCTGATATGCTGCCACCATTATTTGTCAAGTATTGTGGTGAGCAATTAACCATCCCGCTAGGTATTATTTTCAATAAGTCATTAAGCAGTGGCGTCTTTCCTAAACGTTGGAAAGTTGCACATATCGTCCCTATTTACAAAAGCGGCGATAAATCACGTTGTGAAAATTATAGGCCTATCAGTATTTTGTCTTGTTTTGCAAAACTTTTCGAGTCTCTAGTGTACGGTCATCTCTATAATCACGTAAAAACAATGCTTTCAGATGATCAGCATGGTTTCGTTAAAAATCGGTCGACAGTCACCAATTTGTTAGTATACAAAAATTATCTATGTCAGGCTTTTGCTGCTGGAGGTCAAGTTGATTCCGTTTATACTGATTTTTCTAAGGCTTTTGACAAAGTTAACCACAGGTTACTTAGCCGTAAACTTTCGTCATGTGGAATTCATGGTAGTTTATTTCGCTGGATATGCTCATACCTTGACAGCAGAAGTCAGTTGGTTGCGTTGAGAGGCTTTGTATCTTCACCTGTAGTTATGACGTCGGGAGTTCCACAAGGATCTCATTTAGGACCCCTTCTTTTTATAATCTTTATAAATGATCTGGTGCAACAATTAGCCTGCAAATGTCTCCTGTATGCAGACGATTTAAAAATTTTCAACTCAATTTCTAAAGATGAAGACTGTGCAATGTTACAGAAAGACTTGGATACTTTGTCCGAATGGTGCAAAGTCAATCACATGTCGCTTAATATAAAAAAGTGCTTTATAATATCGTTCACGAATAAGCGTCACAAGATTATTAAAGATTACTATATCAGCGGTCAAGTACTCCATCGATCATATGTTGCAAGAGACTTAGGTATATTATTTGACGATAAGCTGTCATTTCGAGCGCACTACCAGTTCATAACATCTCATGCTAATCAATTGTTAGGTTTCATACTTAGATCTACGAAAGGTTTTAAAAATCCCAAAAGTATTTTGTATCTATACTTTGTGTTGGTCAGGAGTATTTTAGAGTATGGAACTCCTATTTGGTCTGCCAACTACAAAGTGCATATTTACACCATTGAAAGGGTTCAGAGAAAATTCCTAAGAATTTTAAGTTATCGCCAGCGACTGGGTCGCTCAGGTTTACATTATGTGGACAGGTTAAATGAATACAATATTCAATCTTTAGAAACAAGACGTACTTATTTTGATTTAGTTTACTTTTACAAAATTATCCACTGTATCGTTGATTCAACTGAACTAGTATCGCAAATTTCCTTCAATATTAAATACAGTGCCAGACGCTCCAATCAGACTAATCTTTTTGCCTTACAAATTTTCAAAAATAACATTTCTTACTTCAACCCGCTTACCAGGATGGCCCGTTTGTATAACGACTTGGCAAAATTAAGTACGGTTTTAGATATTTTTAATCCCAGTCTCGGTAAATTTACAACTTCGTTGAAAGATATCCTCCGCCTCTATCCAGACTCATACCTGTAATATCACCTAATTATTCATTGTTATCACTTTTATATATACTCGCATATGTGTGGTTTAATGTAAGGTAGCTCGGATACAGAGTTACTCTTCTGTTAATAGTTATTATGCTTAGTTGTAGGTACATATTTTTACATTATATTTCAGGTCTAAGCTATTTGTTAAGTTATTTCGTTTTTTTTTTCAATGTAATGTGTAGTGTACTTTGAATAAAAAAAAAAAAAAAAAAAAAAATGTCCACGGTGTTGAATAAATTCAACAATGTAAATTATTTATTATCGAATGAATAAATAATTTACATTGTTGAATTGGCTCTAGATTAAGGACGCGTTGTCACATTATGAGAACAGTCTTTGGGGGTAAAGGCACCAAAATTCTATTTATCTCCAGGATTTTGACTTATTTAGACATTTCTAGGTGCATGATATGGTCCAGGTTTCTACCACAGTATCGCTCCTCAGCCCTGAGCCCGGGGCCTTAAATAACCGACGGCGATGACGGGAAACCTTCGGAGTCGCTGGGCGTCCGAAGTGTGGATAACTGCACTAACCTAGTTTAAAAATCAAAATCTACCTATGTTAATAGCTACGGCCACTGGTTTACCATAATTTCAAATGCCATTTTCGTATAAAATGTTGTGAACGATTTTGATGCCATTTTGATTATAAGTAATTTTTAATAGTTCGACGTGCCCTTCTCAGCGAAACAAACTTTAAAAATGATAATGAACTATCCAAATTTATAGATTAAGATCAGGTACCTATTGACTCGCTCGAAGAACCGATAACCGTTGGGGAAGAAAGGTTCTCGAGTGGCGACCACGAACCGGAAGACGCAGCGTAGGCAGGCCTCCCACTAGGTGGACAGACGACATTGTGCGCGTCGCAGGTAACCGGTGGATGCAAATAGCCAATTGTCGTTCATTGTGGCGTTCTAAGGGGGAGGCCTATGTTCAGCAGTGGACGTCTTCCGGCTGATGATGAATGATGATGATCTATTGACTAAATTCGGTCGATAATGAATCATGGATAGTAAAAATTTATGGAAACACAAATCTTGTGCAAGTGTGTTCGCGATTGCGCGCGCTCAGCATGGTATCATGTTATCATGCGCATGCGCGGATTACCTACCATACCGTGGGTCGATCAACAATTGAATTAATGTTGCATTAACGGCTATAATATTTAAATTGTACACTGTGCTTATTCGAGAATATCATTGATGTTTTAAAAATCCTTAATGTGAATATGTAAGAAGTACCTAAGTATTTATAAGTAGGTATATTTTTACAGCAGTGACTGCTATCTTCATAACGTACCTACCTAACCAAAGGTTTTTTTACATCTATCATGATCCATTATCATGATCTATCTATGATGATACGCTTTACTTCTTCGTCTATAATAAGGACAGCTAAGGATTAGAACAGTTTGCCTGCGTGTTCCCGTCTTACTATAATGTGGGCACTGAGGTGCACCTGATGCAGATCCCAGGTTTCCGCTCTCATGTGCTGATGCGACGGTTGGAGGGGCTTTAGTGGATAAAAATCTCACATATCCCGGTTGGCTCCCACAGGCCCCGTGAATCCTATCCCCCCATCTATTGAAGGTTTCCCCGCAAAAAAAAAGTAATATGAAACTCGTCATGAAACATAGTAAAAAGGCACTCCGCAAAAGCTCAAGTTCGAGCGGCTTTGAGAATGGTGGTGACAATACTGACATGTCCCTAAGCCATGTCGTCATAACTAAAGAAAATGAGAAAGTAAATAATAAAAAACAAACTGTATTAATTTATCGTTCGTCTACACTAATATTATATACAGGAAAACTTTGTTTGTTTGGTTGTAATGAATAGGCTCAAAAACTACTGGACCGTTTTTAAAAATTCTTTCACCATTCGAAAGCTACATTATCCACGAGTAAATTTAAATAATTTTAAATAATTTTTAATAGGCTAAATTTTATTATGGAAAAAAATAGGGTTCCGTAAGATATTTGGGTTTTTTCGGACACAAGGTGTAAAAAATCAACCAGAAAAGTTACTTATTTTGCGTACGCTGCCTAAACTATAAAAGATAGAACCATAAAATGTTCTAATTAAATAAATATATACAAAAAAGTCCGCGGCACACGCATCTATGACGAGTGAAGCCCAACAACCATTTTTTTATTTAAAAATCTTGAATTTTGTTTGGACTACATTTAAACGCATTTATTTTACTCATGCTATTAATCCTTATCAAAATAAATTATTTCATCATTAAGTGCAGTTGATGTAGATAATATTTGGTCTCTAAATGATTAAAATTGGACAAATGGTTTTGAAGTTCTGGCGAAAATATTACTGCATATAAATTAAAAGATTTCTGCTGCATGGCCCGTTGCGAAGTGAGCGTCACCAAGGCGGGGGTGCGCATGCGGGAGGGGAGTTTAGATCTATGAGTAAGGTACATACCCGCGCGGCTCAGACGTAGGGATGTTGGAAATGCCAAAAAAAAACGATATTTTTAAAATATGTCGTTATCGACTTCGATATATCGAAACAAAAAATATCGATATATCGGGAGCAAAATTGTATCTTATTAACGGAACAAAATAAAAATGCTTTTGGGTGGCAATGCCTTACAGTACAGCTGTCTATAGAAAGACGTATCGCTTACCATCAGATCGGAAATAAAGTCCACGAAGCAACAGAATTTCAACATAAACTTAATTATTTAGTAATTAAACTATTTAATTGAACTCAAACAAATATATAACAAGCAATGTATCCACGCATGCAACCAAAGATACTAAATTAACAATACCAACCAACGATCGAACGAAATATTTTTTGATGCAATCAAAGATAACGCAAAAGGTCTGTCTGTGGTAAGGGCTAGAGACAAGACAAGAGGCATAAACTTATAAGAAGCTTACTGCTTGACTATAGAGATAACCATTCTTTTTCTTTTTTGTGTAGTTTGTACAAGGATGGCTGGCTTCGTTGTAAAGAAATAAAGTCCACGAAGCAACTGAATTTCAACATAAACTTAATTATTTAGTAATTAAACTATTTAATTGAACTCAAACAAATATATAACAAGCAATGTATCCACGCATGCAACCAAAGATGCTAAATTAACAATACCAACCAACGATCGAACGAAATATTTTTTGATGCAATCAAAGATAACGCAAAAGGTCTGTCTGTGGTAAGGGCTAGAGACAAGACAAGAGGCATAAACTTATAAGAAGCTTACTGCTTGACTATAGAGATAACCATTCTTTTTCTTTTTTGTGTAGTTTGTACAAGGATGGCTGGCTTCGTTGTAAAGAAATTACACTGATCTTGTGTGATGAAGGCCCAGGGCCGTCTTTTTACCGCAAAAAAAAATTTGGAAAAATAAAACAGATCTGATCTTTTCCCAAAAAAAAATATCGTTTTTGATACTTTTTCGATATTTAATATTTTATATCGATGTATCGATATATCGATATATAGATGAAGATATAGATGAAAATATTTTCAAGAATAATTCCAGAAAATCCTAAATCACGCTATCGAAATTTTTATAACAGTTAGCTTAAGTAGATGTGAAGAGATTGCAGTAATCGGGAGTCCGTTTCTACGCAGTGAAGCAGTACTTGGTGTGGATCTGCCCTAATTCCACCCTGTGGAGCAATACGCTTAACGGGGGAGCTATTGTGGATGATCCCGTGTCTGTGCAGCGCTATCAGGGCCTGTGCATACCCATGATTCGCCCGTGAGTTCCGATCGCAAGGACTCATGCGCGGAGTATTCCGGCCGTCTCGTCGTGACCCACGCAATTTACATTGTCGTAACCCGACTGATGCGCCAGTCCGATTCCTGTCCAAGGTTTCTCTAGAGGAGGTCTTCTCCTCAACCCACTGCTGTAGATATTTTGACTCTCTTTTTATTGCTTTAATTTGATAAAATTAAGGCCATTCATTAAAAGATTTGCGTATTTTAGGGATTGGGTGTTCAGCCAGTTGTAATCTCTGTCCGGTAAACAACCAATTGCAGTAGAAATGTCGACTCCCTTGTTAACATATTTATCTTCTTTAACTATCTAAAACTCTTTTCTTATTGTAATTGTATTTACCTAATTAAAATTCCATACTTACCTACCTACTTTATAAATAACGAACGATAAATTAATACAGATTTTTTTTTAATTTAAAATAATTATTTATTTTCTCACTAGCTGACCCACGCAGCTCCGCCTGCGCTATTTTTTTTACATTAACTAAACTTTGAATAACAGACATTCGCATCGAATACATAACCTCATTTTTTATAGTCGGTTAAAAACTGGGACCCACTTTTTACTTGCTCTCCGACGCACGGAACCGTTTAGTTCAAATGGCGTTAAGCGGTCACCCATCTATTTAATGACCTTACCTAACGTTGCTTAACCAGATCGATTACAAAACCTTGATAACAACTCTCTATGAGTGTTCCCTTACTAATATTTATTATATTATAAAGAAAAATTGATAAAATCGGACCAAGCGTATAATCAAGTACCCGTTTTGACTTTAATCCCCTCTCCCAAAAGAACCGTGGTAGATTACGGGATAAAAAGTATCCTATGTCCTACCTCGTAGTAAGATCTCAAATCATGCCAAGTTTCATTTGAATCCATTCAGTAGTTTCGGCGTGATGCTCAGCCGTGATACAGACAGACAGACAGACAGACAGACAGACAGACAGACAGACAGACAGACAGACAAAAATTAAAAAAATTACATTTTCGGCCTCAGTATCGGTTATAGAATGCCCTCCAAATATAATTTTCAAAATATCTTCAATGTACAGAATTGGACCTGTTACAGTTTTATTATAAGTACTAGCTGACCCACGCAGCTCCGCCTGCGCTATTTTTACGTTAACTAAACTTTTAATAACAGACATTCGCATCGAATACATAACCTCCTTTTTTATAGTCGGTTAAAAACTGGGATCCACTTTTTACTTGCTCTCCGAAGCACGGACCCGTTTAGTTCAAATGGCGTTAAACGGTCACCCATCTATTTAATGACCTTACCTAACGTTGCTTAACCCAATCGATTACAAAACCTTGATAACAACTCTCTATGAGTGTTCCCTTACTAATATTTATTATATTATAAAGAATAATTGATAAAATCTGACCAAGCGTATAACCAAGTACCCATTTTGACTTTAATCCCCTCTCCCAAAAGAACCGTGCTAGATTACGGGATAAAAAGTATCCTATGTCCTACCTCGTAGTAAGATCTCAAATCATGCCAAGTTTCATTTGAATCCATTCAGTAGTTTAGGCGTGATGCTCAGCCGTGATACAGACAGACAGACAGACAGACAGACAGACAGACAGACAAAAATTTAAAAAATTACATTTTCGGCCTCAGTATCGGTTATAGAATGCCCTCCAAAAATAATTTTCAAAATATCTTCAATGTACAGAATTGGACCTGTTACAGTTTTATTATAAGTATAGATAGATTTTCTTTAGTTATGACGTCATGGCTTAGGGACATGTCAGTATTGTCACCACCATTTTCAAAGCCGCTCGAACTTGAGCTTTTGCGGAGTGCCTTTTTACTATGTTTCATGACGAGTTTCATATTACTTTTTTTGGGGGGAAACCTTCAATAGATCCACGGGGCCTGTGGGAGTCAACCGGGGTATGTGAGATTTTTATCCACTAAAGCCCCTCCAACCGTCGCATCAGCACATGAGAGCGGAAACCTGGGATCTGCATCAGGTGTACCTCAGTGCCCACATTATAGTAAGACGGGAACACCGACGCAGGCAAACTGTTCTAATCCTTAGCTGTCCTTATTATAGACGAAGAAGTAAAGCGTATCATCATAGATAGATCATGATAATGGATCATGATAGATGTAAAAAAACCTTTGGTTAGGTACGTTATGAGCTTAGCAGTCACTGCTGGAAAAATATACCTATAAGTACTTAGGTACTTCTTACATATTCACATTAAGGATTTTTAAAACATCAATGATATTCTCGAATATGCTCAGTGTACAATTTAAATATTATAGCCGTTAATGCAACATTAATTCAATTGTTGATCGACCCACGGTATGGTAATCGGCGCGTGCGCATGGTAACATGATACCATGCTGAGCGCGCGCAATCCCGAACACACTTGCACTAGATTCGTGTTTCCATAAATTTTTACAATTCAAGATTCATTATCGACCGAAATTAGTCAATACCTGATCTTAATCTATCATTTGAAGCCGATGGACGTCCACTGCTGAACAAAGGCCTCCCCCTTAGAAGGGAGGGGTTGCCATAATCCCCACGCTTGGCAGGCGGCTTGGGGATCGCAGTATAGGTGGAACATAAATCCAAAAGAACGACGCTGCTGCCCGTCTTCCTGTTCTCGCTTAGTCGCCTCTTACGACACCTAACGAGAGGAGATGGGGGGATGCAATTCTAACTCGGCACCCCACAGGGGAATATCTTAATCTATAAATTTGGATAATTCATTATCATTTTTAAAGTTTGTTTCGCTGAGGAAGACAAGTCGAACTAAAGCAGAAATTAAAAATTATTTATAATCAAAATGGCATAGAAATCGTTCACAACATTTTATATGAAATTGGCATTTGCAATGATGTCCGTAGCCATTAACACAGCTTAAGATTTTTTAAACTAGGTTAGTGCAGTTATCTCCATTAACGTCCAAAGTGTGGGCACACTTCGGACGCCAAGTGACTCCGAAGGTTTCCCGTCATCGTCGTCTGTTATTTATGGCCCCGGGCTCAGGGCTGAGGAGCGATACTGTGGTAGAAACCTGGACCATCACCTAGAAATCTATCTATATCTATACTTATAATAAAACTGTAACGGGTCCAATTCTGTACATTGAAGATATTTTGAAAATTATATTTGGAGGGAATTCTATAACCGATACTGAGGCCGAAAATGTATTTTTTTTAATTTTTGTCTGTCTGTCTGTCTGTCTGTATCACGGCTGAGCATCACGCCGAAACTACTGAATGGATTCAAATGAAACTTGGCATGATTTGAGATCTTATTACGAGGTAGGACATAGGATACTTTTTATCCCGTAATCTAGCACGGTTCTTTTGGGAGAGGGGATTAAAGTCAAAACGGGTACTTGGTTATACGCTTAGTCCGATTTTATCAATTTTTCTTCATAATTATAATACATATTAGTAAGGGAACACTCATAGAGAGTTGTTATCAAGGTTTTGTAATCGATCGGGTTAAGCAACGTTAGGTAAGGTCATTAAATAGATGGGTGACCGTTTAACGAAATTTGGACTAAACTGGCCTGTTCTTCGGAGAGCAAGTAAAAAGTGGGTCCCAGTTTTTAACCGACTATAAAAAAGGAGGTTATGTATTCGATGCGAATGTCTGTTATTAAAAGTTTAGTTAACGTAAAAATAGCGCATGCGGAGCTGCGTGGGTCAGCTAGTACTTATAATAAAACTGTAACAGGTCCAATTCTGTAGGGTAAGGTGGTGCAAGAGCGCGCAGTGTACAAGAGTGCGCATAGCTAATAACTAATCACATAATAACGTTACACGGGTAGCTTCAGTTGACAATTATTCAATAACATGTGGTATGTACCGGCAAAAAATATTTTCGTTTTGAATTCACGTATTGCAGATTTAGTGAAGAAAAAGTGATTTTGCCCCTCTTGATGTAATTTTCATCGATATTCCAAAGAGGATTTAAACAAAGATTGAAGAGGTAATCTTTTGTTCTTTGTGTTTTTATGTTAGGCTACTATCTAATTTCTTGTCACTGGCGTAGTTTCCTCATTGATTTGTATAGATAGCTGTGGTATCAGTTTAAAGGTGTTTAGACTGAGTAGTGCAAGAGTGCGCAATGTCGATATGTGCAAGAGTGCGTGCGCACTCTTGTCCAATATTTTTTTATAAATAAATTAATATATATTTTTTAAGGTTAAAGTTAGTATAGTTTTTAGTTCTTTATTTTTTTATCCTGTCAGAATGTCAAGGAGACCGAGAACGACGAAAAGAAATAAATGTCAAACTGAAAGTAATGTAAGAAGTTCAAAAGCTTATAGGATAGAGAAGGGACAAGTAGCAGCCCAACTAGGTATGTGTGAGTCTACGTTAAGAAAAAGATTGTAAAAAGAAACCATCTCCCAGTCCTTAGGAACACATTCACCAAGGAAATGGAACTAGAGCTTCTTCAATAAATTTAAAATCTTGACAACAATTTTTGGAATATCTGCTAAAAATTTAAAGCGTTTGGCTTATAGTTTACCTGAAAAGAATTTTCGGGCACACAAAATATTTGATATGGAGGAGTCTAAATTTTCTACAGTTCCCAACAAACCACCAAAAGTTTCATCTACTAAGGGAAAATGATGAGTGCGATCAATGACTTTGCGCACTCTTGCACACCTGGCTGCGCACTCTTGGCCACACGTACTGTGCAAGATTGCGCATTCAGGAGGTTGATTATAAGTTCTATAGTTTCTAAATTACTGGACTTATGTTAATTAATACCTTGTTTTTTAAGAGATGAACAACTATAGTTAATAAAGACATTAAAAAATTATCTTTAAAATGCATTTTATTGGTTTTACAGCCTAAAATATCGAAACTGCGCACTCCTGCACCACCTTACCCTACATTGAAGATATTTTGAAAATTATATTTGGAGGGCATTCTATAACCGATACTGAGGCCGAAAAAATATTTTTTTAAATTTTTGTCTGTCTGTCTGTCTGTCTGTCTGTCTGTATCACGGCTGCGCATCACGCCGAAACTACTGAATGGATTCAAATGAAACTTGGCATGATTTGAGATCTTACTACGAGGTAGGACATAGGATACTTTTTATCCCGTAATCTAGCACGGTTATTTTAGGAGAGGGGATTAAAGTCAAAATGGGTAGTTGGTTATACGCTTGGCCCGATTTTATCAATTTTTCTTTATCTATACTATAATAAAACTCAAAGAGCACTTTTTCTGTACATTGAATATTTTTCCAAAATTTCTATGTGGGGATACTATACTATCGACATAGAGGCCAAAACAATTTTTTTTGGAATTATTGTCTGTCTGTCAGTCTGTCTGTCTGTCTGTCGTTCTGTTTGTCCAGGTATCATTTAAAAACCAGTGGATGGATTTTGATAGGACTTTCACTGATGTGTTGTGTAGAAGTCAAGGTATAAATTGGTTCTATCTATACTATAATAAAACTCAAAGAGCACTTTTTCTGTACATTGAATATTTTTCCAAAATTTCTATGTGGGGATACTATACTATCGACATAGAGGCCAAAACAAATTTTTTTGGAATTATTGTCTGTCTGTCTGTCGTTCTGTTTGTCCAGGTATCATTTGAAAACCAGTGGATGGATTTTGATAGGACTTTCACTGATGTGTTGTGTAGAAGTCAAGGTATAAATTGGTCTATCTATACTATAATAAAACTCAAAGAGCACTTTTTCTGTACATTGAATATTTTTCCAAAATTTCTATGTGGGGATACTATACTATCGACATAGAGGCCAAAACAAATTTTTTTGGAATTATTGTCTGTCTGTCTGTCTGTCGTTCTGTTTGTCCAGGTATCATTTGAAAACCAGTGGATGGATTTTGATAGGACTTTCACTGATGTGTTGTGTAGAAGTCAAGGTATAAATTGGTTCTATCTATACTATAATAAAACTCAAAGAGCACTTTTTCTGTACATTGAATATTTTTCCAAAATTTCTATGTGGGGATACTATACTATCGACATAGAGGCCAAAACAATTTTTTTTGGAATTATTGTCTGTCTGTCTGTCTGTATGTCTGTCTGTCTGTCTGTCTGTCTGTCGTTCTGTTTGTCCAGGTATCATTTGAAAACCAGTGGATGGATTTTGATAGGACTTTCACTGATGTGTTGTGTAGAAGTCAAGGTATAAATTGGTTCTATCTATACTATAATAAAACTCAAAGAGCACTTTTTCTGTACATTGAATATTTTTCCAAAATTTCTATGTGGGGATACTATACTATCGACATAGAGGCCAAAACAATTTTTTTTGGAATTATTGTCTGTCTGTCTGTCTGTCGTTCTGTTTGTCCAGGTATCATTTGAAAACCAGTGGATGGATTTTGATAGGACTTTCACTGATGTGTTGTGTAGAAGTCAAGGTATAAATTGGTATATAAAACTTCACGCTATGTTTCATAGGGGCTAAGCAGTGAAACATTACTTGCACATATTACCACGTAATTTCCTTTGTATGTGAATAGGTTAATTATAGACTGATCAATTAATCATTAAGATATGTATTATTACGCTATACACAATAGGGACTGAGCAGACATTTAGTTTGAATAAGATATGGCAGTGGCGAAGGGTCAATTTTTGTAAGGGGTAAGCCGGTCCGTACACCCAGGACATTTTCATTAGATTTCTGTATTGTTCTATGTACGTTGCTGATAGCAATATGACATTATATCTTTGAAAAGTTAAAATCTGTAAATCCCGAGCGAGTCCAAACTAGATCATGAAATGATTCATGAAATTTTAATGAAACTCCCCAAGTCCAGGTAGTGTATAGGTATTGACCTATAATACAATTATTACAGTCGCAACAATAAAAGATGCGAGAAACTTAGAAATTTCATTATCGAATATCATTAGACAGTAATTTACGATGTTAGCGTGATTTACATTATGAACAGCGCCATCTATCGGTGAAATTGAACATACAATCACCATAGAACTTTAATCTATATATTTAAAAGAAAGTCGTGTTAGTTACACTATTTATAACTCAAGAACGGCTCACCCGATTTGGCTGAAAATTGGTAGGGAAGTAGCTTAGGAGACGGAAATAGAATACTTTTTATACCTGTAGGTTAAGGTTAAGCAACGTTGCGTAAGGTCATTAAATAGATGGGTGAACCGATTTGTATGAAATTTTATGTGCATATCGGGTAGGTCTGATAATAGGCCATTAATTATATTTCATGCCGCTAGGTAAAGGTTAAGCAACATAAGGCAAGGTAATTAAATAGATGGGTGAACGGATATGTATAAACTTTTGTGTGCATATCGGGTAGGTCTGAGAATAAGTCGTAAAGTATATTTCATGCCGCTGATACCATGATTGACGGATATATAGAATGAGAGGAGGGTGCAAGAGAGGACAGAGAGGGAGAAGGGATTCGAGGAGGGGGTGAGGGATCGGGGGAGTTAGGTGGAGCAAGGGGGGGTGAGATGGAGCAAGTTGGGAGAGAGAGATGGGGGGATAGGGTTCAGAGAGGGGACAACGGGGAGAGGAAGAGGGGGAATGTGACGGGGACCGATGCGGGTGGGGGAAAGAGAGAGGAGAGAAAGAGCATAGAATTACATTTTTATTATTATTATTCTTTATTATGTACACAAAAAAAAAAGAAATACAATACAAATATTAACATAAAAAAGTAACATAAAGGGCGAGCTTAACTCAACATGTGAGTTCTCTTCCAGCAAACCCAATTTTTTCTTATAATAGAGAGAGAGAGAGAGAGAGAGAGAGAGAGATGGAGAGAAATAAATCAAGGGAGGAGGGTGAAAGGGGAGCAAAATGTAATAAAAGCGCGGGTGGAGCTGCGCGGGTCAGCTAGTCTATACTTATAATAAAACTGTAACAGGTCCAATTCTGTACATTGAAGATATTTTGAAAATTATATTTGGAGGGCATTCTATAACCGATACTGAGGCCGAAAATGTATTTTTTTTTATTTTTGTCTGTCTGTCTGTCGGTCTGTCTGTCTGTATCTCGGCTGAGCATCACGTCGAAACTACTGGATGGATTGAAACGAAACTTGGCATGATTTGAGTTATTACTCCGAGGTAGGACATAGGATACTTTTTATCCCGACATTCGGCACGGTTCCCTTGGAAGAGCGGACTAAAGTCAAAATGTGTACTTGGTTATACGCTTGCTCCGATTTAACAATTTTTCATTATAATTATAATAAATATTTGTAAGCGAACACTCATAGACAGTTGTTAACAATATTTGGAAATCGATCAGGTTAAGCAACGTTAGGTAAGGTCATTAAATAGATGGGTGACCGTTTAACGCCATTTGAACTAAACGTCTCCGTGCTTCGGAGGGCAAGTACAAAGTGGTTCCAAGTTTTTAACCGATTTTAAAAAAGGAGGTTTTGTATTCCATGCGAATGTATATTATTTAAAAGTTTAGTTACGTAAACACAGCGCGGGCGGAGCTGCGTGGGTTAGCTAGTCTTCAATATAACGTAAACTTCACTAATATTTACACCACTGACAAAAAAGCTGTGAACGTCGTTCATACCGCTAGGTTAAGGTTAAGCAACATAAGGCAAGGTCATTACATAGATGGGTGAACCGATTTGTATGAAATTTTGTGTGCATATCGGGTAGGTCTGAGAATAGGTCGTAGAGTATTTTCATGCTGCTAGGTTAAGCAGCGTTAGGCAAGGTTACATAGATGGGTGACGGCGCGACCCCGAAGAGGACGGTGACGGGGTTGCGAGCCCTGTCCCCGTGATCATGGTGCCAGGTTTAAGGAGGCTATAATGCGCACTGAGGGGTATTTGGTGCAGATCCCACTGGAGGGCCCAGGTCCCCCTCTTATGTGGCGATGCGACAGCTGCAGGGGTTTAAGTGGGTAAGAATCCCAGATACCATGATTGACGAGGATATATATAGAACGAGAAGAGGGTGCAAGAGAGGAGTAAGAGGGAGAGGGGATTCGAAGAGGGGGTGATGGGGTGAGGGATAGGGGGATTAAGATGGAGCAAGGGGGAGTGAGGGGAAGCAAGGTGGGAGATAAGAAAGACAACGGGGAGAGGAAGAGGGGGGAGTGTGACGGCGACCAAAGCGGGAGGGGGAAAGAGAGAGGAGGGAGAGGGCATAGAATTAGATGTTTCTTATAAGAGAGAGATGGAGAGAGAAATAAATCAAGGGAAGAGGGAGAAAAGGGGTGCTAAATGTAATAAAAGCGCGGGCGGAGCTGCGCGGGTCAGCTAGTAATATAATAAATATTAGTAAGGGAACACTCATAGAGAGTTGTTATCAAGGTTTTGTAATCGATCGGGTTAAGTAACGTTAGGTAAGGTCATTAAATAGATGGGTGACCGTTTAACGCCATTTGAACTAAACGGGTCCGTGCTTCGGAGAGCAAGTAAAAGGTGGGTCCCAGTTTTTAACCGACTATAAAAAAAGAGGTTATGTATTCGATGCGAATGTCTGTTATTAAAAGTTTAGTTAACGTAAAAATAGCGCAGGCGGAGCTGCGTGGGTCAGCTAGTGTCTAAATAAATCAAAATCCTGGAGATAAAATTACAATCATGGTGCCATTACCCCCAAAGACTGTTCTCATATGTGACAACGCGATATCCTACGTCCTTAATTTAGAGCCACATCTATCGAATGAATAAATTATAATTTACATTGTTGAATTTATTCAACACCGTGGACTAATGTCCACGGTTGGGAATTTACTGGTATTGTTAACTTATATCGCGTAGGCGTTTTATTTTAATAAAAGTTATTTCACTGGCTTGATGGTAACTTATCACTGAGCCAATTAAAATAAAATAAAAACAAATTGAAGCGTTATCCATTTCAGCCTAAGGCTGTATGGTCCCAGTACCTTTGCCTGTTTTTCGGGGAAGTAAAAGAATAACAACCATTATGAGCCTCGATCCCCAAGCCACCTGCCAAGCGTGGGGATTATGGTAACCCCTCCCTTCTAAGGGGGAGGCCTTTGTTCAGCTGCGGACATCTTTTGGCTTCTGATGATGATGATGAATATGAGCCTACACACAATGTTCGTCAAACATTGCACATAACAAAATTACCTACTTGATAGATCAATATGTTTAGTAAATATAAATGTTTTATTCACATTAATTTATGCGGTAGTTATATATTTAAGTAGGTATAGATAAACAGACATTATTAAAAATGCCTACTTTTAAGTAGGTGCGTCTCCCTATTCCGCCCTTGCTACAGACAAGGGTGCTAGTTAGCAATTTTCCGCTCGATTTAACCCAAAAATATGTTCACCCCATTGTAACAAAACACAAAGTCATCGTGGCAACAATGATAATAAAAAAAAACAACGGAAGAGCGTGCGTTCTAATAACATAAACCTCTTTTATGTCTGACTAATTAATTACTTGTAAACAAGAACGATGATTTTACTAAAAGTAAATAGTAGAAAGTTGTATCGCCGTGTAATTAAGAATTTTGGTTGATTTTCTACCTTTTTTTTTGGTTAGCAAATGAATTCCGATTGATCGGCGCCGTTTCCAAAGTTTCCGTTCTTTTGTCGATTCAATGAAGCTAATCGTGTTTGTTTTTCATGTTGATTATGTTCGACCGATCGATGATAGTTTGTTTTCTGTAAATAGGTAGATACATCGAATTTATTGGGCCCTTTTGTTAGCAATGAAATGCTGACTAACAAGGTAGCAAAGTCTTTTGTATTTTTTATAAAAGAATCTATTTACTTTACAGGTCTCTACAATTTTTTTTTTAAATCAAATTGATAGGTAAAGTCAGTTTCAGTGAAAAACCGCGGCCAACAGTAGTACTTTACCAATGGTCAACCAACCAATCTTCAAACATAATAAGACAACTTTACATAAAATGACACCGGTGCATTCCATTCTCTTTACTGCCACAATCTGATAGAATGGAAGAAAAGAAGAAGACGAAGTCTTACACGATCGAAGAGAGATCAGGACTAAGACAGACTTTTTACATGCACATCCGATGAACGAGTCATCTAGAGAATTTGGTGATCAGCCTGGATAGGACCTATGTACAAGCTAGGAAAAAAGTATATGTAGTTGCTCCCGCAGGATTATAGATTATAGGCATAAAAACTATCGCTAACCAACTATTATTTAGCTTTTTATTACTTTACGTTTAAAATACCTACTGCTTGCTAATGTATAATTTATGTGGTCGCGGACTCGAATCCTGCGGTAAGCAACGAGCACAAGCTTACTGATTAGGATAGTGCAGCCTAATCAATCACATAACTGATCTACCACCACCTGTTCGAGCAGTGTTTTAGTAATGTCATGCGAGAGAAAGGAACGGAGTTATAAACTGCGTATATTATTATCTGAGTACTTTCCCACATAGAAGTAAGATTACTTTGACACAGCCATGAGAGCCGGTGGTAACTCAGAGTAATTAGAAGTGTTTTTCTGTTGTGGCACTCACAGCCTGATACTTACTGTTCGGCCTTATAGTATTAAATTAATGCTCTAACTGCCGAACCTATAAACGTCAATTATAGTAAATGGTCATATATCCATTTTTTCAAATCTAATTATTTCGACATTCGTAGACGATTAATACTCAATACGCAGGATAATGAGTAGTTATATTAATCATCTCGTATTCGATAAATGAAAATAATCATAAACAACTCCGACAGTCGAATTAAATAGATTGTAAAATGTGCCTTAATTATAATTAAAGTTAATTGGGGTTTTGTGAGTGTGGCAGTAAGTGTTCGGCAAACAATCAATCGCCCATACGTCATCAACGTCTGCCCATAAAGTGGTAACCTTTTATTGGCATTACAACTGGGAGTCACCGTGCTTCGGAGGGCACGTAAAAAGTCAATCCCAGCTGTTGTCATCCAGACTGCTGTTGTCATCCAGACTGCTGTTGTCATCCAGACTGCTGTTGTCATCCAGACTGCTGTTGTCATCCAGACTGCTGTTGTCATCCAGACTGCTGTTGTCATCCAGACTGCTGTTGTCATCCAGACTGCTGTTGTCATCCAGACTGCTGTTGTCATCCAGACTGCTGTTGTCATCCAGACTGCTGTTGTCATCCAGACTGCTGTTGTCATCCAGACTGCTGTTGTCATCCAGACTGCTGTTGTCATCCAGACTGCTGTTGTCATCCAGACTGCTGTTGTCATCCAGACTGCTGTTGTCATCCAGACTGCTGTTGTCATCCAGACTGCTGTTGTCATCCAGACTGCTGTTGTCATCCAGACTGCTGTTGTCATCCAGACTGCTGTTGTCATCCAGACTGCTGTTGTCATCCAGACTGCTGTTGTCATCCAGACTGCTGTTGTCATCCAGACTGCTGTTGTCATCCAGACTGCTGTTGTCATCCAGACTGCTGTTGTCATCCAGACTGCTGTTGTCATCCAGACTGCTGTTGTCATCCAGACTGCTGTTGTCATCCAGACTGCTGTTGTCATCCAGACTGCTGTTGTCATCCAGACTGCTGTTGTCATCCAGACTGCTGTTGTCATCCAGACTGCTGTTGTCATCCAGACTGCTGTTGTCATCCAGACTGCTGTTGTCATCCAGACTGCTGTTGTCATCCAGACTGCTGTTGTCATCCAGACTGCTGTTGTCATCCAGACTGCTGTTGTCATCCAGACTGCTGTTGTCATCCAGACTGCTGTTGTCATCCAGACTGCTGTTGTCATCCAGACTGCTGTTGTCATCCAGACTGCTGTTGTCATCCAGACTGCTGTTGTCATCCAGACTGCTGTTGTCATCCAGACTGCTGTCGTTATGTCAAGTTATAGGCCTGAAGGCAGCTTGTGTTGTACAATCTAGTGTCAGACACTAGGTCTGACACTAGATTGGTCGGAAATCACAAAATAAAACCTGAGGTTAGACGCTTCATGCGTCGGATGGTTACGTGTAAAAAGCCGGTCATATGTCTCTAAAAGAACAAAAGTGTATGTGGAGAGTGCATTGGCGGATATAGAAGTATGATCATATCGGTCCGATGATCATTTTTAGGACGCTTTGACTCAATATTTAGCGCTAATAAGAATTTGTTAACTCTACGAACTAAAAATTCAGTCATCATCATCATCAGTAGACGTCCACTACTGAACAAAGGCCTCCCCCTTAGAAAAGAGGGGTGCCATAATTCGCACACTTGGCAGGCGTCTTGGCGATCGCAGTAGGTATAGTTGGCAGGTAATCCCCCTTCGGAGTCTCTGGACGTTCGGGGTGTGGGCCCTTTGAACGTCCATTGAGTACGGCGGCTACTCCGAGGAGGACGGCAGCGGGGTTGCGACCCCCGTCCCCGTGAGCACCGTGACTGGTTCCCGGGGGGCTACAATGCGCCCCCCGGCGGCGGGCTCAAAGGCCAGGCACTGAGGGGCTGGTACAGATCCCACCGGAGAGCCCTGGGGTCCCCCCTCTCATGTGCCGATGCGACAACCGCGGGGTGTTTTCTCGTGGACCCACTATTTTGTCCCACCAGTGGGTCCACGAGGGAGAACTATTTCTCGTGGACCCACTGTTGTTTATTAACATCCTTTATATAGTTATAATAGCAAGGGTTGGGATAATAATATGAAATTATCATATGAATAAAAAAATACTAACTATAATTTATTAAATGAAATCTATATATCATCGGACATTATATACACCACATAATATTATACCAGAAGTACCAGGGCGGCATAAGATACAAGGAGGCCTCACGTATTTTGCCATCCAGTAATAAGCTCTGATATGAGTTGTTTTAATGGTATGGATTTATTGGCTAAGGGAAAACAAGAAGCAACGTCTTTCTATTGGATTATCCGTTCCAATTAGTCCGATCAGTAGTTCGATCATCAGACAGATGAGAAAAAAAATTCTTCCAAAATTCCCGTCTGTCAGTCGGACAGAGGAATTATGGACGAAAAATTTTGAATCTACGATCGAACAGTTTGGAAGTAAATTTTGTGTAAATATTCCAAGTGAATTACACCGGCTGAATGTGGTAAGCTCCAGACGGAATTTCAAAGGGCATCCACGAAATAGCGCGTCTCATCTCATAGTCTCATCATGAATGATGGTTAAATTCTTAATGGGAAGTTTATAACTTAGTAATGCTCTTTAAGAATGTAGTTGTGTGTGGAAGCCTAAGAAACGATGAAACGATTTACACCGAACAGCGGAAGCGCATATTTTTTGCCTGTCATTTGCCATTTCACTATACGATAGATAAATTTTAACAATGCAAAAAGGTGCGATATATCTTTATTATACAGGAGGAACATTTAATAACCGTAGAGTGCAGTGGGCCACGAGAAATAGTTCTCCCTCGTGGACCCACTGGTGGGACAAAATAGTGGGTCCACGAGAAAACACCGCAGCCGCGGGGGTTTTAGTGGGTAAGAATCCCACATACCCCGGTCGAGCCCCACAGCACCCGAGGATCTTTGGAAGAATTCCCGCGCGTCAAAAAAATAAAAAAGGTGGCAGGTAATCCGATAGAATGACGCAGCTGCCTGTCTTGTCCCTGTTTTCCCCATAGTCAAGAGGTGTCTTACGCTCACCCAACGGGTGGAAGATAGGAGGGTGCTACGCTTACCCGGACACCCCACAGCTAAAAAATTCAGTATCGATGACTGAACAAAAGAAATGTGTGGATTGATAAAGGCTCATTTGTTATTCGTCGATTTAATTCAATTGTAGTTTTTGATGGCGCCATAGCCGGGCTACCAGGGCGTGGTCTTCGCTAGTCAGCTCTGCCGGCGGAGGCGCCCCGCCCCGGTTATAATCACTACCACAATACACGCACGCTTACTCAGCAACTTTATAATAAATAGCTTTTTTTAACAGTCGCCTTTTAAATATGTATTTTTAATTGTGTTGCTTTTTTTGCACGCTTTTGGGGAATTGAAGGGCGTGTTGTTAGGTACTTACTCACTTGATAGATAAATAAATTAAATAGAAAATGCACTTATATAATCACAGCAATATCAATTTTCCAACAAAAAATAAGTAGTATAAAATACCTATAGTATAAAATATGTAAGTAAGTACATAAGTAGGTACGGTCGGCCAAGAAAGTGGTTTACCAGTTTTGACAAAACTTCCTATGCAATCAAAATAACACTAAGGTTGAACATTTCTATCAGATGTGACAATTTAAACTAGGAACACAACTAAGTCAGTGTTGACGTTAACGATAAAGAGAACATTAGTAACTGTATCAATAATTGCAAGGGAAAATCAACCTTGTTGTTTTATGATGTGCATAAGAACTTCTGAGAGATATTTTTGGCTGACCGTACCTACTGCGTAACATCAAAGTCAAAATCATTTATTTCAAATAGGCTTATCCAAAAGCTAAACGGGCACTTTTGAATGGTCATTTTTTTTTAGAAAGCTTCCACCGGATCACAACGCAGCCTCAACTGAGATCTATTAGTACATCCTCTTTGCAACTGAGAAGATCCGGCAAGAAACTAAGCGCGGGCTTGTCATTTTTTTAAACAGTTTTTGTCTTGTTACAATTAGGCCAGCATCAGCGACAATGTGTCTTGTCGTTCAAAAGAGAAAAAGAAAATACGACGAAAGTTCAACAAACTAAAAGGCCAAAGGGATAATAGTCGGACCAAGCAGCACCCGCGCACGAGTTGACTCGAGCAGCAGCTATCACTCCCCTCAACCATATTAGAGGGAATATAGTAATTCCAAATACTCGAGAAATCGTACCGAGTGCGACGGTTCATTACGACAGCTGTGTGCATCCAAGCTGCGTTCGGAGCTGCTAGCGTCCAGCGTCTAAATATTCCGTCCGTCGCCGTCTCATTCCATCCGCTGTCTGCCGAAAGCTTTAAGTATATCAACAGCGCACGTGCTGAAGCCCATTTTTGCATGAACATTCCTATCAGTGCAGTGCGGAAGTGGTATCGTCTAAATAAATGAGCTGAAGAATCAGTGTGACCAGATTAAAATTGATCATTATGCTAGCCGCAATGCCAAAATCTGCTAAACTATTTGGAAAAAATGCTAAGATTCTGCTAATACATTTTCATTACCTACTTTACGTGGAAAAAAGTAAAAACACTTATAAAATATATAATTATTAAAATCATTTTGTAAGAGCAGGCATATTTCATTTCACATGCTTACGAAATAGCAATCTAAAATAAAACATATAGGGTTGCCTGTCACCACAACAAGAAAATTCAAAATTAAATAGAAAGTGGCAGATTTTATTACGTGGTTTGTGGTAACTATCCAATTAAAATTCAGTTAATGTGTCAGTTATTACTTTACCATACTCTGCTAAATTTCTGCTAAGCTCTAAAATGGGGGCTCAATTCTTCTAAAATAGCAGACTTCTGCTAAATCTGGGCACACTGTGAAGAATGACACTGAGCGCGTTCCACTTGGCGCCCACAACGATCACGCTCACGACCGCAGTTTTTCCCGTTCCACGTGTCTCAAGTGGAACGATCATCACGTCGTGAGCTTCGCTTGAGCGTAAGTCATGACGTCATGAGTGACGTTTTCTTCGCAACCACAACGACCGCGGTCGGTATGTGGAATGACTAAAGGTGCGTTTTGATCGTTGTGGGCCCCAAGTGGAACGCGGCCACTGCGTCTTCCTATAAGCTGCTATGCCAGCTATCAATATGACGTCTGTCATACTTAGAGTTGTCATAGTGATAGTTTGACAGATTAATGTAAATCTAAATCAATGTTTTAGGATGGCGGGAAATCACATCGGATAGGCGCGAAATTTTAAAATATTTTCATTAATATTTTTAAAACTTGTATTTACTTGTAAATTTGTATTGTAAAGTTAATTAGGGGTTAGTTAAATGGGAAGAAAATGGGGAAAAGAAAAAGGCACAAACCTGAAGCGGTAGATCTACCGCCAACTGAGTCAGACTCTGATGATTCAGGAGCTGACAAATATCTACCTTATAAAATTGAAAATTATTCAAGGCAATATCCAGAAGATGGGGGAAACTTTGAATACTTAGTTATTTATGAAAGTATTGTTGACTCTAAGCCTATAGGAGACCGGGACCTTATGTCCTTAGGTGCAGTATTGAAGCGTCACCACAAAGGAATAAAACGTTTTAAACGGCTCAATAGATATAAAGTTGCAGCTATTTTTGAAAGACCAGGGTTAGCGAACATGGCTCTGAACAATGCTAAGGTTCTGAAGGATTTAGAATTAAAAGCCCCCTGTAATTTCAGTGAGTGTAGCTGGAATAGTTCCAGCTACACTCACTGAAATTACAGGGGTCATCCGCGGTGTTCCCACTTATATGTCCAATCTTAACATTTATAACGGCATTTCCAGCTCCAAAGATGTAGTGTCCGTGCGACGCCTGATGCGCCGCGGAAGAGACGACGACGACAAGCCCATAGATAAGAATAGTATATACTGAAATAGATAGGAAACTCTCCCGTGGCTCGAGGACGCTAAAGTGCTGCCCGCCTGTAGCTCATTCATTAACTACGGCTCTGCTACTACATACCTATAGCTAGCTACATACCTACTATTTGTACGTATAGTGCTATAGTATATCAAACCAACCAAAATCCAAATAGGTTATTTAGTTATAAAATAAAAAACACAACATGTGAAATATAGTATTTAATATCATAAATGGTACAAGTCACAAAATATAAGTTAATCTAAGCTATAATTAATGTTTCTATGTAGTCACGAACGGAAGTCAACATATCACAACAGACTTAATTTAATCACACTCAGACTAAGTTTCACTTTATGATATCACTAAAAACACTTGTAAACATTGATATTGTATTAAAAAGGAAACTACAGCAGCTTCCATATTCACAGTAAATCGAAATTTTCATAAAAACAAACTATAACCTCTGAGGAATATTACTACTGCACAGTGTTGCCACCAACTGAATTAAAATAATGGCCGAGGTCGCGAAATTAGTACTGGCAAGGGACGTTTTTTGGTAGAAAAAGGAAATATTAAAAAAAGGTTTATTACCTAACTGCGTCAGAATGAGGATTATGTTTTTCAAGTTTATATATGTATTTAGCTAGTGCGTGGATCACGATCAATTCGTAAATAACCACTACCATCACCAGGGATTAAAAAAACTTGTACAATAATTTATTCAGAAACTCCGCACTGAAGAGGCCGTTCACGTAATTTCTCCGGAAAAGCTATAAAAATGGTATTTTACTTGCTCTAAATCTCAGAAATAGGAATGTTTCTATAAATATGAATTACAGATTTGCTTAGAGCATATATTGATCTTTTGGAATACGGCTTTAAATTTTAAATATATTGCATTTTATTGACTGATTTCTACTAATCTTTGAAAGTAGTTTTTCATAAAACTCTCGGAAGGGTGAACTTAGAGTTCTTAATACTCAGTTAACATGACGCTTACTTCGTATTAAAACATCAGGTTATATGTAATATGTACTCCTTTAGGAGAATATGGCCTCACTTTTTTAATTTTTCTTTCAAATAATCATATAAAAAATACTTTTTATAGACAAGATTTTAACAAATATTGTCCGAAACCACGGCCTATTTGCTCGTAAATGCTATAAGATCCGTAAATAATACTTACACCAAAATAAAGTTCGTGTCTTTGGCAACAGTACATAATACAAAAAAATCTGTTTTTTTATATAAAATAATAGCAAAATAAATAATCAAAATATATATAAATTGCCTTGCGCTCGAGTGGATAGCTCAGTGCCGCGCTAGCGCTTGTCGAGGAAGGACCTGTGTCGAATCATTCGAAATTCGAATTTCCCGTCACGACCGTGATACGACGTAACCGTATAGTGCGACCATATAATTTTGATTTGAGGTAATTATTAACTTATTTTTAAATTAAATATTATTGTATTATATATATTTATTTAAGATGGATTATTTGTTCAAGGTTTAATTAATTCCAGGATGGGTAGAAAAAACCCTAATTACAGCTACAGCTGTGTTAAAAAGAGAAGGTATACATCTAATCTAAGAAATGCAAACGATGCAAGGTAAATAATTTTAACGCCCTATTATTGTTTTTAACCCCCGACCAAAAAATAAGGGGATTTATAAGTTTGGCGCCTATGTCCGGAAGTCTGTCTGTCTGTCTGTATGTATGTATGTCTGTCTGTGGCATCGTAGCGATCAAACCCGTGGACGGATTTGAATGTTTTATTATTTAAGAGCTAGTTTAAGCGAGATGGTTTATGAAAATCGGTCCAGCGTTTGAAGACCATCAGCTCTTTTCCGAGAGGAGGTTCGGATATTTCGTATACTTCTATTAGTCCGATAGATCTGAAATTGGGAACATATGTAAATCCGATGATACATAATAAAATGGTAACCTTCACCGGGGTCTGATGATGATTAGCAAGAAATTTGTGACAGGATCTTGAAACCCAATAAACCTAGATCCATAGAGTTTGGGTTCGTTAGGTAGGTCTTAATGAGTAGTTGCTAGAAAAATGGTTATAAGGGTCTGATGATAGAGCAGGAAAGTGGTCACAGGTTCTCTGCACCAATAATCGTAGACTCATTGAGGTTGGGTTCGTTGGATAGGTCTGGATGAGTAGTTGCTAGAAAAGTGGTTATCAGGGTCTGATGATGGAGCAGGAAGGTGTTCACAGGATCTCTGCACCAATAATCGTAGACACATCGATTTGGGCTCGTTGGGTAGGTCTCGATGAGTAGTTGCTAGAAAAATGGTTATAAGGGTCTGATGATAGAGCAGGAAAGTGGTCACAGGTTCTCTGCACCAATAATCGTAGACTCATTGAGGTTGGGTTCGTTGGATAGGTCTGGATGAGTAGTTGCTAGAAAAGTGGTTATCAGGGTCTGATGATGGAGCAGGAAGGTGTTCACAGGATCTCTGCACCAATAATCGTAGACACATCGATTTGGGCTCGTTGGGTAGGTCTCGATGAGTAGTTGCTAGAAAAATGGTGTTCAGGGTCTGATGATGGAGCAGGAAGGTGGTGACAGGATCTCTGCACCAATAATCATAGACCCGGCGAATTTGGGCTCGTTTGGTAGGTCTCGATGAGTAGTTGCTAGAAAAATGGTTATCAGGGTCTGATGATGGAGCAGGAAGGTGGTCACAGGATCTCTGCACCAATAATCGTAGACCCATCGATTTGGGCTCGTTGGGTAGGTCTCGACGAGTAGTTGCTAGAAAAATGGTTATCAGGGTCTGATGGTGGAGCAGGAAGGTGGTCACAGGATCTCTGCACCAATAATCGTAGACCCACCAAATTTGGACTCGTTGGATAGGTTACTACGAACGATTAGTAGTTAGATAAATGATAATCAGAGTTTGGTGATGGGAGCAAGCAGGAAGGTGGTAACAGGAACTCGGCTCTATTAAATGTAGTTCCCACCAAATTTTAAACCTATGGTTAAATCTTGATGGGTAGTTAGGAGACATACTGATCAGGGTCTGAATGGCGCAGGAAAGTCATTTTAAGAGATCGTTCACCTACGACGGAGGCTTTTTAAAATTTTTAAATTTATTCATGTTATATTTTTTGATCTGCAATACTTATTCACTTTGTATACATCTGTTTCAGAAAATATGGCGCGCGTCACGGACTTGTCACACAAATTATGATTAGAATCACAGTTCACACGCATTCGTTCATTCTTCGCACCACCCTGCTAATAATTTAACGAATTAAACAATCACAAACATTCATTCACCCTAAACACAAGCATATCAAAGACAATAATTGCTTAACATCATTCTTCGCAACACCTGCTAAAATTAATTTCGCTCGTGAAGGAGGTAGATGAAACACATAGATTTAGTATTCCCGTGATTGTGAATGCGACGGAAAGCGCGCATTGCCGCCGTTGCATGATAGTATGAGAGTAGTAGGAGAGTAAGAGAGCGTAAATTGGTTCGGCCATCAGTCAAAAACTATTATGGTAAAAGGACCAACAAGTATTTGACCCCCACACTATTTAATGAAATTGACTGGCTTAGAAAAGATCAGGGTAATTTAAGTAAATTATCCCTTATAAGGAAACTAAGACAGGTGTTGCTTGCTGAGTTCAGTACAAAACAATGTTTGTAATCGCTAAATATGATACCTACTCGTCTTTAGTAAATAAAAGTAAATTGTCAGTAAGTACATCATTATAGGTACCTAAGTAATAAATAATGATATCGCAGGACCTATCGTAAATCAAACTATTTGTTTATAATCAACGTTTTGTAAATCGAGCGCTAATCCCGCCGACAAACTGTTACGCAGTTTGGCGGGTTACAATAGAATGTATACCTTTTTGATTCAATAAAAGATTTATTTATTTATGAAGCGCAGAATTCGCATTTCACAGAATTTCACAACTACATTTAATTTGTGAAATGCTAATTAAGCGTTAGCATCATCGATATACTATACCAACTAGATTAGCTGTCACGAACAAAATGACATCGAAAATGTGGTCGCGGTTACATATACTTAAACAACTATACACGTAGCTAGAAATTGTAGAAAATAGTTTTAAATAATTCGGAACGTCGGACTAATAGAAGCCTTCATATGTAGTAATAAAGTCTAATTCTGTATGCAGTAATGTTGGCACATAAAACCTTTACATCGGAGACAAAGAAAAATCAATAAAATCGCCAACGCTATACGAAAAAAAGTTGTTGTTTTGACTTAAACAAAAATGTACTCATTTAAAAGAAAATCTTAACCACTATAAAATAAGGTTCAAAACAGGTGTGTTTCCATTGTGTGTGTACTGACTTACAAACTTATCCGTGCTGGTGGCAAAAATGAGAACTAACTTTTTTATTATGGTAATGACTTGTAGTTTGACAGTTTCGTATAGACAGTGGCGACACGCCTATCGGCAACATTAATTTTGTCAGTCTCGGCATGGCAGTTGCGAACTACTAGCGGAGTAAATATCAAATAAATAATTTTTATTTCGTATTATAATGATATTTACTTATATTTATTATTTAAACTAGCAGTAATAAGAACACGAAACGAAAAAAAAAATCTCCATCTGCAATTTTAGTATTACGATAAGTATTTGGACAGTTTATAAGCGCGCAATAAGAATTTCGATACGTCTTTACGCTAGCTGTTGTCGGCTCGTACTAATTTGAAATAGAGCGACAGCCGTCTCCGTAGCTCTATTTTCGTGACCACTTTTCGGGTCGTGACAGCTAATCTAGTTGGTATAGTATATCGATGGTTAGCATACTAACAATGAATGTGAATGCTAATTAATCCATCACTACTAGTTTGTATAAATTTCAATATTTCATAATGACATCCATTTTTGTTGGATTTTTTCATACTTATATTAAACAAGTGACTGCTGCTGCTCAAAGGTCATGCAAGTCATTGTAAAACTAACCAATTGCCGTAAATCGAAGATATCTAGGTGTTATCGTTCTCGAGATACATGAAGTGTGACCTCGGCTCGGGCATCATCAGATATGCAGAAATTATGATGTGACAATAACTCAATCAAACTAAACATTGGACAAAAACCACTCTACTTTGGCTATTATATTAATGAAGATCCATGATGTAGGAACTTAGTCATAATCAGATCTATAAAGATTGTATAAAAACTGCAGTCTTCCAGCTATTATAGTTCTCTAGATGCATGGAGTGCGACCTTGATTCATCAGATCTTCAAAAGTTATAATGTGAAAATAGCTGAATGTGTAATTCAACATTTGATGAAAACTGTAGGTCTCTAGCTGTTATAGTCACCGAGATCTGCTGAAAGGTTTAGGGAGCTAATCTTTGATCACCTAAACCATCATCGGGGTCAAGGTAATCACTGACCATTAAAAACCGTGTATAGCCTGAGTGCATCTCATGACAATTCCAGACATAGACAATAATGTGATCATAACCTACCTAGATCAATTTACCGTCTTCGATGATTTAATCTTTAAGTATGAAAATATCACTAAAAAGTATAAAATTAAATATTATTAAAAGTCGTTACAGTCGAAAACACACTAAAATGTATAAAATAATTTAAATATTATTGAAGTTGGTGTACCTAGCGTACCTACTATATATATTTAGCACCAACTTCAATAATATTTAAATTATTTTATACATTTTAGTGCGCTGCCTATGTCTGTTCAATTTTTTTTAATATTTTATCGTAATAGTATTTATTTTAATTTTAATAATGTAATAAAACTATTACATTATTAAAATAAAACTATTAGTTACAGATTTAATTTCTGTACATTAAGTATTTAAATAAAATATAAAAAGTATCAATACTGTTTTGTTTTATTATCACCCAGGTGCACTATACGGTCGTTGTTCGTGGACACGCGGGGAGTTCTCGCGTCGAGCTTAAAATGCCTAAACTTGCATTAGACGATTTTGTGATAGGCCTCTGAACGAATTATATTTAACATACTTCAATGTATTTAGATTTTTTTTACACTACAATGGTGGACATGGGGCATATTAATACAGAGCGCTCGGTACTCGATTATTGTCCTAAATATGTAATAAAAATGGGTACCGTAGATGCGGGTTACTTCGGCTTCTTTTAATGTTATTTTCAGAAATTGTTGTGAAGTATGGTTCCTAGTAAAGTTTTTAGTGGTTTTATTTGATAAGTAATGACAGTATCTAAGCAAGTAATAAACACTTGTCCTCAAAATGTATGCATATATAATATGTACATACAATACAATACATACATGTTTAAATATTTTTTATTTATTTTTTATTTTGAGCCAAAGTTATTCTATGAAGAGGGTTACTTTGGCGTGGGATTTTTATATATTTTCTATTTTAGAGCTAATGTAAGAACTTTATAACAAAAATGGATGAAATTATATTAACTTTTTTCACTACCTACAAGTTCAAATAAATTGTCAGCTTGCCTCTCGATACATTTGTGCAGCCAATAAGAAACAAGTAAGTCGGAAATTAGAGATGGCAGTACTATGCCATCTCTCATTTTCCATAAAGTTAGATCGTTTTCTGTCATAGTTACGAAAAGGTAGGAAATTCAATCTTTTTCCGTTTTGAGCCAATGTAACCTGCTAGAGCTAAAGTAACCCGCATTTACGGTACTTAATATTTGACCCAATTATTAGTCAAAAATGTTCTGTGGTTTTTGGCTAATAAAGACTCAAAGGCCGACGAAAGACCGATACTAAAAAGATGGACACAGTTTTGTTGATCTAACAACGCTGATACTATATCACATAACAGCCATTTTTTAATAGTTGTTCTATAATAGTTGATGGTCGTAACATAAATAATAATAATTTTTCATTGTCTTTTCTTAATTATATTACATTGATATTAGAATGAAAACCTGGCTTAAATAATTTGAGAAAAAACCTACGGATTTATTTTTTACATTGGTAACTTCGAAAGACCTTTCTGTGTGAAATTCTGTTATTGTTATTCAACGCGATCTAGTGTTGGATAGCTTAAAACTATTTACAAAGGGCTTATTTTGCTGAATGTGTCACTAGAGAGCAATGTAAACAGCGACCCAGTGACTTTGTTCTAAGTTTCCATAGCATGGACAAGCCTATCCTGCTCCCAACCCAGACGGTAGCAATCACTTTTTCCTGTCCTACACTTCCTGATAGCGTTGATATCAATAGCTGGTATTTTGAGGTAAGCGCATACATTCCTCCTATCAGTCAATGTTTGAAATGTCTGAGATATGGTCACATTGCCAAATACTGCAAAAATGCACAGAAGTGCTCAATCTGCGGTGAGGATCATCATTACAGCAAGTGTACAAAAACAGCGAAGGATGCAGTGTGCGTGCATTGCAAAGGCAATCACATTGCTATCTCCAGCGAATGCCCAAAACGAAAAGAGGAAACTGAAAAAAATAACTTGAAATATAAACAAAAAAAAAGGATATGCAGATTTATTCAATGACAAACATTTTCCAACTCTGAACAATAACTCTGATAACATACAGAAATTTTTAAAGTCCGACCGCATTCTTAACTTAATTATATCAACTATATTAAAACTCAGCTCACAAAAAAGTACAAATGATAGTCCTATTACTTCGGAGGCAATTAAATCTATGTTACTGGACACATATAATAACAGTAAAACAAACACACCCACCAAACATGGATAAGCTCAATATTGTACAGTGGAACGCTCAAAGTTTACTAAGTCATAAACATGTCTCAACAATTTTTATATCAAAATGATATACACATTGCAATCATTTCTGAAACTTGGCTACAGCCAACTAAAACTATATGTATCAAAGGTTATAATTTAGAAAGATTAGATATTGGTTCTAAACATAATGGTGTAGCCATATTAGTTAGAAACTATATTACATATACAAAATTACAAACATATTATGACACTTCTTTACAAAATTTAGCTATTCAAATACATATAAACAATGAAACTATAACAATAGTTAGTTTTTACAGTCCAACATCTGCTTATCCTTCTAATTTTAACTATGTAAAACTTGATAATTTTATAAAGTCCTTACCACAACCTATAATATTAGCAGGTGATTTTAATGCTCATCACTCCGTATGGGGTTGTGCAAACACAGACACACGTGGTTCAACACTTTTAGATGTTATAAATGACAACAATTTAAGCTTGCTAAATGATGGATCAGTTACAACTACTGGTTCTCATACTTGGCAGCCAAATGCATTAGACCTCACAATAGTTTCACCTTTGTTAGCATTGAGATGCAATTGGTATGTGCATGATGATCCTCTTTGTAGTTATCACCTTCCTGTTGTCACTACCCTTTTATGTAACCCTGTAAATGTAAATAATGTCAATTTTTCTAGTGCAAATTATATACGTCCTAATTATAAGTGTGTTGATTGGCAAAAATATCAAGATATAGTAAGTGTAAAATTACATAATATTAATTTTAACTCTCTTGATCCTGAGACATGCTATGAATTGTTGTGTAAAATTCTGCTAGAAAGTGTTACTGAGGCCAATGCCAATGTCAGAGTTCACTCCCCGAATTCCTCTGCATCAAGGGTTTACAGTAGACCAAAAAAAAAATTATGTTTACCTTGGTGGAATGATGTTTGTACACAAGCAGTTAGTAAATGTAAGGCAGCTTATTTACTTTTTAAATCAGATCCCACAACAGAAAATTATTTATCTTTTAAAAAAGAGCAAGCTTTAAAGAAATTAACAATAAATAAAGAAAGACAAACCTCATGGACAGAACTTTGTAATTCATTTAATCGGCAAACACCTTTATCAACAATTTGGACTAAAATTAGAAAATTCAATAAAACATATAGCATTTCAACTAATAATACCAATAGTGATAATTGGATACAACCTTTTTTTAGATAAATATACATCTGACAACCTTCAGCAACCAGTGTTTAATCTTTGTGATGATAACATTAATTCTAGTGGGAATGAATTCTTCAAGAAGCCCTTTTCTCTGTCAGAATTATTAAGTGCCATATATTCTCGTCGCGATTCTGCATTTGGTTTAGATCATATTTCTTATAAAATGTTCAAAAACCTCAATTTATTTAGCCAGCAAATAGTTTTATATATATTCAATTCCTTGTGGGATAACATGGTAATACCTGAAACATGGAAAACTGATTGTCTTATCCCTATTCTGAAACCAGGTAAAGATAAAAATCATCATGATTCATACAGGCCAATAGCTTTAACATCTTGTGCTTCTAAATTATTCGAACAATTATTAAAACAAAGACTTGAGTATTATATTGAATCTAAACAATTATTACCATATAATCAGTTTGGTTTTAGAAGAGGGCATTCTGCTGCAGAAAGCTTGAATCATTTATACTTGGATATTCATAATGCATTTGCAAACAACAAGTTTTTAGTCAGCATTTTCTTTGATATCACTGGTGCATTTAATAATGTAAATCATAATGTCCTTGCAAATGAGTTACAGTCTCTTGGTCTGCCTGTAAAATTAATAAAATGGATTATTAGTTTTTTAAACAAAAGACATGTCTATGTTAAACATCAAAATAACTTGTTTGGACCCCAAATATCAAGTAAAGGCGTTTGTCAATGTGGAATATTGAGTCCTCTCCTATTTATTTTGTACATACATAGGTTAAATAATATATTAGGTAAAGATGTAAATAGCCTTCAATTTGCAGATGATTTAACTATCTATTGCACAGGTACAAAAATAAGAGATGTTGAAAACAAATTGAATAATGCATTAAAACAATTGAAAATTTATTTTAATTATTTAAAGCTGGAAATTAATCCAAGTAAAACAAAGGTTGTAGTATTCAGTAGATCTAGGACAATACTTACCAATATTATTTATGATGGCAACACACTACCAGTAACCGATGAGGTTAAGTATCTGGGTGTTACTTTTACAAAAAATCTATCTTGGCAGAAACATGTTTGTGGCTTAGCAGACAGAGCTCTGAGAGCATTTAATATATTAAAATCACTTGCTAGGACATCTTGGGGTGCTGATCCTAAAGTTTTACTGATGTTGTATAAGTCTATAGTTCGGTCTCATTTTGAATATAGTTTTTACTGCTATGCCTCCAATTCCATCTTGGTTAATAAACTTGAAAAAATCCAAAATAAAAATCTTCGCTTGATCACAGGGGCAATGAACACTACCCCGATAGTCTCAATGCAGGTTGAATGCAACATCCCTCCCTTAACAATAAGATTCAAGTATTTAAAATTCAAATTTATTTTAAAACTTTACTCTCTTAGTAATCATCCTCTTCTGTTAAAGATAAGACAACATAAATTTTTGGCGTCTTCTCCTCTTTCTTCTAAATTCCCTTTTATTCTCCATGACTTGACTGAAACATTAGCATACATTGACAACTGCAAAATTTATCATAATGGAAACTGGGCATGTTATAATAGCAGCGTTTTCCCTGAAAGAAAACGCATATTAAAATACTTACCTTATTCAAAGCTTATTATGAGAGTGGCACTTCCTGTTTCCCGTCGAGTTTGCTCCTATTGGTCAACTTTCTTGTGATTTGACCGGAAATAGCATCACCATGGCAGGCGAGGGCAGCAAGGGTTTGTTAAATATGCCCGCTCGCCCCGCTCTTGTTCATTGTGTCGAAGAATTACCAGGCAGGATTAAAAGTTAAGCTTTGAATAAGGTAAGTATTTTAATATGCGTTTTCTTTCAGGGAAAACGCTGCTATTAAATCACTGTACCGTTATTCAAAGCTTATTATGAGACGTGTTTGTTTTCGCCTGGTGATGCCAGTATACATGACGCCAATGTGATTGTGATACATAGATGTATTGTAATATCCATGTGTGAATTTTAAATAGAAATGCAATAAATTGCATACTTATATATCTACATAGTCTGCTACGAATTTCTTTTAGAAATGGGTAGCAAAGATAAGGAACTGTATCTCAACCATTGGAATGGTCTCAACCATTGATTGGAATCAATGTTATGGGCAATTGATAATCAATAATTATTTATATGCGATGTACTTTTGACTTCGATTTTATAAAACTGTCTAAAATGTATTAAAGACCTCCAATTTCCAGGAGGTAGCTAGTATCAAAAACTTAACTATGCTTGTAGCGCATGCTAGCTAACTATTTAAGCTAGATTATGTTGGTAATTTTAGTCTTTTTAAACCAATCAACGGCAGCTATCGTAACTGGAATATACAAACAATTTGTTTTTGGTATTTAACGCTGATGCTTTAAGCGCAAAACAAATTTTATTTTAACGCTGCAAGCGTTGCAAGCAGGTGGTTTTCCGATTAACGCAATTCCAGGACGCGACTATGAATTACATCCTACCAGGTGCTGTTGCAATGTTTAGCTAAGCTACTGCATGAAAATTATCCTTGGACAGGAAATTCACTAAATCATATCCTATTTAAAAGACTCTTGAGGATTGACAAGTATAATCGATATAAGAACATATCGTGACAAGAAATTACCAGTAAAAAACTGGATTGATCAGTAGGACTGTACAATCGTCAGACAAATGATTTAGGCCAAATAATGTTAAATGACAATTATTTACTTATGTTTATTATGTATTTATGTATGAATCTGCTATAAAACTGTCCAAAATGATGCCAATACTTTAAATTAGATTAGAAAAAGTCGGCACAGATTTTACAGACTAGGTTCTGGTACTTATGTTAATAGATAGTATTGACCTGTACGTCCACTAAGACTAAGGTTGTGAGATATGAATCAAAACTCGTTCAAGAAACGAGTCTACTCCCCAGAATACTTCAGCGATTAAGTATGTGTTAACCCACACAGTATGTTTACCTTATAACCATATACTCAAAGATTTAAACATAGATAATATTTTATGGTATACCTGCTCTGAAGTCCCGAAAATATTTATTGTAAATATTAATTTATGGACTTAGGTAAAGCTCAGTCTGTACTATCTCAAAAAAAAAAATGATCTGTCAATAGAATCTGTTTCTAAATGGATATTGAAAATAATCAATAAAATTTGATTTGTATTTGATTAATATTTCGTAGCGAACTTTATCTGGTATGTACATACTTATAATGTAATATCCGTAAGTGAATGGGTGAGACCCCCCCCCCCCCCCCCCCGTCTTTGCGGAGGTAAAGGCAACTTTTTGTCATAAAATCGAAATTGCAAGGGATAATAATCAGGATTGCTAACATTTCTTTCGGTTACAAATGTCCTGACATTGATCGAAATTTAAATTACACGCTTTTGTCTACCAAAATTGTGTCAGGAGTGAATTTCTGGCTGGTAAAAATGCATGCGATGCAGTGTTGCTACAATTTCGGGTAAGTGGTTTACTTACCATACAATACAATTGAGTTTTCCAATATTATGGAAACTCCTGGATAATTCTTTTAGGCATTATCATTGATTGCATTATGTTATTATAGGTCCTCAAAACTTCCAATGATTAATTGCTAAACAGCTATTATAATTGTAAGATTACATACTTTCCTTTTTTGTAATGAGGTAATAGTATAGAAAAACAAATGTTGGTTTTCGAATAAACTTGAAGGAAGGACTAAAGATGCCAGGAATGGCACTTGGGGCGGCCCTTCCCTCCATTATTTGTAGGAGTTTTTTACAATATTCTGTACAAAACTTCGGTAGACTTATAGTAGTTTCTGCTTGGTGGGTCCTGATATACCAAGACTGTCAAGAGAGGGGACCAAGAGTAAGATCCAAGACGTGACTGCGAGCCATAATTATGCAATGAATCCTCATTAAGAAGTATACATATATTAATATATGTTAAATATTCATGTTCATACAATCACGTATGTGCTATTTGGAATAGCAAATATACATACATCCTTCATCTGTAATGTAAATCTCTGTGTTCCATCCCCCACGAGAGTGGGTCATATTCTGTGCAAGCTCTTCGAAACAGAGGTCAATAATAAGACGGACGATGTGCCAAGCGATGGCACTTATGTTAAAGTATCCAGGCTGAATTTATTCTTAAATAAGAGGTGAATGCAACTGTGCAGAGCAGCAATGCCTTTATCCGTCCTGCAAAGGACTGTTTAATATTTCAGGCCAATCCACACTCATTCGTTTGATCCCAACCTAGACAGATTCTGTACAATGGTAACCAGACAACTGATACAAAATACATATTTATATACTTTTCATACTTATATCGATAAACATCACACACTTGGTGGGAATAGAACCCGGCGATAGCAGCCCGAGAATCTCACCATTAGAGCAACGGGCCCGTCAAATTATTATGTTAAAATAGACTTAGCAAACAACTTTCAGACATTTTGAATGTCCCCGATATTCAAAATGATCCTGAAAATCAGGTACCTACGTGCTTTCTTCACGAGCTGCTATTTGTATACCATCCCTGCGAAGGAGGTTTAGTCTATGTGTACCAACCCTGCGGGGGTGAGTAATAAATTATTTAGTCCCTGCAAAGGACAATATCGTCATCATCATCATTAGCAGCCGATATACGTCCACAGCTGAATAAAGGCCTCTCCCTTAGAAGGGAGGGGTTTCCATAATCCCCACACTTGGCAGACGGCTTGGGGATCAATAAAGCACAATATGCTGATGGTGAAATAGACTTCAGCCAACCATTTTTAAATTAACTAGGTTGTCAAAATTGATTCCAAATCCATATGAGCAACCATCTATGTACCATCCCTGCGAGGGAGGTTAAGTCTTTGTGTACCCACCCTGCGGGGGTGGGCAGTAAATTGCTCAGTCCCTGCAAAGTAAAGTACGCGGATGGTGAAATATACTTCAGGCAACCATTTTTATATTGACCAGATTGACAAAAATTGATTCCAAAATTAGATGAGTACTCGCATGATGAGCAACCATGTATGTACCGTCCCTGCGAGGGAGGTTAAGTGTTTGTTTACCCACCCTGCGGGGGTGGGTAGTAAATGGTTTAGTCCCTGCAAAGGAAAGTACGCTGATGGTGAAATAGACTTTCAGCCAACCATTTTCAAATTGACAAGGTTGTCAAAATGGATTCCAAAAACCAGATGTGCTCTCATGATGAGCAACACTATATATATATATATATATATATATACCGTCCCCGCGAGGGAGGTTAATTATTTGTATACCCACCCAGCGAGGGTGGGGTATATTTTATGCGATGAAGTGGACTTCATTATCTGAAAACCAGGTGCTTACCCTCTCGAGAAGCCACTGTACATGTCCCCCCTTCTTTGGTTATTTACTTGTGTTCCCAACCTGCGAGGGTGGATAATAACTTGTATGTATATGATAGCACTATATACTTATTGTAACCATAATGGGTTAGCCAGATTTGTGAATTTCGTGTAGGCTAGAATATATATTGCCTACGCCATCGGCTTTCTTGAACACAAACATAATTGAACACTTTTATGGATCAAGGTGGAATATTAATCTTTTGGTTACCATGATAGCTTCTCTACGTTACTTGATACTCTCAGCAATGTGTCCTTTGAACAGTTTCTTATAAGTAAATATTTTTATTTATTTATTACTAAAATTGTATTTTATTTTACTATTTTACATAGAATATACATTAACGTAATTGTATTTAACTCGCAATTGTAATATTTTCACCTTCCGGCACACAGACCATATCTGTAATAAACTAATAAGCCCACACAGGAAGATTACGAAAACTGTCCAGCAGGCTATTTTTTGTTTTAAGACACAATAAAAAAATAAAAATGGACGCAATGGTGCGTCTGTATAACTGGGATACTAATTAACTGAATTCACTTGTTTGCTGTCTTTCACGTTGATAATAGAGTCACTATTTCACTGTTCAGATTTTCGTAAATTGACAGTATTGCTACTGTCTGCATAATAATGTGGTTTAAAGAAATATTCATTCTGAAAAAAAGCTTAGAACTAACTGTAAGAAATGTATTATCATCGTAGGACTTTGCTACAAAATAATTCAGCAAATGTTTAAAACTGCGGGTAGATTGTAAAGAAAATAATTTGCATTATTAATATGTTTTATGGTTCGTTTACTAAGAGTCGTTTTTTATCCACTTAGAAATCTCGTACGTACAAATTACCAGCAATAAACTTTACGAAAAATATCATTTCTGCACAAGTATTAAAAACTAAGTTTCGAGTTTTCAAAATAAAATTGTCGGTAGACTGAATGGAAAATAATTATTTATAAAAATATTGCTTACATAGCCCAATTTACTTGCACTATATTCAAACCACAAAATATTCATTAGTATAAAACATTTCATTAGGAACAAAGAAACAAAACGAACGGCAAAAACCGTTAAAATGTTTTTACTCACTGTTTGCTTGGCTTCCAACTATTTGTAACAACTATTGTTGTTCACTATTTTATTCCTTTGGAATTATTTAGAATTTGATATGAATTCCATAAATAGTTGTAATATTGTAGCCTCGGACAGGTGTCCGTGACGGGAAATAAGACGCCAATGAACAAGAGCGGGGCGAGCGGGCATATTTAACAAACCCTTGCTGCCCTCGCCTGCCATGGTGATGCTATTTCCGGTCAAATCACAAGAAAGTTGACCAATAGGAGCAAACTCGACGGGAAACAGGAAGTGCCACTCTCATAATAAGCTTTGAATAACGGTACAGTGATTTAATGGCAGATTTGATGGTAAATTTATTCCACCTGATATAATAGAAATAGAACATGACTTAAGATCTAATCAGGATGTGTCTAGGAAGCTCTCATGTTGGCCAGAACATCAAATTATATACACAGACGCGTCGAAATGTGAAACAGGTGTATCAGCTGCTTATTATCATACAAACAAAAAATATGGTAGGGGCTTTCGCTTACCTTCAATTAACACAGTTTTTTCGGCTGAAGCTATAGCAATTTTGTTGGCGTTAAAATACATAGAATCAGACATAATGTGTTCCAGTGAATATCAGTTCGTCATTGTATCTGACAGCATGTCAGTCTTAAAGGCCTTGAAGAGTAATGGTTTTGATAGTAACACTCGTTATATCCTATATGAAATTAAAGAAATGATAGTTAAATTAGCCATATCACAGAAATCAGTAAAATTTGTTTGGACACCAGCACACGTAGGTGTGACCAAAGAGTATGTAATACTACCGTAGAGACGGGACTCCATACAATAAAAAAAAGTAACCCAAATGTCAAAAAAGTAGTACCTCAGGATAGCCAACCTGATGAAATAATGACAGGTCGACTGAACAATCAGTCCTAGCAACATAACGAATAGAATTTAGAGACGTGCCATATAAAATCTGTCAATATCGTTTTTTTTCGTTGGTATTCATAAAAAATAAAAATAATCCAACAGAACCTGGCTCCACTGGGTTTGTTTTAGTGATGTTAAAACAAACCCAATGGCACCAGGTTCAATTTATTTAAATTTGTTTACAATAAAACGCCATTACGAATAACATATTATTTTAGAAAAACACATCATGTAAATATTTAAACACATCATGTAAATATTTTTTACTTTTTTTTTTATAAAGAAAAACACATGTAAATATTTTTTACTTTTCTTTCTTTCGTTTTCGATGTCCTCTACCTGCAATAAACAAAATAAATAAACTGATAAACTATAACAGGTAATTTGTTTGATATTTTACGACTCAACGTTCCGAATACATACATAATCTATGGTCACTGGAGAGCTTAGGTGTTAATGTCCAAGTCATTTGTAGGATGCCACTATATAGGATGCCACACGTTCACGTGATAAAGACGGTCACGGCGCGAAACTTGCAACTGACTGCAGGACTTGCTTGACACGTAGAAGCTCAGCATCAAGATGTTGCTTGTCACAGATCCTGTTTTGTCTGAAACAAAATTACCCACGGTAGCTAACTGTGTAGGAGGATGATAAGATTGACCGTTAAAGTATCTGTCAGTATATCTGTCAATTATATATTAGATTTAAATATTATATATTATATTATTGTTTTTTTTCTTACACACATTGTAACTCAATGTGTTATTGTATGACTCAATTTGTGTATGTGTGTGCGCGTATTGGTGTGTGTGTAATGCAACATGGAACATCTAAATATATACTAGTGATGAGATAATGATCTTTTTTTTAATAATTTTATATATGTACTTCAGAAAATAGTTACGTCGCAGGGTTCATTGGGCCCTTTGCCCAGTGATTATATGTTATTTTACACTTCACTAATATCGATATATAAAAGATATGCTATACCTCCTCTCTATTTTTCTCAAGGAAAAGATGATGACTGATGGATTATAATTAATTGTTGATATTTTCGCCTAATAATAAAGAAAGGATAGAAAAAAATAACAATAATCTGCTTACCGAACTTCATCCAGAGGATATTTGGCCATAAAACAACGTTTTTTGCCATCTTTTCTTTCGGATTTAAAGCCACATAACTCACACTTTTTATAGCTCATTTTAACCAAAGTAGGCTATCACAAGCTTAATTAGATAAATAGCAATATTGAATCACGATATATATTTCAAAAATTATCTATTTTTTCCAAATTACTGTAATTTAAAGTTCTAGAACGCACGTAAACAAGCTAAGCAATGACATTCAATGGCGGGAATGTCATGAAAGAAAGAGCGAGTAATATTGTGGGAGTGAGAGAACTATATCCGCCATTAAATTTACCCCAATTGCCTAAGACAAATTACGATGTTCTATGTTGCGGCTGCCGGTGTGACAGGCAATGAAAATGCGGACTACCTTGCCAGACTAACAAATTCACTGGGTGGCAACATAATGAATAATATTCCAATTCCATGGCAAGACGTGGTACCAGAATATCGCAGGGTTCTAATCAAGAAATGGCAAGACGAGAGAGATTTAGTGGTTCAATCTAAAGGAGCATGGTATGCCGGTATTAATAGGGAAGTAGGTAAAACACCGTGGTTTGTAATGGGTAATATATATCTGAAGAGGAAATTCTACACACAAATAATGAGATTAAGATTCGGACATGGCAAATTTAAGGCTCATTTAAATCGCATGGGCATGATTTCTTCCCCATTGTGTCCTGAATGCACATTGCAAGAAGAACAGACTCTAGATCATATTTTCTTCAAGTGTACTGCTTATAATATCCAACGCCTGATATTAATAGATAGTCTATTGAGTAAATATCAAAATATCCCGCCGTCACTTCAGGATCTTTTAGCATGTCCTGATAATTTTACTATTATATTTGACTTTATCAACTCTACTATTGGAGAACTATGACAACATTACAATGAATGAAGACAAGTAATTATAATGAAACTACTATTAACTGGATAATGAAGAATTATACAAGACTTGGCACTTTTGCCTTACTGAAACTACTTACCGGAATGAAGAACTATGCAAGACTTGGCATTTCTGCCTTATAAATTTATATCTCGGACAAGACACATTACTTCATGGAATAACAATACGTACCTATATCGGATATTCTATAAAAGATTTGGCAGTATGGAGAAATTCCTTCGCCTGTCCTGTATATGGACGAATAAACTATCATCATCATCATCAATGTTTTATTTTGATAAACATACTTAGTCTGACTGATCTAAAGTGTAATAAATTGTAAAATAAACACATTAATTCCTATAATAAAATGTATTTACATAATAAAAGCGGTGGTATAATACTAGTATTATCTTTTTTGTTTTATTTCACTACCGGAATAGAGGTAAGAACTTTTGCCCCAATATAACCTAACAATAAAAATAATTTCGCAGAAGTATCATGAACCTTTTCTTTCAGATACCTGAACGGTTTCAAAAGTCGAACCATACGAACAACTGGGCCGTGTTAGTAGACACGTCGAGATTCTGGTTCAATTACCGGCATGTAGCTAACGTGTTATCAATATATCGAAGCGTGAAGCGTTTAGGGATCCCCGACAGTCAGATCATACTAATGATTTCCGACGACATGGCGTGCAACCCTCGGAACCCGCGACCCGCAACTATATTCAATAATGCACATGAACAAATCAATGTGTACGGAGATGACGTAGAGGTGGACTACAGAGGGTATGAGGTAAGAAACTTTATTTTTTTTATATTGCCTAGGAGTTTCCTCAAATGGTTATAACTTATAACAATCATAATATCTGGGACGACCCACACATTGTCATCTGATCCTAAACTAAGCAGAGCCTGTACTATGGAAACCAGACAACTGATACTATTGCTAATAAACTTTTTTCTGTAATAAAAGAAAAGAAAAGAAAAAGCGTTTATTGCTGCAGTATTACAGAATCAAACAATTAAAACAAACCGAAAAGAACAACAAAAAGACAGTATACAGTGTGATTAAATATCATGAGTTCAATAACTGCAGCAATAGGTTCAAGTTCAGCATATGTCAGACAATGGAGCCTGACGCTGGTTTTCAACTGAACCTTGGTGATTGACTCACGGATATCAAAACACGTACATCATTCAAGGGTAAATTAGTATATAATAAAGTAAAGCGAGTTGTATTTAAACGCCATTAATGAAACGAATATAAATCGAACTAAATATTATGAGTAAGTATTATGATTACAGTGATGAAAAATACAGATCATCATCAGCCGGAAAAAAAAACAGAACTATTTAAAATATATATATATAAACTTAAATAAGTACTTACCTACGTACGTACTTAGTAATACATACTCAAATAGATAAATAACACCTAGACACTTGGTGGGAATGGAACCCACAACCTATAGAGTAGCGGCCAGGGTGTCAAACTCCCAGACCAACGAGCCTTTCAATATATTATGCTTACTTGACTGACCTTACCAAATCAGCCATAGCAGCAATCTTGCAGATTGACCAATCTTTCCACTACATCATGAACCCTTGTAGTGTTCATAGAAGAAGAATATTTTTTGCATTTGATGGGTCCATTGGTACCGTTTTTGGTCATCCTGGCTCCCAAACCAAAAAGCTTGTGGGTTAAATATGGTGAATTCTTGTAAAACAAGTTTATATTTATGTTATACTAAAAATATCTGCAATATAGTCCATAGAAATAGTTACATTTCAATGTTTAGTGTTTCAATATTCACATAAATAATAATATCTTCTGGTATTTATGCAAATATTATTATAACTTAGGATTATTGACATACTTACAAGTGAAGAATAGATTTCTGCTTGAAAGCCATTCCACACTAATCCTAGCAACCTATATTAGTGGCTGAATGCAAAATGAATCTGAAATTAAATATAAAAAATATGGTATACTATTATAGGAACATAGATTTTACCAATATAGCCCTATCAATAAATAAGCAAAATTACTGGCTATGTTTTGAACATTTCAGGTCTCTGTAGAAAATTTTGTCCGTCTACTAACAGGTAGAGTGCCGCCGGAAACTCCACGGTCGAAGAGACTTCTCACAGATGAAGGTAGCAACATATTGATCTATCTCACAGGCCACGGAGGTGATGGATTCCTCAAGTTTCAAGATTCTGAAGAGATCACAAGTCAGGAGTTGGCAGATGCCTACGAACAGATGTGGCAGAAGAGAAGGTATAGTCGCTTCCTAAATGAACTAGAATATGAAAATGCAGAATTACATGAGATTTTGCATAAATGTTGCTCTAATTTTATGAAAGTCAAAAATTATTTTCAGTTGGTTGTCTGGGAGAAATTGATTTTATTAGTGATTGATATTCATCATCATCATCACCACCCGGAAGACATCCACTGCTGAACATAGGCCTCCCCCTTCGAATGCCACAGTGAAAGGCAATTGTTTATTTGCACCCATCGGTTACCTGTGACATGCTCAATGTTATCTGTCCACCTAGTGGGATTCGTGGTCGCCACTCAAAAACCTTTTTACCCCACCGGTTATCGGTTCTTCGAGCGATGCAACCAGCCTGTTGACACTTCAGATTCTGAGAGCTATGTCGGTGACTTTAGCCCATCGGCGAAACTCCTCATTCCCGATTTTATAGCACAAAGAAACTCCGAGCATAGCTGTCTCCATAGCTCGTTGTGTGACTGAGCTTCTCTACTGATAATGCCATGCTGGCATTAAATTAGTATATATTTTTATTATTACTTCTAAAATGTTTCTTGGAGTACAATAAAAAGTATACTATTCTACGAAAAGTTGTAACAGGTTTGCTAATGCTTTTAATTGGGAAAAAAGCTTAGTTGTCCATTCCATTGTTCTATTGTAGCATTTCATTTTAAGTATATTTTAAATTACAGGTACAATGAAATTTTCTTCATAATAGATACATGTCAAGCTTCATCTATGTATGAGAAGTTATATTCCCCCAATATATTAGCAACGGCTAGTAGTCTTGTTGGAGAAGATTCACTATCAGTAAGTATAAAGATGTATAATTGTTTTAAAATGCATTAAATAACTGAAGTTGGCGCAATTCTATGCTCATATTAGGTTAATAAGCGTAGGGTAGCCTGCGTCAATAATATTTTCAATATTCTACAACCTGTACAATTTAACTATGCACCTGGAGCTGTGACGTCGCATTCCAGCAACGTGCACATTTAATTCGGGCGGGTTGTAGAATATTGACAATATTATTGACAGTGTGCGGCTAGCCTATCACCAACTTACCAATATATTTTCGTAGATGCATCACTTATACTAAAAAAAAATGCAATCACACATTAGTTTTAGTTTGAATAGGTAACTATTCAAAAAAGCTCCCATATTTTGTTTTGTATTGTATAGTTGTATTATAAAGGCTTAGATCATATAAAAGAAATAGATATGACGCCGGGCACGAGGAATATGAAAACACAAAGTGCTATGATTCGGCCCGCAGTGATCGCAAGCCACGATCGGGAGCGCACGTTTGGTCACAGCTAAAAAAAACATCGAAACTATGCGGTACTGTGTAGCAAAGTATTGTAAAAACACTTCAGATAAATTAAGAAAGAATACTGGATTATCATTTCATAGATAAATTTCTAAAAGTAATAGATTTCTAATTAGTTTGGTGAATTTAATGATCCCACAAATTCGGAACACAAAACCTCACCAAAGTCATACGGTGTTGTCATACTGCACAAATTATTTTCCCATAATATATCCCATCTTTTATGGGTAACTTATTTGATGTTAGGAAATAAATATTAATAGATTACTTTTAAGATTTTAACCGACTTCAAAAAAGGGGGTTCTGTATTCAACGCGTATGTATGTTATATTGATAAAATTGCGTAATATTAACGTAATATTAGTCCATGTGGGCATCTAACCAAATGTACTGTAAATGGTTGTGTGTATGTAAGTTTGCCAATTTATTTCTCAGAAACTGCAATTCCTATTTTGATAATTCAAGAGATGAGTGGACAAAGGTGTTAATAGTTTCAAACAAGTTAGGAGCGGTGAATAAAAAAACAATTCAAGCTAGAAATTAAAGCTTAAAGTTTTATAATACTATTAATTTGTTTTGTATATATATATATATATTTATAATTTCTACATTATGTTATAAATAAATACATATGTATATGTACAATTGGTTAACACCTGCTCTTCAAAATTCTATCCTTATGGGACAGCCTTAGGTGTACCCTAAGGTCTGGAAGAGATCTTTATACCCGGTAAAATATAACTTGATTCCTGTGACAGCAGTCAATCATCATCATTATGTCACCCACAAGACGTCCACTGCTGAAAGTCCCCTAAGATAAATAAAAATACTCGGGAGATTATTTCGGGTACTGGTAACTCTACGCACACACAGGTAATTGTATCCGTACACAGAAATCGCAGCTTACGCACACACCGGCAAGGTCAAACTGACGTCACTTATTTGTTCCGTGCGCGTGGTCTATGTATTCTATAGTCTAAGTATAAAGGTTATCTATCACAAAATATGGGATTGGGATTTCCATATTAATTAGGTAAGTACAATTTTTTTTTGTTTCAGCATCATGTTGATTCAGCTATTGGCGTCTACATAATCGATAGATATACATACTATGTCCTAGAGTTCCTTGAAAATGTTCACCCTGATAGTAAGAGGACCATGTCTGAGTTTGTAAGTACCTTAACCTTTTTATGGATCCCCTAAAAGAACCCTTATGGTGCGACTTCATTTGTCTGTCTGTCACACTGAAATATATCAGCAACCACTATCAATTTAAAATTTAGAGTAGTTTTAAATATTACTTGGCTACCCTCATCGTAAATAAAAAGAAATGAAAGTATTTTCTTCTTTTTTAAGCCAACATGATAAGTCGAAATTACTAAGTATAATATGATCTGACTGCATGGAAGGGCTATATTTTCACATTTCAAAACAGTTTTTTTTTATTTTACTAGCACGTTGTTTCTGACTTTTAGTTAACTAAAGAATGTCCAAAAAATATGCAGTTATCTTCGAAGTTTGTGGAGGGAAAAATCTGAAATAATTACAAAAAATAAACGTCTGTGTATATTTTACAGGAAAAGTCAAACGAAATTTCAGTTTATTAGAAATGTTCGAAAAACTTTAATAAACAAGCATAGTTATGCGGTTTGGTCTTTTCCTACTTTTTTGTTTGATGAATAGCAAACTGACTTTTTTATAGCTTCAAAGAAAGTTTGAATTTTAAAATGCATAGAGCTGTTTAAAATGTAGGCCCTGCCAAAGAAAAACATAATACATACTATCAAAAAACATAGCCCTCTTTCTGGGGCAGTCCGCAAAAAAAAACCATCTAGAAGAAATGATAGCACAAAAGTATAATATTTAAAATTTTCAGCTTGCTGTTTGCCCGAAAAGCGCTTGTCTGTCCACGGTCGGTGTGAGACGGGACTTATTCAAACGGGATCCTGACAAGGTGCCCATCACCGACTTCTTTGGTTCAGTGCGGCCAGTCATCATCACAACGGACCCTATCAACATATTGGATATTCCAAAGAGGAAGAGACCGGAGAAGTAAGTTGCAGTTTTCTTTGTATTACAGATTTTTGTTTTTTAGTCGTATTGTTACTGGCCAACCTGAGTTGTTCAAACTTAGGCGTGTCTTGGTTTAACGATTGCTGTCTGCTGGGACCGACCTTTTCGCGTACTTCGAAACACGGAGACGCTTAGTTTAAATGCCACTAAATGGTTACCCATCTAAGGACTGACCATGCCAGACGTTGCTTAACCCATTGATTGTATAGCTAACAGTGATTACAAATGGCTATGAGCCAAATGGCTATAATACACACGAAACTACAATAATACGTGTGTTTTTATTTTTACATTTTATGTATTTATTTTGTTGTATAATTTTTGTACACACAATATTATTACAGGAAAAACGGAAATATAGGAAACAATAGTACAAAGGCACCAGCTTATTTCTAATGAAATTTCTTCCAGCAGGCCTGCGAGTGGAAAGTTGGACAAAAAGTAATGGGACGTAGTGTGTTTATAAAATATAAATAACTAACAAAATAATATGGGTATAAATAGTATGGATGGGCCCGTTGGTCTAGTGGTTAGACACTCTGTCCGCTAACCGATGGGTCGTGGGTTCAATTCCCACCAAGTGTCTAAATAACCCCCAGGTGTTATTTATCTATTTAAGTATGTATTTACAAAAAAAAATGTATATAAGTATTAGTATCAGTTGTCTGGTTTCCATAGTACAGGCTCTGCCTAGTTTGGGATCAGATGACCGTGTGTGGATTGTCCAAGATATTATTTTTTTTTTTTTTTCATTTGTTTTTTTTCTCCCAAAAGGATTGGGGTAGAGCCATATCTGCGGGCTTTTTGCCAAGCAAGAAATAGTGGGAAGGGTTTCATGTTTGGTCAAGAGATAAGAACTTTCTAACTATTCTACAAGTATTTATTATTGTTGCTTTTTGTAGAAGAGTATATGTGAGCTTGTGTATGTCTAGAGATGCGAGACTAGTGTGTAACATGTAAGGTATAACTCCTGTGGATGATAGAACTATAGGTATCGTTTTAACTGTCTGCACTCTCCATTGATTTTTGAGCTCTATAGATAAATCAGTGTATTTGGCAATTTTTTCTGTATGAGTTGTTGTGAGGTTGTACATATTAGGTATTGGTATGTCTATTAAATATATAATCCTTTTTTCTTTATCATGAAATAAAATATCTGGCCTATTGTAATGTACTGGTTTATCAGTAATTATTGTACGGTCCCAATATAATTTATACCTAGTAGATTCTAATATGGTTTGCGGAATATATTTATAGTATGGTATTTTATGTGTGATGAGTGAATGTTTGTATGCGAGATACTGATGAATGATAGCGGCCACTTGATCATGCCGATGTTTGTAATCTGTTTGCACTATTGCTTTGCAAGCACCGGTTATATGTTGAATTGTCTCCGGGCTACTTTGACATCTTCGGCATGCGTCTGTTAATAGTGTTCTGTCTTTTATAATGTATTTCCTATAATTACGGGTATCTATCGTTTGATCTTGAATAGCGATCATAAATCCCTCTGTTTCCGAGAATATCTCACCGCGCTCAAGCCATGCGTTCGATGCATTCTTATCGACGGTTGGCTTGAGTAAGTCTTGGCGGTGCCTGCCATGGAGAGATTTTTGTGCCCAAGCATCAAATATCTGTGCAGTGGTTGTGATGGTCTCATTTTTTTGTGCTGTGTAGTCAGAAAGATTGAGCGGGGTTAATTTCTTGTCTGTATGTACTATGGCTTTGTGTAAAGAAGACCTTTGTAGTTGATTATGAAAGAATGTGCGCAGTGAATTAATTTGTTTGTTATGTAGATTTTGAATGTCTATTAAGCCTCGCCCACCTTCGGATCTGGGGAGTGTAAGCCTTTGTGAACAAGATCGTGGGTGATGTTTCCTGTATTTTGTCATAGTGGTGTTTATTATGCGTTGAAGTCTTTTTAAATCTGTCTGTGACCAATTGATAATACCAAAGATATAGGTGAGTATAGGGATAGCAAATGTGTTTATAGATTTGACAATGTTTTTAGAATTTAGTTGCGTGTTTAAAAGTTTGTGTAGTCTAGCTTTAAATGCTTTCTCTAACGTTTCTTTAGTATTTTTTTCATGTATGTGTGATTGTTGAAAACCTAGGTATTTATAGCCAGTATTAATATCTACAGGATCTATCTTTTGGCCATTTTGAAGTTCATAGTTATTTATTTCTATCTTTCCCTTATATTATTATAATATACCTACTTACTCAGAAATAAGTGAAAATTAAGCAAGACATTCACACTCTCATAGGACGTTACGTATAATAAATAATAATAATATCAATTAATTAAGTAATTAATAATAAAAAATACAAAGCCACCGAAAAATCTTGCCCCAGATATACACTGTTTAAACTACATTTTTTATATTATTATTGTCTTATTTATTTTATTTTTCTTTGATTTATAACTTTTTTTTCCTTGTTTCAGGAACAAAACCAAAGTGCAAGGCAAGTGGGAGTATGTACCTCAGTTTCCAATGCATCTAGTCCAGACCACATGAAATGATTAATGTTAATGTAATAAATAATATTTATTTATTAATAAAAATAAATAATCTATGTTTATTTATACTCTTTATTGTACACACATAAAAATAAAATAAAAAGGACTTGAAGAAATTTGTACAAAGGGCGGCCTTATCGCTATCCGCAATTTCTTACAGGCAACCTTGGGATGGAAAAAAAGATTGCATGGAATACGAAAAGTGGGGTAGTTAATATGTGAGACAATATACACTGATAAAAATACATATAATAAGTTTACCTATTTACATATAATATATTAATATACATACAGATATATAATATAATATATTTCTTACATACCAACATATATTCAATATACTTATATATATAAATATATGTATTATATATATAAAAATCAATTCTGATAAATGTACAGATAGCACTCCGAAATCATAATAATATGTTCTGTTTTCTTAAACATCCTTACAATACACTAATACAGTTTAACTATTTTGTCATGCGGAAATTTCGCATACTTATAGTTTGTTGAAAAATAAAGATGCATCTTTTTGATTTTACCCGCCTTGGTACAAAAATATCAAAATTACTTAAAAGTATCAATCACAAGCTGTAACAGCTCAGTGGGCGAGCGCTTGCCTTGGAAACAAGGTGCGCAGGTTCGAACCCCGGCTCGCACCTCTGATTTCTTCAATGAATCATGTGCGAATCGTCTTTGTGCGATTGTTACTAGCTTTCGGTGAAGGAAAACATCGTGATGAAACCTGCATGTCTGAGAAAGCCTAACTAGCTCTCGAATGACGTGTGAAGTCCGCCAACCCGCACTTGGCCAGCGTGGTGGACTATGGCCTAAGCCCCCTCATCTTGAGGGGAGGCCCGTGCCCAGCAGTGGGACATAAACAAGGGCTGGTATTATTATTTATTATATCAATCACAACAACATAAAGTAGGCACAATAAGCGCCGTCGTCCGGACGTCCATTGAGTACGGCGGCGACTCCGAGGACGGCGGCGAAATTGCGACCCCCGTCCCCGTGAGCACCGTGTCAGGTCCCCGGGGGACAATGTGCGCCCCAGTGGCGGGCTCAAAGGCATGGCACTGACGGGGCCCCTGGTGCAGATCCCACCGGAGACCTGGGTCCCCTCTCATGTACCGATGCGACAACCGCGGGTAGGTAAGAATCCCACATACCCCAGTCGAGCCCCACAGCTCCCGGGGATCTTTTGAAGATTTCCTCGGCGTCAAAAATAAAAAATGTGCGTGCGTGGAGTCCCTCCGCGCGGAAGAAGTGAAACTTCATTCTCGCTCTGTCTCTTTCTATTCCACCTCACCGCGCAACGGAGTCAACGAAGTCACTCACTCACCCACTCACTCACCCACTCTCCCACTCACCCACTAACCCACTCACTCAGTGACGGCGTCACATGAGCGCTTTCATAACCTTAACAAATTTAACGCCTATCGTTTAACACCTATTATTTAACGCCTATCGTTTAACATCTATCACATAACGTCTAACGCGTTAAATGATAACATTTTTGGAAGTCGCATAAGAAGTTTCACTTCAATAAATAAAAGGCACAATAAGCGCAATCATCAATACACGCACGACAGTGCGCGTCGCAGGTAACCGGTGGATGCAAATAGCCAAATTGTCAGTCATTGTGGTGTATATCGATGCCTCCCACCTATACTGTGCGATCCCCAAGACGCCTACAAAGCTTCCGGATTATGGCAACCCCTCTCTTCTTAGGGGGAGGCCTTTGGTACAGCAGTGGAAGTCGTTCGGCTGCTGCTGCGAATTGCCACTTCAATTTACTAACTACTAGAGCAATGTCGGTTACTTTATTCCTACAGCTTTCCTGGTTTCGGATTTTATCACATAGACACTCCGAGCATAGCCCTTTCCATAGCATGTTCAGCTACTTAGAACCTTTTTATGAGGCCAACAGTCCTAATGAGTAAGGAGCAAATAGGTAAGTTGTGCTTGTTGTATTCGAATCCGCGACTGCATACAATTATGCATTCGCAAGCAGAAATTTTCGAAGGGGGCGGCCTATGTTCAGCAGTGGTGACGTCTTCCGGCTGGTGATGATGATGAAATATCATTAAGGTCTAATGACGCGATGCCTCCTTCTATCTGCTACCCTAGTGGTCTACGACCAGCTGTTAGTATTATTATTGGAATCTTATTTACGCGAGAGAAATAAACGGAGCTATAGATACACTGCGTATAGCATCGTCTCTTTCCCACGGAAAAGATTACTTTAACACTGCCATTAAGAGGTGGTTGCTGGCTGGCTGGTGGTAGGGTTAGCAAAGTCAAAATCATTTATTTCGAATAGGCTTAACGCTAGCACTTTTGAACGGTCAATTTTTTGAAGTGAAGCTTCTTATGCGACTTCCAAAAATGTTATCATTTAACGCGTTAGACGTTAAGTGTTAAACGTTAAGCGTTAAATTTGTCAAGGTTATGAAAACGCTCATGTGACGCCGTCAGTGAGTGAGTGAGAGGGTGAGTGGGCGAGTGGGTGAGTGTGTGTATGTGTGTGAGTGGGTAAGTGGGTGAGTGAATGAGTGCGTGTGTGTGAGTGAATGAGTGAGTGGGTGGGTGAGTAGGTGAGTGGGTCAGTGAGTGGGTGAGTGAGTGAGTGAGTTACCGGTGCCGTACAGAGTCGTACAATACAGAGCGAAGTTTCACTTCTTCCGCGCGGAGGGACTCCACGCACGCATATTTTTTTTTAAACGGTGTTTGTCTTTTTGCAGTGAAACTTCTTATGCGACTTCCAAAAATGTATATAATTAGATAAGCATCAGCGTCAGTGTGTTCTGCCGTAAAAAGATCAAATAAGAGAGAAAAAGAAAATGTGCGTGCGTGGAGTCCCTGCGCGCGGAAGAAGTGAAACTTCATTCTCGCTCTGTCTCTTTCTATTCCACCTCCCCGCGCAACGAAGACAACGAAGTCACTCACTCACTCACTCACCCACTCACTCACTCACCCACTCACTCACTCAATCACCAATCACTCACCCATTCACTCACCCACTCACTCAACCACTCACTCACCCACTAATCCACTCTTCCACTCCCCCACTCTTGCACTCACCCACTCTTCCACTCACCCACTCACTCACCCACTCACTCACCCTCTCACTCACCCACTCACTCAGTGACGGCGTCACATGAGCGCTTTCATAACCTTAACAAATTTAACGCCTATCGCCTATCGTTTAACACCTATCATTTAACGCTTAACATCTAACGCGTAACGTCTAACGCCTTAAATGATAACATTTTTGGAAGTCGCATAAGAAGTTTCACTTCAAAAATGTGCGTGCGTGGAGTCCCTCCGCGCGGAAAAAGTGAAACTTCATTCTCGTTCTGTCTCTTTCTACAGTCAGTCAGTCGGTCGGTCGGTCCCTCACTCACTCACTCACACACACACACACACACTTACACACACGCTCACACACAGACTCACACACACTCACTCACCCACTCACCCACTCACTCACTCACTGACGGTGTCACATGAGCGCTTTCATAACCATAACAAAGGAGATGTTCCATTTTGGGCCAACACTATGTACACTACATGGAAAAATAGGAAAAACATGGGAGAGTTTCATAAAAATACTTATAAATTAATTTGAAGTTGAGTACAATTGTACAAAAATGCTTACTTTTGCAGTTATTTAGTATGTCCACCCTGTTTTTAGGGCAGCCATGACAGTTGCGTTTGACGTTGGTTTACTACTTGACAGTTAATGCTATAGTTGACATTTCGTAATAGATTATTTACGCGTGGAGTACATAATGTATTTCGGAGTTTTTAGTGATTATTTATGTTTGCGGAATTCATTGACTGTTTATTTCTTGACCCGGGGCTTTATTGTATTGATTATCGTCTGTGATTTGGATTGGAATCCGCAACAAGTTCAATCGCAGGTATAATCAGTTGTCAAAATGACATTTTAGTTACGTATTTCCGATCCATCATATTATTGTGGGGTGTTGCTATAGTAGTATTATATTCTCTTTGGTGTTGCTCTCCTAGACCAAGATATCTTAAATGTACAATAAAACGAAGCAATATTAAAAAAAGATAACATTACAAAACAGTTACTATAGTGAATAGTTATATATACATATAGTGTACATGGTGTTGGCCCAGGCTCCATACATTTCTGGAACAACTCCTTTAACGCTTAACGTGTAACGCGTTAAGTGATAACATTTTTGGAAGTCGCACAAGAAGTTTAAATTCACAAAAATCATAACGAAAATATTTACAACTAAAAGGCCAAAGGGATAGTAGTCGGACCAGTCCCCCCCAAGCAGCACCCGCGCACGAGTAGCCCTGGTACTTTATTCTTGATGATTATTTAATTGTACCTACATTCTAACCAGGTTTATACATGGCGTAGATATACATAAATGAGACCACGAGAAATGTTTATCTCTAATGGCACAGGAGATAGTTAACGGACTTATTGGTCTAGTAGTTAGACGCTCTGGCCGCAACTCAATAGATCGTAGGTTCAATTCTCACCCTGTTTCTTGGGGGCGCGTCTGTTGTTGTAGCCTTGCAGGCAGCCTTGCGGTCGCCAAAATAAATAAAAATTGCTTGGTCGTATTGTGAGCCATCTTTATGACTACTAAGTTCTTGCTGTTATATTTGGACAATTATTAAGTGAAAATGAATGTAATCAATCATTATATTCAAGTCAATATTAAGTACACCTAAGTACTATAGTAACGCACACGATAACGCGACATGCGACACTTGCCCGCCACACAAACGTTTACAAACACGCCCTTGCTTCAAAACCCGCCACACGCGGCGTCTGCGCACCATCAGTATGACAGAACGACTGCGATTGCGTTTGATTATAAAAAAATATGCGTGCGTGGGGTCCCTCCGCGCGGAAGAAGTGAAACTTCATTCTCGCTCTGTCTCTTTTTACAGTCAGTCAGTCGGTCGGTCTCACTCACTCACTCACTCACCCGCCCACTCGCCAACTTGCCCACTCACTCACCCGCCCACTCGCCAACTTGCCCACTCGCCAACTCGCCCACTCGCCCACTCGCCAACTCGCCCACTCGCCCACTCGCCAACTCGCCCACTCGCCAACTCGCTCACTCACTCACTGACGGCGTCACATGAGCGCTTTCATAACCTTAACAAATTTAACGCTTAACGTTTATCACTCAACGTCTATCAGTTATCGTTTAACACCTATCACTTAACGCCTATCACCTTCATTTAACGCTTAACGCGTTATGTGATAACATTTTTGGAAGTCGCTTATGAAGTTTCACTTCAATAAAAAATGTGCGTGCGTGGAGTCCCTCCGCGCGGAAGAAGTGAAACTTCATTCTCGCTCAGTCGATCGGTCGGTCGGTCGGTCGGTCGGTCCCTCACTCACTTACTCACTCACACACACACACACACCCACATACACACACTAACTCAACTCAAACCCACTGAAACCCACTGAAGCCCACTGAAACCCACTGAAACCCACTGAAACCCACTGAAGCCCACTGAAACCCACTGGAACCCACTGAAACCCACTGAAACCCACTCACTCAGTGACGGCGTCACATGAGCGCTTTCATAACCTTAACAAATTTACGCCTATCGCCTATCGTTTAACACCTATCACTTAACGCCTATCACCTTCATTTAACGCTTAACGCGTTATGTGATAACATTTTTGGAAGTCGCTTATGAAGTTTCACTTCAAAAAATGTGCGTGCGTGGAGTCCCTCCGCGCGGAAGAAGTGAAACTTCATTCTCGCTCTGTCTCTTTTTACAGTCAGTCACTCACTCACTCGCTCGCTCACTCACTCACTCACTCACTCACTCACCCACCCACTCGCCCACTCGCCAACTCGCTCACTCGCCCACTCGCCAACTCGCCCACTCGCGCACTCGCCAACTCGCCCACTCACTCACTGACGGTGTCACATGAGCGCTTTCATAACCTTAACAAATTTAACGCTTAACGTCTATCACTTAACGTTTAACTCCTATCATTTAACGATTATCATCTAACGCATAACGTCTAACGCGTTAAATGATAACATTTTTGGAAGTCGCATAAGAAGTTTCACTTCAAAAAGTACGTGCGTGGAGTCTAATTTTTATTTCGTATTATAATGATATCTTACTTATATTTATTATTTAAACTAGTAGTAATAAGGACACGAAACGAAAAAAAAATTCTCCATCTGCAGTTTTAGTATTACGATAAGTATTTGGACAGTTTATAAACGCGAAATAAGGAATTTCGATACGTCCTTACGCTAGCTGTTGTCGGTAGGGTTGCCAACCATACTTTATAATAACGTATCCTACTTTATTTTTGGTGATTATACTTTATACTTTTACATACAAATAAAGTATGTGAAAATACTTTATTTTCAACCTTTACTGTGATGCGTAAAACAAAATACCTACTCATTATGGGTACTTAACTATTTAACGGTACACAGTGTACCGTTAAATAGTTAAGTAAGTAAGAGTTTTTTCAGCTATGAATCTAAAGTGGCGAGAATAGAGAAATAGAGCGTCAATAAATTTAATTAAAAGGAATTGTTTATTTATTAAGAACCGATAACCGTTGGGGAAGAAAGGTTCTCGAGTGGCGACCACGAACCGGAAGACGCAGCGTTGGCAGGCCTCCCACTAGGTGGACAGACGACATTGTGCGCGTCGCAGGTAACCGGTGGATGCAAATAGCCAATTGTCGTTCATTGTGGCGTTCTAAGGGACGGGAAGGCAGTGGACGTCTTCCGGCTGATGATGATGATGATGTTTATTTATTTAAATTTAAATATTAATTGTAAAACCAGCTTTGAAACATTTAAAGATAACAAAAAATTGATAGCATGTGTTATAAGCACACAAAAATACGTTTTTAAAGCAATAAAAACCTAAAATTTGAAAAATACTTTTTTTCTTCCAAATACTTTATTTTTTCCTATCCAAACCATTTTATACTTTTTTTTTGTCAAAAAAAGTTGGCAACCCTAGTTGTCGGCTCGTACTAATTTGAAATAGAGCGACAGCCGTCTCCGTAGCTCTATTTTCGTGACCACTTTTCGGGTCGTGACAGCTAATCTAGTTGGTATAGTATATCGATGGTGGAAGGTATAAACATTATCTTATTTACTTGTTTTTTTTTCTTTGCTATATTCAACGCGCGGGGCCCGTATCATTTGCTGACCCCTGCTATATGGCTAATCCGGCACTGCCCGTAACAAAAATTCTGCCGTGACGTTACAGAGAGTGTTAAAAAGTCGGCACACTTGGTTTCAATACAAATCGTGATACTTGCTTTATCTGTGTAAATCTGTATCTGTGGGTGTTATTTATCTATTTAGTTAAGCACGCATTTACATGAAGGTACATAAGTATTAGTACATATCAGTTATCAGGTTCCAAAGTACAGGTTCTCCCTAGTTTGGGATCAGTTGCTCGTGTGTTAACTGCTGCTACTACCTATTTAAGAGCTAAAATAAAATGCATGGATCGAAAATGTATATATTTTTATTTTTTATCTACATATAAACATTGTGAGTGATAAGATATCGCTACATCAATATACTTAGACTAGGAGACCAGTGCATTACACATGACAATAGTTTTTACAATGAAAATAATATCCCTCACCTTAGTCTTTGGCACATTATCTTTGAACAGGACAAAGACTCGACTCTAGCTTTCAGTTCTTTAATATTTTAATTATTTATATTTTTATTCACAATCCATTTATTAAGATTTTATACACTGATGGTTAGAAAAAAAATAGGTGAAACAGTATCAATCATATTTAAGTTGGCTTGTCGTAAATATGATTTAGGTTGTGATGAATTCCTTGTTAACATTTAAAAATAAGTTTTTATATAAAATATAGTTACCAACTACCCTAAAATAATCAGTGCATAAAACCTCTTTATTTAGAAAAACTTGTGATTACAACCATAAGTGTAAAATAAAATTTGAAGAACCCCCGACACAAAAGTCCTAATTTTCATCAACCATATAGAAAAAATTCCCAATTAAACCAGCTTTCACATAAAGTACGCATTCCAATCTGTCCATCCCTTTAGAAGCTACGATGTCACAGACAGACAGACAAAGGCTTTAAATTTGTAACCCAAAATGGAGGAGCCATTTTGCGTCGGAGGTTATTAAATCAGTAATTTCAACGATAAGCATAAAGCAAAATAATGGAAATTCTGAGAGCAAAAACAAAGATATTGAAATAAACTTTTAAAAAGCATACAAAAATACATTGACAGTACGATAAATCATAAGCTTAAACAAAATAGATTTCTTTCTTCTAAACGAAATTAACAAAATTATACAAATTTTAAATCATTAAGTTCAAGCCATCTGCCGAAATTATTTGTGAAGATCTTGACAAATGCCATCTAGAAAATAAGTGAAAAAAATAATCCCGAATATCATACAACTTGGGTACTTTATGAATTTGATAAATTATGAGAAAAAAGATTTAAAAACTAATATAATCAATATTCCAATTCAATAATATACATCATTATTGTGACCTTACATTTAACAAAAAAATACGACAAGTAATTAATTAAAAGTGACGAGAACAAAATTTAATTCTAAAATACATTATTTAATTACTAATTATGAGTATTAAGAATTCCATAAACGTTAGAATTCGGTGGTAAAATTAGGATATGTGAATAAGTATACACCACAATATTTACATCAATTTTGATCCGACGAGAATTAGATCTGTTTCATAGAAGTGACACCTCACTCATTACCATAGAGGACATACATATATAATCATCGATATACTATACCAACTAGATTTGCTGTCACGACCCGAAAAGTGGTCACGAAAATAAGAAAATAAGAGCTACGGAGACGGCTGTCGCTCAATTGTCTGCAATTATTATTGAACCTTATTTTATAGTATGTAAGTCATCTTTTTATATGAACATATTATTGTTTTGCGTGTACGTGTATATTTGTGTAGGTATATGTAACCGCGACCACATTTTCGACGTCATTTTGTTCGTGACAGCTAATCTTGTTGGTATAGTATATCGATGTATATAATAAACTTTACTGACAATTGTTTAATTAAAGATTTTGGAAAAGAAAAAAAATAATTTAAGCTCCTAGAGTATTGCACTTATGTTTTCTTTTTTTTATTGGATAAACGTATTTATTACCTCAATGGGATGAACCAGGTTACCTTGATTGGACAACAATGAGAATGGTTTAGTTTTATTTTTCAATTGACCTTTTTTTAAGTCTTTGTCTAAGTCAGATCAAAGTGACTAACTTAAGTGATCCGAGCTTACCTATCATTGAAACAGACCATAAAATAAATATTAAGTATCTCACGGCCGTGTTAGTAAATGAAAACACGATATTTTATTAATTCCTAAATCGTGACTACTATTTATCATTAGTAAGAGATTTCAAATAACACACGCACAGCCCGACATATGGTACAATAATCACATTTTATTGGTTCCCGAGTTCAACTGACCGTGTTAAGACAATCGGCGTGTAGACATAAACAAAATATCTTACTAACTCTAAACATCAATGAAAAATTATTGCTTTCCGACAATAATCATTTGTATTATTGTTTTTTTTTTGAAGATTCGTCGATCGTTTTTGTTTTGTGCCACGATGTTACAGGGTGGAATAGTGGCACAAAACGAACTGTTGATGTTTTTATACTTTTTTTTTTCGTTTTGTGCCAGTCTTAATAAAAGCCTGTCCAATCGCTGAGTGTATTACTCGGTGTTGCAATACAGTTATATAAATAATATATTGAATATATCAAATATTATTTACTCATTTATATACATAAATGCCGGTATACACCGGCAAAGCGAATATTTCTCTATACAAATCGGGCAGTGGTTTTTTTACACCCTGTATATCGATGCTTTGGTTCAGTTTTGTAAGAAACCGCGAGTATACACATAAATAAATCGCGATAAAAAGTCGCATTTGCCATCAGAAATTAAACATTTGCAGTCTTACCAACCGCGGGTGACTGTGACCTAATAAAAAAAAATCCATTTTTAGGAACAAGTTCTTTTACACAATCCAATATTAGAGAGAGAATATTGTATATTTGTATTACAATTATTAGTAACATTGACTATTCCGATACACTTAATATTTATAAGGCGTGTATTTCAGTACTAATATCGAAATCAGACTACAATTTGTGACGTTTTCAATTAGCTAAGACACTAAATTTTGGAGAGAGTAATGGATGACGTAGGTACACCGTCGAGCAAAAACTGTGATGAAAGTAGGTACTAGGTTAGTTCAATAACTACTAACGGACTAGATTTGTCAAAAACGAACCTTATTTAAGTAGTGTTTAGGTTGTAGGTAGTAATTACCTTTATTATAGTGCTGACAGTCCCTGTGTAAGAGAAGTCATTTCGCTGGCAGCAAAAAAGAGAAAATGCATCGCAGGGTCTGAGCCGCCAGCGCAGTGACTCTCATACAAGCACTGGCACCTACTGCCGCACTTACGAACGTCAATTAGTGATAATTTAAATAACATTCATTGAGTTTTTGAAATCTAATTATTTCGGTACTTAAAGCTAATGAATACTATTTATTTTCTTAGTGAGAGCAAGTATCGATTATTTCGTATAATATATTAGATATACATTCACTAACAAAATGACATCTAAAATGTGGTCTCGGGGGTCGCAGGCATAACTGTACTGGTGTCGGAAACGTGAACTAACGGTTTTATTATGACAATGATGTGTAGTTTGACAGTTTCATATATACCGTAGCGACACTCCTATCGGCAAAAATAATTTTGTCTGCCTGTGGCTTGAAAATTAATAGCGACACAAGGGCGCTATTTTGTGTGTCACTTTTCGGACCGTAACACTTAATCTAGTTTAAATATTATACCGATGAATATGACCTTAAATGGCTCCGAGAATCGAAATAATCAATTTTGAAAAATAGTTTAATCTGAATTAACACTAAATGCCGTTTGTGTGTGCGGCAGTTACTCTCACCGCAAGAACACGACGCCACTCGAAGGCATTACAGTAATGCCCCGCTTTACGCGACCCCACACAGCGCGAATTCATTATAACGCAATTCTTAAATTTCGCGCTAATTTACCGCTGTACGCGGTTGCATTGATTGGTCCATACCGCGTTTCGTGTGGGTAGCGTGATTGCTTGCCCTAACCATTAGCAACGCGAACCTTAGTTTAAAAAAGTTAAATTGTTATCAGTTGCCTTAACAGTTTAAATAATAGTTTTCTTTTGATTTATTCCGTAATTCTGTAAATGATACTGTTTCTTTGTCAATAAGTTGCGCAAAACTAATTACGTATACATATTACGAATTAGAATGGCGCCGATGCGTAAGAGCTTGAGTTTAGACGAAGATAAAAAAATTGTTTTTTGCAATAAAACCCTTTAATTATTTATTTGGCGTGTTATTTCTTCATACCCCGTTATACGCGAATTTCGCTTAATGCGATTTTGTCCGGATCGTATCCCTCATCGTATCAATCCCCTATTACTGTATTTAGCGCGATCTGCACTTCGCATCAAGTATCAAAATAATCCGATTTCAAGATCTGAATTATTATTAATATCACTAATTGATCATTGTCAGTGCAGCAGCAAGACTGCTTATTTTGTATGTATTCTCGTCCTCAGTTCGTGTTTTAGCTCGACACTGTATCAAATGAGGCACTTGTACTAAATGAAGTCGCAACGATCTCCTACTATCGCGCGCTACGCAACTTGTGTAAAACATTTCATAGAAAATTCACTAGTAAATTCGTGATTGTGCATTCATATTTAAAGCACCTTATTGTGATGTCAGTATAGCTAGGTACAAATAAATATAACGGACCTTAGCCACAGATTTTTGTAATTACTTTGCAGAAGAACGCGGTAAACAGCATACACTCTTAGGATGGGTGTCATCTACCTATACATTTCAAATTCCAAAGGCTTCATAAACATTTTTAATGACATCATTCGGTTATAAAAGTTATGAGATAACTGTTTACTGGGAAGTTTACCTACCTAGTTAAAAAAAGCAATTTGAAATCTGAATGAGGCTCTATGACCCCTTGAAGGTACCCCCAAACCCCCTTTGTACCGGTTCTGAAAATAGATGTTATTAATTTAATTGTATCTGCGAGTAATTCGCAACTGAATTTACATAATAGCTGTGTGCTAAGTTCTTACCATATTCCTTACTTATTCTCATTATCTATTAGACATCAATTCTCAATTACATATTATAATAGGAGTGGAGACAGAATTTACAAAAATGACAATAATAAATATCAGTTAGGCTCAATTCACACCAACATGGCAGCGTCCAGAAGAGTCGCGACTCGGCCGGCACTGGCGCAAACCGGCCGCGCGCCGCGGGTCGCCTTGAGTCTAGTATATACATTCTACAAGGAAACTCCGCCCCAGAAGCCGCGCGACGCCGCGGGCCAAACACGACTGCTCTCACGAAAGTGCCGCAGGGCCTTTTTAATTTTTTCAAGCGATACTGGTATTTTACGTATTGTAGATAAAGTTTAAAATTCTCCGCTGTCGGCCACTGCTGCCATCTTGGTGTGAATTGAGCCTTATTGTGTGCCTATCGGCTAGTGATCGTAGTCATACTATTATTTATTCTGTGTCGTAATGAATAAAAAAATATCAAATAAGTAAATTTATCACAATTTTTTTAGTAAATCAAGAATAAAACCAACAACGTTTTTCTCAATTGAAATCAACCTGTGATAGGTAGAGGCATTTATCATTTTCTGTGTCATTAATTAATTTAATTGATCTAATTAATAAGTTCTACGACGTATTTGTTTCGCTAATCGACTAATTTAAAATTAGATTTTTTTTTTGCTTATCGGTTCTAATAATCGCTTATTGTATTAGATTGTCAAAATTACGAAATAGTGTCCATACGCTACATTATGGACCTTCTATATAATTGTAGAAATTTCCTTTCTAAATAATGATTTGAAAGTTTACTTGTAGGTGCACAAATTATTTGTGATGAGTTCGCCCATTTACTGCCAAGATATTTTGGTTACCTTATTTATAATATAACTCAAGAGAGCTAATTGATTAAATTTAAAAATATATTACTTATATTGCAATTCACAGACAGAATGCAACTAACATCCTTGGACCTATGCCGACTTGACTAGGTATAAAAATTATTAAGATATTTGTATTTAAGACATTGTATACCTAATTGTTGTTGAAATGGGGATATTTATTTTAAATCCCTTTTAAAAGTGACAAAAAGAATGTTGAACTACATACTAATTAATTTAAAGTACATTCCGACTTGATCCAAACGCGGTACATATATTTCACAACATATTATAAGTAATTTGAATAATCCAAAAATTAGAAAATTAAAATACATTTCATGAGCGCACACTACTCCACTTCCAACTTTATTCAATTAGCATAAAGTTTAAAGTGGTGTTAATGTATGTGACGGCATAACCGCCGCCGTAAAACCGCAATAATACCGCGTAATTACCGCAGTGGCCGTGACTTTCTTTCCATACATTTCACACCAACGCCTCTAGCGTAATTAATCTATTGGAAACGTATCAAGAAATTACTAGGGCGTATTTATTCAAAATACCAAAGCCGTACGGCTCCGTTCGAGTCCGTTGATGAATCATTATCTAGCCAGTGTAGATTTCAATAGTTATAATAGTATAAGTTTTATGTGAATTAGGAGAAATTATGTCTCAACAACAGACTGTTAAGAGTACCGCATCTACTTTGAACTTGACAGCAAACCTGTATAATAATGACACTTGAAACTATCAAACTACACTCGTACAAACATGGTCCACAATACCGGAATTCCGGATCCAGTTAGAGCGAGAGCGCGGGCTGCGGCGCGAGCGCAAGTCTTGGCCGCTAGGTGGCGGTAGTGGCTGTTAGCGCTCCCCCCGCACCCTCCTTGGCCGGAACGGGGGCGGGGGGCGAGGCGCGCGTGCTACCGTGCCGGCGTAGAAGCTCCGTCACCGTGATAGCCACCTGCACTGTGCCCTTACCTTCCAGTACGTCCGCGGCGCAGCACATTAGCTTCTGCGAAAGGAATAAGGATGTTGTGTACGCGGTAGTAGCTATTGTATTTGCTAAGTAGTCTGTGTAGAATAGTATTTCCCAAGTACGTGTGTTTCAGAGATTACAGCCGAGGCGTGTAAACCTACGAGCTGGTTCATAATTTCACTTGCTAGACTGTCTCGAGTTATTGTTGAAAAAATTTGTTAAGTATTAATTTTTCTCTTATTAACCGGATTCTAAATGTACAGATCAGAATCGTCCCCATAACATGGGAACATTTTGTGCTTTGTAGGCACGTAAAAAGTTGGTCCCTATTGTTATCCAGGCAGCAGTCGTTAAGCCAAGTAGGAGCAGCTTGAACAACTCTAGGTACGTATGGTCTGTGTGCCTATCAGACACCGGTCTCGCCGGCGAGGCCGAAGGGTCGTACGTATGCGACCTCAACGACGTGCATCAACCCATTGAGTTTCTTGCCGGGTCTAAGCGACAGCCCAAGCCGAGGCCGTGCCTCCCTGAGGTGCCCTTGAGCTCGTCGCTACTTCTGCCGTAAAGGCTAGAGCGCTTCAAGCGCTCGCCTCCTATTGTCCGGTGAAGCTGTAATGGCCATCTGCGGCCAACAGCGTATATCACTCCCAAAAAAAAAAAAGTCTGTGGCCAATTTAGGACAACCAAACATGGGGCCGAGCTAAGGAACAATACTGGCGAAAACTAATTAATTTGTTAGTTTTAATAATCAAATAGATTGGATAGTTTTGGTCATAGAAATATGTGCTAGAATCTCGAGTCTGCCGGATAGGTGCATTAGGTGTATAAAGGCAGAGGGAGGGCATGTGGATGTATTAATAAATAAAACGATTTGCCAATAAGAAATTTATTTTTAAGTAGTTAAATCATTGTAAGTACATACAAAAAAATACGTTTTTGAAACACTTTTACGTACTAAAATTACGAGAAATTCAAAAATGTCTTATGAATTATAAAATCTCAGAGACGTGCATTATAAAATATGATAAATGCGTGTTTACAAAAACTGCAAATTACATCTAAAAGTAATACTGTATTTAATTCGAAAAAAAACAACCGATCAACGTGTAAATACTATAAATTTTATTTTAAACCTATTGTATTAATAAGATATTAGACTGGCTTTAATGTGTTTATTTACAACACTGGCAAGAAATAAACACAACTGAGCAACACGAAAAACATATTAATCGGCTTATAATAACTAATCTCCTTATAATAAATCGTAGATAATAGAATAATCATGTTAGAAAAAAAAACATAATAAAAAACAAGTTAAGAAAAAAATGTTATTAAAAAACTTTTATGCCAGTCCTGAAAAAAGAAATTTTATTTCAGGTCATGGGCCATGTTAGAGAAATCGCGCCCAAATTTAATTACAAAACGTTCTAAATTCGAACAGTAATAAAAATCGGTTGTTATTCAATCAAATAATCCTCAGAAGTAATCACGTAAAAATCGATCACTGTTAACAATCAACTGAGAAATAGGCGGGAAAATTAGCTCATTAAAACCAGTCGCTATATACTAAGGTAAGTACCTACCCAAGCACCACAAGCGAATAAATATATGTATGTACGCTAAGCTTCAAATTATATATTAAACATCTATATCCTTATTTGTAATTAGCATTGTACTTGAAACATTAAAGCTCAAAAATAAGAATCAAGAAGCATAGACACAAAATAAAAAAAAATTACACATGTGAAAATGTAACGCATAATTTTTTGCTATCTGTTTTTGTCATTAATCTTAAAAAAACATAGATAATAAACCAAGTAGCTAAAGATGCCGTTTATTTTTTAGAGAAATGAATCAATTTTCAAACTGATTTCATCATCGGTTTATTCAAATTCCAGCTATAAATTGTAATTATCCCATTTGTCTTCAGATTCTGATATACCTGTACATGTACAATGTACATATACATGGTTTAATAAGATACTCTAATCCAGAATGCCTACCTAACTATGCGGCGCGAGACAATTTTGACTAGAACTCATACAACGCGATTGTGAACTGATAATAGCTGCAAACTGATTTTACTTTTTTTTTTCCAAAAACCAGAAAGCAAAAACAGCATTAAAAATGGAAATTTAAATTAATAAAATATGTTGTTCGCCCTGACTGATGTGATGTTATAAACTAAATTAATTTTGCTCTTTGAATTAACTATATTTTTACTATAACAGAATTTATTTGTAAAAATATTTTTTATTTGAATATAATTAATGTGAAACGGGTCAAGTGCTTTGTTATAAGTAGAAATAGAAATAACGGAAGCTACAGTCTTTTATAAAACATCTTTGGAATGATTACATTAAAATAGTATATGTATATAATGAATTTATTTATATAAATCGAATGTCGTCGATCCAGCTCTAAACTTTGTTATAATAATATAATTTATAGTGTTCTTATTGGCAACAATTTTGCATGTTGGCTTCGTTAGGAATCATTTAAATATAGTTAGAAAACCTTTTGTAAATGTCTTTTTCATCTTTAATCCAATAGTTACTTGAGAAAGCCTCGAAATACAGTCTAAATATCTAATACTACGTATTAAAATGTCGCACTAAGACACAGTTTGCGTTGAACCTAATTTAATTGTACTAAAATTATAAAGTTTTATTAACTGAATATGTACCACGTATGGTCTGCATACTGGAACACGGCAACCTAGTCTACTGACAATTCTTTAAAATATCTTGTTGCTGTATTGATATTAGGAACGCTTTTGTGGAAGCGTCATGGAAAGTGAGACGTTTCGTTCGAGTAAAGTAATTAGCGATGTTTAATAATGAAAAAAAAAAAACATTTTAGGGGCGTTATAAACCTTAGATGCAATATTGAAAACTAAAATCGTCACAAACAGTGAAACGCTTTTTTATTTCATTTAAAATATCTTTCCAAGTTTCGTGTCCAATGCGATTTCTTTCACGCAGTTTACTTCTTTTTAATATTGTGAAACGCGCTACTGTGTCTCAGATGACATAAAATCAATTTTCAATACAATATTTTTTTGCATTAGTAATACAATAACGATATGATAATTAAGGCATACAATTCTTATTTTATAAGAAACTGTTACATTTCAAACAGCTAAAAGCTACGTGTGTTATAATAAGTTAGTTTTAATAAGTTGCAATCCCATTTCTTTCCTCACAATAATACTTTATGCACCAAAACTTTATTGTACTTTTTGGATATTTGTTAGTCACGTAATGTCTTATTAAGACAGTTGTTCATATCTACTGTATATATAGCTTTCATAAGAATCTGTATAAGATAATCTTTACTTATGAAAATGTTGTTGACTTTGGCCCATTGCTCTGATTCAAAAATTTAATCGGAAATCTTAATATTAGTTAAGTGTTTCATGAATTAACAGTCATTTCGTGATAGAAGGTAATTATTTTTAAATAGTTCGTTTTCCATGTCAGTGATTTATTCAAAACTTCGTGCACAGTTTGTAAAGGAAGACATGAGGCATTTTCTACCTGTCTACTTTAGGGTCTTGCAGTCCATTGTAAAATTTTCTGATTTCAAAACTTGTAAAACATAAACAAAAGACTTAACAGACTTTTGCCTCAACAAATATTACAAGACAAAACCCGTCACTTCATACGACTTGCAGACTGCAACAACAATATTTATAAGTAAAGATTTTTAGTGTCTATCTAAAGAACTGTTAGTTATAATATGGTGCAAAATGACTACCTAACTGTGACGTATCTACACAAAATAATTGCATTATTTGCATTGCATTAATATTATTTGTACAGGAAGACTGTTTTAATCACCTACAAGAATTCCGATGCAGAGGTATTTTGATTAAAATGTAGTTTCTGTGGGTGGTAGTACCAATATAAAAAACAGCTTTAATATATTTTGTAGCAAGGGGAAGCATAGTTTACAGCCGTATTGGCGCGAGCGGCGGTGGTGCGCCATTGATGCCGACCGCTCTGTCATATTAGCTGATCTATGACATGGGTCATCGACCTCCGTTAGTTAGTTCGTTCGTTCCGAATATTTTATCCAAAACTAACATTTTATTTATACTGATTCGGGTTAGATATCGTGTGCTGATTAACCCTTCTAAGGCTTGCAGGTGATTAAATCAGCAAACTATATAAAGGAATCATATCTTACTAATCTACTAAAAGCAAACCACTCCAACAAAACAAATAACACTTGAGATCTCTGGAATAATGGATTTCGCAGACTGCAGGCTTCTGGCATACAGATCAGTATGATTAAAACATATCAAAAATTGGCCAAATTGCGCTTAAATTGCAAAATTCTCTTCCCCGACAAATAAGTTGCATTCTTCAAAAATATATGAACTAACAGAAAGAGTACGTGACAGATCGACATGGCAATCGGGGAGGGGACACCCCGCACACCCGCACATCGTTCACGTAAGGAGGCGCGGGCGATGCGGGGTGATCTCTCCCCCGCGTCTCTACTCATACCCCGATTGCCATGACGATCTATCGCGTACTGTACATTGTGTACATAAAATCTACTTTCACGACTCTGACATTATAAAACGGTGGAAACAACTCGGATTTCTGAATTTTGTTATATTCTGATGTCTTCATAATTAATAGATTCTTCAAAATCCGCAATGGGTATAATATTAAATATAATAGGTCCACTAACCAAATGCGCATAATAATTATAATTAGAAAACTAACGCTTGAGGTAAGTATACAATATTTAAGTGTAAACAGAGACTAAAGTCTACGAAATCACAACAGCTCAAATACACAAAAAGAAAAATCTTCAGCAAATCAACACGATAAACACATCTAGGTACACAAACAAATTGGCAAAAATATAATTACAAAAATGCAAAATAAAAAACAAACTAAATCACTAAGTATACAATTTAAATGCCCCCAATCGGAATGAATCTACATAATAACAATATGGAATAATTTATACCAATCATACAACTAGTCTAAGAAAACAAAAACCGTAAATTCCTTCAAGTAATTCCTTTAATTCAAATCCAGTCTAACTTCATTCTAAGATATACTAGCCTCCAAATTCGTTCTTATACCACAATCACAGTCACACTGTGTTAAAAGGCAATTTCATACACGAGTAATACGACCGTGTGTAGAAGAATTCTATTGTAAAATATTCCAATAAACATGTTAACATACAATTTGAGTAGTCACTTGAGGCATTTTTGATTTAAACTTCGACTACAACTCTATTCCATTTCAGAAGTCCATTTTGGCAGAAATGTAAAAATAAATTAGACCAACATATCTATCTATGCGGGTAGTAGAACTAAAATATTCTTAACGATATTATTTATCAGATTTGCATAGACAGTAGCGCCACTGTCAGTTTCACAGATACACTGTATAGTGGAGAGGTATTTCAATCGATATGCCACGATATCGATTCTAGATTACTATCATACACAATTTATAACCAAGTAAAATAAAATTGGAATTGTTTTGTGTGTGGTTTATAAATCCCTTATTAAAATCCGTAAAAATGGTTTTACTTCAATGTGCTACATTCGCCTAAATGTATGTAAAATAATTGTTTCAATCTTATTATACAACTTGTTAATGTAATAACGCAAAACCTCAGACACCCCAAAATATCTTTCGAAGATATAATTTAAGACACTATTATTTATTTGGTAAATAACTCTGTCTTTGTTAGTATCCTACTTTGTATTTTCATAACTATTCATGCGTGTTGTATGTGCTCGCTGAAGTTTAATGACCTCTTAGCGCCCGCGTATTAGACCGCCTGAACTCTTGACTCGGCATGATAAATAAATAGAAATATAGTAAAAAGTAACCTATAATAAAAAGTAGTGCAATCAATTCTGCTCTCGATACTGACCACACTAGTATCAGGTTTCGCGTTAATTCAGTAACACATTGTATATTATTAATTTTTTGACATTTCAAATTAGAAGCCGTTAGACCAAATTGTATCCCTGTAACATAAATATAATTTCATTACTTCTAGCTTAGAAGTAGTCAGTCACTGGGTTCTATTAATATACGTCGAAACTCAACAGCTTTACAGTGTACAATCAAAAATGTCTCAAGTGTCCATTATCCTAAAGTTCAATTTATGATTTTCGAGATACACCAAAAAGTAAAATAATAGTCTTATTTGGTCATTCTAAATCAGATCTCTTTCAGTACATTACAATGGGTATATGATTAGCAAAATTGTCGACACAAAGAACGTGCCAAGGCATACACAGGTCCAAAATACTCTATCCTCCTTTTCCTCAGGATTTTCAGTCTCCGGGGTCATTCCACTGTTCAAGTTATTCTGTATATCGAGATTCATTTTACCTCTATCATACCGTTCAGCATCTTGTATCTCCACAGGACAATCAACGACATCAGTGTCGTATATTTCAAAATCATCGCTTTTGAGCACATGATCCTCCTTGCAGAACGGCATCACGAATTGAACTCTATTCATTTGGTAATACGGCCCTCTATTCCTCAACTCGGGGCCGTACACTGGCGAGTAAATCTCATCATCAGTGTTATTGTTTTCGCAGTTCATTTGGTACTCTTCAGCTTCATCGATAGTATAGTTCTGATCTGTGAACGCGTTGAAGTTGCTTATGAACCGTTCGTCCGAGTATCTTCGCAGCTGCCGTTGGTAGTAATTCACTTCTACGGTAGATTCCGGGTCGTCACTCGCGTAATATGTGTCGGCGTCCGTCCGTTCGAGATGTTGGCAGTATTGTGTATCGTTTGGAGGTTGGTGCGGTGTGGCGTGTGAGAGGAGGGTGGTCACGGTCCGGGCGAGGGCCACGGTGGATCCTCCGCCCTCCGGATGGTTCCCCAATATGTCTTCGGGCGAACAGATGAGCTCCTGCAACACACGCCACCCGTCTCTTAGTTTCATTACAACAATTTCTGTTTGATTCTCGCGTTATATCTGCAACAACACGGAACGGACGCCGCACACGTGGTAGTAGTATAAGATATGTCCATTTTTTAAAATGAATATGGATCGAATGCAGTCTTTTAATCAGTTAAGAATATGACAAAACCAAGTGGTCATGTAATTTTAGAGTACAAACTAAGTAAAAAAACATATAAGTAATTATTTATGGAATTATACGCACCTCTTCTACTCCGATCTTTCGGCACGCTTCTAAGAAGTTGTCCACATTTCTTCTGCACCTAGCCATAGTGAGTTTGGGCTGCAAAAATAAAATAAAATTATATTATTTATTTAGTATTTATACAAGTCATTCGCTTCACTTCAGGACATGTGTGAAATAAGATCGATATTAACGTACAGTGGCGTGCACAGAAAGTAGGCAAAAATATCTGCGAGTTATCTGTACTCTTAAGCAATTTGTTTGTGTGCCACCACAAATATCCTTAAATGAACTAACATTACAGACGTATCCATTTACATTCGAAAACATCACGTTACCACCATGTCAGTACAAAATATTTTTAAATTAAGATTATTTAGAGCAATCGTAGGGTAGGCAGTCTTTTTGTGTAGGACCCTCTGAATAATCTTATTACAGTTTTTAAATGCAAATTAATATGTCTATAGAATCTGCTAACTTATGGATATTTAAAATGGTATACTATACATATAATAGGTTAGACAAGTCGAATACGTTTATTTACCTACCCTCTGTGCACGCCACTGTCAACGTATATGGTTAAAGTTCGTGCTCGCACGTACTGGAATAATAAATAATAATAATACCTGTGCGGGCGAGGGAACGTGTACGGAGGCGACGGATCGTGGCCTCACGTGGTTGGCGAGGTGGCAGAGCACTACGCCGTCCGCTAGAACCACCGACAACTGCTCAGGTAGCGACATCTTCAGACGACTCTCGATAATCTGACGACACAAATAATAATTATATGACCGTACCATACTATGAAATTGTATGAAGCAACGCCACGACCGTCGCGTATCCGGCCGTCAAAATTCTGAAAAAGGTCTTCTGCAAGGCGCCGCCAAAATATAAATAATACTGTATGAATAATGTCTCTGTGTGCAATTAGAGCTGTTTGTTAAGGGGGTAACATGCGCCAATGACCTTGAGAATCTGGCCGCTCCGGCCGAGAGTTGTCATCGTAGAGGGCGCTACCAGCAAATATGAATATTACATTTGAAAAATCATAGACTAAAAATATGCAGATGTGTCGAACGGAGTTTAGTTAATTTTGCCTATTCCGTTATAGAATGAAATGATGCAGTTTAATAACGGTACCTAACCCACTGTTTTATATCTTGATTTATACCTTGGCGTGCCACCTAATTACAATCTGACAACCCAATCACTTACAATGGTAACTTAGTTGACGTGTTGCATCAGGATACGGATTATTGCATTTCATATTCCAAACTTCTTTCATATTCAAAATCTGTATTCTACGCAAATAAATGATTCTTATTCATATCAAAGTTTCAGTCCGTCTATTATAGTGAGACTTATACATACTTCTATTCTATTGTTCGTGTTCAGCGGATTTTTTGTGTGTCTGAAGTTAGGGTTGACGAACCATTGCGCAAGTACAGTTGTGAGTTCTGAATACATAAACATAAAAATAGCTACTGCGCAGCGTCTTGCCGTGATTACTGTAAGCGTACTTGAAATGAAACTATGCACATAGTTCTAAGGTTTCTGTTCTGCAAGTCAAAACGAAAGCGTTTAACAGAGCCTTCAAAATATAGTTTTTTTTTCTTAAAAAGGGACCTTTTTAACATATTTCCTAAATTAGTTTCAAATTCTCTAACTAATAAACATCCATCTGATATTTGAGCTTTTTGATCCCTGGAAAAATGAACTGAAACCAAATTGATGATTGATTGCGATGTTTGAGTATGATAAAGAGAGTGACTTAAGATGCTGCAATGTATGCCAGTGGCCCTGATGAGATGCTAGCGGTATTATTAAAGAAGCGTGTAACTGTAATGTTTCCTATTCTAATGCGTATATTCTCTAGAAGAGCGGCACAAGTACCCGAATCTTGGAAGCTTGCTAGCTTCCAACCTTACTCAAGACCAGATACCCAACGTCGACCCAAGTCGTGCAGACCCAAAAATCATAAATTATTTTTATTGCGACAATTAGTTCCGTGATAAGAATAATAGCACCATTTGCACCCAGCGTCTTTTTATTAGATTACCTACCACCTATCTGCGATCCCCAACCGCCTGCCAGGCGTGGGGATTATGGCAACCCCTCCCCTCTAAGGGAGAGAGCGCCTTTTTTCAACAGTGGACGTTTTGGCTGCTGATGATGATGTAGATGAGTTCCGTGATCGACTCCGTATTGGTCATCGAACTGAAACTATGATAAGATACTTAACTTTTTCCATAATTAAGTACAGGTAAAAACGACCCAGACCCAAGACAAACAGATTATGTTCACGCACATGAATGTTTGTCCTGTGTGGGAATCGACCCCAAGACCTTAAGGTCAGCGGCCATGGTAGCAAACTACAAAATCAACGGACCAGTGTTGTTATTCAATATATGTGGCAGCGAAAGGAATCCGTAGCACTGTTTGTTTGAACGCACGAATTCAGTAATAGTCTTTTTTAGTGTAACGTCATATTATGTACTATCGCGGACACGAACGCTATACTATTTTTCAATCAAAATAGTTTTTGATTGAAAACTGGTATAGCGTTCGTGTCCGTGATCCGGGCGACGACGACGTTCCGGGCGCTTACCCCGCCCGCATGTATTTTGGGCTGGCACGTGCAAGCGATTGTCATCCTCAAGGTGGTACACCGTTGGTGACCGCGAAAGTACGTAACGTAACTTCATCTTGAGTTCTGTACCCATCGCGGGGTTTGAATTACGCGGAGCATTTGACATTTTATTTTATTTTATTTATTCTTCAGCACACTTAGATATTTAATTTACATTGATTCTAATAAGCAATCTGGTTTTAGAGTAAGTAACATTTAACGCGGTGGTATTTTTTCTCGTGCCTGCCAACAACACCAACAGTTTATTGTTACGCAACTTAGTTAAGTAACAAGGTATTACCTGTTAGTAATCGAAGCACCCACCCATAGAAAAGTCTCTTCCTGTCCCTGTCATCCAAAACTATAATTATAGCCTTTTGGTCCGATAGTTTTTTTGCCAGCTACAGTGACCTTCTACTTATGTTACATAGCGGAAGAAATCTAAGATTAAAGTGGCGCCACATAGATAGCACACGAGTACCCTTCCAACTTAACCATCCAGATGTCTCAAAAGACGAGCAACTGTCCAATGCAACTGTCCGTAGGTAAGCGTGTCGCTCACCACCAAGCCAACCACCCAGGTACTCGACTCGTTGCTAAGTTGGAAAAACCAACATGATAGTAATAATAACACCGTTCATGTTTTGACAAAAAAAAACATAATGTAAAGGATATCGTAATGTATGTCATTTTGTCGACCTACACAGTATTAAATACGATTTCAATTAGTAAGATCATATATGACTCTGATACGCTTTAAAAGTTAGGCATAATACTCGGCAACGATACTTTCGCATATTCTATGATGAACCAAAAATATGGTATTACTATAAAAATATCTTGAATTAAATATAGAAGTATAGAATTCATTTGAAATTATTTATAATGTTATAATTATACCATATGTAACATATCTTAATTAAAAACATGTTCAAAATCATTTAAATTAAATTCGTCTTGTCAAAAAAAATTCGAGCACGTCCACCCTCCATAACAGTCCACGAAAGACTGATGGAAGGCGATCGCGGGGGCGCTGCAAGGGGAAATGCATCGCGTACGTGGTTTTTCTATAATTTCTTGTAAAACATGAATGAAATTAAGAAATGTAATCAATACAAATTGTAGAATAGGTTATTATGCTTTTTATAGTCCAAGTTTGACGTCTATCCGATGAACGGATATTGAACGCTAACACAATTCATATCCAACGTAGTACATTTTTTAAATACATATTGCTTGAAAACATTATATTTAATCCAATATCTAATCAATAAAACTGTTTGCTGAAGATCTGAGGTATAAGTACATATAATTTTCATAGCCAATGCAGTAGCGGATTGATCCATCGAACTCTTTAAACTAAGGCTATTTTTGCCATTTTACCGTTGTTACCCCCTTAATGTGAAAGTTATAAAATCAAATTGATATTCTGCCGCAAAGCAAAAACGTGTGTGTAAACTTTATTGTGTTCCATGGTAGCTGGTAAAATTACCGGGCACAAAAGACACATTATCTAATGTTTTAAAGGTCGGCAACGCGCTAGTGATTCTTCTAGTGTTGCTAGCGTGTATAGGCTGCGGTGACTGCTTACCATCAGGCGGGCAACATGCTTGCTTGCCACCTTGATAGTATAAGATAAATCTTACTTTCATGTAGGTTGTTTAGTTTCAGTTCTAATTTAGTAACAGTAAAATACATGAAAACCCTGATAGGGCACAGTAAAATAACTAGTACACTCACCGTTCTCAACTGTAGCAACAAATCGGACTCTTCCTTCTGCTTATCAAACTCCCTCTTCATAGTGAAGCTCAACTTATCCGGCGGCGCGTCCTTATTCCACGCAATCTTCCCCGTCGGCTTCGGCGCAGCACCTTTCAAATACGACACGCTGGTCGTTAGGAGCTTCGCATCACCGTTAACCTGCCTCGGTATACTCGACTTGCCTAAACTATAACCTATACTATTGGTTGGGGATTTCGATGGTGATGTCGGTTTAGAGTAAGTTTCCGTTTGACCGTTGACACGGGCGTACTCGGCGTTCCCATTCACAGTCGAGTATACCTTGTTCACGTTTCTAGGGGCAACCTTCTGCACTGGTCTTTTGTTCTCCTCCTTCTCTGGGGTCCCGTTACCGTTTTGGTATCTTCTGGGCGTCGAATGCAGGAGGGGGGAGTTTGGCACTTGGGATGTGTTAGGTGAGGTAGTTAATGTGGAGTTGGAAGATGCTGTTTTGTATAGAGGGGATACGTTACTGTAGCCGTTGATCGGGGATTGGGACTTCTGGTGGACGGGGCTCTGGGAGTGCGGCGAGGAATCCAGTTCCGGGGAGGGCTGGTCGGTGCGGGGCCGGTATATGTCTTGTTGGCGTTGTTGTCTTAAGGCTTCTTTGTATTGTCTGAAAAATAAAATACAATCAGATTTGCTGTTAACACTAGAATTGCAGGTTTAATATCACATAGATTTCGTGGTTAGAATAAATTTAGGCTATCAACGGCCGGTGATTCCGATCTGCGCCATGTTCAACACGCGAACCGCATAAGCGCGATCACGCATCGACCGCCGCCGCGCCGACGGATTAAAAGGTAGTTAGATATTCTCAGAGATTTATTTTTTAAATTATTACTTCCAGTATATCAATTCTTTAGCAGTCTACGTGAAGAGAAATATTTATCAAAAAAAAATATCGCACATAATCCCTGAAAATAATAGTTGTATCTTTTATGGCCATATACCAGCAAGATAATATGATTAAAGTGGTGAGTAATGGTATTTATATTTCTTAAAACGTAATTATTAATGAAACAGAATATTACAAAATAGTATATTACACATTTTAAATATTACCCAGATTTACTTCAGATAAGAGACACCAAAGGCAGCCGATATCGGTCGACGATAAAACCATGTTACTATGTAGAAAGTCCAACTTTAAATGGTATTTCCTGGACATCAATTAAGCAGTTTCATTCAGATGTCCAAAACAGCTTTTTACTATCATAACTATCATATTACTATTATCATAGCTAAAATAAGATATTTAATCATAACTGAATCCATTAATTCCCACCTACACAACCTACCATTAAAAATCCTTACTAACTATAAATCACAGGTATTGGAGAAAGTATTAGCACATATTATTAAAGTAAACACAAAGACTAAAAATGCTAGGGTACTTGAGTTCTCACTTCCGTTGTATAACGCATAAAACATCGCAGGTTATTTGCGGTGTGTAAATACCAATTATTATGTTATTCTGCCATTTGAATGCTCTTCAAACATTACGTGGGTGAGTGCGAAACCCGTCCTTAGTGATTACTACTTTCACGTTATCTCCTTTGTTATTACAGACTGACATTACGAAAATTGTTATGGAAAAAAAAACGACTCGGTTTTTTTATTTTGTGTTATTTAAATATTTTCATATAGAATCCTTTCATTTATTTCTCTTGCTCTGCCATCAGTTCGTGCTGGCAATAAATGTGTTTTAAATAGATAAACGATAGGCGTCCGTCTGCACGGCTCATGAAATTTAACGAACAGGTCAAAGTAGTAAAAGTCAATTTGATATCTTTATTATCTCGATCTGAATAGTACCTTTCAGAAAATAAAATATCAACCTTACGAGAAGCTGCCGGATATAATTACCTATCAATCATCGGTATTAGCCAACTTCAAAATAAGGAGAATATTCTCAATGCGTTTCTATACATTTTTGTAGCGTTGTCTTCGTTATTTATACAGTGGCTGGCATAAGCTTAGCCGCCAACAGACAAATCGTTAAGATTCATGTATTTACTTGAGACTATGTAATTTAATTTTTCTCAACAAATCTCTTCGATAAAGCTGAGAGGATCAAATGCCAATGTTTATCTTTACACACCCTTATCCACAATAACTTACGGCCGAAATGATCTGACACAAAAATCTAACGGATTCAAAAATTTAAGTATTTTAGTTTTTTTTCTATATTTTTTTTTTATTAAGTGGTAGCTATAATTCACAGAATGTTTTTTTGACACGTTGTACATATATGTATTAGTAAGAAAAATATATTCGATAGTATTAATATAAATATTTACTTAGATTAATTAATAATATATTCATGCGATCACCAAAATTGCCTACAAAATCTATGTGATATATAACCTCGTTAGCAGTGACGTGCACAGAGGGTAGGCAAAGAAAAAAACATTCTGCTTGGTTAACCTATTATATGTATATTAGTATACCATTTCAAATATCCATAAATTTGGAGATTCTATAGACATATTAATTTGCATTTAAAAACTGTAATAAGATTATTCAGAGGGTCCACACAAAAAGACTTTGCCTACCCTACGATTTCTCTAAATAATCTTAATTTAAAAATATCTTGCACTGACATGGTATTAACGTTATGTTTTTAACTGTAAATGGATACGTCTGTAATGTTAGTTAAGGATATTTGTGGTGGCACACTAACAAATAGCTAGAGTACAGATAACTCGCAGATATTTTTGCCCACTTTCTGTGCACGCCACTGCTCGTTAGTAGATAAAACCAGTGCATGTATGTCCATGAACGGTGGTGCATATGTATGATTGTACCTGTAGGTTTGTTGGTGGGCTAATTTACTCTTATCATCGCCATTGGACAGGGTCCCATCGGGTGATATACGGACGCTGAAAGGGACAACACCGGGGTTAATAAAAGGCGGAGAAAAAAAAATATGTAGGAGTGGATGAAGATGGTCGTGGAATAATACTTCTATAATGTTTACCTCTGTTTCGGCCAATGTGGAAAATAAAAAAAATAAGAAAAAAATTATATATAGTTTTATGACTATTAGTATAAAATAAATAACCCATAAATTATACAAAAATTATTCATTCTAAATAAATTCTACTGGAACCCCATTCATTAGTTATAAAAAAAAACTAATCCATTTTTCGACCATTGAACAGTAATTTTTTTTTGTAAACGCACATTCATTCCTATTTGTGTAGTACCACAAGATCATCAAACTGAATAAATATTCGCATTGATAAATCGCGGGTCAATAACCTCAGTAACGATCCAACAAATTAGCATTCAAAGGTCAATTAAAAATCTCACGACGACTGTCTGTGGTACAATGATAAAAACTAATTTAAAGCAACCCATATGTTGTAACTTGATAGTAAAAACTTACCCGGATAGCAGCGGAGTGAGGGGCGCTAGTGGTGTCTCGCTAGACAAAGACTGCGCCCTGGATAATGCTGCCCCCGGAGACAAGGTCGACGGCGTACTTGGAGTTGATCGACCTGACCCACCCCCGCCACCAGCCTCGCCACCTCCTGGGAATATAACAACACCATAACTCCAGTTCTTATCTTAACTAAGCTTATTGTTTAATCATGGGACATCGGTAAAGCAATTGCCATTCTAATCTATTGTCTTTTTGCCCGAATGCCCCAGAAGGAGGTTTATGTTTTAAGAGAGTATGTATGTAAGAATGTATGTATGTATATTTCTTTGGCACGGCCTACAGCCTGGAAGGCTAGATGGACTGTGGCTTATAATATGTCGTTAGATTCATCTTACTTGTGGGAGTGACATAGGCTATATATTATGTCAAAAAAATTAAAATGGTAGGCCTCCAGCCGCCATTTTGTATTTTTTTACATCCAAAAACATCAATATGGAGACGAGTTCAAATATATTTAAACATATGTATACGTTTTATGTACATATGTATAAAGTAATTAAAGTCCATTTTGTTTTTTCGCAATTGTGCTTTTTGTGCTTTTATATAATTTATACTTGTTAGTTTGACATACTGTTAAGAATATAATATTTTGGATCGGCATTCAACCGGAATATAAGAAAGAATGCATAATCGCGTGAGAAGGATGGTTTCGCGCTGGTTACCGCAAAATTTCACTCAGTTATAGCTAGCAATTTGGAAAACGCAACAAAAGAAATTTAATTTGTGATGGATAGAACTGATGTGGTGATTAATGTATAAATACAATTATTATTGCATCATCATATTGATTCAATAACAAATTTTATCAGGATTCTCTGAAGGCTATCAAACATTTAAAATGTAATCGCTTTATGATCAAGATAACACATTACTGTCCAATGCATATCAATCGACCAAAGAAAAGCATCTAGGTACCACGCGCAAGTGATGACAATTTATTACTTATCTATCTCCAAATATTTATGGTGTCTCATATCAACGTTCCTATAGTTCTTATTTCCGGCCGTGGAAGTTTTATGGAGCCATTCGTATTTTACGGCGACCGGCCAATTGTGGACGTGAACGTAAATGGTCGGTTAACGTTACGTAGGTAGGTACACGGCGAATGAATAACATTCATTTTCCATGAGGTGTATAGGCCGATCGGATGGAGTCGAAATAGTTTAATTAGGTAATCAAAATATCATGAATCTTACTTTATCTTTAGCTTACTTTAGTGCCAAAACATTACCAAATTTCTTTTTTATTTATTTATCACTGTTCGTCCCCGATGGCCATTAGAGTTTCCCAGGCTAAGGGTCCTTCAATAGATATCCGGGGCACTGTGTGGGGTAGCCAGGGTAGGTGGAATTCTTACCCACTAAAACCCCAGCGGCTGTCGCATCAGCACATGATAGGGGAGACCTGGGCAATCCGGTGGGATCTGTACTCTTCTAATTAGTTTCAGAACTTCACTGTTTTATGTGTTCTGATTTGGATGCACTTTTGGTATCCTCTGTTGGCTACTTAGAGGAGATACCACTGGAGAGAGCATGAAGCGCTAACCCCCTCTGCCAAATTTTTGGTCATATGGTCAGGTCATTCTTTATTTGTGTGCGTGTATTTTTGAATGTGTTGCGAGTTTACTATAGTGTGGGTATGCGTGAAAGTGTATCTGTGTGTGTTTACTTCGCCTCCCGCACCCCGCAAAAGTGCCACGAAAAATTTGTTCGGGGAATCGACGCGATACTAGCTCCTTTGGTACTTTCTCTGAGGTTGGCTATGATGTGTTACATAATATTTTGATTTATCCATGTAATGTACTTTGCTGTTTGGATACCTTAATAAATAAAAATAAAATCTGCACCAGGTACCCCTCAGTGCATTGCACTTCGCACCCCGGGAACCTGTCACTGTGGTCACGGGGACGGGGGTCGCAACCCCACCGCCGTCCTGCTCGGAGTCGCCGCCGTACTCGATAGACGTTTATGGCCCACACCCATTTTTTGTACGATAGGAAACCTTCAAAAGGTACTTCGAAAGGTAGCCGGTCTCCGTAGGGGCGAAGGCCGGTTATACATACATAAAATCACGGCTTTTTCCCGTAGGGGTAGGCAGAGCCCAAGGGCCGCTTTTCGCCTCCATGAGAAACGAGACGTGATGGGTGGCGAACCACATCGCCGCCATTTTGGTTAATTAATTTATTTATATGATTGACCATTGCGTTCTCACGAATAAGGAGGGAAAGGGAAAGATAGGTGTTGTGAAAAGGAAGATTGGCAAGTTAGAGTGGGAAATAGGAAAAGTAGGATATTACCGCCCAGGAGGGCAAGGGATAGGACAGTAATAGCTAGGGAAGCCGGGGTCGCATACCCGTATACTATACCACAACTACCGGACAGGTAAGTTGGGATGAGTACCCCATGACCCCTTCGGGGTGTGGGCCCTTTGAGCGTCCATTGAGTACGGCGGCGACTCCGAGGAGGACGGCGGCGGGGCTGCGACCCCCGTCCCCGTGAGCACCGTGACTGGTTCCCGGGGGGCTACAATGTGCCCCCCGGCGGCGGGCTCAAAGGCAAGGTACTGAGGGGCCCCTGGTGCAGATCCCACCGGAGAGCCCTGGGGTCCCCCCTCTCATGTGCCGATGCGACAGCCGCGGGGGTTTTAGTGGGTAAGAATCCCACATACCCCGGTCGAGCCCCACAGCTCCCGGGAACCTTTAGAAGATTTCCCCCGCGTCATAAAAAAAAAAAAGAGTACCCCATGACCGGGTTATGAGGGCTTAATAACCACTAGAACCTCCCCGGTGGCCTTTATCGACGCTATGGAGACTCTAGGCTCTCAGTTTGAACCTCACCAGAGTAGGGCCAACACTCTAAGACGTCCACCGACTATAAAGATATAAAACGGCCTTTGTCTTAGTGGTGGAAACCTTCAAAAGGTCCCCGGGAGCTGTGGGGCCCGATCGGTGTATGTGGGATTCTTATCCACTAAAAACCCTGCGGCTGTAGCATCGGCACATGAGAGGGACCCCCGGGCTCTCCACCAGGGGCTCATCAGTGCCTTTGAGCCAGCCGCCGGGGGGCGCATTGTAGCCCCCCGGGAACCTGTCACGGTACTCACGGGGACGGAGGTCGCAACCCCGCCACCATTCTCTTCGGGAGTCACCACCGTACTCAATGGACGTCCTGGAGACCACACCCCGAACGTCCAGCGACTCCGAAGTATATAAAACAGCCTTATAACACGTCTGTTCAACTCACCGTCATTAGACCATCTCTTGTCGACACCATCAGTGCTGTACCCACTATCGACCACGTGCCTCGGCTTGTGCCTGAGACAGTCTATGGTCGCGTTGCCGGATGTAATCTGATGTGTCGATTGATTCGGCGATATGTAAGAGTTGTGCTTCGTGGACCGCCTAGTATCGTCCAATCTTCTGTGCGAGGGCAATGTGTCTTTGTTCGCCATGTTTTCTAAGTATTTGAATATGTGCACGCGCCCGCGCATGCATACCTGGAAATGGGGATGATGACGGTGTAAAAAAAAGAACTAATTTGTCCATCAGTTAGATAATCAAAAAATATTGAACACACAATATTGGTTTGTATTACAAAACAATAGAACTTCCAAAGATATAAAACGTCAAAGTTCGGGAGTGGGGGCTCGTGACGCCACGCCTCAGTAAAAATTGTATACAGGCGTAACGTCACGCGGAATTTCAACGCACTATATCTTCGTCATTTTTTGTATAATTGACAAAAGAAAAATACGTGTCCAATATTTTTTGATAATCTAAACGACGGACTAAATATAACTTTTTAGTCATCTAGCCTATTGTTGAAGGGATTGGAACAATCTGTAAATAGTATAAAACAATCGCTAATCATGTACGAAACGTCTTGTGAGATTGTTACTAGCTTTCGGTGAAGGAAAATATCGTGAGGAAACCTGCATGTCTGAGAAAGCCTAACTAGCTTTCGAATGACGTGTGAAACCCGCCAACCCGCACTTGGCCAGCGTGGTGGACTATGGCCTAAGCCCCCTCTATGGAGGGGAGGCCCGTGCCCAACAGTGGGACATAAACAAGGGCTGGTATTATTAATCGCTATTCTGTATTTGTCCGTTTATTTGATAAAGAAAAGAAAGAAAAAAAATTACCATAATTAACAAAAAATATTTTAGTAGGTTTATGTGTACAGCAAGTCGGGTATGGGGTCATCATCATAAGGGTCGCTTATGATTCCGAACTCGAAATTATTTTTCGTTTATCAATAAAGAAACTATCTAATAAGTCTATGTAGTACTTCCTACCTTTTTTTTATTTTTATTAGTACTTCCTACCTATCCTATCTTAATACTTGTAATCAAACTAGGTAAGTAAGTTTTATTATGATTGTATTATACATATTATTAATATTTATTAAAAGTATAACTAAATCAAACAATAATTAATAGCGGAAATTATAACTAGTTATTGATGTTTATTTTCCTTTTACGTTTATTATTATTGTTCATAACTTCCTTAAATGGAATAGACGTGTTATCAGACCGAATGCGAATGAACTGATGTTAATAGCCGCGTCCACACAGGCCGCACGAGTTCCCGCGGCAGCCTCACGAGCCAAATGTGTGGTCGGTGTGGACGTGCCTCGAGGTTGTTCGGGCGCAGTGCCTCGGTGTGCACTGTTCGTTTGGTGTGGACGGTGTTTTTTTTTTGGCTCGCGAGCCAGCTTTTACGGAAGACAGAAGATATTAACGCAACTGTCCATTTCATCGCCTAATGACTCAGTCTGACTCGTGAGCCATGGTTCGGGGTTTCCGGGAAACTGCCACGCGAGCCAAACAGCGCGGCAGCCGCGCGAGCCCGTGCGGTTGTTGTGGATGCAGCTAATAGGTATCAAATCAAATCAAATGTTTATTTGCTAAACCAAGTGTGTACAATGCTGTTGTTTTATACAATGTTTTTCTTTTAACTTGGTAGCCTTTTCCAGGCATTGCAAATTATATAAGATTAAAATATTTATTTGGCATGCAAAATTAAAAAAATATAATAAGTAGTAAAATTCCTTAAAAGTAAAAAAAAAGTCCATATTAAATGTAGTTTCTATTGAAAAGTAATTTTATATGGGTTTCCATAGTAAATTAATTAATTAAATGAGAAAAACAACATGAGTCATGCCCATTTACTTTTTCGTTATTACTCTTTAGTTACGTTTTATTTCTACTTCCATGTAATTTCTAAATGCATTTGTTAAATCATAACATGAGCAAGCCTAGCTTCTTTCAGATTGGTTGTTGGTCTGGCGTCTCAATCATATCTTTGAATGTGAAAATCAGTTAAAACCGGTTTCATTTTTCAACTACTTTTTCGTAACACAAATTATTACCAGCAGTTTTTCACAATGTGGAGAGCCTTGATTTATTTTTCTTATTATAATACCTGTGGTACGAACATAGAAGCGTATGTATATAATTGCAGTTTCATGGTATAACATACTGTTAACTTTTTAGAATCCTGTTTTGTCTAATCCTTATTAGAATTTCGTTACATTTTCTATGAATTTCGTAACGTTACGAAAAAGTAAATTATAAAGCTGAGTGTATACAGTTACAACCTAATTATGCATAGTAACATTCATTGCCAACATGAAATAAATACATTTATGCTGAAAATAATAATGCGATAGAAAATAACACTAAACCTGAACGTAATTATATAAATAATGAGAATGTCATGGATATTGAAGATACTAATACAATCTACAGCAAAATACGTGGTCTATTCTTAAAGAAGAAACACTGGTTAATTATATTACATTTTTGTTTAATTCTTTAAAAGAACAGATCTTGCTGTTTCTTAAATTTGGATAGCTTTTTTTTATAATAACATGAATAAATTAATACTTCCTTGTTGTATTTTAAATGTTCCAAAAGACATGAGAAAATATATATATAGGTAAATATTACAAAAATAAATAAGAAGATAGGTACTTATGAAAAATCAAGAATATTCCATTAAATAAATTATGTTTCGCCATCATGTAACAAGCCTTACATTTACTATTTAGTTACATCTTAGACTATTTCGTAACAATATTTCGTAACAACTATTTCGTTACGTACATTAATTTTGAGAAATACTCATAAACTAGATGATCGCCGCATTGATTATATGTATAGTTATTTAGTACCTATTTTATATCTCAAAATATTCCGCAATCGAATAAAAACAGTTCTTAATCAAATATTCTTTCAATTGTTTTTCAAAATGTTTTATTGCAGTTTGGTTTTTTATTTCGTTAGGTAATTTATTAAATATTTTGATCGCCATGTAACAGGGGCTATTAAAAAGCATGTTAATTCTCGATTGGCGTAGATGTAGTTTGTCTTTATTACGTGTGTTTCGAGTGTGTGTTTCATTGGTATATCTAACATGTAGTTTTCAATCAAAACATTTAAACTATTTACATTTAACATAATATTAAATTTATTAACATTTTAAGTAATGCAGATATTGAATCAAAATGGAGAAAATAAACTTAAAATAGTGAAATAATAAAAAATACAACGCTGCCAGAGTTTATATTGCTCCTTTTTTAAAATTGGTTGAAAATACTTACTGTGGTGGGTGGTGATACAAGTGGGTTGTTATCCAGATTGAGCGTCACTAGTGTGTTCATATTGCGAAGTTCGAGTGGCAGAGACGAGATGCAGTTGCAGCTGACGTCCAAGTGCTCTAATCGGAGGTACGTGATCTCTGTAACGAGATAAAAATCATTGCATATACCTGAACGAGTTCAATACTATAGCAAGATCTCCTAACAAATTATTTATTAGTATTTCATGTGGTATGGTAGCGAGGAGTATTACGTCTGTGGCTAAAAATATAGATATCTGTAACACGGATGTCGTTAGTAGTGTTTTTGTGTCAGAAGTAAACGATAGAGGCAGTATTGGGAAGTCTCTAGCTAGACCTTTTTCGGTAGATGTTGAAGGAAGACAGCGCTAGCGTAGTTATATTCGACAAAATTCCAACAATTGATGCAGATAACAAAAAAAAAGACAACAAAACGTCGGGCCTGGACCTGTTGGTCTAGTGGTTAGACACCCTGGCCGCTACCCAATAGGTCGAGGTTCTAGTTTGTGATTGGATTATAATGTTGATTGTCTATAAAAAATAAATTCTTCCCATCATAAGGCAACTAATTTTAATTTAATATTTATTACAAATTCGTTGAGCGATAGAGACACGCTAGCGAGTATAAGAGAAAACACCAGAAATATTTGCGCAGATCAAAGTAACGTTAAATATACAAGGCGGAACGCATTAAACTGGATCCAGCCACTTAGTGGTATAGCTTTCTGCATATAAATAAACGAATGCCACTCACGCTACGAGAACAGCCCCAGCTGAAAACCAACGTCCCCAGACACATGCAATTCTTAATTGGCCAATGCACACATTTGATGCCAAGCCAATTTGAGTAAACTTAATTAGATAATTTTACAGATCACGAAGCAATTCTTGTTAAAATTGAAACAGATTTCTTGTGAAAAGCACCAAACCGCATTGAGCCAGTATTTTGGTGGATTATAGCATATACTGAACTCTCTCATCTGTTATGATAGAAGAAAGAAGGCTTGCTCGGCAGTGAGATGGAAAATAAAAGTTTACTTATTTCGTTGCTATCATTAAAATACAATAGGCATGATGACTGCAACACCATACCAATAAATCTGTGATTTTAAATATTAGAACAGATTGCACTGATTCCAAAAATGCATCTCATTTTCATAATAATAAAGAGATTTTCGTGATATTTAAGCAAATAAATTACTCAAATAGAGCTAATCGCCATTTTGTAATAAACGTTGATCAGAGTGAATGACGTCAATCCTGTGTAAATAAACAACTGTCAAACTGTCATCTCAACTTTTTCTTTCATACAATGATTCACTTTTATAGCTAGACAGATCTTTATTTACACCTTAGTGACGTCACAAAATGGCGCCATGCACCGGCCATCGTTTTGGAATGAAATTCAAACTCTATTTTAAAAATTGAAAGTATTGCTGTTAATTGAAAATTTAATACAAAAATATTATTATTTTCGGCAATAGTAGGTAAGTACATTATAGAGTATTCTTTCAAAATTAGTCATCATGGCTATTGGAAAATAATCAGAAGGTGTTGTAATAACATAATTTTGGAAATCAGGCATAGATCATTTGGAGAGCTAATATTTGCAGAGCATGGTTAAGTAGATTTAGTCCAATAATAACATGGCCATGTGTTTAGTGAGCATAACGTTATGCAGTTCTTTCGACGCAAGTAATTATGATAGCGTGCTGAAGATATCTATTGCTAGTTAGTCGTATTCACGCCTTAATTTATAGCTAGACTGTTAAATAAAATAGGTCACACTACTGAACCACCACTTTTTTGCATAAAAGTAAACAATTTATTTAAAATTGAATATGAAGAGCCTAAAGTGCCTATTATGGGTAAACTATGATTCGAAACCGTTATGAAACTGGAATCATCGATAGTAATGCTAGAAACGGATACCTATGCAGACCCTGGGGATAAAACGTAAATAAATTGCTTTCATAAATAAACTCACGTAAAGGCAACAACCCAAGCTGGTTATTGCTGAGATCCAACGCCCTGAGACCCGCACAGTCTCCGAGGGCCATTGGCACTTGCGTCAACCTGTTGTTGGAAGCGTCTAGCTCCGCTAATGACGTCATCCTGCCTATCTCCTTCGGCAGTGTCGACAGCATATTGTCTGGGACTAGTAAGACTTGCAGCGGCATCTGGCATACTTCACGTGGAAGCTCCGTGAGCTGGTTTGAACTGTGAACAAATGAAATTGCAATATGATTATATGAGTTAATGAGCACGGATCATGTATTAGGATAGAAGTATCATAGATCGCATTTACAGAAAATATTGAAACACTAGCTGACCCGTGCAGCTCCGCCCGCGCTTTTATTACATTTTGCTCCCCTTTTCTCCCTCCTCCCTAGATTTATCTCTCTCCATATCTCTATCTCTTATAAAAAAATCTAATTATATGCTCTTTCTCTCCTCTCTCTTTCCCCCTCCTGCTTCGGTTTCCGTCACACTCCCCCTCTTCCTCTCCCTGTTGTCCCCTTTCTGAACCCTCTCCCCCTCTCTCTTCTACGAACTTGCTCCTTCTCACTCCCCCCTTACTCCACCTAACTCCCCCGATCCCTCACCCCATCACCCCCTCCTCGAATCCCCTCTCCCTCTTTCTCCTCTCTTGCACATTCCCCTCGTTCTATAGAACCAGAGGAGGGTGCAAGAGGATATATATATCCTCGTCAATCATGGTATCAGCGGCATTAAATATACTTTATGACCTATTCTCAGACCTCCCCGATATACACACAAAATTTCATACATATCGGTTCACCTATCTATTTAATGACCTTTCCTTATGTAAATTAACCTTAACCTAGCGGTATGAAATATACTGTATAACCTATTCTCAGACCTACCCGATATGCACACTTTCATACAAATCGGTTCACCCATCTATTTAATGACCTTACCTAACGTTGCTTAACCTTAACCTACCGGGATAAAAAGTATCCTATGTCCGTTTCCTGGTTCTAAGCTACCTCCCCACCAATTTTCAGCCGAATCGGTTAGGCCGTTCTTGAGTTATAAATAGTGTAACTAACACGACTTTCTTTGATATAATATATAGATTAAAGTTCTATAGTAAAGTTCTATATGTTCAATTTCACCGATAGATGGCGCTGTTCATAATGTAAATCACGCTAACATCGTAAATTACTGTCTAATGATATTCGATAATGAAAGTTATAGGTTTTTCACATCTTTTATTGTTGCGACTGTAATACAATACCTATCTATACACTACCTGGACTTGGGGAGTTTCATTAAAATTTCATGAACCCCCCCCCCTCCTGAGCCCTGACCTTGAAGCGTTTTTTGGGAGCGCTGTTCATTGTGTGTAGTGTGAACATTTTATTGCGTTAGATCATTTCAAGTCATTTTAGGTCTTTTACCTAAGTAAAAATTTAGCAATTTCGTATTCTCAATTTCTACCTACCTATACAAATCCTACCTATACAAATGTAGCCTTGGTGGTGCAGCGGACCTAACCGCTGGCTTTTAATGAAATGGTATTTTTCCCTTGCCTATTTCTTTCCTAATCTAGTTTGAACTCGCTCGGGATTTACAGATTTTAACTTTTCAAAGATATAATGTCATATTGCTATCAGCAAAGTACTTAGAACAATACAGAAATCTAATGAAAATGTCCTGGGTGTACCGGACCGGCTTACCCCTTACGAAAATTGACCTTTCGCCAATGCCATATCTTATGCAAACTAAATGTCTGCTCAGTCCCTATTGTATATAGCGTAATAATACATATCTTAATGATTAACTGATCAGTCTATAATTACCCTATTCACATACAAAGGAAATTACGTGGTAATATGTGCAAGTAATGTTTCACTGCTTAGCCCCTATGAAACATAGCGTGATGTTTTATATACCAACTAACACCTTGACTTCTACACAACACATCAGTGAAAGTCCTATCAAAATCCATCCACGGGTTTTCAAATGATACCTGGACGAACAGAACGACAGACAGACAGACAGACAGACAATAATTCCAAAAAAAATTGTTTTAGCCTCTATGTCGATAGTATAGTACCCCCACATAGAAATTTTGGAAAAATATTCAATGTACAGAAAAAGTGCTCTTTGAGTTTTATTATAGTATAGATAATATGTTTAAGCTTCGAATTTGCATTTTATATTCGTTTCTTTAGCTACAAAAATAAAACCAATTCAGATAAAGCGAAAAGCTAACTGCAATTGATCAGTCATTGCCCTTGCTCATATCATCTCTAAAGTGCACAGTCAGACATTAATCAGAGTCAATGAACGATGATATAAAGAAATGCACCAAATCAATACGTCACTTAATAGCTATTTTTACCCCCATGGAACCTACTTTAGCAGAGGATCGCATGTAATTAGATAGGTCGACACATAAATCGCTCGTCGCTCCACCTAATAGTTGTCGGGAGTTCGTGCCAAGAAAGCTAGTAAACACTGGTATAAAATTGTTTAGTGTGGTAGCAAACTTCCTGTGCCTGTGCCTTACACAGTGCAACATAAAAATGCTTTCACACTCAACTTTATATGCACAGCGTGCGTTAATTGGGTCAGATAATATGAAGAGATTAGATTAATTTGTAAACATCATTATTTTGGGAACACCCACGCAGTTGATATTAGATAAAATTTTATGGATCAGTACATTGTTCCACCTGCAATATTATGTTCCAATTACAAATGCGATCTTACAGACATGTATTTAAGTATCACAACACAAGTAAGACTAGATTTATAAGTTCTATACGACATTCCCAATGATCCAGTTAAATTTCTCACTAAAGAGAATTCATTGCAGAAACAGAAAACCCTTCCCACACAGCATAGAAGAGATCAATTTCTATTCCTAATGTACTTTTTTGCCGTGTAGACACCTAGACATGTACCTTCAAATTGAATTCCAGCTATTCGAGGAATCAATATATCTGAGGTCAATACCCTCAGGATTGCCAATTACGGGAGATTGATAGATTAATGGCTAAAACACGTTCCAAAACGATACAATGGATGTGGCCTAAATCTAGTGGTAGATACTGCATCATGTCCACCCCAAATAGTTTAAGAGATCGTTGAACTTGGACTATCTAATACCCATTTTGCTAACGAAGGAAACTTAGATTTATTGTCATGATGATAAGGGTAACATTAAAGATAAGGATTATGCCTATATTACAATGAATCTCAATAGATTTCAGCGTATGTTTTTCGTAAAGTACGTGTCTACCGACGTTCTACAGAACTCGAGACGTTTCGAAATCTGCCCACGTTGGAAACCGCACATCTCAGTAAACGTTGCACACTTTATAATACATACTTTACTCATTACTTGAGCTATAGGTATCTCAAGTCAAACTATAAGTTTAAAACCTTTGTCTATTTGTGAAATCGTAGCTCTGAAACAATGCTCTGATTTGACTGTCGTTTTTATTTGGAAGCTATGGTTCTGGCTGACTTGCAGACCGTTATTAAAAGTTACTTCATATGTGCCTGACATTGGTCCAGTATAGTCTCGAGTTCTACTCTCCTCAGCACAATCCTGCCAATATGACACGACCGTTATCGGCAGCTCACCATAAATGGCGATGCAACAATTTCAACAGAAGCTTAAGATGGACGTTGTCATCCAGATGGAATGTAAACATGCTTCATATGAGTTTTTATATTGCATGTAAAAATACGGTAACAGCTCAGTGGGCGAACGCTTGCCTTGGAAACAAGGTGCGCAGATTCTAACCCCGTCTCGCACGTCTGATTACTTTAATGAATCGTGTGCGAATCGTCTTTATGGGATTGTTACTAGCTTTCGGTGAAGGAAAACATCGTGAGGAAACCTGCATGTCTGAGAAAGCCTAACTAGCTCTCGAATGACGTGTGAAGTCCGCCAACACGCACTTGGCCAGCGCGGCGGACTATGGCCTAAGACCCCTCATCTTGATGTGCGACATAAACAAGGGCTGGTATTATTATGTATAAAGGAGAAGTCCAACCATATATAAAATGTTTAAATAAAATATTTATGTATAGTAAGTTATCCATGATAATTAACTATGGCGTAGGTAACTTTTAGGGCGTGTCGCTGGACGATTGACTTGTGGGCCCTAGACCTCCATCGAGTGTAGCTGCAGGGGTTTTAGTGGGTTGGTGGTAACCCACAGCGGGTCCCCGGGATATTTTGAAGGTTTCCCCCGTGAGAGAAAAGTTTTAGGGCAGTTTAGGAATAGAAAACCTTGATTATTAATAAACCTTGGTTATTTGGTTGCAATCTAGTCTAGATTGCAATCAAGTCTAGATTGCAACCAAATAACGTAAAGTTGCTGTGAGAAACCCAATGCAGTGACTTATCGAGCACTGCCATACTCTATGAAAAAACGCTGTTCTGAGGGGCCTTCGCAGGGGAAACCCTTGGCTGCTAGTACAGCGATTCCTCTGATACTAGGTGTCGCGGGGAAGTGTGCTGGGCGTAAAAAGGGTGTAAATACAAAATAAAATTGCGAGAGGGAAAACAAAGAAAAAGGGTCAAGTCAAGGTCATGCGTGGTACATTACCGGCAAGTAGGTAAATTCTTCTTCACTGGATGGGTGGCTCTGCTGGTCTTCAGGCACACTAAACTAGAAGCACTTCACGGGTTCACAAAGTCACGATAGTAGTCTTTTCGGAGGCAGACACACGAATTAGCTTATTAAGGTGCGGCGGACACGTCCGATCCACGCAATGGTCAGTCAGCAGTACGGGGCAAGGGGAAAAAAGGGACAGCACCAGTTAAATATGAATATTTGAGGGTACGGAGAAAACTATCTGGCAGGCCGTTGCATTTTCTACCTACATACTAAATTATAAAGCAAACACTAGGTTCTTGTATTATTTAGCTAGGGCTTTTAAGAATCCATAAATTAATCACCGCTTATCATCAGGTGGAATTTCTGTAAAAACACGAACTCAATTAAAATAAATAGAAGGACAATCAACAGACTGTAACGCCACGAGCCGTGAATAAAGTTTTGATGGTATGCTAAATATTGTAAACTTAATTAAATTTGGAGATAGCCTTCGACCATAAAAACAGCGAAGGGCGCGAACAGCGCTGCGATTTGGGAATATCTGAATCGAGAATTAGTACCCCAATTACGTATTCTCATTTATGTAATTCTTACACCATTATATAAAATTACTTCTTAGATTAGAACAAGCTCCAAAATGTATTTAAAGCGAGGATTCTATTTTTGTTTAAATCCAGAGTCTTATCATCAAGGTACGTTCGAAGCTTTTATCTATCTATATTAATATTTCGGGTATTCTTATCATAAATACTATGTTGTCCTTTAAATCTCTAAATAGTCTCTGTAATTCTACCTAGTCTATGTGCCAGGAAGCACCGTTAACTCCGAAGATGTTCATCAATTACGTCTCTGTTCCTTACTTTTTTTTTTTATTAAAGTCGTATGTGTTTTTAACGGTTGTCTGATAGTCCTAGAACACACCTCCAACGGCGAATTAGTATACTCAGTGATAACATTTACCCACGAGGCGTGTTTATTACTCTGAGGGTCCGGACCCCTCCGTGAGGGAACTGTAGGGAGTTAATTATTTACACTTGTTAATACAAGGTCTGATACTGTAACATTGGAAGCTGTATTTTCTTGTTGCATGTTTACTGTTTGGATTTTTGCAAAATTCTCACGATTGTGATAAAGGTGCATTATGTTAACAGATACTTCTTTCTTTGTTAGATGAATTTGAACACCTTGTCCAGAAAGAGTCAACATACTCTTATTAGCCGCATTATATGTAATTTTAGATTCATGATGACTTAATAAGACTAGCAAATATTCGTTTCTCTCTATCTCTCTAGTTCGCAAATCGAGGGTTTTTATATCAATTTTCACGGATTTTCGTAATGGCAGTGGAAAATCTAATTTGTCGAATTCTCTACCCATCCGCTATCTAATATTGCTTTGAATCGGCTCGGCTCTGTTCCCCCTAACAATTTAGTGCGAATAATTCGCACGTTCCGCACCGGTGATTCAAGGTCGATAGGAGGTCGATTCTTTAACGATGGGGTGCCAACGAAACGAAATCATGTTAGAAGAATTTTATAGGTTCACAAATATAGTTAACACGGAACGTATTTTTCTGAAAGATATTAACAGTTTCTTCTTTTGCTTCAAATTCTTCATAATGGCCGTGTCCGTGTGTGGCCTCCTGCAGGCCTAGCACGACTTGCAATCTTGACAGATCGGTGTGGTGTATGACGTAGTTTTCCACACCGAAACGTAAATTCTCCATTCAAAAATGTGAAATACTACGTAATAGTGACGTCGTCGTCGTTTTTTCGGACGGTTTAATATCGTAACTAGTGTGAAAAAACGATAAAGGAGAGCCTTAAGGTTTTATACTTGATCATAACTAATATTAAGTGGAGATACAGCCGTTGATAGCTCACTAGCTTATAAACAACGGGCCCTAAGGTCCTTCCCATCAGAGGGATCGCTGTAATACCATCCAATAGAAAGACGCAGCAGTCCTCTTGATTTCCCTTAGTCGCCTCTTACACCCAACAGGAGGAGACGGCAGGGTGATAGTCTTACCCTTCTTCTTACTTATACTGCGATCCCCACGACGTCTGCCAAGCGTGAGGATTGTGCCAACCCTTCCTTCAAAGGGGGGAGGTCTTTGTTTAGCAGTGAACGTGTTTCGGCTGCTGATGATGGATAAACAATTCTCCCTAAGCTCCACAGCAAATCCTTGTAGAATACGGCCAACCAATTTTTTTTTAAATTGTAGTTTTAATAATGTTGTCTTTTACTTACGCTAATATTACACATTGAAATCAAACTACATTACATTATATTATTATTATTACATTATATTAGATTTGATAAACCACAAATCCTCGCAAAAGAACACCGATTCCTACCTAGGATGATTCGTGAGGCTATTGAAATCAAAAAACATCCTAATTTCAATAGAGAAGATGGTTGGACGTTACCACCGGCTTGGGATCCTGTGATAAATATAATTAAATCCAATATCAATCAAAACACTGCACGGCCTCAAGATACTGTAAGCTCTTACTGCGTAGATCGGACCAACAATAATAACTAAGAAGACCTGAGGGTACACTGGCATAATTGTGACATAAGGACGTTCAACATCTCAGTCCTCCCGTGGCCATGGGTGCTGCAAAGCATTCGAAACGTCGGGATAGTAAAATCAAAAAATAAACCGCGATAAAATCCGTAAAAGTAGTTTGGTTTGAAGTTTTAAGTTAGTTCTGTCTTGTTTTTTTAGCGCGTGCTAATAATCCCGAACCAATCTCTAGAAATTCATTATAAAATACTTTCGTTAGAAAAGCGTGAAATAGATATTAGCTACAGACTGGCAAGATAAATAGATCGCTTCAGATACGATACTAACAGTTTTATTATTTAACAATGAACCTAACCGGTTTGTCGAATAAGTATTACAGCAATTGCGATAGTTACAGTAAAACTAGTTACGTCTAATATTACTATACAAATTACATTTATTTTTATACTTGCCCGCTAGACCGGAATAGTGCAAAAACTAACTGGTTACATCTATCTCCAAATCTGTTACACAATAAACTCTTTTGCCATTGTGGTGCACATTTGGCGGGCACGTTCCATTTTCGAAATCGTCGTAGTACGCTTGTCACGCGCATGCGCGAGTAGATTGGACTTTATGGTGCGTGCGCGCGCGCCGAACCGCGATCACAATGCGTGAGTTTTGCTTTGTTGTTGGCCTCATCATAGTGTTTTGACATTTTTTAACATAGAAATAGGAAGTAATTTTACAACACCATGAAATGTGTATCAAATTACTAAAAGCGTATCAGTTTACGACCGCAACTAATAATAGGGTTAATCTAGAAACAACAGTATTTACTGCTGTTTCTCAATCCAATCCAATTTTAAATTTCACGAATGGAGTGCCGATGCTGTCCTATTAACAGCAACACGGACGACGGCAGCGATTGGTGATATTGAATTGAACTTTATATTGGTTCCAAAAAAAACCCTATACTGATCTGGAAATACTTATTGCGTGGACAAATCGCACGTCATAATAAGACTGCCCGATTTTGAGTTAGGCCTTAGACCTGAAGTAAAAAATCTAAAGTAGCAGGTAAAGTAGCAGTCTAAAGTAGCACTCTTCCTTTTTTTTTTAATAAATGTACTTTTATTTTATTTTTTAAAAAGGAACAATCAATTCTCGTACGGACACAAAAAAAATTGTTTACGAATTAATCAGAAATCTAAAGATCATGGTTGGTATAATTGTAGAGACTAACAATAATGTTTAATAACTCAAAATTGCACTAAAATCCTCCCCATTTTAGTGCAATTTTGGTAGGAGCTCGAAAATCAATCAAAAAGTAATAAAATATTTATAAAGAAATTATTTGATCACTTTTGTTTCACTATGTTTACAGAGATTAAAATACTTTTTTTTTGGTTCGCGTAGCTTTATGTATTCAGCAGTTACAAGTAGGTGACCCATCCAACCGTATGTTCTCGACCACAAAGGAAGGCTTCGTCTGTTATTTTAAAAAATGGTTTCTTTAAAGTTCCCAGTAGAAGAAGCTGTTTATAAACTTGCAAGTGAACTTGGAAATGGTAAATTGGTTATTGTGTTGAACAATAATTACGTAGATTGTGTGAAGATACACGTAATGTACCAGGAGTTCTTTCTACTCGTCAGTGAGTGATACGATATTATGATACATGATTACAATGAAACGTTTAAGCTTATTTTTTTATTTTATACTAGCTAGTGTAAACATGTATGCTGTAGTAATTTTAAATGAATGACTATGTTTCATAATAGTAAAGAAGGGTTATCAATTATTCAAGGGTAAATTACCTACTGACAAAGAAATCATGTTTTCTGTAGTTGTTAAAACTACAATGTAGATTGTTCGCGATGTGTAACATCCAAATCCAAAGGTAAAAATAGCAGTCTGAAAAACCGAGCGAGCTAAAAAGAACTGAGCTGAACTTGCTTGAGGTGATTTTTGAATTTCGAACTCCTCTGATGTCAATTTTAAAGATAATAGCGATGACGTCAGAAGGCAGCTGTCAATCACCACCTGCCTTTACCAAATCGAAATATTTACTTTTTTGGGTTTCTTTTCATTTCTTAACCCCTTATTGCAATACTTTCATGAATTTAATTATATTTCTTAACACTAAAATATTTTTTACCACCTTGAAGGTGATGCAAAGTAAAACGCATGTAACTTACGAGTAATAACTTATCAAAAAGGCAATAGCTAACCTATCAGACAATAGGACAAAATGGATGTCTTAGCTGCTAGTGAATCGACGTTTCAGAGCATTGAAAACCTAAATCAGTCGGTACACTATGCCATTCAAAGCTCGCTTCTGTAGGTAGCGACAGGTATGTTCCAATTGAATCTAATCTGCACTATTTCTTAAAAACCAGGATCAAACTGTAGAAGGAATTCTGGAGAGTCTAGCACGACCATTACGAACGCTATTAATTGATCAGCCATCACTTTAAGGTGTCTGCTATTGGCCACTCATAACATAATCAATACGCTATTGGTGAACTTCATCAGTTCCTATTTGTTCATCTAGAGATGATTAATTAACAAACTCTGAGTGTGATAGTTAAATGCGCTAGCGTTGTACGAGAACTCTTATGCGCCTTTGATTTTAAGACTATGCTTTAAATAGTTTTTTAATTAGTGAGACATGACGTTATGTTTCACTCTCTCATTGCCTAGTAGGTTGTCTGGAAGAGATTGCTTTTTAGCGATAAGGCCGCCTTTGGACATTGCTATCATGAACGTATTGTTCAACTTACATGTAACTTTGATGTACAATAAAATGTATTTATTATTTTTCTTTTATGTTTTTTTGCTTCACGGGATTTACCCGGTCTGTTTAGAGGCTTGCGTGGCGACGAATCCAAGACATAGAGGCCATTTATTTTTTAGAAATAAATGGTGTGTAAAACACCTCCCGGGATCAACTGCCAAAATTATGGAAAAATGGCAGTTGACCTCTGCAGGTATAGGAACTTTTGTAAAAGATTATAAATCTATGTGTTGTACATTCGGTGGAATAGAAGCTAGGCTATTGCAAATGCCGGATCTCTTGCCACTATTACATTCATAATCATTGCGTGGCAAGTGGTGACTAGCCACCCACTCGATGGGCTCCCTAAATGATCGTCTGATGCCTTTAACACTTCCACCCCTGGAGCATATAACTCTAACAACTCCTCTCAGAACGGCTAATTAAGACAAGCCAGAGCTGAGAGTCCTGAGGTCCTTATAATTGTGACGTTCTACTGACGGAAAGGCCTTTGGACTATCGAACTGCAATGTCGCTCGTTAGCCTTGAAATTGGTTACCTAATAATTCTGAACCCGGTCATTTCACTAAAGCCCTCCATACCGGATCACATCAATTGTTTTGCGGCATATCTGATATTGCGGTGGTATAGAACAAGGGACCCAGGATTGTTATTATGTAGCCCCTCTCAGTCATTACGAGTTATGCGTTAGTAGAGACCGGTAACGGCTCGTGTCCCTCAGTTATCACCTTCCCCACGTGTCACGAGTGACATGTAGCTCGCGGCCGTGACATCTTCGGTCATTGACCTCACCTACTTAGTACAATCATGTGCCTCTCTTATCGCGACTGACTAAAGTGAAAATTTGTAAGACGGAAGTAAGGCCCATTGTTATGTAAATGTAAACATGATGATTGTGAAAAGAAGGTCAATTTTGTAATGGTATTCAGATTAATCAAATAAAGTAATTTTTATTTTCTTACACGGAAACATAGTATTTCGGGTTAGATACGTTTTGAGTTCGTTTTCCTGAGAACTTCTTGACTGTCTTTTTTAGTCCTAATGACATTAACATCTGATTCCTGAGGTAATTTTACAGCGGTTCATGAATGGATGTTCTTCACAAATTAAGTGACATATAAATTGAAGAGAAAATGTGAGCTAAGTAAATAGTACATCGGTACAAATACAGTACTAGCTGACCCACGCAGCTCCACCTGCGCTATTTTTACGTTAACTAAACTTTTAATAACAGATATTCGCATCGAATACATAACTTCCTTTTTTATAGTCGGTTAAGAACTGGGACCCACTTTTTAATTGCTCTCCGAAGCACGGACCCGTTTAGTTCAAATGGCGTTAAACGGTCACCCATCTATATAATGACCTTACCTAACGTTGCTTAACCCGATCGATTACAAAACCTTGATAACAACTCTCTATGAGTGTTCCCTTACTAATATTTATTATATTACTAGCTGACCCACGCAGCTCCGCCTGCGCTATTTTTACGTTAACTAAACTATTAATAACAGACATTCGCATCGAATACATAACCTCCTTTTTTATAGTTGGTTAAAAACTGGGACCCACTTTTTACTTGCTCTTCGAAGCACGGACCAGTTTAGTTCAAATGGCGTTAAACGGTCACCCATCTATTTAATGACCTTACCTAACGTTGCTTAACCCGATCGATTACAAAACCTTGATAACAACTCTCTATGAGTGTTTCCTTACTAATATTTATTATATTATAAAGAAAAATTGATAAAATCTGACCAAGCGTATAACCAAGTACCCATTTTGACTTTATCCCCTCTCCTGAAAGAACCGTGCTAGATTACGGGATAAAAAGTATCCTATGTCCTACCTCGTAGTAAGATCTCAAATCATGCCAAGTTTCATTTGAATCCATTCAGTAGTTTCGGCGTGATGCTCAGCCGTGATACAGACAGACAGACAGACAGACAGACAGACAAAAATTAAAAAAAATACATTTTCGGCCTCAGTATCGGTTATAGAATGCCCTCCAAAAATAATTTTCAAAATATCTTCAATGTACAGAATTGGACCTGTTACAGTTTTATTATAAGTATAGATAAAGAAAAATTGATACAATCTGACCAAGCGTATAACCAAGTACCCATTTTGACTTTAATCCCCTCTCCCGAAAGAACCGTGCTAGATTACGGGATAAAAAGTATCCTATGTCCTACCTCGTAGTAAGATCTCAAATCATGCCAAGTTTCATTTGAATCCATTCAGTAGTTTCGGCGTGATGCTCAGCCGTGATACAGACAGACAGACAGACCGACCGACAGACAGACAGACAGACAAAAATTAAAAACATTACATTTTCGGCCTCAGTATCGGTTATAGAATGCCCTCCAAAAATAATTTTCAAAATATCTTCAATGTACAGAATTGGACCTGTTACAGTTTTATTATAAGTATAGATTGCAGCCTCGCTTGCTTTTCAAACCCGAGGTAGAGGGCTCAAATCCTCTGACGGTCTGAAAAGTAAGGTAATATCCATGTGTCAGATGGTCACAAAGTCAATCCTGCACCTGACCTCTCCCTGGTCCTGTGTCCTATCAGATTTCGACCGAGACTCAGATTTTCACCAGTCCGCTGGTATCATATCTTCCGCGTAAATGTTCTTGAAGGGGCACATTATTATAACAAGCACGATCGGATTTTATTGAAAACGCGTGTGCTGCAACGACGCGTCTTAAATGTATGTATCAAACAAGGCACAGTTTTCGAGTGTAAAACTATTAGGTTTATTTTCAAACCGCCGCTATTAATGATGGTCATTCTCTAAATTGTTCGACGCAGCTATTTCGGTGGGGAGCGAGGAAAGGGCAATGTCTGTTGCCTGATATTTCTATAAGAAACGTTGATGTTTCACTAAGCAAGTGTAGAACAGTAGCAATATACTTAAAGGCTTTTAGTTACGTGGCTGAAATCTAACTGAAACCTAAACTTACTGAAAAGATTTCAGGCGCTACCAGTAACACCCAAAAAGATCTTTGAAAACGAACACGCAGGAAGCAAAGCTTAGTTAGATACTAACAAACCGACGACGACGCATGTTGTCGGGCTTCAATAAATCATGAAATTAAATGAAGTGAAAATAACGTTCTAAATAGACAAAACTAACAAAAGAGGAAATATAACAAGCAAAGAGTGGTACGAGATAGTAGATTACATAAATAACCATATTTAAGGTTTGGTCGCAAACTGCGATTTACCAGATGCGATTTTAGAGTAAACAACGACTCAAAAGGTTGTTTATAAATAACCAACAGCTGTCACATAACTCGGTTGAACTATGTTTATTTGTGGACGAATGAGCCAATTTTGTCTATATGTAGAAACGACAAATACCCCGAGCATTTGTTGTAAATATATTCGAAACATGAGTGACTTAGTTCAACCTTGACCTTTACTTGTAAATGTAAGGAGTTAAGAATTTCTCGGCTGTTGTATGCGTATAGGTCCATGAACTCAATTTATAAGCACAATTTTTGAAGCACGATGATCATCACATCAAAGCTAATTCATATTTGATGTAGCCTAGAATCGCAACGCCTTTGCTCATTAAATCTCATCTAGTGACAATAAATTCATTTACAGTTTTTCACAACTACAAAACGTACCCACCCGCACGGCGCTTACATTGTCATGCTAATAAAAGATAACATGTTGAAAGGGTTGATTTTTTTTTCTACTATGTACACCCACGTTTTGCACTCTATACTTATGTATAGGGTTATCTTCTTCAACTTCTGATTGCTAAAATATCGTAAAACACTTTGTGTGGCTTGGGAATCAATCAATCATTCAGTAAGTTACATATTACAAAATGAACCTATTTCGCAACTAAATATCGTCTAAAGTAGCAAAGCCAGTATTTTATTGTAGGCCGAGATTATAATAAACCGAATAATAATAGTAAAACATAATATTTTTAGTTATAGCAGTAATTTACCACCTTCGGAGTCGCTGGACGTTCGGTGTGTGCCCTTAGAACGTCCATTGAGTACAGCGGCGACTCCGAGGAGGACGGCGGCGGTGTTGCGACCCCCGTCCCCGTGAGCCCCGTGTCAGGTTCCCGGGGGCTACAATGCGCCCCCCGGCGGCGGGCTCAAAGGCAAGGCACTGAGGGGCCCCTGGTGCAGATCCCACCGGAAAGCCCTGGGGATGCGACAGCGTCTCATGTGCCGATGCGACAGCCACGGGGGTTTTAGTGGGTAAGAAGCCCACATACCCCGGTCGAGCCCCACAGCTCCCGGGGCTCTTTGGAAGATTTCTCCCGCCTCAAAAAAAATAAAAGTAATTTACCACAGTATCCCTTTAAGTACTACGTGATTCGTTTTGGCGAGACCACTTCCGTGGCCCTCTATAATAATTAAACGATCTTATTTACGTTTGACTTCCGCTCAAACGCTTAAAATAAAAGAATTTTGGCGATTCCATTACATTAGCTGTGGCATCCTAATACACCCGTACAGACTGGATACCTGATTAATGATTCACACTTGAGATATTGAATGCAAAAAGGCTGTCTATGTTTTGGTAACAAACTCAAATCAAATACTTCAAGAAAAGAAAACCATAGCAACTTAAAAAAAAGAAACGTCAATGTCAATAGACCATTCAAGAACTTTAAAAACGCGTCGTAGAATAAAATTAGAATATACTTTTATTTTGTATAGGCGTCTACCGCGCGTTGCGGTTGGATCGTCCGCAGTCGAAGCCAACCGACCCGCGCGGTTTCCCCCTCGGCAGGAGAGAGGGTCGAGCCCGCGCGTGTCAACCGCGCTCGATACACGTCCGGCGCGCGACGGGCGTTGCCGCTAAGGTAACCAAACCGACGCGATTATTTGAGATATTATTTTAGACTATCTCTTTTTTTTAACCTAGTGACGAGACAAGCAAGACGTTCGCCTGATGGTAAGCAACACGCCTGCCTATAGATTGCCGCTCGTCACCCGAGACTATCTTTGTTAAGTCTCTTGTGTCCGGTAATTTCACCAGCTACAGTGCCCTTCACACCGGAATACAGCAATGTTTACACACTGCTGCTCGGCGGCCGAATATCGGACACTGCGGTGATGGCAACATACCTGGACGGTTCTTTTATATCACCAAGGTGGCAAACAAGCATGCGGCCCGCCTGATGGTAAGCAGTCCCCGCAGCCTATAGACGCTAGCAACACCAATAAAATCACTAGCGCGTTGCCGACCCCGTAGAAATTTGTTAACTCCCTTCCTTGTACAAGGGCCCTCCACCAAGTACTGTACTTTGTTTTAAGTATATTATTTCGGCATTCGAGGAAGAGGCTCTTTCTGTGCAACTGAGGATAAACTTACTGATTCGACATAACCCTACCCTACTAATTTTATGATTAAACAGGAACTTGGTCTAATGGTGTTCATAAATTGAGAACATATGCCAGCCAATTAAATGTTACTTATGTTTAAAGTGACTACAAGTCACTCAGTCAAGTGAGTCAGTCAGTCAAGTCAAGTCAGTCTTTCGTATAATATTTTAAAAACACAACACAATGTAATATTTTAGTGTTTCATTTGGTAATTAGATTGCTAGAATTAGTAATAAAACAAATAATAACCTAAAATGTCACATGCACTTAAGACTACAAGAGTTAATTAAACAAGATTATTCTTACACGAATAAAATGAGCACTATAAAAACACGCTAGTTATACGAAATAATTTACATGGACATAAATTATTGAATTTCTTTTAGATATCTATATTATTGGTATTAGACAAGGAAACTTAAACAGAATACCTACGTATGAGATAAATTAATTTTTATATTATGCGTAGTCCTTTTATCCGCTCTGATAATTTTGTTCACCCTAGCCAGACACGGCCATCTTGGCGCGTAATCGCCGCGTTCCCTCGCCGCGCGCAGCGCGCCAGTCGCCCGCCGCCCGCTCGCTCGTGTATACGAGGCACGTTCTACGCAGCTGCAGTGACCTCGCTGCATCAAAATGCAGTTCGAATACGATCCTGAACGACTCATAGAGGAGGTGAAGAAGCGCCCTGGAATATGGAACTACGACGACGCAGACTATCGCGCGAGAAACATGAGGTTCAAACTATGGTCCGAAATCGTTAACGAACTCATACAACCAGAAGTAAAAATAAACAAAAGTGAAATGCGGGAACTTGGTGAGTGACATCGTATTATTCTTAATATAATACATTTATCTTTGTTATCATTATAGGATAGGCGGTTATCGTAATACACGGAAGGTGTGCGACACGCGTCACAAACTTTGTTGTTATCATAATGTTTTTGCGTTGCTCGATAGATGGCGCTAAGAGTTACACCGGCGAAGATAATAATGACCGCACGACCGTTAGCGAGCAAAAATACTTTTTCCTATTACATACTTATGCACGCAATGATAGGTGTAAGGGGTCGTCCATTAATCACGTGAGGCTCGAAAGGGGGGGAGGGTTTCCGAAAAAATCACGGAATATCACCAGGAGGGGGGAGGGGTATAATGAGATATCACGTGTATTTATTTTTCGTTGAATGCACTATTTCTAAACCAAACAGCGGCACGTGGCCTTGACTCACCGTTGCCGGCAACGACTTCCCCTTCAACATTTAATCAGTTACCTACCTGTATTTAAAGATAATATTCCGAAAATTTCAATATAAGTAGTTTGTACAAAAAAATACACGTGATTTTGGGTAGGGGGGGGGGGGGTTAAAAAGTTGCTAAAAAAACATCACGTGATTAATGAACGACCCCTAATATCATTGCATGCACGTTTATTATTTGAGAATTTTGAGAAACCTCAATAACTTTTCTCGTCAGGGCTTGTTTATGTGTTTGAGAGAAATTAAAACATTTGTACCGTGTTTATGAACGGCTTGCTATTTATGCCTAAAGGTGTGATATAATCTTGTTTTTGCATAGGAAAAACAAAATATGCTTTGTAAGACGATGTATCTACCAGCGTCAATCGTAATTTAAGTAGTATAGCAGGTGTTTAGAAGTGTCTAATTACTTCACTATTTTGTTGTTCACATAATAATAACCAGGGACAATCCATACTCGGTCATCTATTCATAACCGTAGTTTAGGAAATCTGTGGTAGGTAACCATACAACTCATACAAATACTTATATACTTAAGTACTTTTTACCAATACATACTAAAATACACACATCAAAAGTGTCTAGGGATCAAGCATTTTTAAGCGGATTTCTTGAGATTGAGATGTGGCTTTGTAATAAATTTATGATTTTATAAATTTATATGGATCCTTTTTGGTGCATTTCATAATTTGAATCAGGAACTGTGAATCAAATTCGAGTAAAAGATGAAAATCAGCTGTCAATATTTTCCCTATAAAAACATACAACGCATTGAAGACATTATTAGTGCTACTGTTTCCCTACTACTGATTAAAACCAACGTTATTATGGAGCGGCGACGTCATTTAAGCAGGGAAGAAATGCTCAGAGCCGTGGGAATGATAGAAGCTGGTTCCCGGCAACGTACTGTGGCTTTAGCTCTGAATACAAGTCAGAGTGTTATCAGTCGACTTTGGACACGTTACCGAAGCACTGGTACCGTGGCTGAGCGCCATGGAGGACGGTATCGCTGCACCACACGGAGACAAGACCGATATATTCAAATCTTAACTCGAAGAGCTCCAACAATAACTGCCATGATGTTAGCCGTGAGGCTTCATCACTCTTCAGGGAACTTAATTAGCGACCAAACAGTCAGAAACCGCTTGCATGAAGTGAACCTTCATTCCCGAAGACCGCTACGGGTACCACCTATAGCAATGCACAATCGTAGGATTCGATATCAATGGGCTCTTGAACACAGAAATTGGGCAGAAGAACAATGGCGTTTCGTGTGCTTTTCTGATGAGTCTCGTTTTGGTATGAGACCGGATACAAGACGTATACGACACTGGAGAACCCCTGGACGCCAACAGCGATTAAAATCCTGCCAGGAAGTCCATCCTTATAGTGGTGGAACCATCATGGTATGGGCGGGTATTTGGATCGGCGGAAGAACTGAGTTGATTTGGATCAGAGGCAACCTCAACGCTCAAATTTATGCTGAGACGATTGTATCAGACGTCATCGTTCCTCTACAAGTGCAAATCGGTCCCTTATTTCAGTTAATGCATGATAATGCACGACCGCACACCGCAAGAGTTGTAAGACAGACTCTCGCCGCAGCTAACATCAATGTCCTGCCCTGGCCTGCTCAGTCGCCAGACTTGAACCCGATTGAGCATGCATGGGATATGCTACAGAGAAGAGCTCTGCCGAATATGGAGGGTATCCAGTCGCAAGAAGACCTTTTTTTGTTGTTGCAACGAACATGGGCGGCCATTCCACAGCGTGATTTGGATGAACTCATTTTGAGTATGCCAAACCGATGTTCTTGTGTTGTTAGTGTTCGCGGTAGAAACACGGATTATTAATTGTTTAAGTTACCCAATAAAATTTTAAAGAAAACTGTTATTTCAGTCTTTTTTTCGAACTTTTGTGTTAGTGGTTCAAATGTCAAAAATCCCTTTATTAGGAAAATGGCAAATTTCTTTATTAATGCAAAGGTGACTTGGTTTATCGTTACTGTGACAAACGAAAACACTTTATTTGATGAATCCTTAAAGAAAATTTTAATTAATATCAATCAGGAGAAAAGTTATTGCAAAAATATATGTTGATCCCTAGACACTTTTGATGTGTGTAGATAAAGCCCAGACACGAGCAAAACAAACATTTTCATGCACACCAAAGTTTGACTTGGGTAGGAATCGCACCCACGACCTATTAGGTAACTAGGGAATCAAAGAATGAACCCGTCAAATTATTGTTCACATAAGAATAATAAAGTATTGAACAAAGTAACGTAGTCCATACAAGTTATTTTTTATTATCCATCTCAGTGTCTTTTCCTGTTACAATAATGCTGCTCGTCTTGTGAGACGAAAGATTAGTTATTCAGACTCTTGAACCCAGAAACTTCAACTTCAGACCACACAGGAATATCTACACAATACTCGTTTACGATAGAAATTTTGACTCTTTTGATTTTGACTTTGTACAACCTACCTAATAAATTACCTTGTGCCAGGCTGCTAGATCTAAATATCTATATTTATCTTAAGGATGACGACGACGGGAGAGCAAACAAACTTTTAATATTTAGTTTGGTTTACCCCAAACCAATGTAGGTATCTAAAAATTTTATGGATTCCTGATGACTACATAGTTTTCATGTTGTTACAGAAATTCAACTTCAAAAGAAGTGGAAAGGCATAAGAGATTGCTTTCAGAAGTACATAGCAAACCCTAATAGGACGAAGAGGCCATACATATACTGCAAGCAACTACAATTCTTATTGAAAAGTGAAGAACAAATAGAGAAAGGAGACGGTGACAACTCGAGCGAATCAGACACGGTGCTAGTTAAGGCGAAGAAGGCTTGGAAAACCAAAAAGAAATTAAAAATAGTTAAAGATGAAGAACAAAGCTCTGAAGAAGATACCACTCATTTCGACACTTTGGATGATTCTAGGGATTATTCAAATGACGACGCAGAGCCTACCAAACCTAAAGTTGCTAAAGTAGATAAAAGTCGTGTCGACGAGTTTGCATTCGCAAACGTAGATGTTCCGAGCAAATCAGATGAAGACCCTGATAAAATGTTCCTCTTGTCATTATTACCCCATTTGAAAACAATACCAGATGAGTTTCGCCTGAACGTTAAAATGGAACTAATGCAGGTGTTAAGGAATGCCAATTATCACACCGCGAGAGATCATAAGATAATTTAGGCATTTAGTTAAGTTAGATTACATTAGTATGGTTATTTTTTTCAATTATAAGACTTAAAGGTAAGTAACATTCCAAAAGTTATAAATAAAATGTATGCTTAGTAGTTGACTTTTTAATTGTTTAAAATAGTAAAAGAAACTCTTTTAAGGACTAAAAATCTATTATAATAAGCTGATGTTTCCAATTAAAGAACCAGATCAATAAAAGACTTACCTTAAATCTAAATATGTGAGAGATTGAAGACCTCCAACCGCATTGGGTACAGTCCTGATGATATTTTGCGATAACAATAACTTTTCTAAATAAAAATACGACGTTAATTCATCTGGCACTTCACTGAACCGATTTTTCGATAAATCTGTAACAAAAGAAAGAATTGCACATCAGTAACAACAACAAAACAATAAAGACATAAAATAAACAGTGTATGGAAAACGTAAAACGAATTCTAAAGATATTTTTTATTTCATAAGTAAGTAGAGAAGTCATTCAGGTCATTAAATACACAATATTTTAGGAACTGTGGGCAATTGAGCGGATAAAGATCCATATTTTCCTTTCAAAACCAGGACGAAGTTTTACGGATAAAATAATGGTTACCATGAAAGCAAGTCGTAACAATGATTGAGGGTAACGCTAAGGATAATAAATAAAGCTTAATTGCTCGTGGGACATAACTCACTCTAAACATAAAAATAGAACAAAGACGTTATTTTAAACTTAAAAAAAATGAGGTAAATGCAATAACGCATCTCTTCATAGAACTAAAAACTACACTCTGTGCGAAACACATTTTAGCAGCGTACATACTACTAGGTGGTAGGTCCTTTGTGCAAAGGAACATCCAGATATACTACCGCCAAGTGACAGTGTGCATACATTGCTGTGTTCCGGTGTGAAAGACACTGTAGCTGATAAAATGAAAGAATGTCCCGGTTGACGTGCGGCAGTGCAATGCAGCTGTCAGCACACAGGCCCTTAGAACGCCACGCAGAACAAGCACTTGAAGAACAAAAACATATATAACCCATATTAACATTAATTACAAAATATTTATCTAACGAGATAAACACTATGCATTTATGTAAACCAGTTAGGTTCGTTGACACAGTGCAGCTGCGTCGATGGTAGCAATGTCAGCAACCGCAGGCAAGGCTCGTAAGGATAATAAGGATAAAGATTACATGGTAATCCTCGAAACTGATACTAGAGAATTTATGGGTATGGACTAAACATGCATTATGGCTAAACTGAGTTATTATAATGTAAGCAGGTAGTTGAGGTAGTATTTACAATTTGTTATTGCCTTTTGAATAATTCTCAAAAAGTTGCTAATACTGAATTTTATATAATTATTAATGCTCCGTAATATGTAAGCTTAATTTAACTTGTATTGGTATCGTAAACAATATTGAATAACTTTTGGATATAGAGTTTGAGATGACAATTAAAAAACGACGACTATAATGCAGAGAACGAAAAAAAGAAAGAACTTGATACTTATGAAAAAATATAAACAAGACAAAGTGTCATAAAGTTAACAAGTAGGAAACCCTACCGGAAACAAGGAAATAGACACGTGTTATAAACATTCTGATGGCGTGAGTCAAGATCACAGCTGTTACTGTTAAGGATACGATAGTGAATGAGGGCTAAGAGAATCAAGTGATTGATCATACAACTATAGACTTCCAATGCTATGTCAAGGATTATTTTTACTGGGAATTAACGCGATTTACCTTATACATATTTTCGGTTGATAATGGAACATGAGACAAAGGATATAAATCAATGGCAATTGAGCACTTTGGTTCTTGAATTAAGTTGCTTAAACGTCGATTATCAGAGTAAACAAGTTATACATCGTACAATCGCAAACAGACGCGAAAAAAAAAGTATGTCAACTATCAATGGGCCGAGAATGCAACGAAACTGGTTTGTCCTTACACAAACGTTATCATGAGAACTGTCTGACTCTGACTCGTTTCTACTTTTCCCCAGCAAGATATTTCGACGTTTTCCTGTTATAACCCTGTGGTCATATTGCATGATTCGTACACTAACATTTTATAAATGTTAGTCACAGGTCAAGTAAGATGTATAACCGATAACGATAATTTAGTTGATCTTAAAGATAAAAATCTTTAATTTTTTATAGAAAACACGTCCAAATTGATATTTAAAGATTTTAGATCAATCAAAATCAGTAGGTAATAATGAATTTCTGTCGTATGTAAGAGTTATTTTAATACTTTTTAATGCATTAATAAAAGTAGTTACAAATTACGATGAAGACATAAATCTGTATCTACTAACGATACGATGTATTTACTTACACAGAACCAGAATATCAGAAATCTTTATCGTGTTTTAATGCTGACAACCTCATTTTACCAGATCGAGATATAATACGCGCTTACATTAATTCAGACTCATTAATATATAACTAAAAAAATACATTCAATAATTTAGGTCACAGGGTGTGTTATTATAAGAAACCTATGACCATATGACAGGTTTTATATTACAATTATTATCTGTACAAAGATACGAATTGACACCTGGTACTGCTACTGGTGGTGTTAACGCGCTATGCTTAGCACCGACTTCAATATATTTTCGTTATTTAATGCTTTTCATATAATTTCCTCTGATGTCGGATTTATTTTTTCCGAAGATAGTTTATTTAACATTTCTTTGTGACTTTATATTACCAACATCGATATATCATCTAGATAAACACTCACTAACAAAATGGCATCTAAAATGTGGTCGCGGACTTATCTGGGCTGGTGGCGGAAAAGTGAACTAACAGTTTTATTATGATAATGACATGGAGATTGTCAGTTTATAGACAGTAGCGACACACCTTTCGGTAAAAATAATTTGGTGAGTCTGTGGCTTAAAAATAAATAGCAACACAAGGGCGCTATTTCGGTGTGCTGTGTGTGTTTTTTCGGACCGTAACAGCTAATCTAGTTTAGATATTATATCGATGGTTACCAAGATGTCAGCAATTAAAAATCAGTTGATTTGAAATATGTACAAAATACCTCTGACTACCCTGTCTGAGAATATGGTCGTGAAAACAATGACAAGCAATATGAGAAGCATAGATTATTCATCATTATAACTCTTCGAGTGTTTGCGAAACTGAAACGCAACTCGAAGGTTTCTCCTATCAGTACTGAAATGTATCCCCTTGTTCTTTCTTAGGTTAAAAAACGTAAAGACACATGTACGTGTTCATTAATATAAATGCACATGTTCATTTTATAACTACTTCGTGGATCTATGCCAACTGATGTCACTGTATATATGACGTTGGTTTTTAGGGCATGTTACAAAAATTAGCAACCGTAAAACGCTTGAATAACGAGGTATTCATGATGTCAACATGCGGAAACCATTCATTACGACCTTTCTATCTAGCGCTGTAATTAAGGAAACCTCCTTATACCAACATAGTAAGCGACGGTTGATTACAGAAAATTTAAGGTAACGCAAGACAACGTAGAATATGAGTGCAAAGAAAAATTACTTCACCAAGCACCTTCCCGTGTAAAGGGCTACAATAAAAGATTTTCCTTTCCTCGGTACCAGACAGTGAGCTGTGACAAAAGGAAGCCTCCTAAACATTAATGACTAGAGGCAGACGCCTTTGAATAATGAAGATGGGCCCAACTACTTGAGACTTGATGAAAGTGTTAGCTTTTGGGAGCTTGAAGATTGAAGTTATTATTATTAAGTGCGTAACGTTGAAGGTTGCCTTAACGAAGCTGTCATAATATTATTATTCAACATCACTTAAACAATAGTTGACAGACCTATTAGCGGAATTTGTTTTGAATTATATATTTCAACGTCTATTAATTCAGTAACTCTTAGGCAGTTGGCATACATCAATGTCTAGTCGCACATAAATGGCAATTGGGGTCAACTTGATACTAAATAAATGCGTGGACAGCAAGTCCTGGACATTCGGCGATTATATCCTAGTGTTTCCGGCGGCCGTCATAAATACAACATGATCGTTACTTGTGAGTCACGATATACTGAGTAGCCTCAACACGATGAAACTGAATATGTTCACTCCCCATAAAGAATTCCAGTAAACTCCAATGATGTTATTATAAACACGGCGAGAAACAACCAAACTAGTTTAAATGCGTAAAGTCAATAAAACGATAGAACATAGCCTTACGTAGATATAATATTATAGTTGATTTCTATTAATATTCTGTATTATGTTTAATTAGTGTAAAATATCACGTAAGCGAGGTAATTGAGCGACATCAAAGGGCCGTCGCGTCCCTAGTGCAGTTTATAGAAAAAGCAAAAATAAATTCAACAGCAAAACAGTGAAGCTGCAGTTTTGATGATGCAATCGTGTCGAGACGAGAAGGCGATCGTTAATATAAACTGGAACACACAAACACCGTGCACCGCAGATTAAAATTAAGCTTTATTGACGGATACAGACAAGATGTTGAAAATGAGATTCTCAAGAAACCACAAAATATGTACTTCAAACTACATTATAAAAGACTATAACAAAGAAGAAATCGTTCTGAAGTTAACAAATATTTATCAGGTCAGTATATATACGTATTTACTGAAAAAGGTGAGCTATTTCCATATGACGGAGGAAGGGGCGACAGTTAAAGGGCATTAGATACTCCGCTCTTCAATAACCTTGAACTTTTGATTGACGCTGAGCAAATGACAGGGGTCGACGTGGAGTAAATATATTTCATTGTTTTTTTAGTAAAATCGAATTTTGTTTACTGACTTGATGGATATGCTGAAGACCAGTTCAGGGCAATTATGTATAAGTATCATGTTATAACAAAAGTTTGTATAACATTCTTCTACGATATCATTAAAATATGGTTTTTAGTATTGTACTCATATACAGGATTTTTACAACCTTTGCAGAAAAAGTTTTCTTTTTTACTTAAGAAATAAATAAATATCATATGCTTACCAACGTACTATTTACCAAAACATAAATAAAAGGAAATACTAAATTATAAATAGTACTATGATACAGAGCCACGAAAAAACAGCTTTGGTAAAAATGGCCGTAAATTTTTTCCTAATCATGGGTTTGACTAGAAGTTCAGGTGGTATGTAGGTTGAGGTCGTGCAAGACAAAATTCTATAAAAAATAAATATCCGAGGTAACTTTAAAGTTAAAACTTATAAACTAATTGAAACGTGGCTTCGACATGCACTGATGAAATTGAAACAATCAATCATATATTCAGTCCAGTCCGAGTCAGTAATTTAAAAAGAAATTGGAAAGGAAGGACGATAAGGAGAGCCGTTTAAATAAAAATAGGACAAGGCCAGTAAAAGGTTATTAATGAAAGAAATTTTGATCTTACTTAACATAATCCGAAACGAATTGAAGCGAATAACTTTAAAGTGGGGTCTAATCCGTTCCTTCACCGCTGTTACAGTCGAGCTACTAACGTGCCTCTCCATATTTCACAACTTGGCTCTGATCACTATTCAGACGTCTGAGGTAATGCGTAAAAAGATAGGCGTCTACAAAAATAACTCGCGTTTTTATTTACTTTCACTGTTTACGTACGTTTTGAACTCCCTGATGGGAAGGCAAAACAGGCGATAAATTGCCAAAATCATGAATATTCACCGCAAGTTGCCGCGGAAATGTTTGAGAACAAGTTTTGTAGTCTACTTTTTACGTTCGGCTGGTGTGTCCTCGAAAAATAACCGTCATTACCACGTGGCATTACTAACGAGTCTATTTGTCGTCGCCACGACGAGAGCCGGCTTTTCCTGTGAATACCTTTAACTAAATGTTTAAAAATATATCATGTATGTCTCCTAGGACACGTACCCGAATAAAGATATATTTTTCCTTCCAATCTCCGTTACTACGCTAAGTTGTTAAGCACTTTTAAAACTGAATAACGAAAATACTTGAATAATTAGTGCAGTAAACAGTTTAGCATAGTATAAATTCCTCAAACGGGCTGCAATAATTATTACAAAATCTTGGCTGCTCGCGTAGCATGCGATGTTTTAAAAGTTCCAAATCCATCGAATGTTTACCCAGTGCCATTCAAACCTACTTGGGCCCAACAAACGGGTCACATAGTTTTCAGTATTGCAAATTTATCGCAATGTGAATCTCTGGTGTCGTGCCAAGTTGTCTACATGGTACTGCGGACGACTGCGGACGACTGCGGGCCTCTGCAACCTTGACCGGCGATCGGCCCAAATAAATCTTAATAATCCGTTTGCAATAAAGGTTTTGGCTATCTGTGTATTGCTTAGTCTGAAAGCTGTCAGCCACAATTTTCCTGAATAATACTGTAAGAACAACAAAAGCGGTGAAAGGTGTTTTACAATAGAGAAGGTAACGTTTCAGAAAAGATCACGAACTTTATAAAATAATATGGCAATGATAAATATGTTTGTATGTTTTATATTTGCTGCTAGATAAATGGTTGAACATGTTAGTAATTACTGTGCTTCCTTAACCTTGGCAGCCACTCGTTAACCGTCAGTAAATCACCTATAGTAAGGTTAGAATTACATCACGCTATAATCTTATCCGTCGTGATACAAAAAAAGATTGAATAAAACTACAAAACTTCCAACAGGATTAATGTTAAAGACAAAGCCGCGTTGATGATCTAACAGCTTCAAACTCGTTCGATGAAGCAATTCGATCGACTTACAGTATCATACGGTTGACTGGCGCGATTGTGTACTCCGTCTATTCCCTACAATGACAACGCGTAGATTGAATAACAACTACTCGTTTGAACAATGCAAATGAGACAGGCCATGGAACGCATTGGAACGTGATTACTTTGGTAAATTAATGAGTGCCTTACACTTACATTATAGGGTCGACTTAAATCGATTCGGACGCAACGGGTACGATAACGAGAAATGTTGGCGCATGCGTCATACTTATAAAAATGGTGTGTCGTTGGACTGTGTAGTAGGTCTCGACTCTCTTGGTAACGGTACATCAACGGCTGCAATAGGTGATGATAATTTTTGTTTTCGCAACAGAACGCCATGTTCGGCATTCGACCTTAATGATCCATACTAAGATCTAATATACCAAACACAAAGGTTTCTTGAAACAACAGATGGTAAAGGCGAGCTAGCAGTAATTTGTTCGTGTTCCAAAAATGAAATGTAGCAAACTTAATCATCACGTTGTTTATTCATAATTTAATCACATAGTCTGCTTTATGGCTTGTTCCTGCTAGCTATTTTAACAAGTTATTAAAACTGACAGTAAACGATTTTATTCTGCCTAATCTGTCGAAAATGAGTTTGATAAAAATCTACAATGTTGATAATGTATCTTTATTTATAGTATAGATACGCATTTAGCCATTTATACTGAGGCGTGGTTACGCAAACGACCTGACACGCCAAAACTAACCTGCTTATCGATGGACAATAAGTTGACGTTTCATCCTATAATATGATTATAGGCTAAAAGCATGACCGATGGTTGGAAACCTTTCAGGTGTAATACTTAAGCCACCTGTCGTGTATTGGTAAAATTATAAACAATCTGGTATACTCGCAACACATGCAAGTTCCACGTGCCGTCTGATCAATACAACCGTCGCGACGGCGACCGGCTGACGGCGACATGGCGAGGCACCCCTAAACACAGCTGATTCGACTACCTATCCCCCTCGGCAGTTCGTTCACCCCTCGTCCCGCGCTCCACTGCACCCTCCTGTACTTTCGATCTCAACAACTAAACGAGAAATTTCATTCCCTGTTTGGGCACATTTTGGCCCTTACAACGTTCTTCATAAGTTTGCAGATTTGTTCGATTGTTTTGCCGTCATTAAATATGAGAATAAAATCGCGATGGTTGTGATGTAGAATATTTCAATGATAAATATTAAGGGCAAATGTATTCGCGTAAAAGTTACGGTCCTTCAAAAGATAATGTCGACAGAACAACGTATAATGCATCACCAGCATCAACAGAAGTGCACGACGGTTACACGGACTTGCAACAGAAGCAATACACATTGTACTTGGAGAAGTTGAAAGCAGAGTTTAGGGAACGTTGGTGTAAGAAGCCTCAATTCACGCTAGATTTATCTGAACTAGAAAGAATTAAAACATTAGGCACCGGAGCATTCGGCAGAGTAATACTAATGAAACACAGTAAAAGCTATAAATTGTACGCAATGAAAGTGTTGGAGAAAGAGAAGATAATAAAAATGAAACAAGTGGACCATACGCTTTACGAAAAGCGTATCCTCGAAGCTATCAGATTCCCTTTTACTGTCTCTATGGAATTCAGTTTCAAGGATAACAGCTACATATACTTTATAATGCCTTTCGTGCCAGGTGGAGAAATGTTCACTCACCTTCGAAGAATGGGCAAATTTGAAGAACCATTAGCAAAATTTTACGCAGCTCAAGTAATTTTAGCCTTAGAATACTTGCATTTTTGCAGTCTTGTCTATCGTGATCTAAAACCTGAAAATATACTAATTGATAAGAATGGGTATTTAAAGATTACTGACTTTGGATTCTGCAAAATATTACAAGGAAGAACGTGGACTTTATGTGGAACCCCTGAATACCTAGCTCCTGAATTGATATTGAGCAGAGGCTATGGATTCTCCGTCGACTGGTGGTCTTTCGGGGTGCTATTGTACGAGATGAATGCCGGATATCCACCATTCTATGCCAATGATCCCATGAAAACTTATGAAAAGATTGTAGCTGGCAAGTATAGATGTCCATCCAGTTTTAACGCGGAACTTAGGGATTTAATCCGTAATGTTCTTCAGGTAGACATAAGTAAACGTTTTGGAGTTATGAGAAATGGTGTCATGGACTATAAGAATCACAGATGGTTCAGGGGTATTGAATGGGAGTCTATTCTAAACTGTCGCTCTCCTCCACCGTTCATGCCAAAATACAGAGGGCCTGGTGATACAACAAACTTCGAACGGTACGACGAAGAGCCCATCGTACCAGCTCCCTACTGCCGTTTTCAGTCAGAATTCACAGATTTCTAGTTTTATTGTCTTCACTGTTAAAAACGAAATAAAACACATTTGAAAACAATAGACTTTGTTATATTATCCCGAGTAACATCGACGCAGTCTTTTTATGAGGTTCCAGTCTGTAATCTCAAATATAAAAAAGGAACATCCTCACACGATCCCTAATCCTGTGTCAAGTCGTTTTGTTTGGAGATGATTTGAATTCTTAAAGTAGCACGTGCGTGTGGGGCTCCCCTCACCACATGCGTCCGCGCAGAACTGGGGGGCTATAATGATGATAGCAGCCGGAGGCACGCGACGAAACTGTATTGTATTTGTAGATCGTGACTAACGTATGTCATTGTATATTTACCAAAAGAATCTGTTTTTACTTCATGTGATTTTACCTTTAGAACCGTTATATTTTTATGAAAGACGTATATTTTAAAGATGTACAACATATTCTTGCATATGGTCCCATCGCGTTAGTTTTTACATTTCATATGTGACCTGAATTTGACTACATTCTCTGGCAAGATTGGCGTGAGTAACGAACTACGTAGCCTGTACTATGGGCTTTCATTATAATAGTCTTTCATCATCATTATCATCCGCAGCCGAAACACGTCCACAGCTGAACAAAACGCCTCCCCCTTTGAAGAGAGGGGGTGCCATAATCCCCACGCTTGGCAGGTGTTTTGGGGATCGCAGTATAGGAGGTAGGTAATCCAATAGAAAGACGTTGCTACCCGTCTTATTGTTTTCCCTTAGTCGTCTCTCCTCCAACGGGAGGAGATGGGAGGCTGCTATTCTTATCCGGAGACACCACGGGTCAAGTCTTTAGTAGTGTTAAAGTGAATATTACTAATTGAATAACTAACCAATCTAAAACGATTGTCCAAACTTTTAACTAGATCCGAAATATGTACTTCATGATAGTGACGTGTTCCAGGATTGAGATTATAATAAATTGAGTACATATTACTTCAATTTTTTACTTCAGTTTTCTAGATTCAAGATCCCGCATGTCCCGTAGGGCGAATCTCTTCTTATAACAATCTGAATCTGAGTTTCAGATTGTATAATGCTTCAATAGATTTGTTTACATAAACAGAAAGAAAATGATAACAACAACTGCATGCTGCAAAGACACGACACTGATTTACCTGTATAAAAATCCTATTTCAAAGTATTTTCGTTACGGCAATAAGAATAATTTGGTACGCAAATTAAGGAACTGCGCACACAAACATTTTTATTGCAAGACACCCACACTGATAGGGGCAATAGCTTGAAACAATAGCCTTTCTCGAGCATTTGATGGGCATGGGAGCTGAGGGACCAATGCAACCGAGCGGAAAACAAAGGAAGTGAGGTTCCGTCTCACGGGTGATGAGGATACTGTGCCAGGAAATAACCAAGACTATTTACTGACAAAGGATGAAATAAAAAACGTACAAGGTAATTCACCATACGAGTTTATAACTCTAACTTCGAGACTGAAAACTTGTTCTTAAAAAATTTGAAGAAAATTAATCTGCACAGTAGCCTTTTTTTACCGAGTTAAGTAAGGCTGGGCATCGATCGAATATCGATGCCACTTGAGCATCTAATCTGTATTGAAATTGAAACACGTATCTTCGACTGATGCTAAATTTGAGAGAAAGTCGATTAGCAGAAAAAATCTCGTCACACCATTTATCTAGCCAGTATATTGCAAAAAACAATTCTATATGAATGAACCATAACTTAAGTGCGTGATGTATTTTCTTAACGTTGGGTCTAGCTAGACAAAAGCACTAAAAGTGCAGGAACGATGTAAAAGCCTTACAATAGATCGCTTGCGTAAGTTACTTACATAACGCTTCTAATATAGAAGTATTCAACTCAGAATATAGTTGTAAATCGCATATTTTCTGGTGGATATACTATCTGTATATGAGATAAGGTTGTCATTTCAATCATGAACTTTCAGGAAACCTTTCGTCGTGCGTATTAAGCGTAGGACATGATGAAGAATATACTTGAGGTTAGAATATACGGGACTCGATTCTCATTCGTGAATCTGTTTGACGTAGCGGCAATTTAATTTCCAAAATAAATAAGAAGGAAAGTTCAACACGAAAGTAAGAAAAATTAAATTTTTGGCCGGCTCACATAGACATTTAGGGATTCCGTATGGAACCTATCAATCTCCAAGCATTATTATGCGCATGCTAGGAATGAACAAATGAAAGAATGAAACAATAAACACAAACAGATTACAAATAATGTACAAATAAGGTAAGGTAGGTGATATTTGGTACCAACACACACACTGGTTAAAACCTTCGTCTTTAGCACCTAACCAACATATGGTAATGGTAATGGTAAAAGTTTATTAAGCTCCATAAACCTAATACATATAGCTGGGTAAATAAAATTGTTACCAACAATTTTATTATAAATAGTAATACAGAAGATATAAAAGTGCGATCACTCCAATAATTGTACAGCTGGTACTTAAACTAGGGAAACCCTGTACTATAAGCACCAGCACCTTCCATGTCACAAATATATAAAGCGCTCATTAATATTGTACTACTTAATAATACGAGTAATTTAATTTATTAGAACTTTTTTGTATTACGCTTACTGAGTATTGAGTATTTTTTGTTACATATGATCTAAGAAAGTTTATACTGTACTATTTGTGTGAGTTGTAATTTTGTTATATTTGTATCTAATCATTTATGCGGGTGGAAGTATTACTAATATTAGGCTTGAGAAGTAAGAGCACGGTACCGATGTATAATGGTAACATAGACCTAGTAATGTGAGTCAATCTTACACATATTATGTGACTGTGAGTGTATGTGACGCTATTGCGAGACGTAGGTTGAGTCATCTGGGAGTAGCTTATCCTACGCCAGATGATTACTTAGGGGAACATTTCGCACAACGCCGCCGCTGGCGACAAGACCATCGCCGAAGTAGAATAGGGTACAAAACATCTACCTACTACTACTAAATCGATGAATATTTAGCACAACGAAAGGTCGTAAATACGTAAATATATGCCACATGTTTTTTGTAAAGAGTAAAGGTTTCTGCTGCTGACTTATTGATAGACCCAACCAAAGTTTTCTTCTCGGTTACCAGTTCTGATCGTAAAAAAAAATCGTTATCGGTTGCGAAAGTATAAGTGTTTCATAATTGAAATTAGTTAAACATGGAATATTTATTTCGTATAATGTTATAATTTGTATTAATTGCTTTATTTATTGTATAATGTATATATATACATATTGTGAAGAAATATAATAATTAAAAGCTATTTCGACGTAGCTTCACCTCAATATCTGAATACTAAATAACTATTGTAATGTAATAATTTTACTTAGATGATAAAAAGTACTCATCATCTTATCGTAATTTCATTTAGTAACTGTTTCCAAAGACAACAAATACGGCTTAATTAAATAAGCGTCGGTGGTAAAATCATTCGTATTTTCAGCAGACAGCTTTCAGACGATAGTGATCGATGTGTTTACTTGCTTTCCATCAAGTTTATTTTCAGTGGTAGACTAAATAATTTTAAAGATAGATTTAAAAAAAAACAATGATGACCCCGAGCCAGATTAAAATATATATATAACTAGGTCAGATAATGTCAGCCCTATTGAAGAGTCTACAAAGTATCCAATCGTTGAGTTAACGCCTGAGATGTGGGTCAGTGACGTTGCGGCTGCATCAACTCTAGCGGAGATTCGCAAAGGGCATGATATAAGGGTGGAAACGTAGACTATACCATTGAGGTAATTATAATAATGTACTAGGTACTAGAGAAGATATCACAGATAGGGTATTTCAGAAAAGCTTTGAAGTTCCGGCGCACAAGCTCGCGTGAAATAGACTGATAACTTACAACTAATTTTGTCCAAGCCAGCTATATTTAATAACTTAGACGTTACTGTCCCGCTGCAGGGCAAAGGCCTCCCTTTCCGCTTTCCACTCTTTCCGATCCATAGCAATTTGTCCTTCCTATAGCCACGATTTTTTACCAGAAAGACGATGATGATTGATTGGTATAACGGGCTGGTTTCCGCAACTCCACGTCGAAGCGCATATTTTGCGTGAGACGATGATGATATGGAGAGGGAACGCAGAGCATTGTCAGTACGGGCGAACATGCTGGCTCACAGGTTTTCGCGGTGTACAGACGAGGTCAAAATTACGCTTTTCAAGGCGTATTGCACATCACTGTACTCGGGGGCCCTGTGGGTCAGTTATACTAAGAAATCTTACAATGCTCTGCGAGTCCAATATAATAATTCTTTTAGGGTGCTGCTGCGTCTGCCGAAATTCTGCAGTGCGTCGACTATGTTTACAAATGCGCGTACAGATGGATGATGCCATCTGGCGCAAAAAGTTGGCGTCACTTGTATTTAGGGTGCGAGGCAGCCCCAGCGGCAGCCTGAATGCGATAGCAGCAAGGCCGGACCGCCCACTGATCTGGGAACTCACCCAGAGGACCAGATCACAACTAGTTATTAAGTACTAACATAGCGTAAGTTTTAGAATAGGTTTTACTAACATAGTGGATCTTTGTTGTCCGATATTTTTAATAAATAATAATAATAACAGTCTAACTCATCCCGCCATCTCCGTCTAGGCCAGCCATACTCAACCTGCGGCCCGCTAGCCTTTTCTATGCGGCTCGAAGTCTAGTATTTTTAGATAAACTGTAGTATTTTATTGATAAGTGTACAAAAGTAATGCAAAAAATGTCGTTCGAATAAGGTACGAATGAATACATGTTCATTTCACTCGCTTACTCTCATAAAATAGCACGCACACCGAATTTAAGAAAATGTCTTCTATATTTCTAATATGTGATTTAATGTACACGTAAATTAATATACTTAGGGTAGTTATAATTAAACATACAATCATTTAGGCTAGATTATTGCGGCCCGCAGGGTAAAGCAGAAGCGACTATGTGGCCCAGGGGTAAAAAAGGTTGAGTATGTCTGGTCTAGGCCTACCACGACGTCGTTTTGGCCCATAAAGTATTAGCCATGCGGCAGATAAGTCCAGTCCAGCCCCTTTAGCCAAGTTGCCATCTATCTATCTATACTATAATAAAACTCAAAGAGCACTTTTTCTGTACATTGAATATTTTTCCAAAATTTCTAAGTGGGGATACTATACTATCGACATAGAGGCCAAAACAATTTTTTTTGGAATTATTGTCTGTCTGTCTGTCTGTCGTTCTGTTTGTCCAGGTATCATTTGAAACCCCGTGGATGGATTTTGATAGGACTTTCACTGATGTGTTGTGTAGACGTCAGGGTATAAATTGGTATATAAAACATCACGCTATGTTTCATAGGGGCTAAGCAGTGAAACATTACTTGCACATATTACCACGTAATTTCCTTTGTATGTGAATAAGGTAATTATAGACTGATCAGTTAATCATTAAGATATGTATTATTACGCTATATACAATAGGGACTGAGCAGACATTTAGTTTGCATAAGATATGGCAGTAGCGAAGGGTAAATTTTTGTAAGGGGTAAGCCGGTCCGGTACACCCAGGACATTTTCATTAGATTTCTGTATTGTTCTAAGTACTTTGCTGATAGCAATATGACATTATATCTTTGAAAAGTTAAAATCTGTAAATTCATGAAATTTTAATGAAACTCCCCAAGTCCAGGTAGTGTATAGGTATTGTTATGTTTTACAGTCGCAACAATAAAAGATGCGAAAAACTTAGAACTTTCATTATCGAATATCATTAGACAGTAATTTACGATGCTAGCGTGATTTACATTATGAACAGCGCCATCTATCGGTGAAATTGAACATACAATCACTATAGAACTTTAATATCTATATCTATACATATTATAAACAAAGTCTTCCGCCGTGTCTGTCTGTCCCTATGTATGTTTAGATCTTTAAAACTACGCAATGGATTTTGATGCGGGTTTTCTTAATAGATAGAGTGATTCAAGAGGAAGGTTTATATATTACTAGCTGACCCGCGCAGCTCCGCCAGCGCTTAATATTATTTTTCTTAACTGTTTTCATGGATTTTCCTGATATTTATATTTTAAACCCTCTGGCCTAAAATTTAAACGGCCAAAATGTGTTCCAGAAGAACAGTTTGCTAAATATTTTGTATATGGCATAAGCTAGCGTTATTTATGCAATGTCAAGCAAGGCCAATCCATGGAAAGCCGTCGACGTCCGGATTTCTTTGTACGTTCGAACTAAACTTCCTTGTGCTTCGGAGCGCGCGAAAAAAGACGGTTCCGTATGTTGTAGACAGTAGTCGTTACCTTCGGAGTCGCCCTAGGACGTCCATTGAGTACGGCGGTGACTCCGAGTAGGACGGCGGCGGGATTGCGACCACGCCACCATGTCGATCCGACTACAGGACGAGAGTACGAAACCAATCCCATTGCAGCGAGGTGTGAGACAGGGAGACGATATTTCTCCGAAACTGTTCACAAACGCATTGGAGGACGTTTTCAAGCTCTTGGACTGGTACGGATTCGGAATCAACATCAATGGTGAATACATCACTCACCTTCGTTTTGCCAATTTCATTATTTTAATTTTAGTAGGGATCCCTATTTTTTTTAATATGAAATAGCCTATGTTACTCAGTGAAGATGTAGCTTTCTAATGGTGGAAGAATTTTGGAAATCAGTTCAGTAGTTTTGGAGCCTATTCATTACAAACAAACAAATCTTTCCTCTTTATAATATTAGTGTAGATAAAAAGTACTTGTAGTGACATAACTCTAATAGTTAGACATATGATATCACGGACTTTTTTGTAGATATTGATACGTTCTATAATATTGTAGAACATTTTTTTGTTGTATCATCAATAGTTTCCGCAGCGCATGCAATGACAGACATTTTATGATGAGTTTTTCACACCTTGGGTTACATTATTTTAATTTTAGTAGGGATCCCTATTCTTTTTAAAATATGAAATAGCCTATGTTACTCAGTGAAGATGTAGCTTTCTAATGGTGAAAGAATTTTGGAAATCAGTTCAGTAGTTTTGGAGCCTATTCATTACAAACAAACAAATCTTTCCTCTTTATAATATTAGTGTAGATTTTTTTTAAATATGAAATAGCCTATTTTACTCAGTGAAGATGTAGCTTTCTAATGGTGAAAGAATTTTGGAAATCAGTTCAGTAGTTTTGGAGCCTATTCATTACAAACAAACAAATCTTTCCTCTTTATAATATTAGTGTAGAAGATGTAGATTATAATATTAGTGTAGATAAAAAGTACTTGTAGTGACATAACTCTAATAGTTAGACATATGGTATCGCGGACTTTTTTGTAGATATTGATACGTTCTATAATATTGTAGAACATTTTTTTGTTGTACCATCAATAGTTTCCGCAGCGCATGCAATGACAGACATTTTATGATGAGTTTTTCACACCTTGGGTTACATTATTTTAATTTTAGTAGGGATCCCTATTCTTTTTAAAATATGAAATAGCCTATGTTATTCAGTGAAGATGTAGCTTTCTAATGGTGAAAGAATTTTGGAAATCAGTTCAGTAGTTTTGGAGCCTATTCATTACAAACAAACAAATCTTTCCTCTTTATAATATTAGTGTAGATTTTTTTTAAATATGAAATAGCCTATGTTACTCAGTGAAGATGTAGCTTTCTAATGGTGGAAGAATTTTGGAAATCAGTTCAGTAGTTTTGGAGCCTATTCATTACAAACAAACAAATCTTTCCTCTTTATAATATTAGTGTAGATAAAAAGTACTTGTAGTGACATAACTCTAATAGTTAGACATATGGTATCGCGGACTTTTTTGTAGATATTGATACGTTCTATAATATTGTAGAACATTTTTTTGTTGTACCATCAATAGTTTCCGCAGCGCATGCAATGACAGACATTTTATGATGAGTTTTTCACACCTTGGGTTACATTATTTTAATTTTAGTAGGGATCCCTATTTTTTTTAAAATATGAAATAGCCTATATTACTCAGTGAAGATGTAGCTTTCTAATGGTGAAAGAATTTTGGAAATCAGTTCAGTAGTTTTGGAGCCTATTCATTACAAACAAACAAATCTTTCCTCTTTATAATATTAGTGTAGATTTTTTTTAAATATGAAATAGCCTATGTTACTCAGTGAAGATGTAGCTTTCTAATGGTGAAAGAATTTTGGAAATCAGTTCAGTAGTTTTGGAGCCTATTCATTACAAACAAACAAATCTTTCCTCTTTATAATATTAGTGTAGATTTTTTTTAAATATGAAATAGCCTATTTTACTCAGTGAAGATGTAGCTTTCTAATGGTGAAAGAATTTTGGAAATCAGTTCAGTAGTTTTGGAGCCTATTCATTACAAACAAACAAATCTTTCCTCTTTATAATATTAGTGTAGATAATACATACATAATATAGTAGAGAAACACTGATGATTTTAGAGGTTTCTAATGTGATGTCGTAAATAAACACATTTTTTTGCGCTTACGAGAGGTGGGAGAAGAGATAGGGGGTGGGGGTTCAGAGAGGGGACAATGGGGAGAGGAAGAGAGGGAGTGTGACGGGGAACGAAGCGGGAAAGGGGAAAGAGAAAGGAGAGAGAGAGCATAGAATTCGATTTTTCTTATAAGAGAGAGATGGAGAGAGAAATAAATCAAGGGAGGAAGGAGAAAAGGGCAGTAAAATGTAATAAAAGCGCGGGCGGAGCTGCGCGGGTTAGCTAGTTCTACAATACGAAACAAATGTATGGGAATGCTTTTATCTCTACGCTAAGTCACATGAAGAGATCGGAAGCAGTTCCACTTCAGCTATATAGCTTGCTTAAAATAACCTAGTTGGTATGTAGCCTATACACTACTACTAGTCATTGTGGTAATAATTACATACTTATTGAAATTAAACTACTTTTACGGATTTTATCGCGTAAGTAAAAGACAACATTATTACATACTTATATTTATCTACAGTTCTTTTTTTGAAGCGTTAAAGCGTTTTGAAGCATTGTACTGTTGAATGGAAAACTTCACTGCAGATACCCTAATATTTAGGTGATAAGACATAATCGTAGGCGCGCTTTTTTACTTTGGAAGCAAAAGTCATTAACGAAGCTCCTGTTACTGATAATTATAGAGAGAAAAAAGTAGTAACAAAATATCCTTGACGTCAAAGGTTAAATTTAATCAGTACTGTGCTACATAAATATCTTTAGACAAAGTACTTATTGAAATGTGGGTGTTTTAGTGTTAAAGAATTAGGTTATCGACCAATTAATGTAGGTTACCTAAATTATCTAGCATTTAGGCCTCTGCCTTTAAGTCTAGAAAACAACCGTATCAAATACCAACTGGGTGTGGCCACAGTGAACTGCCTTCAATAAAAAATATTTACTTCAATTCAATTAGCCAAATGAAGTGGTCGCGGGTAACATAAATACGATATTGCTTATTAGGGACACCAATAGTAATTACCTAAATGTATTTATATTTACATCTAGTCAACCTTGCAAATAACTAACGTAAATGTTATAGTGTGAAGCATTAAATAAAATTGATAAAAACTATTGTTTTAAAGGAATGGAAACTGCATACAGATAAGTCATACGATACGTTGATATCAAGATACCTTTGCAATCTACTTCACGATGAGACAGCTTCAATGGAGATGCAATTGCATTATCGACATAGAAATAAATTGATAAAATGAATATCAGACGTCAAGGTGGCCGAACAGAAAGCTTGTGTCGTTATTACGAGGCGAGGTGTTAAACTAACGGGCACTTAGGTTAATTAGATGTTTACATCGTGTTTTCTGAAAGTGTTGAAAAAAAAGCCCGATATGTATAAAAAAAATCTTAACTTTGGTATGTACTAGAAGCGTAAGTATGGTTAGTATAGTAAACAGGCTAGAAAACAAATTATAGACACTTCAGTAAGTGTTAATAATAAAAAAGTTCTAACATTGTCAAATCAAACAAAACCAATGAAAGGAAGATGCTGAGGTGGAATCACATGGCTTATCAAGGCAGCCTTCAAGTTCATGAAGTCGTCGATAAGTTTCAGAATACCGTTTTTGCCAATATTGTAAACACGTAAGAAAAAAACACGATTTCCGCGCAAGGAATCGCAAAATGGTCATAGGGAATTAGGGCCCAGTCAAAGTCAAAGTCGTCAAAAATAATTTATTTCATATAGGCTTAACGCTAGCACTTTTGAAAGGTGAATTTATAAAAAAAAGCTACCACCGGATCGCAACGCGGCCTCAACGGAGAAGATCCGGCAAGAAACTCAGCAGGCTTGTCATGTTTTCGGTTCTTTTTTTAAAACAGTTTGTCATGTTACAATTAGACAGTGGCGTGCACAGAGGGTAGGCAAAAAAAAGTATTCGGCTTGTTTCACCTATTTTAAGTATGTTATTATACCATTTCAAATATCCATAAGCAAGCAAATACTATATACATATTAATTTGCATTTGAGAATAATAGTAAGTTTATTCGGCGGCTCCATACTGACAAAAATACTTTGCCTACCCTAGGATTTCTCTAAACAGTCTTAATTTAAAAAAAACTTAGTTTGGACATGAATTAACGTAATTTTTTTTAATGTAAATGGATGTGATGGTAATATTGGTTAATTTAAGGATATTTGTGCTGGAACACGAACAAATAGCATAAAGCATAAACAACTCGCAGATATTTTTGCCCGCTTTCAGTGCACGCCACTGCAATTAGATCAGCATTAACGACAGTGTGTCTTGTCGTTGAAAATACCAAATAAGGGAGAAAAAAAAACTACGACGAAAGTACAACAACTAAAAGGCCAAAGCCTCGTAGTTTTTTTTTTTTCTATATAGGGACCAGACCGACCGGAGTAAGACCGGCTCAGATGGTTTGGTCATGAAGACTACTAAAATACACACGAAACATAGCGTTGAACCTTACCCTGCTGGCTGGGCAGTCGCCAAAGGAAGGTAGGCCAAAATTTTGTGACTCAGCCCAATAAACAACGACCTAAATATCTGCACTTCTTAAAGTCTGCTAATTAGCCAGCAGGAAGATGATGATTCAGAACACATTCTGATATCTGGTAACCCTACGCACATCCATTAAAGCTGCGCGCCGGCGCATATCACCGGAGGAGTTAATATGCTTAATCGAATCAATGCACTGTCTCACGGAGTCGGAGTTAGCACGCAAACTTAGAAATCTCGGCTTGTGTTTGGAGCAGTTACGTTATTGCGGTAGCTTTTACTTCGTGTTTCGACACAATTTATCGGTCATTTTTGCTTGTGTAGTTTTGTACGACCCAAAAGTCACACGTCTCGCAGTTTGCAGCTTTTGTGACACTGCGCAAAGTTGCTCGGTTTACAATCCGGTAGTATCATGTTCGAATCTTGCAGGGAGCAACAAACTTGTGTAGTAGTCTCTTTGGTTATGTGAATACAGGTCGGTCGCGATTTTCTGAAAGATACGATGATTCATACCGCGGATGGGCATGTAAAAAGTCGATCCTGAGTGTTATCTCCATGTGCCTCCATCGACATAATAATATGGTTATCTCCCCTAACCGTGTCGGTGTTCCGTCCCATCAGATTGAATGTAAAAGAAAGAGTGAGTGCATTGGCGACTGCGCAAGCATTAGTGTAGTTTCCCGGGCGTTTCCGTTTCCCTTATCTCTCTTACCGTAACGTGTTCAAATTAATGTATTTTCTGTAAGCAAAATAGACGGGCTTGTTGGTCTAGTAAACTCTAGTGGACACCCTGGCCGCTACCAAATAAGCCGTAGCTTTGATTCCCACCAAATATCTGGGGGTTTTATATATATTATATGACGGGGTTATCAATAAGTATTATTAGCAAAAAAACTAAATTTGTATTTGCATCAGTTGCCTGGTTACCACAGTACGGCTCGGCCTTGTTTTGTGAAGGCAGTGTGTGATAGGTCCAGAAAAAAAAAAATAGCCTGTAGACAAAAAGCAGTGATGTGCGTCTATCCGTGGGTTCGTAGCTCACAAACGAATGGACGGATTTTAATTTAAGCCGTTTTTATTTGACAGTTAATCGGAATTATTCGCAGCCATGTTAGATGAAAATCATATCAACTGTTTGATAGGGTTTTGTTTTCTTGGGCTGGATCCGTTTTTTTTTTATTTACACTTATTTGTTTATGCATCGCATATTTGCCACAGAGCTGGTGAAACGACGCGAATGTCGTAACCAGTACAGTTGTAATTGACTATTCAGAAAAACATCTGTCAACTGTAGTCGACATCATAATTATTTTAGGAAAGACGTCTCTGAAAGTTTAACGATCTCACAAAAGTTTGCTACTGAATTACTCTCCGACATTTTTTACACTTTATGACCTTTATACAAAATTATTTAAGCCTTGCGGGTTGCGGGTTGTATCATCCCACGCACCATCCTACGTAAATAACGTATCACAGTTTCAGACAAAAACCCTTTTAACCTGAATGTTTAACGGCTACATACATCCTCCAGCCATGTAAATATTAAATGACAGAGACAAGCCCGAAGGAAGCCAGGTATACCTGCATACTAATTTATTACCAAGAACAACCAACTGAATGAAAAAGCTTTTTAAACCATCACAATGGCTTGTGACTCGTATTCTTTGAGCATTGTCGGTTAACCACGATCAGTATTCTTGGCAACGCAACCGGACAATGAGTCGAATAAGAATGATGTACCTATTGTAAAGTTTAAAGTTCGCCAAAACTATGGAGCTGTGTATTCAAATGCGCATGAGCATTGAGCATTCGTAATTTTGCATCAGCCAACCGTGAGTTAAAGGTTCGAAGGCAATGAAGCAATCTCCTGGAAAATTAAGGGCTATATGAGATAAGGTACTGTTATAATACCGACGCCCTTTTTTCATAACGCCCACATGACTACGATACCTGTGTTATGTGTGCCACAAATTCAATGGAAATCTCAAAACACGGCACTTTTTTATGCACTCATATGCCACATTTTGCTATTACAAAACCGTCCATATTTTTTAGCTAATAAAGTGCAAATTGTGTTTTATAGTTTGGAAGCAGTAGAGTGGAATTGCCTGGTGGTGTTATCGGCCCTCGTATCCGGAGTATCGCTCCAGCGAGCATGGCTGCACCTGTCGCCTGCTATAACTTACATATAAACCGGGAATATTGTGCAAAGTTTTACAGCTAAAGTTCACAGACACCTGCATCCAAAGTGTATGAGCGGAGAGGAAAACGCCGCTGGTAAAGCGTGCTAATTACGAAGGAATGTTAAGTGTAAGTATATGAATGTACCATTTAAATTTGGTCAGAATGTTAGGAGTTTTTCCTTGGCGAGTATTAACATTTTTGAAATTGAATTGTTTACCTTAGAGATTTTTTAAAGTATAGTTACAAAACATGGGGACCGTATTGCAATTGCTGCTACCAGTATACACATACTACTATGTACGTACTTGGCTGGAGGCTACAGACCAAGTTTTATGGATAAGTTGTCTAGGGTGTAAGAGATCGTCCGAGTACTAGGGACGAGCCATCGCGATGCGAGGTATTTTGCTGCAAAATAGCAGTGTGAAAACGTTGATGTGTTCCGGTGTGAAAGGCATTGTAACTGCACTACTGGGCACATGAGACTAATGTGTCAAGTGAAAACGGATGTGCGCGGAAGTAGATTTCGAGAAAGCCTTTCAACCCAGGACAACCAGTCCTAGATCTTGCCGGTTGACGTTCTTTCCATTATGATATGAAAATAAAGTTTTTACGTCGACAGGAAAAGAAGTCGAGCGACAGTATCTACAATTCAACTATTTAAGACGTGTTGCTTCAAAGGCGTCCACTGATGAACATAGGCCTCCACTACTGAACAAAGGCCTTCCCCTTAGCAGGGCGGGGTTGCCATAATCCCCAAGCTTGGCAGGCGACTTGGGGATCGCAGTACAGATGGTAGATAATCCAATAAAAAGATGCTGAAGCCAGTCTTCTTGTTTTACCTTAGTCGCCTCTTACGACACCCAAATGGAGGAGATGAGTGGTTGTCTAGACTGCAAGTCGTGCTTGGGCTAGGCCTGCAGGTGTGCCTAAATAATGCTTTAACTATAAATAAAATGACAGTTGACGTAAATATCCATAGAGTAGTAATCTAGGTCAGTAATAGAGGTCCAGTTTTTGTAGGACTGGACTCTGAAGGACGATTACTGGGGCTGGTGAATAGAAGAAGCTGCGACTCTTACGTCGAGAGCAAAATGCACAATAAAATACTATCATAAAATGGGTTAAGGTTAGATTCTCATAAGATGGGTTAAGTCAAACTCGGTGAGGTCTCATGTCACAGAAGGAGGCGGCGGAGCTGATCAGGGAGTGATCCTCTCGCTGATCTGCGCCAGCGCATGAGGCCCGGGTGCAGGAGGCAGGCCAGCCTCATGCCCCCATAGCAAGGAAGTGTGGGCAGAATAAACGGGTGGACTGCTGCCTGCACAAAGCGAGCAAGGCGTACTAGGTACCCGTTCTCTGGTAGCACTTTGAAAACACACACTATTATGAACATGCAATGACGTCAGGACACTGGGAATGTGACTCCAAAGTACCCATAAGGTTTCCAAGTAAACAGATAAGAAAATATACTCAGAAAACGTCCTTAAACTACTACGCCATTTACATTTATTCCTATTTTCCTGTTGTCAATAATAAACCAGATGTGTTGGGTTGTTGTTGCACGCACCGGTCAGAGTGCAACTGACTATTTCTACCCGATTGTCCAAGGAGAGTTATGTTTCTCTCTCTACTTTCACTCTCATAATTTGATGGGAGAGAAAACCGACACAGCCAAGGAGAGGTCAGGTGCAGGACTACTATGCATAATGCATACCTAAACTGCTAAATGTTTTATGACGTCACTTGAAGATGGCAGCATTTGGCCATGGTCTTGCTTAAGGAGACCAGATGGTACTTCTAAATTAGGCAGCCAATTACGCAAATGATAATCTGGGGGTCTACTATCTGTTAGAGTAGTACGGACCAGAAATAAGAAATAAGCTGCATACATCAGTGTAACATTTATACAGAAAAGTATGATTATTTTAACACTGCTATAAAAGCTGATGGTAGGGCACCAGACCTAGAGATTGCTGATTGACCTATCTGCAATCTTGACAATTTTTGACTTCATTTATTTATATCATGTATCATATTTCAGTTTTTAAGAGTTTTTATGTGTAGGTGAGTTTGTGTACAATAAAGAGTATATCTATCTATCTATCTATCATGTATTTATTAATATTATTAATATTTGCAAAGAAGACTTAAATGGAGAGATGAATATCACAAATACGAGAGCCCTGAAATGAAATGAGATCAGTTCTCACCCATTATGGGATATGGGATGGGTAGAGGTAGTGGTGTAGGTAGACTACTATATCACAAAGTAAAATATTCTATGCAAGTGCTAGTCCACACATTATGATTTATCTATAGTTAGTGTCCATGTTTCTAAGTACACACAATAGTTTCCCAGTAATAAAATGAATCTAGAATTCTCATCCATCTGTGCAATAATACCCTAGTGAAATACGAAAATAAAAATCCTTTTGGATTACTAGAAGTTTCAATGCTTCAATAGCAATAAAAAGAACCAGTATGGACACAACAGTAGGTATATATATATCTATTAGGCATATATGCCAGTTTCATAACAGTTCAGTTGTTTGTTCATTTTAAATTAGATAACACAGTAACTACATGAGAAAGTGTAACAATGGTAATGTTGTTTGTTAGATAATTACATTGTGTTAATTAGTAGGGGGTTTTTTAAGTGCCATTTTTTAACCTTATAGTTTTGTTGTTGCGGAAGTGTTAATCACAGTTTTTATCAATTTTCCTACAGCCTACATACAATATGTTTTAGGCAGTGGCGTGCACTGAAAGCAGGCAAAAATATCTGCGAGTTGTTTATGCTTTATGCTATTTGTTCGTTTTCCATCACAAATATCCTTAAATTAACCAATATTACGAACATATCCATTTACATAAAAAAAAATTACGTTAATTCATATCCAAACTAAGATTTTTAAAATTAAGACTGTTTAGAGAAATCCTAGGGTAGGCAAAGTATTTTTGTCAGTATAGAGCTGCTGAATAAACTTATTAATGTTCTCAAATGCAAATTAATATGTCTATAGTATTTGCTTGCATATGGATATTTGAAATGGTATAACATACTTAACCCATTAACGCCCAAAATAAAACTGCTTTTAAAAATTATATTTTTATAATATTTATTGTATCATTATAAAGTAAATAAATGGTATATAAGCAAAAAAATTTAAAAATTTATCCAACGCAGAAATTATAAGGGTGTACCTGGACGAGTACAACGGGCGGATTAAGAATATAATTGCCTAAAGCAAAGTAGTTCAACACATAGAATTTTCCTGCAAAGTTCGCAACGCCAACCAACGCGATTGTAAGGAATAACACATTGCAACTAATAATTGTTAATGCGCTCGGGATTGTGACCAGCATGAGATACTCCCTTGGGTTTTGAGCAAGTATAGGTAAAAATAGCAACCTCCGAGGTTCTTCCGTTGAGTGACGCAGGAGGCGACAAAAGTAGAATCAGAACACGGACAGCAGTGTCTTATGTTGAAATATCTATCTTCACGTATACTGCGATCCCCAATGCTTCGGCAACATTCCCCATATCTACCTCCCCCCACCCCCCATCATAATTGAGGCAGACTGACGTTATCTTTTCGAAGTTGGTCACGAATGCATTGGACGTGTGAGCTCTTGGACTAAAATGATACAGACACTAGCAGAGTCGCTGGAGGACCTCAATACTATGCTCAGCAAATGAACATGAATAAGATAAAGGCGTCTAAAGTCCACCAATTGGAGAGACTGTCCAGTTTCGGATTTCAGTCCAACGTCGATAAAGAATTCTTCCGAAGAATTCAACTCGGATACGTGGTATCTTCTCGCTCAAAATACCGTAAAGCCTAAAGATAAGGGTCTTCAAATCAAGTGTGTTGCCACCAGTGCCAATAAGACGTGGTTCCCGACTGCTAGTCTTTCAGAGAAGGTCTAAAGTCTCACGAAGGGCTATAGAGAGAGCAATGTTCAGAGTTTGATTACGCCATAAAATCAATACATTCGCCAAAGAATCAGTCATCAATATAGCTCTCAGAATCTGCAATTTGTAATGCCAATGGGTGGGTAAGCCCTAGCGCTCAAAGAATCGATAAACGATGGCGAAGAAGAATTCTCGAATGGCGACCACGAACCGGAAGATGCAGCGTAGGCAGATCTCTTACTGGGTGAACCCATGATATTGTGCGAGTTGTAACCAGTGGATGTACGCCAAATGGCAATTGGCAAGAGGGGGGGGGGGGGGGGGGGATCTATGTTCAGCAGTGGTCTTGCAGCTGATGAAGATGATGAAGATTATTATTATTGAGGGCTTTTTCTAATCCTGAAAAGCAATTTTGGCTTGTAAAGACGCCCTTGTAAACTTATCAAAATGTCTGAAAATATTAGTCCATAAGTGCCCATTGTACCCATCCGGGTACAGTGACATAAATGGACTCTGATATGGGCGTACTGAAAGTAATTGTTACTAAAATGGTATCATATCTTTCTATATAGATGTACAATAGTTTTTAATAAAGAAAATATCAAATTACTATTTATTTTATAGTAAAAATATTTTTTTTCATTTTACCTAAAGACCTTGGGCATCAATCGCAATTTGTCACTAAAAAAAATTGCATTTGTTTTCGCGCCGCAGCCAAACTTATTTTTTTCATACACTAGTTATACCATTTAGTTACTATATATCTAATTACTTTTATACAATCCACAAATAAATATAACTAAATCATGCATTTTGTTGCTGTACCCGCGCGAGTACAGAGGGCGTTAATGGGTTAAAATAGGTGAAACAAGCCGAATACATTTTTTTGCCTACCCTCTGTGCACACCACTGGTTTTAGGTAGGTACAAATATTATGATAGGTAGGTAAAATAAAGTGGTTCAGATTTCTTCAAAGCACCTGTGAGTGATGGTATTTAGGATGCATAGTACAATTCTGTCAATTTACATTGTATTACTGTTCTAAAATAAATAATTCCGGAAATATTAAGAAACATTTGGGTAACATCTGTTTCTTTTTTATGTGATTATACACATTATGTATACATAATTTATCATTTAAAGTGTATGATTATGTATTACGTATTCAATAAGAACAAACAATAATAACCCATTATATAGCAAGTTTAGTTTACTTTTAAGATAAGTACAAATATTGTGGCTTGGTTGGGTTTACTAATCACAGTTAGAAGTGTTAACTGGTTAACAACACAAATTGGTAAAGAATCTCATTAGTCATCTCATTAGATCTTATAAAGGTACTATCACAAACAACCTACCTACTTTTTCTTATAAATTCTATCGTGTATTTAGGTGTGCTAGCTAAGCAAAGAAGGGATCATTCCACACGATTTCAAACCGGTTGATTAAATAACAGTATCGCGGATGGCACAGGTATTTACAACTTAGACATCTGATAAGCTGACCATCATCTATTTAAATAACGTAGCAACGTTTGAATTCGTCTGTATGTGAACCATCCGCATTATGTGAAGTATTTATCATTCATTGCCAATTCGTAGAACCCTCGAACCAACATCGCACAGTGTTTCAATGGTTAGGTATTGCATTCGATCGATTTGATGACAAATAAATACAGCCGCGACGCTACGATTGCCGGTATACATAAAAAATAAGTAAGTCTACTAAACACTCTGCTGCATTTGTAGTAAAGAAAACATGTCCAAAAATAAAATATTAACGTAAAACGCATAGAAATGCAGCACGATTTATTTATAAAACTCCGACTTACCAGCTACAACGGTATCACTCAGGTCGTACTTCACTGGTTTCGGGAATTCGCGCAATTTACGGCCACTCAGTTTTAATTCACCACTTAAGTAAGCATCCTCAAGAATTCTCTCTAGTGATTTTGTTAACTGGCTGTGAATATTATTTTGCCCATTCATATTTACACTCACACTCGGCCCTAGCACGGCCATATTCTTTTTGAACTGAAAAGAAACTGTTTTTTCTTGCTGTCAAATTTGGCATTTCTATAAAATTCTAGCCAACCTAAAAAAAAACTTGCGCTAACTTAACTTGGAGCTAACTTCATGTCCTATCAATTTAGTCTATGCTAATCATAGAGGAAGAATCTCTGGAGTGATGGTTGTTTTTTCTCATTTACACAAGAAAGGAATGCGTTTATATAGATTACATGTGATAGAAAGAAATCGTGCATATAATTTTTTCTCCTTCAGCTTTTGTCACGAACAAAAACAAGCACCAGTGGTGCATACCCATACCACTGTTGAAATTGTTTGTTTTGGTCACGATCTAGCTAATAGATATAGGATTTTTCACTACGTTCAAGCATTTAATTAATATTTCATAAGAATTATTATAGAAATATTGTTTTGAACAAATATCCATAACATATCTATTATGTTGCAAGAATGAACCACCGGTTAGGGTCAGATCAGGTCAACTATGGTGGGCCCGTGCCCAGCAGTGGGACATAAACCAGGGCTGGTATTAACAGGTCAACTACTATGGGGTCCGCCATCCATAACTCCTGTGTTCTTTCCAAGATTTTTCACTACGTTCAAGAAGGTGAACATAGAGTGGGAGCGAGAAGTTCTAATCAAATACCTTAGAGAAAGAAACCAATAGAGAGCTGGCACTTTCTTTCTCATTCGCGCATGAAAATAATGCATTTATATGTATTATAATATGTGATAGAAAGGAAAAGAACATATGATTTTTTGTCCCTCAGCGTGTGGTCTGCATCTGGCGCACCGCCGGTGCGGTTTTCTTCGAATACTCATGAAATTTTCTCGTTCACGATCTAGCTTTGTAGTTTTAAATTGAATAGCATTATGAAATAATAATATCGTTTAAACTACATAATGTGTACGAATGATTATTTTCTGTCCTTATCGGCAGCACGCTAGCTAGATGTCTTGTTATATTCTGTCTATGTCAAATACAAACTGCACGAGTGTGTTAAATTAATGGAATATATAACTATATTAATATGTTAGGATGTATAGCCGACTATTAAATAGTATATATCATTTATAACCTTAGTTCTGAATAACGTAGGGTAATACGTTATCAAAAGTATTACATATCAAATTATCGGATATTTATTACTGGTTTGGAGGTAGGTACCTTAACACAAAAGTCTCAAATATCAGTATATAATATTTATTAAATAACAATGTCGATTATGACACATTTGCTATCTCAGAACATAAAGTAATCATTTCATAATACTGTAAATGACGTGAGAACCATATAAAAATATATGGGACTCCCCTAGTGGTCTCCGCCAGCCCCTACAACCACTTCCAGCACCAGCTCCAAGTCATATATCATATTATATGACTTATCATAAATACAACATAATAACATTATAACACAATATCATCATAACAATGTAAATGAAACTATACTAAATATACTTAGCTTTCTAGAGATCCGTCGCCGACTGAAGACTGTTAAAGACTGTTCAAGACTGTCCGTTCTAAACGGTTACAACGTATTTATAGCAATCTCAATCCACTGAAGTAGTGGGGGTGACATTGTCAGTTTCATTACTCGTTTTACAATATCAATAATAAATTATTCTAATTGCATAGGGCTTTCCATTACAATTTTATAGCTGTTAATCAATAGTTAAATATCACCAACTAACAAGATATTTAATTAATACACAAAGCATAGTCAATTTCTACTACCCTCAATCGTCGCTGATAAAAGGAATAAGTCAAATTATAATCAAATTACTTATATCTATTTATATAAAAATATCACCGATGCTAACAAGTGCAACAGAGACAGAGAAAAAATTCTTTTTTTTTATTCCGAATCAGTTTCAATTATTTTACTCTTTGATCAGTTTGAAATAAGCCCTGGCAACGCTGAAATGCAGTCTGTTTACTGTCAAAGTAAATTTTATTACTTTAGCGCGATCTCAAATTTAAAATTAAAAACATTATTGTTTAAATAAGTGCGTGTCATGTTAGAAATCGTAATAAAACGAATAAGGACACATTTCCCAGGTAATTTATTACCTTTGATTATATATACGTCTAGATAGCACGTTCGATGTTCAAACACTTGATAGCGAAATGTCAACCAAAACATAAAATTGATAGACTTGGATGTTTAGTGTCACTTGGACGGTTTGTGCTCGCAAAAAAATCATTATGCCGAATTGTGTAATCAGATCGTGAAAATGTTAATTATGTAAAATTAAGATCCTAACTTAATTTTCCACTTGAGGGTCGGTTGACCCTTCATTGTTTATCTGCTCCAAATAAAGAAATCCGTAGAGGTTTCAAGACATTTATTGACCTGTAAAGCACTGAAAGCACTGATTGTTTACATTAGGACTAGTGATTCCACGATCACTAACAATATGTACAATGACTATTTGTCTATAATCTGCACGACTGTTCTCCACTAAACATATACATGGAATGTGTCTACTGTTGACACTACTAGATCATAACAACGAATGTGTCAAATACTAGTCCGACAGCACGTTCTAAATCGAGCTGTTCGGCATTCAAAAGACATACGTCTCCAAGTGGCAAAGAGGTTCTAGTCGCCACATCACCCCCCCACGCAGAGAGGATACCCCCCCCCCCCCAACATGGGGCAGGAGCCTGAAGTTAAATTATAAATCAAGAATATCTCTAAACCTAACTTTACGACCGGACCGAGTGACAATGGGGGGAGGAGGGGAAAAGGAAGCTGACGGAGCAAGCTCAACGAACGGATGATCCGAATCGTTGCTCGACGGAACACTAGCTGGACCGTCCAACATTGATCCTCGCGAGGCTGGCAACTCGTGATGCCCTAACTCTAAATCAGCCTCAATGAAAGCAGGCTTAACGCGATCAATGCTAACTGTAACCTCACGCCCCTTAACATTTAAGGTTAAGGTTTTGTCCTTACGCCTAATTACCCTGTATGGACCGGAGTACGGTGGTTGAAGTGAACGCCTAACGGTATCGTCCCGTAGCCAGACGTGAGACGCTGATGCTAGTTCTTTGAAAACGAAAATTGCTGGACGTGCATGATTCGAAGCTTCGACTGGACGCATTACTTCCATTCGCTTCTTAAGATCTGATACAAAATCAATGATCGAATCAGGGCTACCCGAGGCATCGGCGGGTACAAGGAACTCTCCTGGCAAACGTAACGATTCGCCATACACGAGCTCGGCTGAAGAAGATTTGATATCCTCTTTAAAAGCCGATCTCATACCAAGGAGAACAAATGGCAGTGCATTCGACCACGTTTCAGCATGGCACATTAATGCCGCCTTAAGCTGGCGGTGCAACCGCTCGACCATGCCATTTGCGCATGGGTGGTAGCTGGTGGTACGAATCCTCTTGGTCGCGCAAACACACTTATGGCGCTGAAAGAGGCATGATTCGAATTGGCGTCCCTGATCCGATGTTAAAATACTGGGAACGCCCAGCCGTTCACGAAGGTGTCTGCAACTTCTTCGGCAGTGATGGATGTCATCGGCCAAGTTTCCGGCCACCGCGTGAACCTGTCAATCGCGGTGAGGCAGTAATTATAACCGTTAGAGTGAGGAAGTGGGCCGACGATGTCGATGTGGACATGTTTGAACCTGTCCGACGGACTGCTGAAGTTACTCAGCGAAGACTTAACGTGTCTTGTCACTTTGCAACGCTGGCAATCTAAACAAGAACGAGTCCATCTGTTACAATCTGCGTTAATACCAGGCCAAACGTATCTCTCAGCAACCATGCGTGCAGAAGCCTGCGCACCAGGATGGCTAAGGTTATGGCACTTGTTAAATACTGCTTTACGAAATGGTGGCGTTAGGTATGGACGAGCTTTACCAGTCGACATGTCACAAGTGATGCTTACATTAGTGCCGGGAATTAATACGTCCTCCAGCTTAAGCGAAGAGCTCGCGCGAGCGTGTGCTAATTCTTCATCAGAACGCTGTGAAGTAGCAAGTGCGGCGTAGTCTGCTTCCAAGGAAATACTCTCGATACGAGACAATGTATCCGCTACGACGTTATCGACGCCCTTGATGTGGACAATGTCTGTGGTAAATTGGCTGATAAAAGATAATTGATTCAGCTGTGAGGGCGGGAGCTTTTCTCTTCGCTGGGCGAACGCGTAAATCAACGGCTTATGATCCGTAAAAATTGTTGCGTGCTACGCTTCGAGAATATGCCTAAAATGCTGAACGCTCTCATAAACGCCGAGGAGCTCTCTGTAGTAAGCTGGCCATAATGTTTGTTTAGTGTTCAACTTTTTGCTGAAGTAAGCGATTGGCTGCCAATCATCTGCTTCGGTACGACGCTGTTGCAGGCAAGAGCCTACGTGAGTGCTCGATGCGTCAGTGAAGAGACCGAGTGAGGCGCTGCAGTCTGGATGCGCCAGGATCTTTGCAGATGTTAAACTTTTCTTGCACTCTTCGAAACACGCCAAAAGCTCAGGAGTCCAAACGAAAGGCTTGGCACCTTTACCCTGGATAGCAGCTACTGCGTCAATTAACGGTGCTTGGAATTTGGCGGCAGCTGGAATGAATCGCCGATAAAAATTGGCCATGCCAAGGAATCTACGCATTCCTTCAACAGTCTTGGGGGGAGGAAAATCCACTAATGCTTGGATTCTGTCGACGGGGGGTCTAGTACCCGCCTCATCGATGTGATACCCCAAAAAGGTTACCTCTTTAAACGCTCCCAAAAACGCTCTTAGCAGTATTGATAACGACACCATACTCATGCAACCTTCTGAAAAGAATCTCCAGGTGCTGAGCATGCAGGGAGCTGGAATTTGAGTACACCAGGATATCCACGATGTCCACGTAGGCATAACAGAAATCAAGGCCACACACGACTTCGTCGATAAAACGTTGAAATGTTTGACCTGCGTTTCTAAGTCCAAAACTCATGTATGGAAATTCGAACAACCCGAATGGTGTGATTATTGCGGTTTTGCAAATATCGGTAGGATTTACCGGAATTTGTTGGTATGCCTTCACTAAGTCGATTTTGCTATAAATGGTACTTCCAGCAAGGTTCTGGCAAACGTCACCTATGTGCCGAACTGGATATCTGTCCGGAACAGTGCGTGCATTTAAGGTGCGATAATCGCCGCACGGTCGCCACGTTGAATCTTTCTTTTCCACCAGGTGTAAAGCTGAAGACCAAGGACTAGAAGATGGCCTGGCTGTCCCAGCCTTGACCATGTCCTCAAACTCTTTCTGTGCAGCGCGAAGCTTCAATGGAGCCAGACGACGTGGCCGCGATGATACCGGAGGGCCATCAGTTGTTTTAATATAATGCACCGTTGCATGTTTAGGCTCCTGAAGTACACCAGGGGGGCGCGTGATACACGGAAATTTCTGAAGGATCGCTAAGAAAGGCGATTCGGGGATGGAAATAATTTTGATGCTGGACTGGCTAACGTCTTGGAGTTCCGCGAAAGATGACAAACCTGTCGTCCCGTCGCGAAGCTTCCCATGAGTGCAGTCAGGAAGTAGGTTTTACTGCGACAAAAAGTCTGATCCTATTATTCCGGTTTCTACATCCGCAATTATGAAATTCCAAGATAAACTGCGCCTAAGACCTAAGTTTAAGCATAGCGTGACTAAACCGTAAGTTTGAATTTTAGATCCGTTTGCTGCCACTAAATCGTACGGCTGCGGCTGTCTTTTCAGCTTGCTAACACTAATAACTGGTACGCAGCTTACGTCTGAACCAGTATCCACCAAAAATTTCCTGTTAGTATACCGGTCAGTTACGAAAAGACGGCGACTCGTGGCTGAGCGTTGGGCAGTCGCCAAAACCGGACGCTCTATGGGTTTTCCGACGACTGGTTGCAGCCACCAGCCGCTGAAGGTGGAGGGCCTGACCATTTGCACGGTTGGACGCACTTCCTTGCTTTCGTTCCGAATCGGTCATGGTAATAGCATAGCTCGCTATTGCGCGAGCGTGATCGGTTCCTAAATCTACCTAAGCTACGGTCTCGCGAGCGGCCCCGTTGGTCAAAACCTCGGTTGACTAAAGAAGCCACTACGCGAGTAAGTTCCTCTATTTTGTGGTTCAGCTCTGCAATCTGCGTATCGTTGGTAGAGGTAGATGGTAGCGAGGTTGACGCACAAGCCATGTGTTGAGATGGCTGAGCATTGATTTCCATCAGCTGGTCAGCCAACTCGCTAAGTTCAGGCAAGTCCTGAAGACGCTGCGCCGTGAGCACGGTTTGAAGATATCTGGGAAGTCTGCTCATCCAGATGGTCTTCAAAACATCCTCGGGGAATATAGTATCTGCTAGGGACCTAAGGTACCGTAAGAAAGACGATGGCTTGCGGTCGCCGATCTGCTCCTTCTCTAGGAGACACCTAATTTTCTCCTCGTGGGAGACCGAAAACCTGCGTATGATAGCGTCTCGCAAGGTGATATAGGGATCCTTTGCTGGGGGAGACAGGATAATATCCTCAACCTCTCTCGAACAGTTCGTATCTAAATGGGCCACTGCGTAATGGAATTTCGTTATCTGGTTCACCAACCCGTTGATGCTAAATTGCGCCACCAGGCTCGCGAACCATAACGCTGGACGGTCTTTGCAGAAGGGCGGGGTACGGATGGACACACGGTTAACGACTACCTTTTCGCCTGCCGCCTCTCCATAGTCACTTTCGCTTTCAGCCATGTGGATGGTGGTACGGATGGCGCGGAACCCTAAATTTAATCAAAGAATTTTCCCTACGTGGGTTGGTGGTGGAACGACCAGGACCTTTACAAAATTTATTTAAATGTTTTATTTGTGGTTTTAAAATAAAAACCTTCAAATGTTTCACTAAATGTCATTGCGAAACAAAAAAACGATCGCCGAAAATTCGCAGGCAGGAACCACGACGAACACGGCGAAAAACGAGCTGATTGCTCGTAGAATTCCAGTATGTCGCTCCACGACGAATGTTTTCGTTATTTAATATTCAATATTTAGATAAAATAAAATTCCGTTTGTAGCGTTTAGCGCTACAGGTAAAGAAAAAAAAACAAAGAGTTAAAGATAAAAGAGATATATATATATTTAGAAAAAAGGACAAGATCTCAAAGGTCGCGGGCTCAAGCAGTCAGATCGTGTGGTACGATGCACCTGGCAGTAGTAGGCCAAGCGAGTCGGTGGTCTCCCGGCAGCAGGCGGGGAGACGGTTATGTAGGGCTGCAGGCTTGGACGGCTGGTAGCACAAAGGCCGACCAAGACCCGATGTGTAGCGGCACTCAGGACGGGTAGCTGTGGCACCAATCCTGGTACAAGGACCCCAATTCTGGGGAAGTTGAAGTGCAAAAAGAGGGAAACCGAAGCCCTAGCTCGGCCTTTTATAGTTACGGTCGATGACCGGAAATATGTTTTTTTTTGTACTAGTGACATTACGTCCAGTAACGTCACTAGTCTATATAAGAAGTCATTGAGTAGTGTTTAATGTTTATTGACTATAAAAACTTTAAGCACCTACAAATAGATTTAGGGAGTCTGAGTATATAAACTATGTATATAATTAAGGTAAATGATTTTAAGAGAGCTAATTTGTAAAGATAACTAATCACATAACAACTATTAAGAACGAAATATAGCTGTCAGATGACAGTTCAGTGACATTTTGCTACTGTCACAAATGTCAACACAATGTTTATCTGCAACCAAAACAAATGTTTTAATTCTTAGAGGAAGAAAACAATAGAGGGCTGGACACTTTCTTTCTCATTCACGCAAGAAAAGAATGCGTTTATGTAGGTTACGTGTGATAGAAAGAAACAGTGTATATGATCTTTTGTCCCTCAGCATGTGTTCGATTTTTCCGCGCCCTGGGTGCGAAACAAATTTGACGGTTGCTGCCACTTTGCTCCGTGACAATTTTATCGTGGTTTTAATATTAAATAAATAACTTAAAATTCAATAAAAAACTAACTGTGACATTACTGTGTGTTGTGGAAATCCTATAAGAATCGTGCAGTGCAGTATTATAGGCTGTAAAAGTGACAGTGAACGTAAAATTAGTGGAGTATCGTTTCACAGGTAAACGTGAATTATTATGGCCAATTTAGAGACTACATTTAGAAACTAATACATGTAAACGACTTATTTAGATCTTATTGCTCTAAATTAGTTACTATTTTACTTGAAAGTTACGTGTAAGATCGATAAATTCTTGTTTTTCATCCATAACCTAAAATTTTCAGTTTATTGATCGCCATTATCAGTGTTGCCAGTGTATAAAAGAGAGACTACCATAAATAAGTGGTAAATTATTATTAAGTGCATCATACACGATCCCACATGCTGGGTGCATCGAAGAATTTCTCAGATTTCCCGAATTTATTTTTATGATTTCCTGAAAACATGGATATTTGTATACTGTGTATAGCAGCAACAAAAAGAATTAATTAGCTTGCTAAAAGTTATTCCCGAATGCTTAAATATTCAGAAATAACGTAAGCGCTCAAGTAATTCGTCCAAGGCTGCGCAGGACGTATTCATCCGTTATTTATAGGCACAATGGTCATTGTACATTTAATCGTGCTTTTACTATATGCATGTTGTTTAAATATATGTATGTATGTTGTTGGTTACAATTTATTGGTAAATTTGTCTGAATTATAAATAAATAGTCCCGACGTTGAATAGTTTGTTTCATTTGCCCCCCTATTATGTACCTATCTCGTTTGACAACTAAAGTGATGATCAATAAAGCAAAGTGACTATTAAATAACTATCAAATCATTCATTTGGCATTGCCTAACTTGAATCACCAATACATACCAAACACACTTTCAGTAGACATCAAAGTTTGGTGGACAACTGAAGCCTGATAGTCACTTTGCTTATTGATCATCACTTTTATTTTTTTGTAGGAATAGTACTGTTTCACCGGACAAGAGGACGCGCTTAAAGCGCTCCAGCCAGAAAGGTTTGGGTAGCGACTAGCACAAGGGCACCTCAGGGAGGCACGGCCTCTGCTTGGGCTGCCGCTTAGAGAAAATGAGTTTACCACCGGTTCACAAAGCGCCCCCGCTGAGAAGAACCGGCAAGAAACTCAGCGAGGGGTTGCATGCGTACGGATACCTTCGGCCTCGCCGGCGAGACCGGTGTCTGTGTGTTGATGTGTTTACGACTCTTGACATCGTTGTCGGTGTTGGTGTTGTGTCATGGTCCAGGAGGACGGACATCGGGTCGGGTGGGTCGAGCAGTACATGCTGTGGATGGCGGCGATGTACGGCTGTTCGACGATCTGAGGGACCTGGCCGCTGCCCAATAGGACATGCGTTCGATTCTGAACAATTGTCTGGGTGTTATTTATCTATTTAAAAATGTATTTATACAGTTTACAAGTATTTGTAATCATTTATCTGGTTACCTTACTAAAGGATCTGCGTAGATTGAGATCAGGTGGTCATTGGTCAAGCGTAGATTGTCCCAAGATACTAGTACTATAGATTTGTATATTGGAGAAATTTACTAAAACTTACCCGGTAAATGGCCATAGTATGTATTATATTAAGTTATAAGAAAGCCAATTTTTGCCTACCTCTCTGGGAAATAGCATATTATTGTTTTTATCTCTTAACTTTTTTGTATGAGGCTAATAATTATCTACAGCTCTTAGCCACTTTAATCACCACGTGATATCACCCAGGTGAACAATGTGGAATAGACCTTAGCTACAGCATATATGATATTAAGTGTACATTCACTTTGTAGCCTCCGTCGTGGGTTCGAATCCTGCGAAGGGCAACAAATTTGAGTAGTTGTTGCTTACTGGCTAGCACAATGCAGGCCGATGACCTGATTGTCTGTAAAGTAAGATGATCCATGTGTCGGGATTTGCGATAGGACGTATGCCCGACTCCTGTCCGTCAAATTAAAACCCCGAGCTTTGGTAATAAACACTTATAATCAAATTGAGAGAGAACAACTTATAATACAGTGGAGTAATCGTAATAATTAAAACATGTCTCTGCCATAGATACTAGCGCGCTGTCATCTTTTTGACAGCCCCTTGGGCGTTCCGAAACCGTGATCCGAGATACGTCACACATGCATCGGATGGGCATGTAAAAAGTCGGTCCTGCGCTTAACTTCTCCCCAGTCGTGTCGGTCTTCCATCCCATCGGATTATGAGAGGTACCTATTATATAAAAGAAGAGAGAGTGCACTTGTGTCTACGCAAGCACTTGTGCACTATAATATCTCCTGCGTACATGGCTGATCTTGTGAAAGATTGGCCGCTGTGGTCGTTTCGGCTAGGAGGACATTATTATAACAATTACTTTCGTACTTTTTGCAGACTGTCATAGATTAAGACGATATAATGTAAGAAAAGTAAATGATGTGTCAAAAAAGTGGTTTTTGGTTAGGAAAGAAAATATAATTTACAACAACCTCCGTATTTGCTTTACACAAAGGGTAAAATTTCCCTTACGTGGCAACTCTAAATTTAGTATGTACTTATTTTTCTGTCCTTATCGGCGGCACGCTTGGTATATGTCTGTATTATATTCTGTCTACGTTTTAATTGTTAAATTAGTGAAGATTTCATAACTGTAAGTATTAGTGGTAGAAAAACAAGGTGTTACACGTTGTATAATGGCCGACGTTAGTCCGACGTAAATTCGTGAAATAAAACGAACACCGTTTCTTTTCTAATTTTCCTTTTCTTTACTGATAGGTACTGTGTTGGTTACCTTATTATCCTCTTCTTGTTTAAGTGCTTAACGTCTTACGTGTAATCCTCTAGTTCTCGTCTCTGGTCACCACATGAGGGTCGGTTGACCCTTCATTGTTTATCTGCTCCAAATAAATAAATCCGTAGAGGTTTCAAGACATTTATTGACCTGTAAAGCACTGAAAGCACTGTTTGTTTACATTAGGACTAGTGATTCCACGATCACTAACAATATGTACAATGACTATTTGTCTATAATCTGCACGACTGTTCTCCACTAAACATATACATGGAATGTGTCTACTGTTGACACTACTAGATCATAACAACGAATGTGTCAAATACTAGTCCGACAGCATGTTCTAAATCGAGCTGTTCGGCATTCAAAAGACATAGAAAATATGGTTACACGTCTCCAAGTGGCAAAGAGGTTCTAGTCGCCACACACTGATAAGATTCTGTGAAGGATTATTCAAAAAACTCTTTTTTTTTTTTAATGAGATCTGCAATCGGTCGAAAGACCGAAGATTTGGTGTGCTTTAATGTTTTTAGAAGGGAAAAGGCCACTGCCTTGTCTCCTTCAGAGAATATGCTTCCTTTTGAGCCTTTTAATTTGATTGTTGGTGTCCAGCAAAATTAGGGCCAACGGGTTCACATGGTGGCTCAGTCTTTGAGCATGTTTTTGTCTGAGGCTTTCGATTGTTGATGCTACAGTTGGGACCTGAAGATAGTCATGGGTCTCATCATTGCGGCAAAACCAGGGTGCATTAGATATCGTTCGCAAGATACAGTTCTGTGCTCGTTGAATAATCTGTATGTTGGTTTTGCTGGCGGTTCCCCAAATCTCAGCGCCATAGGTCTATATAGGCTTCAGAATAGAGTTGTATATAAGTAGTTTGTTGTCGACTGATAGTACAGAATTCCTGCCGAGGAGCCAGTGCAGATTTTTAAATTTGAGCAACAGTTCATCACGTTTGCGTTTTATATGAGTTTTCCATGTCAATCGTCTGTCAAGACTAAATCCTAAGTATTTTACGCAATCAGATTCTGGCAAAGTAGCTGCACCCAGTGACACTGGTGGCCATGAGTCTCTTCGCAAGGTGAAGGTGATGTGGTTAGATTTGTGTGCACTGGTGCGAATTCGTCATTTCTGGAGCCAATTGTGAGTTCTGTCTAATATGTTTTGAAGCTTAGCACTGGCCGTAATGGCATTGGGGTCGCTAGCTAGATAGGCAATATCATCAGCGTAAGTGGCAACAGTTATACTGGGATCGTCAGAAGTTGGTATGTCTGATGTGAAGATATTATACAAGACTGGTCCAAGAACCGAGCCTTGTGGCACTCCAGCTGTGATTTCGTATAGACGTGATCTGGCTTCACCAAGCTTTACTTGGAATAATCTGTTTGACAGATATGACGCAGTTAACAGAAATACGGAGTGTGGAAGAACTTTTTTGATTTTTTATAACAGACCATCGTGCCAGACGCGGTCGAAGGCCTGCTGAACGTCCAGGAAAGCTGCTGAACAATACTGTTTGCTTTCCATGTTTTGCCTAACACAGTGGTACACACGATGCATTTGCTCGATCGTTGAGTGGGATTTTCTAAACCCGAATTGGTGCTTGGGGACTATTTCTGCCTCATCCATAAATTGTTTAAGTCGTATGAGATATATCCTTTCCCACAGCTTAGAGAGAATTGACGTCAAGCTAATAGGTCTATACGACGAAACTTCGTGGGCTGGTTTTCCCAGTTTGTGAGCCATAATTACTTGTGAATTTTTCCATGCAGTGGGGAAATAATTGATGCGAAATATGGCATTAAACAGGCACGTGAGATAGGCAATACACTTGCGTGGTAGGTGTTTTAGAATTTCCGGAGTAATAAGATCAAATCCGGGCGCTTTCTTGGATTTGAGTGACTTAATTTCCTTCGCAACTTCTTTAGGTGTTGTAGGAGTTATTGGTAAGCACATTTGCAGATCCTGTTGCAATGTTTGTGCTATGTCAGATTCGTCCCCGCCAGGCTCATTAGGTTGAAGTATCGTTCTTAGGTGATCGGCAAATACCTCAGCTTTCTCTGAATCAGTTCGCGCGCAAGAAGGCTTTTAGTTGCTTTCCAGAGACTGCGCTCGCCTCTACCCGTGGGACTGAGAGATTCTAAAGTACATTTAATTTTGTTGTTTGTAAAAAACTCTTTATAATTATATAATATATATAAACGATAATTTGTACATTGTCATCAGAGTAACTAGACTGGAGTTAGCATCGCGACGGTATTTATTTACATGCGCCTAAACGATATTTCATAATGCAATTCAATTTAAAACTCCAAAGCTAGGTCGTGAACTAGAAAATTTCATGAGTACTCGAAGAAAACGCACCGTAGGTGCGGCAGATTTTGAACACACGCTGAGGGACAAAAAATCATATGCTCTGTTTCTTTCTATCACATATAATATATATAAATGCATCCTTTTCTTGCGCGAATGAAAAAGAAAGTGCCAGCTCTCTATTGTTTTCTTTCTCTAAGGTCTACGGCCTCCAAGGTAGACTCAAGACTGTGCTTGGGTTGATACATGGTTGATACAAGGGTTGATACTTGATCCTCCTCCAAGGGTTGATCATTGATCATAGATAAGAATAGTATATTTATTGATAGTTGATCTCTCTGATCTTGTCTTGTCTATGGCACCACCTGATATTGACATTTGATATGGAATTATAACCTATAAAACTGGCGAATTTTAGAATTTCTAGAATAATTCAATAAAAGTGAATACAAAATGACTATATCAAATATATTACGTATAACAAATGCATTGAAAAATTTCAACAAATCCAGTGTTTTGCAAATCGAGGTACGTCTTTTAGTTTGAAACATAATTATTATTTCCGGTTAAATTTTTACGTAATTTACTAATAAAATTACAATTACTCTTGTAACTCTTGTTACATATACTGGAATAGATAATAAATTATGATGATCATTTGTAACATTACCCAACATACAGATGCCTATGGGATTGTAATCAGAGTACTTCTGTTTTCGTATTACGAGATGACTGAGATACTAACGCATGTACCGGCCACTAAAGGCTAGCCGCACACACTTAATAATATTGTCAATAAAGTACATAAATTGTCAATAATATTTATTGTACACGGTTCGTATTGCGGTATTTTCAATACAAAAAATATGAATGACAATATTTTATTGTTTTTTTTTACTATACCACCAAGATGGCAAACAAGCATGTGGCCCGCCTGATGGTAAGCAGTCACCGCAGCCTATGGACGCTAGCAACACCAGTAGGATCACTAGCGCGTTGCCGACCCTGTAAAAATTTGTTAACTCCCTTTTTAAAAAACCCCATGCTGTAATTATTCGGGAAAACCTCGGTAGGCAATTCATTCCACAACTTCAAAGTGCGGGGAAGAAAACTTCTTAATTAAACGTCTGCGGCTAGCCGAAAAGTATCAAGTGATTATTTTGCCTAATAGTGTGACACTATTTTAACAAACTTTAAAAATAAGGCAACCAACCATCACACACTTGTTCATGTGCCACCAAAAATATCCTTAAATTAATTAATATTACCAACATATTAATTTACATTTTAAAAAGTTATGTTAATTTGTGACAGCACTAAGATATTTTAAATTAAGATTGTTTAGTGAAAACTTAGGGTAGACAAAGTGCTTTTGCCTGTATGGACTTGCTGAATGTTATAACAATTTTTAAATATAAATTAATGTATCTATAGTATCTTGCTTGCTTATGGATATTTCAAATACTTAGAATAGGTAAAAAAAAAAACAAATAAGTTTTTTTTCTCTACCCTCTTTGCCCTTCACACCAGAACACAGGAATAATATAATAATAATATCTTGGGACAATTCACACACGGTCATCTGATCCCAAACTAGGCAGAGCCTGTACTATGGAAATCAGACAACTGATACTAATACTTATATACATTTTTTTTTGTAAATACATACTTAAATAGATAAATAACACCCAGACACTTGGTGGGAATCGAACCCACAACCCATCGGTTAGCGGACAGGGTGTTTAACCACTAGACTAATGGGGCCGAATGCTTACACAATGCTGATTGGCGGCTGAATATCTAACAATGTGGTGGTTTCTACCTGGGCCGTACACAAGAGACCTAACACATAATAAATTAGTATTAAATTTGTTTGTTTTTAGAAATTCTCTTCACACACTCAATATGCTGAGCATAAGCCACTGGAGAAGATTAGAAACATTGGTATATCAGCTCACATAGATTCAGGAAAAACTACTTTAACTGAACGAATATTGTTTTACACTGGCAGAATAGATCAGATGCATGAGGTATGTCATATACACATACATTCAACTAATCCAAATTAAACCACAATAGTTTTAGGAATTAAGAGAGCTATTTAATTTAATTTTTGGGGTGTCTGGGTTTGAATAGCACCCTCCCATCTTCCCTTGTTGGGTGTCTGTAAATGGTGACTGAGGAAAAACAAGAAGACGGTCAGCAATGTGTTTCTATTGGATTACATACCACCTATACTGCAATCCTCGAGATGCCTGAAGTGTACGGATTATGGTAACCTCCTCCTTCTAAGAGGGATGCCTTTGCTCAGCAGTGGACATGATTCCGCTGCTGATGATGATCATGGATTTAATTAAGGAATCAGTCCGCTAGTAACACCAATCTTGTACATCCTGCTATGCCGAAACCTTAGACTGAATTAGTTGTAATATGCAGCTTTGTTCATAATGTTGGGCCTGCCCCGACATTGCAGCGCGTCTGGTATGTTCGCGTGGGCGCACACGGACTGCTTCCACGTGACCATGCGCAGGCGTAGTGCATCCTTGGTGCGCAGAGTGAGGGCTAGCTCCAATACTGTCCTAAAGATGATCGCCATCCAGCTAGATTGTCCCTACGTCCGGCACTGCTGTGGCAGGCATGTAGCAGCATGCAGTGTGGGACATAGGTTTTAGATGTAATTGAATGTTGTATTTATTTAATGTATTTTGTGTTTGATTATTGCTTGTTATGGTTTATCTTACCTGAAATAAAAATTATTTATTTTTATTTTATAACTAGCTGACCCACGCAGCTCCGCCTGCGCTATTTTTACGTTAACTAAACTTTGAATAACAGACATTCGCATCGAATACATAACCTCATTTTCTATAGTCGGTTAAAAACTGGGACCCACTTTTTACTTGCTCTCCGAAGCACGGACCCGTTTAGTTCAAATCGCGTTAAACGGTCACCCATCTATTTAATGACCTTACCTAACGTTGCTTAACCCGATCGATTACAAAACCTTGATAACAACTCTCTATGAGTGTTCCCTTACTAATATTTATTATATTTTATAGAAAAATTGATAAAATCGGACCAAGCGTATAACCAAGTACCCGTTTTGACTTTAATCCCCTCTCCCAAAAGAACCGTGCTAGATTACGGGATAAAAAGTATCCTATGTCCTACCTTATAGTAAGATCTCAAATCATGCCAAGTTTCATTTGAATCCATTCAATAGTTTCGGCGTGATGCTCAGCCGTGATACAGACAGACAGACAGACAGACAAAAATTTAAAAAAATACATTTTCGGCCTCAGTATCGGTTATAGAATGCCCTCCAAATATAATTTTCAAAATATCTTCAATGTACAGAATTGGACCTGTTACAGTTTTATTATAAGTATAGATTATTTTGGCCTAGCCTAGATACGACACTACTTGCTTGTCAAACTAAATAATTGGCCATTGGTATTTTTGGTTGTAAACAGGTAGGTGTAAAAAGGTAACAAATAATCCTTCTCATTTATAATATTATTTAGATAGCTAATGCTAATAAGTGTCTCTCAAAAGATATGGCTCTTATTTTCTTAAGATTTTTGGGTTTAGTTTCATGATCAATTCTGTCTACTGTTGCTTGCTCTATAGACATAATGAGAGCTAGAGATGTCAACAATCTCTAAGGGATATCTGAAACCTTTAAACTGCTTGCTGCAAGATCCCTAATATTTATTTATATTTTATGTCTGACAATCAAACAAAATTCCAGTTTTACTTGTTGTAGGGTGTCCGGTAAGAATACCATCCTCCCATCCCCTCCTGTTGGGTGTCTGTAAGACGCGACTAAGGGAAAACAAGAAGACAGGCAGCAGGCTTAATTGGGTTACCTACCACTTATACTGCGATCCCCAAGATGCCTTCAAAGCGAGGGGATCACGGCAACCCCTCTTTTCTAAGGAGGAGGCATTCTTTTGGCTGCTAACGATGATGATGATGATGAAGTAATTTTAACAATTCTTATCTATACAGGTGAAAGGCAAAGACAATGTGGGCGCAGTTATGGACTCCATGGAACTGGAACGGCAGAGAGGCATCACTATTCAGTCAGCCGCAACTTACACTATATGGAGAGAGCATAACATCAATATCATAGACACACCTGGCCATGTTGACTTTACCGTAGAAGTGGAGAGAGCGCTGAGAGTGTTGGACGGAGCTGTATTAGTGCTGTGTGCTGTTGGCGGTGTGCAGAGTCAGACTTTAACGGTGAATAGGCAAATGAAGAGATACAATGTTCCGTGTTTGGCTTTTATCAACAAACTGGATAGATTAGGAGCTAATCCTGTTAGGTAAGTCTTATTTTATGAATCTAGTGTCGAGACAGCTGCAATGTATGGCTGCTCATAATAACAATATCTTGGGACAATCCACACATGGTCATCCAATCCCAAACTAGGCAGAGCCTATGGAAGCCAAACAACTGATACTAATATATATTGTTTTGTAAATACATACTTAAATAGATAAATAACACCCAGACACTTGGTGGGAATCGAACCCACGGCCCATCGGGGAGCAGCCAGGGTCTCTAACCTCTAGGCCAATGGGCCCGTCATCAACGGAGACACTAGTTATTAAGCCTCTTGTGTCCGGTTATTTCACCAGCTACAGTGCTCTTCACACTGGAGTACAGCTAGGTTTACACACTGATTTATCATTGTCATCATCAGCCGGGAGACCGCCACTGCTGAACAATGGCCTCCTCCTTAGAACGCCGGTCCACCTAATGGGAGGCCTGCCTACACTGCGTTTTCCGGTTCGTGGTCGCAACTCGAGTACCTTCCCCATTATTCGGCTCTACTGCTTGGCGGCAGGATATCTGAGACTGCCGCTGCGGTGGTATCTACTGAGATGGTACCTTGCACAAAGGAATAAGTCAATGCGTTTGATTCTGTAAAACGCGACTGGTAGACTATGCCTAAGAAAAATATTTTTATTTTTATTGAACCGTATAGTTCAATTTTAGCGTAATAAATATTTTTCTTGAGAGTAACAACACGAAAACAAATACTTGGCTATTGTATTAGGCGTAGACAGAATATAACAAGACATCTAGCTAGCGTGCCGCCGATAAGGACAGAAAATAATCATTCGTACACTTAACACACGTTATGGATATTTATTCAAATGCGTCTATTATGTAGTTTAAACGATATTTCATAATGCAATTCAATTTAAAACTCCAAAGCTAGGTCGTGAACTAGAAAATGTCATGAGTACTCGAAGAAAACGCACCGTAGGTGCGCCAGATTTTGAACACACGATGAGGGACAAAAAATCATATGCTCTGTTTCTTTCTATCACATATATATAAATGCATCCTTTTCTTGCGCGAATGAGAAAGAAAGTGCCAGCTCTCTAAGGTATTAGGCTACAAATGTAAACAGAGCTCCCTAAAATTATAAGAACAATACGTTTCACTTAAGACGAGATCATCCAAATAGGTGACCCCGCAGTGTCAGATATTTGGCCGCTAAGCAGCAGTATGAAGGGCACTGGGAATTAAAAGACATCATCAGCCGGAAGACGTCCACTGCTGAACAAAGGCCTCCCCCTTAGACCGCCACAATGAACGACAATTTGCCATTTGCATCTACCGGTTGCCTGCGACGCGATAAATGTTGTCGGTCCACCTAGTGGGAGACCTGTTCCCGTTCGTGGTTGCCACTCGAGAACCTTTCTTCCCCAACAGTTATCGGTTCTTCCACGATGTGGCCTGCCCACTGCCACTTCAACTTGCATATTTTTCGAGCTATGTCGGTGACCTTGGTTCTTCGGCGAATCTCATTCCGGATTCTGTCGCGCAAACAAACTCCGAGCATAGCTCTCTCCATAGCTCTTTGTGTGACTCTGAGCTTCTCCAAAAGGCCAGCTGTTAAGACATATGAAGTAATTAATGTTCTCAAGTTAATGTGTCTATGGGAAGGCACATTGCTTACCATCAGGCAGACCCAGACATCATGTATGATTAGAGCTTAATAGTAGAAATATTTCTTTACAGAGTTATAAAACAGATGAGATCCAAAATGAACCACAACGCTGCATTTATCCAACTCCCAATAGGCTTAGAGAAAGAATGTGAGGGCATACTGGATTTAGTTGAAGAGAGAGCTATATATTTTGAGGGTAATTTTGGTGAGAAAATCCGTTATGATGAAATTCCGCAGGATCGGAGATCTGAAGCCCAAGAGAGGAGACATGAGCTGATTGAGCATCTATCAAATGTTGATGAGACGTTAGGTGAGATCATAAATTAATAAAACTAAGAAAAGACCACTAGTTTAATTAAAATCATCCAGTTTCTGCCAACCGCTCTGCGAATATCGTCACCCCACCTGGTAACAGGGCGTCATACACTACGCTTCCCGAATCGCGGTTTCCACTCCACAACCAGTTTACCCCGAGCTGGCTAATTCTTTGAGCTTTGTCGGTCACTTTAGTTCTCTGGCGAATCATGTCGCAGCTCCATATGTCATCGTCATCGCTATAACTATTCATAACATATACATAATTAAACATAACTTCCAATTACAGGAGAGATATTCCTCGAAGAGAAAACACCGACAGTTGCAGACATAAAGCAAGCCATTCGCCGCGCGACTTTAAAACGTACATTCACACCGGTCCTAGTCGGAACGGCATTGAAAAACAAAGGCGTCCAACCGCTCCTAGATTCCGTGTTGGAATACCTTCCGAATCCGGGCGAAGTTGAAAACACGGCCATATTGAACGAAGACAAAGATGGTGAAGGGGAAACTGTGTTACTAGATCCGGCTAGGAATGACAAGAAACCCTTCGTGGGTTTGGCGTTCAAGTTGGAAGTCAGCAAGTTTGGACAGCTGACGTATTTGAGATGTTATCAAGGGATGCTGAAGAAAGGTGATCATATTTTTAATGCGAGGACTGGGAAGAAGGTAAGATTAGTTTAGACTGTGGATGAGAGATAAATATTTTTTTGTATTGTTACTTAAATATATGTGACATGCTATATTGAACACCCGTTTTTCCTGTGGGGTGATTGAGTAAGCATAACAACCATCTGTCAAATTCTGTTGACCGACTAAGAGAATACAAGAAGACTGGCAGCAGCGTCTTTCTATTCGATTACCTGCCATTTATACTGCATTCCCCAAGAGCTTGCCAAGTGTAGGGATTATAGCTATCCCTCCCTTCTAAGGGGGAGGCTTACGTTTAGCGGTGGACAATGATGTTATCTACCTCATTCTTGTATGTCCATCAGGTCAATGTTCTTAGTAAATTTTAGTTTAGTCAAGTCCGAAAAATTCTAAAAACCCAAAATGGCTGGACAGCCATTACAGCCAACACTTACCTTTTGGAAGTTGAACCTAGGACATCAGAATCATAGTAGTTGTCACCACAACGGGCCAAAGACATTTAATAAATTCTTGTTACTTTTCAGGTAAAAATCTCACGTTTAGTTCGTATGCATTCAAACAACATGGAAGAGGTGAACGAAGTCCTAGCCGGCGATATATTCGCGTTGTTCGGCGTAGATTGCGCGTCCGGTGATACGTTCGTTAACGATGGCAAGCTGCAGCTGTCGTTGGAATCGATACACGTCCCGGACCCCGTCGTGTCTATGGCCATTAAACCGAAAAACAATAAGGACAGAGACAACTTCTCTAAGGCTGTTGCGAGGTGAGTAGAATATATATAAATAAATAATGTTTCCCAAACCGATTATGCTGCGTTGTCTAATCTTTAACAAGAGTCTAGAACTCTAACAGAAGTCTATCATATTATATTATGTAGTTTATTTATTTATTTTTAATCCACACATCATCTCAGTCCTCCCGTGACCATGGGTGCTGCAAAGCATTCGAAACGTCGGTATAGTAAAATCAATAAATAAACAGCGATAAAATCCGTAAAGTAGTTTGATTTCAATGTGTAATATTCGCGTAAGTAAAAGACAACATTATTTTTAATCCACTTAATTTATTCATTGCACCTGCCCATAAGAATGCTCTGTCCTGTACCCCAAGGTTGACTGCAAGATCGCTTTAGCGATAAGTCCGCCTTGTTGTTCACAGTTATTGTTTTAAATTCAAATGTATCTTTCTTTTGTGGGCAATAAAGAGTATTTGTATTGTATTGTATTAATCCACTACGCAAAAAATATTACAGTGCAAAAAGCTTACGTGGACACAAGCACACTCTCTTTCTTTATTCACAATCCGATGAGACGGAAAACAACTCGACCGGGGAGAGGTAGGACCGATCGTTCATGCCCATTCCATACAAACATGTGACCGGCCTGTGTTGCCCTAACCAGTCAGTAGGTAAGAACTACTTGCTCCTCGCCGTTTGAACCCCTGCCATCCGTTTTGCAAAGCAAGTAGTTTTCCGCTGCACCATGGATACTACGTAAACGACAACATAATTATAATGAACATAACTTTAGTTTTCTTAAACATAGCGGATGGTCCTTCGAGCCGGATATGATCTGTGGATACTAATTACATTTAATACCTATTTAAGGTTCACAAAAGAAGACCCCACTTTCCAGTTCCGCTATGACCCGGATAACAAAGAGACAATTGCCTCAGGCATGGGAGAACTGCACTTGGAGATTTACGCCCAAAGGATGGAGAGAGAATATAACTGTCCCGTCGAACTCGGCAAGCCGAAGGTGGCGTTCAGGTAATTAACCTTTTTATTCTGTTATCGCGGGGAAAACCTTCGATAGGTCAACCGAGGTATGTTGGGGTCTTACGTACCCCTGGGCTGTCGCCTCGGCACCTGGGGATCTGCACCAGGTACCCCTCAGTGCCTTGCTTTTGAGGGGCACATTATAGCCCCCGGGGAGCCTCACACGGTGCTCACGGGGACGGGGGTCGCTACCCCGCCGCCGTCCTAGACATACTTTATGACTGTAGATTGGATAAATGCTAGTAAAAAAATACTATCCGATATTTAAAAAAAATATTTAAAGTTGGCGTGGATAGCCAAATTAGAAACTATGAGGAATGCTCGAATGGAGTCTCGAGCTTGATTTTAATGAACACTGAAACTGCATCATTGGATTTTGAAAAATCAATATTCCTATAGCCAGGAATCGAACTTATTGATAGTCTCACTAGTAAGCGGCATTTGCTACTTGAAGTAACTGTACGAACACTTCAGTTTTTTACTCAACATAAGCCACTGCTTGACTGCAGTCCCACCTAATGGAAAGCGGCGACGCAATAGAGGATGGTAAAGCACACTAGCTTATTAAAAGCCTATTCAGTCTAGCCTTGAAGACATCGATATTATAATCGGGCGGGAAAACCGTCGCAGGCAAACTGTCTCAGCCCGTTATTTAGATTTCTTTGATTTATTTCTTACCCGGAGATAAGAATAGCAACCACCCATCTCCTCCCGTTGGGTGTCCGTAAGAGGCGACTAAGGGAAAATAAGAAGACGGGCAGCAGCGTCTTTCTATTGGATTACCTACCACCTATACTGCGATCCCCAAGACGCCTGCCAAGTTTGAAGATTTTATCAACCCATTCCTTTGAAGGGGGAGACCTATGTCCAGCAGTGGACGCATTCCGGCTAGTGATGAAAAGTGTTAGGTTAGCGGCTCGAAGGACCATTAGGTCCTTCGAGCCGCTAACCTAACCTAACACTACAGGTGCTAAAGTGATCAATGTCGATGACTTTCTTCTACAGTTGTATCCCTAGGTATTTCTTTACACATATAATATCTGCAGGGAAACGATGATGTCACCATGTAAGTTTGATTATCTACACAAGAAGCAATCTGGTGGTGCTGGCCAGTACGCCAGGGTGTCTGGCATCATGGAGCCATTGCCGCCACATCAGAACACTGGTAATTATACAATACAATATACTTTATTGCGCACAGCCATCTTAGTAAGATAATCGAATAGGCTAGATGACTAAAAATTATATTTAGTCTGTCATTTAGATTATCAAAAAATAGTAGAAACTTATTTTCTTTTGTCAATTAAACAAAAATTACGAAGATATAGTTCGTTGAAATTCCGCTTGGCGTCACACCTGTTTTTTTTTTTTTGGGAATGATAGATGCTGTTGGCTGCAGATGGCCATTACAGCTTCACCGGACAATAGGAGGCGAGCGCTTAAAGCGCTCTAGCCTTTACGGCAGAAGTAGCGACGAGCTCAAGGGCACCTCAGGGAGGCACGGCCTCGGCTTGGGCTGTCGCTTAAGAGAGGGCTGAGTTTACCACCGGTTCACAACGCGCCCCCACTGAGAAGAACCGAGAAGAAACTCAGTGGGGTGATGCACGTCGTTGAGGTCGCATACGTACGACCCTTGGCGTCACGCCTGTATACGATTTTTACTGAGGCGTGACGTCACGAGCCCCCCCCCCACTCCCGAACTTTGACGCTCTGTCTCTTTGGCAATTTCTGTTGTTAAATATAAAATTGTAATAAGATTATTTAGAGGGTCCATACACAGAAAGGCTTTGCCTACCCTACGATTTCTCTAAGTAATCTTAATTTAAAAATATCTTGTACTGACATGGTATTAACGTGATGTTTTCAAATGGATAGGTCTGTAATGTCAGTTAAGTTAAGGATATTTGTGGTGGCACACTAACAAATAGCTTAATGTACAGATAACTCGCAGATATTTTTGCCTACTTTCTGTGCACGCCACTGCAGTCATCATTCCCATTGTTGCGTTTTGTAGAGCGTCGTCTCTGTCACTCATTTGATTAATACTACACTCATTATTTTACTAGGTTTTTTTTACTAAGGTTAAAAGGAAAACAAACTAATATAAGTATTAATTTTTATTATTATTACAGTGCTAGAATTCGTCGATGAAACGATAGGTACGAACGTGCCGAAACAATTCGTTCCCGGAGTCGAGAGGGGATTTCTAGACACGTGTCAGAAGGGATACCTCTCCGGACACAAGATCTCTGGCGTTAAGTTCCGGCTGCAAGACGGTGCCCATCATATAGTGGACTCCAGCGAGCTGGCTTTCTTCTTGGCGGCGAAAGGAGCAGTTAAGGAAGGTATGCTGTTATTTAGGTGTTGTACTATATTGAAAGATATATTTTGATATATCAATATTTATTTAGTCATGAGATACTCATCCCAACTTACCTGTCCGGTAGTTGTGGTATAGTATACGGGTATGCGACCTCGGCTTCCCTAGCTATTACTGTCCCATCCCTTGCCCTCCTGGGTGGTAATATCCTACTTTTCCTATTTCCCACTCTAACTTGCCAATCTTCCTTTTCACAACACCTATCCTTCCCTTTCCCTCCTTATTCGTGAGAACGCAATGGTCGATCATATAAATAAATTAATTAACCAAAATGGCGGCGATGTGGTTCGCCACCCATCACGTCTCGTTTCACACGGAGGCGAAAAGCGGCCCTTGATCTCTGCCTACACCCCTACGGGAAAAAGGCGTGATTTTATGTATGTTATGTATGTATGTACTATATTGGATGATATATTTTGATATTAGTTACAAGAACAAACAACATGGGTTTAAATTACATTAAACATATACACATGTATATACATTTCAACTCGTCTCGTTAACACCTTTCATCTGATACCATACCATATTGATGTTTTTGGAAGTAAAAAAAAAATACAAAATGGCGACTGACTGCCGCCATTTTAACTATTTTGGAAAAAATATATAGCTTATGTCAATCCCACAACTAAGACGAATCTAACGACATATTATAAGTCACTGTCCATCACGCCGCAGGCTGTAGGCCGTGCCAAAGAAATAATCATACATACATACTCTCTAAAAAAATAACCATCCTCCTGGGGCATTCGGGCAAAAATATACTTTCCTTTAAGATACAACAATATACTTTCATATAAGATAAAATATACTTTTTTACCCCCGATGCAGAAAAGTGGGGTGTTTGAAGCCTCTGTGTGTCTATGGCAACATCCCAAAATATATGGACGGATTTCAATATTTAAAATGAAAATTGGTTGAATCTGGGTGGCTTCTAGATATGTTTCGTGTAATTCCATTCATTTATTTATTATAATCCGTGGGGTGTCTGGGTAAGAATAGCAGCAGCTAAGAATAGCAGCTTCTAATCTCCCGATGGGTCCTTAAGATTCTACTAAGGGAAAACAAGAAGACGGGCAGCAGCGTCTTTCTATTGGATTGGATTACCTACCACCTATACTGCGATCCCCAACGCTTGCAAAGAACGGTGATTATGGCAACCCCTCTCTTCTAAGGAAGAGGCCTATGGCAGTGGACGTATTCCGGCTGGTGATACAACGCCTTAAACTCAGTGTAAGTTGTGATCAGCATTACTGGTCCTTCGAGCCGGTGCTAAAGTGGTCAATGTTTGAGAAAGATGTAGCAGCTGAATGCTGCTGCACAAAGCAGTGGAAGTGGAATCAAATAGTTTTTCCTCTCAATAAGACAGTTTTTTTTAATAAAAGTATTTTCTGTATAGCTCCTCGAATATACAATCTGTAGCAACCTACTACTACATATGAGAGTACAAAATAAAGATGTTCCTGAATCGCGCAAGCGAAGTTTCGAAGTACATTGAGTATATATACAACATCCCAACAACAACCGTTGGGGGCTTCGGCCCTGGCCGAGCATCACACCTCGCTCGGTCGGAGGATCCTCCCTTTAACATCGCTCCGCGATAAATCATTTACCCAAAACGATTCTTGAGTGTATTGATTACAACATGTTTAGAGCGAAACTTAGAATATTCCTGCTAGATAAGGCATACTATTCTGTTAATTATTACTTAACATCGAAACTGTAATTTGATCATTTCGATTATAATGTTAATTTGTTTGATTGTTTAATCTTTTACATTGACGGACTTTTATACTTTTATATTGTGACATTTAATATTAAGGTTTTAAAATAGTAATTTATTGGGAATCTTTTTAAATGTATAATAATAATAACTTATCACAATTTAATTTAATTGCATGCCTCAATGGCAGAATATGTCGAATCACGCATGTTTATTTCTAAGACCGTCTGTATCTACCCATATTACTGCAATCTAATTGAAGTCTTACGGCTGCGGTAGATGATGATTTTTTTTATTACTAAATCTCAGTCTAGGTTTATTAGAGACGATATAATTATTTAACATCCAATATGATCATCCTCAGTATTCGATGACGGCGCATGGCAAATCCTCGAACCAATAATGTTCGTGGAGGTGGTACTACCTGAAGAGTTCCACGGCACGGTGATTGGACAGTTGAACAAGAGGTCCGGCATCATCACGGGCACAGAGGGCGCTGAGGGATGGACCACTATTTACGCCGAGGTCCCGCTAAATAATATGTTCGGATATGCTGGTGAACTAAGGTGAGTTGCTCATTGAATGTTGCATTGGTACGAAAAATCTCTAGAACATCCACTTTTTTTTTAAAGTTTGCATTTTCAAAAACGTGGGGATTATGGCAACCCCTCCCTTCTAAAGGGGGGGGGGGGGTTCAGCAGTGGACGTCTTTCAGCCGCTAATGATGATGAATGATGAAACGGTAGTTATTTGTTTTTTTTTTGTCGTATGTTTAGTGTCAGAGTTTTTCAGGCTGCCCTTAGGCCCCTGACTTGACTTATTGACTATTGTCTACATGACTTCCACCGGGACCGACTTTTTACGTACCCTCCGAAGCACGGAAACGCTCAGTTCAAATACCACTAAACGGTCACCCATCTGTGGACTGGCCTTGCCTGACATTGCTTAACCAACTGATCATTTACTGAACAGTGATTACAACTGGCTGTGAGCGCCTCATCCGAATTCCTCCGATTACTTTCAATATTTCTGCACTGGAGAATCTATATCATCATTAGCAGCCGATAGACGTTTACCGCTGAACAAAGGCTTCCCCCTTAGAAGGGAAGGGTTGCCAAAATCCCCACGCTTGGCAGGCGGCTTGGGGATCGCAGTATAGGTGGAAGATAAATCCAAAAGAAAGACGAAGTTCTCTATTAGTCGCCTCTTACGACACTCAACGAGAGGAGAATCCCTTCTCTATCCCCCCTATCTCTATTCTACAGAATTGCATCCGAATGGAGGGGGGGGGGGGACCCGGCACCCCACGGGCAATCTCTATATAATGATATCCTTCTCAAATTTCATTTATCACTTTAGTACCGGCTCGCAGGACCATTTATGTCGATCACCTCCTTAGGACACGACTTTCTATGAGCTTAAGCCGTTTATTAAATCTTAATATTATAACAAAACATTATTAGGGGGGGTTAACCTTGCCCAGAGGGGTAATGGGGGGGGGGGGGTGTTGTGGCAATTTATGTTATAATGCCGTCTAGCAGATAGACGTCAGACCTGTTCGGCTGGGAGTTGCGGGAGATTGTTTGGCTTTGGGAGACCCAAAGGGGAAGCAATTGCAACCGTGCCAGGGGATTATAGTGGGGGCAAAGGGACAGGTAGGTTCCTGTTTTCCCGCCTAACTAGGTTTTTAAAACTTCTTTACAGATCCATGACTCAAGGTAAAGGCGAATTCAGCATGGAATACAGCAGATACTCGCCGTGCCTACCAGATGTTCAGGAACAGCTGATCAGGAAATATCAAGAGGAAATGGGCTTCCTGCCGGACCAAAAGAAAAAGAAAAACTGACCGCCTAGTTAATGTTTAGATTAATTTATTTTATTGTGATTTTATTTTAAGGGCACTTTATAGTGTAAATTATAATTAATTATCTTGTAAATGGTTATTTTAATATTAAAAATCCCACAGAATTTTACTTAATTTTTGCTTTAGTAGATGTTTCCCGGAATCTTAGAGCATTAATCCTCTAAGCCCGGAATTAAATGAAAATGGTGTCTAATGTATATATATCTGCCTTGACGGGCCCGTTGGTCTAGTGGTTAGACACCCTGGCTGCTACCCGATGGGTTGTGGGTTAGATTCCCACCAAGTGTCTGAGTGTTATTTATCTATTCAAGTACAAGAAAAATTAACTCGTCCGTAAGATGCGAGTAAGAGAAAACAAGAAGACGGGCAGCAGCGTCTTTTTCTATTGGATTACCTACCACCTATACTGCAATCCCCTAGACGCCTGCCAAGCGTGAGGATTATGGCAACCCCTCCCTTCTAAGGGGGAGGCCTTTTGTTCAATAGTGGACTTCCATCAGCTGCTGATGAGGATGATGATTAGTATCAGTTGTCTGGTATTCATAGTATAGGCTCTGCCTAGTTTGGGATCGGATAACCGTGTGTGGATTCTCCCAAGATATTATTATGCATCATTATGGTAAATGACATTATTTTTTTGAGGTGGGTGAGGTGGGAGAAAAAAAAAAGTTTAAGTATAAAAAAAGTTTAAGTATCATTAGTAAGTAGTCGTTGGGACTTTGGGAGCTCATCGTTGGGGTGTTAAACCAGTCATTTTAGTGCACCTGTAATGACAATAAAAAACGCGGTTACATTTATAAAAATCCCATTTATTGATAACACTCCACAAATATATTCCAAAAACGTTACAAATTCCTTAACAAAGTCATCTCCAGGTACAAATAATAATTGCCTCGCTTAAATACGATTACAATACCTCGATTATCTTACAATTACGGTGAATGAAAGTTCTATGCGGCCACGTTACTAACTAGGCTAAATTACTTTCTAAAATTTCAAAATATCTTAGTAAGTATAAATATTAAATTATTTTACTTAAGTATTTGACGGAGGTGACTGCCTTGAACAGGATTGAGAACAAAAATCTTGATTCAAAAACATCCTTTAAATTTAAGCCGTTACGGTAACTTTCAGTTTAAATCTAAATGATAATTCACTAAACGCAACATTCTCAAACATTAATTTATTCGGGGTCACTGAGTAAGTAATTTCACTACGCATTCTGGGTCACGATTTGAAACAATTGAATGTGAATGTTTTTAAAAGACAAATATTTTCGACAATACTTTAGGAATAATGATTCTCTAAAACTATAGGGTACATTTAATTTATTACATAAGGGTGTTATACTATTGGCACTTCGTCTGTAAGTTATGTATCTATGTAAAATATCCGTAGATGGGAAGATACTACCGATCGCGTCTGCACAAAAAAATATTTTCTCGCTCAGTTACAATTTTTTTAGTTAGCAGAAAGATGAGCAGACAGTTTAAACTATCTGGAAAAATAAATTACCTGAGTTTTAAGTTTCTACACATTAAATAATATAGGTGCCAGTACACTACCTTGGGAAAGCCTGTTTTTATTGGCTATCTAGTGGACTCGGGATTATTAGGTATCTTGAAATGGATAGGTATAGGCTAGTTTTATTGGGTTTAAAGCAGCTCTGATATAAATCTTGGGGCCTGGCTCCAGCTGACGTTTTTTTAGAGTGACATAGAAAGAAAACTGTTTGGGTTCTAGGATTTATTGATTTTAGGATTCTAGTAAGACAACATTAAAATGTAAATTCCATATAAAATATCTGGTAAGTGTTTATTTCATTACTTTCTTGGATGACTACCTATAACAATAAAATATCTAACTCTACACAGTTAATATTATCATTAAACAGAATTAACATCAGTACCTAACACACTTTGTGCCGTTTTAATACCTACAATAATGGAATTGATTCTTGATTTTTGTATTACCTAACAGTATTTAGACCGAAGTTTCAGCCGATGTGCTGTTTTTCTTGGATTCAGATTTCTTCAGTCCACTGCTCCATGAATCTCTGCGTCGTACATGTTCACTCTGGAAAATATTTGACCAAAAAAGGGTAGTAAAAACTTTTTTATTCACACTGATGCATGCATTATTTACTGAAACGCGTGCTAGTGTATGTTACTTAAACATAATGCAAAGTTATTTTTCCAAACCTTTTGTGATTGTTTATATAGCATGCCTGTTTTCTCTAAAATTATGTTTAACAATGTGCAGTTGAGATTTTTTGGAACAATCAGAACTAAGAGTGTATGAAACATTCTAAATAGAGAAAGTATAAAATAATTATTAAACATTCCTTTTTAGAACTTTGTTAAGAATAGCAAAAGAAACCAGTTTTTAAGCACTTATTAACTGTCAACAATTAAATGTATTATTATAAAACAGTGCTTCCACTTGCATTAATGAATATAATAAAGGTTGTAGTTGTAGAAAGGAATGTCAGTTTTTCAATGAAAATAGTCCCAAAAGCTTCCCTATATAGCCCATCCTCTTTGCTTATATGTAGGTAATTTGGCTTGAAGGAGTGGAAGTACTTTTATATTTAATTAATTTAAAAATAATTAAGTACTTTATAAATTTAGAAATAAAAAGTTGTAAGTACAATTATTAATTCAGTATTTTTTGTCTGGTATACTATATATTTATGAAATTTTACTACAACAATAATACACAATTTGTATTACATTGCTAGTACTACTATACTAAAATATACATCAGTAAAACAATAAAAAGTTCTAATAACAAGAAATCGCTTAACTCCATGCATGTTGAGGTTGACATTTGAAGTAACGGTGGCTCATGCGTCCATGCAATGTTCTTGGGACAATGCTACCGTGCGCACCATTCAAAACTTGGTATCACTGACGCACACCTTGATAGATGGATCGTCTTCCTCGACCTCGTCCATTGTCGATAGGCGCCTTTCAATTTCTGATTGTACATTTTTCGACATTAGCTTCTTGTGTTTATTACTGGAAATCATAGATTGTGTATTATGTTGGTGCAAGAAGAAGTTAAAAATGAAATGAGAAGGCAAGAAGATAATAAAGAGAATGAAGAAGAAGATAAAAATTGGGAGTATGGCAAGTTTTTTACATAAATAATTTTTATAGTGTCTATTTTGGATCATGAATAGCTCGGACTGCACCTGGATACAGACTGTTCATAGCGGTGTGTTTTGGAAACTGAATAACAGAGATTATTAACGTATTATTAGATTTAACATCCATTCCCCATCTAAGAATTAAATCATTTCTGACGATTATGTAAATACTCACACAAAATGGCTCTAGTGTTATGTACGCTTTTGGTTTAGTTAAATATTCACTACATATACACAAAAGGTCTTATAGGAAGTCCATATAGGTTGCTTATTTTTATGAACGTCAATTGAGTAGGGGTTGTAGGATTTTAGAGGTTTTTGAAGGACAAAGTACAAAAAAGTCTTACTTTTTCTTTACCGACTTTGGTTTTGAGTCCTTAACGTCGTCGTTTCGATTTTTCGTCTTATTACTGCTGTTGACTTGCTTCCAAATACCGGTTTTGTTCACTTCTTCTGATATGTTGATTGATGTTAATGGTATGTTCATGATATTTCCATTTATTAGTGGAATTTGGAGATTCTCTTCATACGGTGGCGGATTGCTCTTATGCGCTTCCTACAAGTAGAAAATCTAGAAGACTTTCTTTAAGCAAACATTAAAAACTGCAATAAGATCTAACTAGTGCCAATTACTTACCATGATTTGGAGATTTCGAGAGTTATGAACAAAAAATGTATGACTAAGGAAATTAAACGACAAAAATAAAATACGATTGAACATAACACTGAGTTTATTGAAGAGTACACAATATAATGAGTAACAAAAAAAACATTTACTAATGGTGATGTGGTAAGGGAAGTTAATGTGTATAGTGAGATCTTAGTTCCGATGACAAAATCTGAATATTTTCGCAAGCCATCCCACCTCAGCGTCGCCGAGTTCCCGCAGGTCGTCTTGATTCCTCTTTGTAATTTCTGGCATGACGTCATCGAGGATCTTCATTTCCCGCCTAGTGAAGAAGAAGTCTAGAGCTTTCCTGATCCCAATCATCACGACTAGCATTAACGGGAAAAGGATTGATGTCATCGAGAATGATTTTATCAACCAGAGACATATGAGACACGTGAGCTGTATGGCCGTAAATATATGGACACGTCGTATTGGTACCTAAAAACACATGAAAATGTTTGAAGAATTCATTACATAAATTGCTTTAAGAATCCTTTTTTTTAATCCTTACCTGTCTTAGGAACATATGGTCAGGTTGATACTTCTGAGGCATAAACATGATCAGAATTCTATCGAAGAATTGCAGACCTTTCAGAGAAGCTACACCCATGTATAAAAATACGCCAAAGAGAACGGGCATTGGAATATGGCTAAGAACCGGAGTGAGGACAACAGAACACCCAATGGTCAAGAAGATCAGAATATGGGTAGCTCTCTGTTCCCTCACTCCTAAGAACTGTGGTTTTTCTCCAGGTGCAGCGCATTCAGACTCCACTTTCAATGAGTTTACGTGATTAATACTCAGTACCGTAGCTGCTACAAACCATGGGAGTCCCATAACAGAGCAGATTTGTATCAGTATAGCCAGTACGAATAGATCGAGATGATATCCACATCCTTTCTTAAGCTTGTTCTCCTTCCGATTTACAATAACAGCTGTTATTTGCTGATCCATGAAGATGAGAATGGTTCCTAATAATGCTGGCAAAATAGCAACCAGTGCTGACCAGAGGGGGTTGCCACTGAATGGGGTGATCACCCAATTTCTTGAGGGTAGCGTTGGTTTGAATTCCGATGGAACTTCCAATTTTGGCGTTTTCACACCAACTTTATAGTCCAAGAATGACATTGATAATATCGCTATGATTACTGAAAAATCGCTTATAATTTGACGAACCTGGAAATATACAGACGTATATTTTCATTTAAATAATATGCATATGTGTCAAAAACCTATTCTTATTACATATAAATTTACCTTTGATGGAAAAAATAATGAATTTTTAAAATCTTTCAAAATTATTGATATCGTAAATGTGCCCAGGAATAGTATTATAGACATCAAAAAAACATCTGGAACGTAAACTTTAGTATCACATCCGCCTCCAGCTAAAGTTCCATTGTACAGCTGAAAATTAAGATTTCTTTAATTAAGTACTTACGTATAGATCGATGATATTAGCAAACGTTATAAAATTAACTTGTGTACATACAACAAAACTTGAGTATTATCTTAATAATTAATACTAATACCTGACACGACTCCTTGTCCACAGAAGTCCAATTAAACTGTTCGGGCACTTTGGAGAAATTGCTCGGTAAACAGTAGCATTCATAATTGAGAACTTCATCTGGGCGCGTCTTTAGTGGATATTTCTTGCCAATTGAAATTACATTTTCCACCGCCTAAAACAATACAGTGATAATTAAGAAACTGCTGGTAGGTATGGCGATGTTGATGTATGTATTTATCTTCATTTAGATACCTTGTAAATGAATATAAATGCTATAAGAGTAGCGAAGTTCTCTTCGGTAAATCTTGTGATGTAACAAACAAATGCGCTTGCATCAATTGCCACTAATATAACTAAGATAATCGTAATCCACGTGCCAATACAAAATCTAAAAGACATGTAATTCCAACCAATCTGTCTACAAAATTCAAATACTATCGTTTCAAACACTAATACTGGACCAGTAGATCCTAATATTGTTAACGGCTGTCCAGAGAAGAAGCCATACCCCATGCCACAAACGAATCCAGAGACCAAAGATTCCATAGCAGCCATATTTTTCCCTGTGGCTTCTCCCAACAAACCTCCAAAAGTAATTATTGGGGACAAACAGGCAAAATACAGAAATATCCAGGAAGCTACACATTGCAATGCAAGTGCATCTTTGAAGTCTGACCAATACCAAGGCATTTTTCTTTTAAGGTCGTTCACTAAGCCTCCAAATAGTTTTCCAGTTCGAGCTAAGCCAGATTCTTCTCTCTGCTTTTGTTCTTCTTCTTCCTCGTCAAGTTCTTCTTTTTGACTGTTATCGTTAGGACGTTTTCGAGGATCTTGTGAAGGAATAGCGGCTGGTGGTTCAATGCGAATAGCCGGATCCCATTCTCCCGGAGGTAAAACAGTCACAGCGTCAAGAAACTCGTCGATACCAGCTAAGAGGTGATCTCTTCTTTTTGCTCGATATGCAACTTCATGGAATATTTCATCTGACATTAGTGTCGCCATTGCTCTACCTATTTCATGGAAGCTAGAATTACTATTCGGCGGACCCAGCAGTACGAACATAAACCTGGTTGGTACCGGTACTTCAGTCAAATCCCCCATTATTGTTCCACTTTTTAGTCTTACAAACGCTGATAGAGTTTTCTCTAGAAAATCTACTTCGCCCACTAAGATATTTGATGCCTCTGCCCCTGGTGGTATTTTTCGCATAAAATTCGTGTTGCATTTGTGGTTTATGTCTCCATTCATTGGGAGCTCCCCCGTGCTGTGGTTTCGTTGCATCGACATGCTGCTTGGACTTTTGACCATACCATCATCATGACCGCTACCTGAAAATATTAAACAGAGTGAATTTCGTGATGAATATACATATTCACGCAATAGAAGCCTTTCATAACAACAATCATAAATTATTATTAAAATATTAAGCAATAACAGATAATAATCAAGAAAAGAAATTATAATTATAAAACATTTATCTAGGTATTTTACAAAAACGTCACATTTATTACAATGAAAAATATAATACCATTCATAATTGATATAATACTACAAAATCCTTTTCCTTTTGATATGATGTATTTTACAAATATTGAATTAAATATGATTTACCTATCTATGAGGTTTGGGCGAAAGCTGATAGAATAGCGGGTAATATCGAAAATAATGACACCAGCGCATAGCGTAAAGTACAGAAATGTGGGAATATGGAACTCGAAGAAGATGAATTTAAATAACAGAAAAGAAAAAACAACATTGATCAGGACAAGCGGTTACCCGCATTAGGGATGCCTAGGAAACGACTGAAATCCCCTTTGTAAGAATGTCCGCTTGTTGTGCCGCCTTCGTCCACTGTAAGACACAATGCCAATTTTCAAAAGGATCTTAGTATTATAGAAAGTAAAATGTTAGTAAAGTTATATAAAGCCCACACCGATATTTACATTATTAAAATTAGCCTTAGTGCGTGCTACCGTGAACATCAGTAAAAGATTGTGAGTTCAGTGTATTAAAGTGTTTCCAAACCACACGCATGGCTAACCTGGTACGGCTAAGTAAGAACCTCTGGCATCTGTCGCTTGAAGAAGAGCGGTGTGAGGTGACGAGGTGGACCCCCGACAACTCCTCGAACTAGAGCGTCGAGAGCCACCTTCCTGGAATGCTGGCAGGATCAAAAGACCCATATAATCGCTGCTAGAAAATGAATATTGAATACAATTTTATATAAAATCATCAATTTAAAAAAACTTACTTTTACATGTAGAATGATTTCTTCCAATATCAGCTAGTGACCGAATCAACGGTAGTCTTGACATGTTATTATGATTTCGCCTTTCGTGTTGGTGTCTGTGTCTCCTTAACAAAGCATCTTTGACTTTTTCTCTACAATCGTATCCTAATGAACCATCAGCTACCATGTTATCTAAGACGTTATCCGCCACTTGTTCCAATGAATTTGCTTCCATATCCAGAATAACTGATCCATTTAGTATCAAACTTCTCAGCTCAAAAAGAGAATGTAGAGATAGTGTAGCAACGTGTGGTTTGGACCAGCGATTGCCTCCTTCCTCTACGTCTTCTTCGAACTTAATCCACCTAGCTGTCTCTTTCCATTCAAGTTCATCTCCTTCTTTAACCAACTCTTCCATTTCGGAGAAAAGAGGATGGGATTCAAGAGTTGCATCATCAACATCTTCGCCAAGTATGAACTGGACTCTTTGAGCTGGAGGTGTCACTGAAAACAAATTTTTTCAAAGTTATTGTACACCCTAGTGGAAGGTGGAAAAGTGATAAAAATTTAAACAGTATGTAGCTAAGTGTACATGCCGAAGAGTATGAAAATGGATTTGGTAAAACCTAATTGAAGACCATGCGACAGATGACAGTAGTGGTGTGATGAGATAGCTAAGATTATAAAACGGAATATAATCAAAAAGAAATGGGATCTTCTCTAATACTCTTACATGTTTCTCCATCATCCGTGACGCTTAGTCTTCTAGCTCGCGTCACTAATCCAGGCCCTAGACATCAGGAATTGTTACATCTTGATTGAAAGATGGAAATTTCTATTGAAATATCAGTTTTTATAGTAGGTATTTAGTCTACAGGTTTTTAGGAATTATATGAATATAGGAATTAAATGTATTTTTAAGTGGCAACGGAAGTAATAAAAAGGTTTATTGCAAAAAATGATGTTATTAACTTTATTAGAAGCCATAGTAATATGATTTAGAAAAGTAAGTAGTAGTGATGACCCTGTTGGTCTAATGGTTAGATACCCTGGCTGTTACCCAATAGGTCGTGGGTTCGATTCCCACCAAGTGTCTCGGTATTTTATCTATCTAAGTATGTATTCACAAAAAAGTATATAAGAATTGGTATCAGTTGTCTGGTTTTCATAGTACAGGTTCTGCCTAGTTTGGGATCGGGTGACCGTGTGTAGTGTCCTGGAATATTATTATGAATGTGTCCTTGTCCAAGGGATTGCGTAAAGAAGCAGTGTATAACCAAACCAACGATGTGTTCCGATAAAGGGTACTAACTAACAAAGTACTGAGCTAAGAGACTTCACAACTTCTGTCTTAAGAGTTGGCAATGCAATGACCTGATATACATTATTTTATGAAGGGTTTTGGGCAAAAAGAGACACAGTACCTAGAAGGTATAACATAGTGGATATTTAGGCTCCCAAAAACCGATAGGTAGATGGATGACCACTCAATATTTTCATAATTAACCAATAAGAAAGTCGTTTTTGTGAAAAAATAGGAGATATCATTTTATGGATATACTAATATCACAATGGCAGTCGTAAGTATAAGTCCGGTAATAAATCTGATTACTGACGCTATCAAATTTATTGCTGTCCTTCAGACTAACGAACCGTCTTGTGTTCCTATCAAAGGAGATAATTTTATTTCCAACATAATTCGGTATAGGGACGTGTAAATTTCCCTGTGTTTGATAAATAGCTTCTCATATTTTGTGGTTGTGATTTCGAGGCTGCAAAATAACAAGATACGGAATAATGTTTGCAAATTCGTAACTTGTGTGGAATTATTAGAACCTATTTGCTATTTAGGTATAGAAAGAGTATAGTGTGTAGCGCGTACCACGGCATTTTAGACTTTAACAGACTGACTACAGGGTGTAGTACGAGTTCCGATAGTTTACGAGCTCGAGCAAACTGACAGTTTTTGCCCGTACATTCTACTAGTGCTTTTTTTTTTTCTTTTTTTTTGGGAATGATAGATGCTGTTAGCCGCAGATGGCCATTGCAGCTTCACCGGACAATAGGAGGCGAGCGCTTGAAGCGCTCTAGCCTTTACGGCAGAAGTAGCGACGAGCACAAGGGCACCTCAGGGAGGCACGGCCTCGGCTTGGGCTGTCGCTTAAGAGAGAGCTGAGTTTACCACCGGTTCACAACGCGCCCCCACTGAGAAGAACCGGCAAGAAACTCAGTGGGGTGATGCACGTCGTTGCGGTCGCATACGTACGACCCTTCGGCCTCGCCGGCGAGACCGGTGTCTGATAGCTAGTGTAGCATACGGTTGTCGGGGCGGGTTCGGCACATCCCGGTCCAATAGGACCGTCATGGGGTCAGGAGGGTCGAGCAGTACGTGCCGTGGTCTGCGGCGCGAGTCAGAAGGACTAGCGGCGTAATCGGCGGCGGGCGGCGCGGATTAAACTGTTCGCGTGACGGGACGCGGATTCAAAGTAGCGTTTCGACGCTTCTTTGAGGAACTTACGAAGGGGATCTAATTTGAAATCGGAATGCAGATCTACGTTCCGCATGTACCACGGGGCACCGACGGCGCGACGGAGGAAACTAGTGCTTGATAGTTACTGCTAGGAACTCGCACCAGACCCCCAGATGACTTTAGATTGGTGAGGAAACAGTATTCGATGATAGTTTCGACCACGACAATGACGGACAGTTGGAACTATAATTTTCGCTGCTTTTTTTGTCATAAATACACTATCTGATACAGTCTTGGTCCCTACCTACCTAGTTACGGGGACTACCAGTAGGTAAGGGACTCTCTCTTACTAAGAGGATGGTCCCTTGTAGAAGGGACCTAACCGACCCAGTAAAAGTTTAGTTTTCACTTCAGTAGTGAAGAAAACTAAGCTTTTACTATGAGTTTCACGTAAATTATAAAGTTCATCATCATCAGCAGTCAAAAGTCGTCCACTGCTGAACAAAGACCTCCCCCTTAGAAGGGAGGGGGTCGCCATAATCCCCCCGCTTGGCAGGAGTCTTGGGACTCACAGCATCTACAGGAGTTAAGGTAATCCAACAGAAAGACGCTGCTGCCCGTCTTCTTGTTTTCCCTTAGTCGCCTTTACGGAAACCCGATGGGAGGAAATGGGAGGGTGCTATTCTAACCCGGGTAAATGATCATGTATTGTCTAGGAACCCGCTAGATTAGAAGTATGCAAGAAGAGTTGGGTAGATTCTTACCAGGTCTATCATCTTCCTTGTCACCATTGTGATGATGATGCTTGTGTTTCCTATGCGAGTGTCTTCGGGCTGGAACATGCACACCCACAAACACGGTGTGAGCTCGGTGACCTGAGGAATGATTTTAAAGGGTTTTGAAACATATGAGTATATCAACAGGGTTGTTAATCAAACTATCAATTATTCATTAAACTTCTGAATAGGTGTTCAGGCTTTAAGTTTCGGAATTGTTCGAAGGAACTTGGTATCTTATCTTATCTTATTTGACAATTGTAGTATTAAGAGCATCCACCCATCTCCTCTCGTTAGGTGTCGTAAGAGGCGACTAAGGGAATACAAGAAGACAGGCAACAGCGTCTTTCTATTGGATTACCTACTACCTATACTGCGGTAGGCCTGGCCTCAGGGAAGGAAAATATATCCAGCATCTCGTATTAGGTACGTACTACTTCGACGGATGACTCTTGCATCGAATGCAATGAAGACATATTTTCTACGCTTTGAACTAAGCTGGCCTGTTGGTTTAGTGGTTAGACACCCTGGCCGCTACCCAATAGGTCCTGGGTTAAATCCCCACTTTATGTCTGGGTATTATTTTTCTCTAATTATAATAATAATAATGTCCTCCAGGCCGATACGACCACAGCGGCTAATCTTTCACAAGATCAACCATGTACGCAGGAGATATTGTAGTGCACAAGTGTGTGCACTCTCTCTTCCTTTATACCTCTCATAATCCGATGGGACGGGAGACCGACACGACCGGGGAAAGGTAAGGCGCAGGACCGATTTTACATGCCCATCCGACGCATGGATCATCTTACTTTACAGACAATCAGGTGATCGGCCTGCATTGTCCTAGCCAGTAAGGAACAACTACACTTTGTTGCCCCCCGCAGGATTCGAACCCGCAACCTCCGGTTTACAAAGCAAGCGGTTTCCCACTGCGCCATGGAGGCTACAAAGTATCTCTAAGTATAAGTATGTATTTACACATAAATATATTTGTATCAGCAGTCTGGTTTCCATGGTACAGGCTCTGCCTAGTTTGGAATCAGATGACCGTGTGTGGATTAAACAAGTAATAAGTTTTAAAAACTAAAACCCGACTACGGATAAAATCGCTGTCTAATAATGTGATATTATATAGCCTATAACCAGCGGACAATCAAGACGCGTCTAACGACACCCTACTTGTCAAATTATGTTAAGTAGATTAGAAGATATGCGGGAACAGATGAACATACATACATACCTACATACATTCTTGTTATTAAAATCATAACCCTCCCTCCGTTCCGTGGTCGGGTAATTAAGAAAAACACACATTTGGTTAGGTATATAATATCCCCTTTGGATAAATAAAAGTTGACAAAAACGGTCCTAGCAGATGCACCTCTTACCCTCTACAACAAAACTCTACTTAATACCATTAAAAAATATAACTTTTTATTGAAAACTCGTAGACCATAATTTGGAAGTAAGTACAGGTAAGTACAAAAGTTAGAGCCAAGGTAAAGCATAGGTACTCTTCATACAAGCGCAACTACCTACGCAGTAGAAATATAAACAAATCAACCATAACTTATTTCATTTACTCTGTTCTCAACGCAATTTATAACTCAGGCGTGTTTGTTATTTGTATTTCACGATAAAGTTAGCAGAATTTCAGGATAATTCCTCGCCCCTCCGTTGTCGCCGTAATTGATTTCATTAGTGGAATTCTATCACGGGCTACTTGACATGTTTCGTATTTCGATGAAATCGTCTTTGCAAAATAAAACTCGTATTCGTTTAGGTATATGCCGCTGGTGGGTACTTATATGTGCAGTTTTAATGTAAAATGTTGTGATAAATTGTAAAAATATGATACAAGTAGTAGTACCTTTTCTCAACTTCATTTAGCTAAATTGTATTTGTTTTTCATTTTGGTTTTGGTTTGGTTAAATTGTATTTGTTTTTCATTTGGGTTAATTCTACTTTTATTTCATCTGTTATTCTAGTAAGTTCACTAGAATAACAGATGAAATAAAAGTAGAATTTTTCGTCTTCTCAAAACCAAAATGAAAAACAAATACAATTTAGCTAAATGAAGTTGAGAAAAGACTAACGCAGCAAGCAGAGGTTTTTATGAATGCGCTAATGACCGTCGATATAAATTAGATGGTAATGACATTTACATCCATGGGAGTGTATAAGACCTTTATGTAACTGTTAAGTTATAATGATGATAGATATATAATGTTACCATTACTTTTTTAAAGACAGGTCCTCGAGTGGCTACAACGAACCGGAAGACGCAGCGTAGGCAGGCCTCCCACTAGCTAGGTGACAGACGACATTGTGCGCGTCGCAGGTAACCGGTGGATGCAAGTAGCCAATTGTCGTTCATTGTATGGGGAGGCCTATGTTCAGCAGTCGATGTCTTACGCCTGGTGATGATGATGATAATTACTTTTTTATTTTTTTCCATTTTAAAACCCAAACATCGTATGAAACACCTGCGAAGATGTAAGTAGTTTAAACTTCTTTCAATTGGTAAACTTTCTCTCTCAGATCAACTGCGTTCGGGCCTGGTGGTGTGTGTGCACCACCGGGTCCTAGCTACTTTATACCTATTATAGGGGAGCGAGGGGCTTGTTGTAACAGTTTTCATGAAAACTAATATATCTTGAGATCCATTGATTAAATTGCTACTAAATAAAGACGGATGGATGCTGTAACTCTTCCTCTACCAAATCAAGTAAAAATAATACCATAACTATTGGTCATTATTTTACAATCAATTATTTTCTAGAAGAAGTGCGGTGTTACAACTTACCTCGTGCTTGGGGCAAGTTGTAACGTCTACCGGGGCAAGTAGTAACGACAAAAATAAAACTAAAGAATAAATGATTAGAGGTATTATTGTTTTTATTTTTAACAATATTGACATCTTTCTAAAGCAGTTATTATATAATTCTTATTAAAAATCAACTAAAATACACTTTTTAAGTAATAAACACCTAAAAATTATGTAATTAACAGTTTTATTTAGTTAAACACTACTTATATTCATCATGGCACTTTTAAATCACAGTAAGTAATTAAATTATTTATATCTAAGGTATGCTTCGTAATTATGTCGTAGTTATTTTCTAAGTTTCCTGTATGTTTTACTTTGGTGTGCAAATAAAGAGTATTCTATTCTATTCTATGTCTTTTTAATATCTATCTAACAGAGTATTGCACTTATATAAGAATCAAAATTTGGTGGGTTTCATTAGAATTAAATTCAGTCTTCATCTGAGCTACAATTAGTACAAATAAAATATATAGTGCCTCCTGTAACACACATGTGCCCACATCTTACAAATGATACACTCGACCCAATCTTCTTTATTTGAATCTGTGTACGCTTCACCACATACCAGACAATACCAATCTTCTGATTCAGATTCTGAAACTGAACATATTTTTTTTTAGCTCTGTCCACTCCTGTTTTATTTTTTGTTGATTTACCTTTGCCTTTCCACTTCCCTTTACCTTTTCCTTTAATTTTGTCATCTTTTTTTTTGTTTTTTGTTCATCTTTTCCTCATATTCCTTTTGTAAAGCTTCTTTTTCTTCAGCTGCCGCTAACTCGTACACTTCTTGGCTTTGTCTTGCCCGCTCTGACTTTCTTTTATACACCCTCATTCTAGAAGAAAGGTGTTGTAGTACGTTACAACAAGCCCCGGGATTTTGTTACAACTAACCCCACGGTATGATTTTAAAATTTATCAAGATAACTATTTAAACAACTTAGCAATCTTAAAAACTGTTACACATTATCAGAGATAGATAAATTTGAATGTAAATAAGATATAGAGAAAGTTTGAAATTAGTCGATAATAATAACGCAAACCAAAATTTTACGACAGTACAATTTTATATTACCTGGCAAAAATGAAGCGCGTGCACACTTCCGCACACTGCGCCGGCCGGTGGGACACCGGCTATGGCAACATGATGCGGCGCGGTTTATAGGTCAAATCGAGTAAAAGAAATACGCTAATAAAGTTTAAGATCCTAGTGAAAAGAGCCTGTTACTACTTACCCCTGTTACAACAAGCCCCTCGCTCCTAAGTATTAGCACAGTCTATAAACCAATACAGTCGTCCGACAAAGCCGTCTAGACAGGGCAATCGTGCGGGGTGTGAGGGGTGAGACGCGGGTAGTCGCGCCCGAGCTGCGTACGCTGCTGCCGCCCGAATTAGTTAGTAGCTCGGGACATAACTTTCAGGGCTTACGCGTATTTGTTTTAATTAACCGACTTCAAAAAAGGAGGAGGTTCTCAATTCGTCGTGTATGTATTTTTTTTTGTAATCAGTTATAGTGGTTTATACTACCTGTGCTGTGTGAGAGAGATATTATTTTACACATTTTCAATTCCAAAACGACGGATTTTCTTTTAAAAAAAAAAAGTTATTGGTGTCATTTTCGAGGTTTCTCGGGGTGCTGATTACGAAAATGGCATCCATTTTCAAATCCAAAATGGCGGATTTTTTCTTTTTTCAAAAAAATGTTATTGGTGTCAATTTCGAGGTTTCTCGGGGTGCTGATTACGAAAATGGCATTCATTTTCAAATCCAAAATGGCGGATTTTTTCTTTTTTCAAAAAAATGTTATTGGTGTCATTTTCGAGGTTTCTCGGGGTGCTGATTACGAAAATGGCATCCATTTTCAAGTCCAAAATGGCAGATGTTTTCTTTTTTCAAAAATATGTTATTGGTGTCATTTTCGAGGTTTCTCGGGGTGCTGATTACGAAAATGGCATCCATTTTCAAGTCCAAAATGGCGGATGTTTTCTTTTTTCAAAAATATGTTATTGGTGTCATTTTCGAGGTTTCTCGGGGTGCTGGTAACGAAAATGACTTCCATTTTCAAATTGAAAATGACTGACATATTTTATACATTTCATTAACAGAAATTTGAAATCCAGTAAATATACAAACCGACAATATTTTTCAGTTGGCCAATGGTGTTTTAATCGATTTGGAAATTTATTAATTAATTACAATATATTACATAATAATAAATAATAATAATAATAATAAAATTATAATAATATTATTATTATTATATATTACATAACATTGTAAAACTCTATTTGAATTTGTCTCCACGAAATGCCTTTTTGTATTTCTTACTATGAAGAACTTCAATGAATAACGTAAATATAAACAAAGAAATCATTACCATCCGCTAATAGAAATATACTTTATTTACTGCCGCACCTACAAACCTCAATTAAATTTAATTACAATTAAGTCATTTTTTGAAATTGTATTATTTCGACACTTGAAGCCAATTAATACTATATACGCTGATTGTGAGTAGAGATATCAATAATTTCGTAATTACTAATAAAAAATAATCATAAGTGGCTCGGTGAGTCGAAATAACTAGATTACAAAAATACTTAATTGTAATTAAAGTTAATTGACGTTTGTGAGTGCGGCCGTTAGTATTTTACTATGACCAAATAAGTAATAAAATAATATTTTAAGTAAATTATAAAATCAAACTGTGACAACCCTACGTGCTACGGAGTGCGCCATGCGGTGTCGGCTTTTACTCAAACATCAAAGGCGTCGAACTACTGTACTAGTTTATATACTGTGGTATTAGTATCAGTTGTCTGGTTTCCATAGTACAGGCTCTGCCTAGTTTGGGATCGGATGACCGTGTGTGGATTGTCCCAAGATATTCTTATTATTATACCATTTATTAAAATTCTTTCAGTTTCTTATATTTTCAAATATAAATATTATTATTATTATTATTATTTCTCTACTTAGTAATCACGTTGGTAAAAGTAGAAGGATAAAAAGCAATCCTTTAAAAGGTTTCAATTAGACTAGATCTAAATAAAGTGGTCACGTAACGCCCACCTTTCACTTGAAAGGTTCATTCTCGCATTGTTATACCACCTGCATTCGAAATGAGGATGGCAATGAGACCTAAGCTTACCTGCAGTTGTAAATCTTATCTGTATTAACCCGTAGGTCTTCAATACAGTTTCACGTTTATTGCGCCGATCTCATATCATTAAACTCTTTCAATATATTATCCACTCATACGTCGGCGGCAACGACTGATGCCTGTTTCAATTTTCTCACGCCAGTTAGCGGTAACGTGTGTTGCCTCGCCCAAAATATTTATTATCTATGATCGAATGGAGGAATTAATCATAAAACTAGTCGCGTAGAGGCGTAGTCTATTAAATTGTTGAGTCATACAACACCAGATGGCATCGTTTTGCATTGAGAAAAAAATGTCATTCAAACTGAGTACTTTTGTGTGGTGTTGTGTGTGCGTGTCGGTATCTCGTTATGTCCATAGATAAGAATAGTGTATACTGAAAGTTATGTCGTAAGTAATCTGATTAGATTATTGTATTCTTATTAGAATTATACATCAAAATGATCGTGAAATTTTTTTGTGTGAAAACACAAAATTGCAATAAATCAACTCTGAAAAATTGTATGTTCGCCATGTAAACAATGGCGTCCGGTTTTTATATTAACACTTAAATGATATTATAAACTTAAATGATACCCTGTGATTATTATATAATATGCTTCCGAAGGCACGTGAACAGTCGGTAGCGGTCGTTAAGCCAAAAGTAAGAGGCTTAACGGCAGCTTGAAACACTCTGACATCAGGGACACTACCACTACCTCTATGATATTATTATCATCTTACTTGACATGAGGTAGAGACACGTAGTTTATAGCTCTGACACTTTCTATCGATACAGTAAGGTGACAATAACATTGCTATTAGAATTGAGAGTACAGGCCCAGGTTAGATACTAATCACACGACAAATTAATATTATGTTATTATTAATTGGCCCGTGGGGTGCCGGGTTAGTACAGTATCCCCCCATCTCCTCTCGTTGGGTGTCGTAAGAGGCGACTAAGCGAGAACGGGAAGACGGGCAGCAGCGTCTTTCTTTTGGATTTATCTTCCACCTGTACTGCGATCCCCAAGCCGCCTGCCAAGCGTGGCGATTATGGGGGAGGCCTTTGTTCAGGGGTGGACGTCTTTAGGCTGCTAATGATGATAATGATGTCAATATAATGACGGGCCCCTTGGGCTAGTGGTTAGACACCCTGGCAGCTACCTAATAAGTCGTGAGTTCGATTTCCACCTTGAGTCAAACTCAAACTCAAAAATAGTTTATTTCAAATAGACTTATTAACGCTAGCACTTTTGAAAGATCATGTTTTTTTTTTAAAAAAAGGCTACCACCGGATCACAACGCGGCCTCAACTGAGAAGATCTGGCAAGAAACTCAGCGGGCTTGTCATTTTTTCACTTTTTTTAAAAAATAGTGTGTTATGTTACAATTAGATCACAGCGACAGTGACCTATAATATTATGTATTTAGTTACAAAAAAGTATATAATTACTCATGTACCAGTTTTCCGGATGCTATAGTACAGACTCTGTCTAGTTTGGGATCAGATGACCATGATGATTGTACTAATATTATAAACTATTATAATACTAATATTATTCTAATATATCGACGGCTCCCACACATTAGGTCGTAAGTCAAAAAACATCATTTTTCAGGAGAGCCATTTTTGTGAACGTTACTGTTTAAGTTCGTTTGTGATACATATTTAATCGGTGTTTTTAGACTATGCGATCAATAATTAGCTTAAGAACATAATACCAGACTATGAATGGAATAAAAAAACATATTTACACAAAAATAACTCTTTTTAACCGACTTCAAAAAGGAGGAGGTTCTCAATTCGTCTGTATATATATATATTTTTTTTCTATGTATGTTTGCGCATAACTCTGGCAATTATGAACCGATTTGAAAAAATATTTCTTCCATCCATTCTTTAATCCGTTAATTGGGTCCCATAAAAAAAATATTGCTTAGTAATAAGTAGTTCCTGAAAAAACAAGAATGTTGACTGCGCAGGAAAGCTGCAGGAAAGCCTTTATGTCGCTTTTTAAGGACAAAAATGGTCATAACTCTGGCAAATATTTACCAATTTCAATGATTCTTTTTTTATTCGAAAGAAGAAACCACTGTAATGAACCTGTATGAATTTTATCACAACCAGATAAGAACTTCCTGGAGGACCATTAATGATATGGAGGAATTTATCTGGTAAAAACCATAAAACTGATGTTCTCCTTTACATTTCTCTGACAAATATAAACCAATTTCGATGATTTTTTTTTATTCTATTCGAGAGAGTAAACTACTATGATGATTCCACGCAAATTTCATTACGATCGGATAAATTGTTTCTGAGTTTCTGAAGAAACATGAATTATGTAAAACTATGTAGACGATAATGTGATCATAACCTACCTAGATCATTTTACGGTCTTCGATGGTTCAATCTTTATGTATGAAAATATCACTAAAAAGTACAAAATAAAATATTTAAAAAAAAATTGAACCGACTTCAATAACACTAAAAAGTATAAAATAATTTAAATATTATTGAAGTTGGTGCCAAATATACACAGCAGGTACGCTAACACCAACTTCTTTAATATTTAAATTATTTTATACTTTTTAGTGTTATTGAAGTCGGTTCAATTTTTTTTTATATTTTTTAGTTACTTACGACTTTATACTTATTGCATAAACGTCGTATCTTATTGTTACGACCCTTTGCTTTAATCAGGTTGATATTGACAACGCGCATAAAGTCGTATGTTTGAATTACGACTTTATGTTCCGTGTAAACTGGCATATATCTAAAAAAAAGGGTCGTATGACGGTACTTGATAAACAAAAATCACAATTAATTTTAGCTCAAATCATGTTTAATTAAAATAACTATAATCACAGAAGTACTTAATTCAGTTTTCTTAAATAACCATGATCATTAAAATAAACTGTTATTAAAAAAACTCAAGAATTATATAAAGTTAAAACTGGCCACTGGCATTAAATATAATTTCAATTAACTTGAACTGAAATGTTTTTTCCGCACTGATATTTTTGTTAACGCTGAAAATATAAATAAATAAATAAAAAATCTATACTGTAACATACCGTCTACAAAACATAATACTGTAACTAATAGTTTGTAAGTTAAACGAAATAAAAAATAATAACGCCTGCAAAATGTAATAAAAACCACTTACAAATTATTTTGTACGTAATATTTTGACAGTATAACGGATGTTAAAAACTCTTGAGGCATTTTACGTCCTGGACAAAAATGTAATAAATCACAGGTAATTGATCAGTGTAACAGGAATCCAAAACGCCTGTATTTGTATTGAAATCAAAACGCGCCGTAACTATTCTTTCCTTCATTTTTTTAGCTTTAGTATTGTTTCTCATATGATATTCATGTTTTTCTTTGTCTTCTTCAATAATTGTATTTTTATTTGTATTGTATAAGTTATACCTATCAGTCGTTATGTATTTTTTGCTATCCTAAAATTCGAGTGGCATTCTTGGAGTAACAAACTCTCAGCTCGGCCCAGCATACTAAATCTGTACGCGTAGGTGGCCCTACGCGTGTGATCACAAAAAATAAAAATATAAGTACATAACTTTTTTAATGGATAAACTATTTTCATTTTCACGGGCCTGTTAAAGATGTTATATTTCAGTTTATAAAATTAAATATTCAAGTTTTGATTTATATGATCACGATACTGTATATCATCGTTGCTTTTTTAGCTATATTTTTAGTAGCACAGCACTAATTGTACAAAGAAAACATTTTTGTAAATGTAAGGTCGCTGTCTAGGTAAATTTTAGTAGAATCTGCGCACATAATGAGATTCAATCGGTTGAAAAGTTAGTGACATGCCTTAAAACACCCTGTTTTACTTCATCATCTCTAACAATCTTTCTGGTACAACCACGCCGGTCAGGACAAATAGATCCACCACCTAAGCGCTATTTTGCCAACACTGTCTAACTAAACAGTTCTCTACCCTATAGCGATTGTGTTTAGGAATATCGTTTTGCAGATAGACACCTTATTAGGGACATCAGAGTTGGGTTCAATCAGGGGTAAGTAATATTTAATCAATTGGGCCGGGCCCGTTGGTCTAGTGGTCAGACACCCTGCCTGCTAACCGATGGGTCGTGGGTTCGATTCCCGCCAAGTGTCTGGGTGTTGGTTATCTATTTAAGTATGTATTTACAAAAAAAAAGTATATAAGTATTAGTATCAGTTGTCTGGTTTCCATAGTACAGGCTCTGCCTAGTTTGGGATCGGATGACCGTGTGTGGATTGTCCCAAGATATAAAAAAACAAGATATATATAATTTCTTACGTCTAGACACAGCATTTGACGTAGAAGGATACTTAGTGTCGCCTACTCCGTTATGATTTACGATGTTATCCCATTGTCCGCAGTAATCCCCATTTTTCCAAAAAGATGAAAATATACGCTCCCGTATCTGTGCATTAAACTTTTGACAGCATATTAGATGACAAGTAATTGGACATAGTTGTTTCGAAATCTTTGCGTCTCTACAAACTCCTTTTCTACTCAAACACAAGACGCCTAAACTTTTGTAACATTTTTTTTACTACTAGAGCAGCCATACTCAACCTGTGGCCAAGTGGGCCGCATACGGCCCACGGGCCGCATGCGGCCCACTAGACTTTTCTATACGGCCTGATGTCTAGTATTTGATATACTTAAGGTAGTTATAATTAAACATACAATTAAGGCTAGATTATTGTGGCCCACAGGGTAAAGCCGAAGCAACTATGCGGCCCGCAGGGTAAAGCAGAAGCGCCTATGTGGCCCAGGGAAAAAAAAGGTTGAGTATGGCTGTACTAGAGGAACAATTATCAACATCACAAATAGATGAATTCCTAATGGAGTCGAAGTAGCCACACCATATTCGGAAAAATCGTTATATCGTAAATTGGTGCACAGCACATGGCTCTGAATTCGGAGGGTTTAGGGTAGAAGACGAAGTAGAGGGTAAAATAGCAGCTGAAGTAGGTGTTACCTCGTGAATAATTGCTATATAACTATGTCAATACTTCTGCTACTTATTTACTTACTGACAAAAAAAATCGAAAATATGGAAAAAATATGGAGTTAAAATTATTTTTAACTCCATATTTTTTAACAACATCATCCGTGTACTGCAACAGCACAAATGCTGATAATAACTGCCTACCTGAAACTTATGGTTATGGTTATCACATTTTGACAAACAGAAGTAGAAGGACGCAATCCTCCATAATATTTGAATGAATTTATTCAATTATTGTTTCTATTCATTCCACTCACGTTTGCTTTGATACAGTTCATTTCACGTTAAATCGATTGGAAAACATTCTGTATCGATACATAAACGGGTTATGGAAATAAGGTTGATATTTACATGATGAATGTGGGTAATTTATTTGTATGTTTGCTACTAAACCAGCCGTTTAGGCTAGGTGGCATTTCCCTTCTTCGGAGTCGCTGGACGTTTCGGGGTGTGGGCCCTAGGACGTCCATTCGGTACGGCGACGATTGCGAGGAGGACGGCAGCGGGGTTGCGACCCCCGTCCCCGTGAGCATCGTGACTGGTTCCCGGGGGACTACAATGCGTCCCCCGGCGGCGGGCTCAAAGGCAAGGCACTGTGCAGATCCCACCGGAGAGATCTGGATCCCCTCTGATGTGCCGATGTGACAGCCGCGGGGGTTTTAGTGGGTAAGACGCCCACATACCTCGGTCAAGCCCCCACAGCACCCAGGGATCTTTCGAAGATTTCCCCCGCGTCAAAAAAAAATAGGTGGCCTTCTCCGAAGAAGGGAAACGCCACCAATTTTTTTTTCGTCGCTGGATGTTGTCGCTGGCGGCAACTCCGAGGTAGACGGTGGCAGGGTTGCGACCCTGTCCCCGTGAGCATTGTACAGGATCCCGGGGAGTTTTATTAGGTACCTCGTGGGCGGTGGGTTCAATGGTGTGGCACTGATGGGTACCTGGTGCCAAAGCGACAACCGCGAGCTTTGATTTTTTTTTGATATTTTTAATTGTAGTTAAAAGGCTGGGATGCATAAAAAAAACAATTGTGAAATGTGCAAATGAAGCCCTTTTATACGATGCCCCACTCATTCACAGGTATAGTATAGTAATCTTTAGACGTCGCATTTCGCCCATCTATAAAAATAGTAATATTAGTGTATGTTAAAATAATTATATTGGTATGACAGACAGACAGATTACTTCGTCACTCGAAGTCTCTACAAACTTGCGTGGAGATATCGATTATATCTCGTACCCATTAAGTCACAGAGTACCTACATGAAGTTCGTGTTGCCTACCTAATGCGCTATCCGGATGCAATATTTTGCATAAATCGATGCAATCTCGATCGAGAAATAGCGTATCGGCGAGTAAGTGGTTTCAGGAAATCTTATCGGATCTGAAAATTGGGTCAAGTGCAAGGCTGAAATTTTCAATTTCTCGATACATTTTACCTAACGCTTCGTCGAGGCTACTAGAACTATTTGAACTATGAATCTGGACATTGATAACCTTGTTTTTAATCGCTAATTCTGATAATAAAATTGTCACAAAAAATGCCTTTATTCGTAGAAAAATTTTCATGGCCCAGATTTTTTTGGAAACATGTGACTGTAGCAGTAATCTGAACGCCGTAGGCGTCCTTAACCCTCTCATCTCACATCTTAAAGAAGGAGATTAGAACCTTTTTTGTATTATATCTAGAGACGAGGCAAGCCTGATGGTAAGCACTATGTCTGTATGTGTGTGTGCATTGCATGGTCGCTCGTCACCTGAGACATAATTGTGTCCGATCATTTCAGCGGCTTATTGTGATCAAAGTGGAAAATATATACTTTTAAACGGTTTAATATACAGATACTGTGAGTGTAGTGTGTAGTGGACTTAACGTTACAAGTAAAAGAACGGGGTCGACGAAGATATTTCTACCTCGCGCACGGAGCCATCTCGCTGAATCAGACTGCTTGTGACCACGACGGCTGGTGCAACCCGGCCGAGACGTCAAGCCAAAATATAAGGAAAAATCGCGCTAATTCCCGATTAAAATAAAGTGGAAAAATTATTCCACTTTGATCACCTCGGAATCAAAACACTTGGGTTATTTTAGCTGAGTGATCAAAGGGGAACTAATTTTGTTCTACATGGAATAAAATCATCTGGGCGAAAAGTGGCGATTAATTTTTTAATTTTTTAAACTGTGTCTTTAAATCCCCTGCATTCAGAATATATAGGCGCCAGATTAACTTACTCGTTAATTCATGTGTTACTTTATCGTATAATCAATCAAATTTACAAAGTAAGGTCCCTAGTTATCCCATGTTTACTACTAATTTATTTTACCGAAAGTTAGACGTTGATCGAGCGTTATTTTACTGGATCAAGTGTTGGTAGAACTTATCCAACTTTTGGGCGATTGATAAAGTTTCAATCGAGGTCGATAAATCACAAATTACTGTCATGGAGTATATTTTCAGAAGTGGAACCCCAAACATTTTATAATCCATAACCCTTTAGGATATTTTTTGTTTGCTTCTAATCCAACACACTTATTCATTGCGTGATACGATATTGAAAATTAAAAATAATGTAAACTTTCATGTAGGTACCTCTCCAAGACTTCATTCATTTTCCTCTACGAAACTTCTTAAAACCTGTCAACCTCTTTAATGTAGGTACAATGATTGTGTAGGTATGTATAATATGAGTAATATTTTTTTGAAAGCTTTTTATCTACCTTATATATTTTATTGCAATACCCAGATAGACAGGACGGCCTTTTGTAAAATGTAACACAAACCAACTTGTTAAGTTGTCCGTTCTAGATTCTAGTCGTTTATCATTGCCAAAGGCTATAAGTTTGAAAGAGCATTGGAGTTTGACCTTTAGCTTAACGCGGCTTTACGGAAGACGGAAGCTAAGTATTAAAAAGAATATCTCGTAAGCGAAGCTGCAAAAGAAAGCTTACAGCTTAAGCTTTAAGCTTTATTTTGCTGATCGCAATGTACTTAGTAAACTTGGTGACGAAACTAGAAGGTCGATGCCTGATCTCTTGAACGGGAGGTCTACCTACCACTTACTCTGTATCTTTTAGGGCAGTCAAGGCCTCATTACTCTTAAGGAATTTATGGTTTTGCCATCTTTTTGGCGAATTTGACATATCTTTTTTTTTGACGCGGGGGCTATCTTCGATAGATCTCGGGGAGCTGTGGGGCTCGACCGGGGTATGTGGTATTCTTACCCACTAAAACCCCCGCGGCTGTCGCATCGGCATATGAGAGGAGATCCGGGTCTTTCTGGTGGGAGGTTCCCGGGGGGCGCATTGTAGCCCCCCGGGAACCTGACACGGTGCTCACGGGGACGGGGGTGGCAACCCCGCTGCCGTCCTCCTTGGAGTCGCCGCCGTACTCAGAATTTGACATATCTAGACCAACTCGGTGGCACTCCGGGCCTATCGATCAGCCCTCCTATTACGTCTCTCGTTTGACAACTAAACTGATGATCACTATAGCAAGTGACCATCAAATAACTGTGAAATTATTCATTCGGTATTGCCTAACTTGAGTGATCAATAAATACCAATACTTAAACAATTTCAGTTGACATCAAAGTTCGGTGGACAACTGAAGCTTGATAGCCACTTGGGTGGCTAAAGATACGCAATAGCCATGCTGGAAGCGTTCGGTTTTCGTGGTCGACCTTATTTAACTTAGGTAGTTTAACTTTGTTTGATTATAGTTTGTTTAACGGCTAAGCTTGTGTCAGAGTTGTTCTAGATAGCCCTTAGGCCACTGACTTCTGGAGAGACTTTGGCAAAGGTCCGAACGCCGCCGGGTGGTTTTAGTGGGTAAAAAACCACACAACCCGGCCTTCGTCCCTACGGAGACTGGGTGAGTACCTATTAAAGTTTCTTCGGAGACTGGGTGGGTACCTATTAAAGTTTCTTCGGAGACTGGGTGGGTACCTATTAAAGTGTCTTCGGAGACTGGGTGAGTACCTATTAAAGTTTCTTCGGAGACTGGGTGGGTACCTATTAAAGTGTCTTCGGAGACTGGGTGGGTACCTATTAAAGTTTCTTCGGAGACTGGGTGGTTACCTATTAAAGTTTCTTCGGAGACTGGGTGGGTACCTATTAAAGTTTCTTCGGAGACTGGGTGGGTACCTATTAAAGTTTCTTCGGAGACTGGGTGGGTACCTATTAAAGTTTCTTCGGAGACTGGGTGGGTACCTATTAAAGTTTCTTCGGAGACTGGGTGGTTACCTATTAAAGTTTCTTCGGAGACTGGGTGGTTATCTATTAAAGTTTCTTCGGAGACTGGGTGGTTACCTATTAAAGTTTCTTCGGAGACTGGGTGGGTACCTATTAAAGTTTCTTCGGAGACTGGGTGGTTACCTATTAAAGTTTCTTCGGAGACTGGGTGGTTACCTATTAAAGTTTCTTCGGAGACTGGGTGGGTACCTATTAAAGTTTCTTCGGAGACTGGGTGGTTACCTATTAAAGTTTCTTCGGAGACTTGGTGGGTACCTATTAAAGTTTCTTCGGAGACTGGGTGGGTACCTATTAAAGTTACTTCCCCAACAAAAAAAAGGCATATGCACCTCAATCTCTAATGAGTCATCTGATTACCAGTTGCTGATTAGACAGCCAATCAAGAGGTTCTGTAACGTTTTAGATACCTTTTTTGAAGCCGGGGAGGAAACTTTTAAAAGTGCATATTCTATATAGGAGCAGAGGCCGTTCCTCTGCCTTTTAGGTAACTAGTTTTTTTTTAATAATCAGTAGTAATCTCACGTGATGGTAAGTGAAGATGTGGTCTAGGATGGACCGCGCTTACCCATAAGTAAGAGTATGTATGTAAGTATGAATTATGTCTATTTCTTTGGCACTTTTAAAAGTACCCATTCTATATAGGGGCAGAGGAACGGTTTTAGGTACCTAGTGCTGCAAAAACAGGTGTGAATTTTGCCGTGATAGGTGATTTCAAAATAATCATATTGATTTTATAAAGCCCACAGTGTGAAACAAACAATGTGCCTAGGGCTTGAAGTAAGTACCTTACCCTGCAATCAATAGATGCGTAATGCTACCCAGTAACGTTAAATATTATAACGTTATTAAGATATCATAATGAAAGTAACGTTACGTAATGTTATTTATTATGGCTCTTCGTAACGTTTTCAAGCCCTACTGTAGGTACCCGATTAAATTACAACCTTAGATTTTTACATAACAATACAATATTCTAATGGGAACGTCTGAAGTTTACCGCTTTTTAACCGACTTCAAAAAAGGAGGAGGTTCTCAATTCATCGTGTATGTATTTTTTTTTTTTTTTTTTTTTTTTAATGTATGTTCACTCATAATTCCGCCAAATATGTACCGATTTGGATGATTCTTTTTTGTACCTAATGGACATTCCATCAAGTTGGTCCCATAAAATTTTTATTCCTTATGAACCAGTAGTTCCTGAGAAAACATGAATGGAATGTTAGAATTATCTGGTAAAACGCCTAAAAATAGATGATGTTCTAATCAATAATGGTTATAACTCATACAAATATTTACCAATTTCAGTGATTCTTTTTTTATTCGAAAGCATGAACCATAAGGATGGTTCGGTATCAATTTCATCAAGACCGGATAAGAACTTTTTCGAAGAACATGAGTGATGGGAAGGAGATATAACTGGGAGAAACCATAAAATAGATGATGTCTTCGTCTAGAAAATGGTCATACGCCATCCAGATCATCGTACCGAATTCGATGGTTTCTTTTTGACCCCCGACCAAAAACGAGGTGTTATTAGTTTGGGGGGGGGGGGGTCGTGTCTGTCTGTCTGATAACTGTCTGTGGCATCGCAGCGCTCAAACGAGTGGACAGATTGGCGTATGCTGGTTTATTGGAGATGGTTCTTAGCGATGTTACTTGAAAATCGGTTTAGCTTTGAAAACCATCAGCTCCAAAAGCTCTTTTCCAAGTCGAGATAGGGATATTTCGTATACAATGGACATTTTTAATTACTTCTATTACTCCGAAAGATCTGAAATTTAGAACATATGTAAATCCGTTGATACTAAAAAACTGGTACTAAGAAAATTGTAACCTTCACCAGGGTCTGATGATGGAGCAGGAAGGTGGTCACAGGATTTATGCACCAATAAACGTAGACCCACTGAGTTTGGGCTCGTTGTGTAGATCTCGACGAGTATCTGCTAGAAAAATGATGTTCAGAGTCTGGTGATGGGAGCAAACAGTATGATGTTAACAGGAACTCTGTTCCATGAAATGTAGGACCCACCGAATTTTAGATCTGTGGTTGGGTTGGGAGATTTTAATTAAAATAAATGTATACCTGTTGGTATTAAAGCTTTATATCCAAATCGGTATATAGTTGAATAAAGACTTTTCAAGAGAATATGACTAAAAAGAATAAAATAAAATTTTTATAAAAAAAAAATAAACCGACTTCAATAGACACCACACTAAAAAGTGAAAAATAACTTCAATATTCTTGAAGTTGGTGCTAAAATAAACACGATACTTACCCCGACACCAGAATCAACTGACCAGCACCAACTTCAATAATATTGAAGTTATTTTTCACTTTTTAGTGTGGTGTCTATTGAAGTCGGTTTATTTTTTTTTTATAAAAATTTTTTCAGTTACAAATTGCATAAGTTAGAAATTGAATTCAAACTCGGAAACTGTCAGCGACATGCCAGCTTAATTACGTATGAGTATATGAAGTTAAATCTGCATAGCATTCCCTTAGCACTTTTATACGTTACGATCTGTGCCGGATTAAGGCAGCGCGGGGCCCGTAGCAAAAATTAACGCGGGGCCCTTGACTTGCATAGGTTTTGTTGTTATAGTGAGGTCATTCAGACGTTGAAAGAAGAAAAAAAATTGCTATATGCCACACTTCACTACCTTTTTTATTTGATAAAAGAGATAGTGCTTGCTTGACCGCAATCCCACCTGGTGGCAAGCGGCGATTCTATCTAGGATGGTAAAGCACTCTAGCTTATAAACACCCTATTTTATCTATCCTTGAAAAAACATACATTATTTTATTGCCTGGGCAACAGGCAGGAAAATCGCAATTTCAGTCCTTATTTGTAGGTACATGTATTGCAAAAGACGAATTAGATCGCTTTGTTCATTCAGACAGGACGTTAACAACGTAAGAGAGCGTAGCTTCGCCGTGTACTCGTCCCGCCAGTGGCTATTCGCCTATGAGCCACCGGAAGGTGAGCGTGCCGTATTTCCGATGCACCCAGTCTTTTACGACCGGGTGCACCACTGATATGCTCGTGCAACCACACAAGGGCGTCGTCTTGTGCTTCCCTTCACCATCGCTAAACTTCACCAGGAGGTGCTCCACACTGGCTCCGCGTTTCTGTGTTCTGCCAGTAAACTGCGGTCAACACCAGCACCTCAAAGTCTTCCATGACCCTCTGTGGTCGTTGCAGTGAGGTCGGTTTGGGCAGTCAGGATGTCCGCCCACACTGGCGCGCCATAGAGGGGCCTCGATCGTACTACCCCGGTATATAGGCGACGGCAACACTATCACTTGGGCCATTGAGATTCAGCAGGAGCTGCGACAAAGCCCTTCAGTCTTTGTGCCGCTATCCCCTCCCACGTAGCACCACTTATGTTACATGATTTAAGGCGACGTTTGTAGCGCAGGTACTGCCCTCAGGGTTTATCCTTACCTGAGCTAATCTCAGCGCAGGAGCTAATCTTAGGTACCCTGGATGAGCCCATGCAAACTAAATGCCTACACCAACGCAGTTGGCTTTTGATTACCAAAGCCCTCCAAAACCAATTCGTCGAAGTACCTCCGTGTTAGTAACACGATCTTGCCATCTCAGCCTTAAAATAGCGCGAAGGCATTTTTAATGGAAGATGCCAAGGCATTTAATATCTTTCCTGTAAAGGCAGCAGGTTTCCGTGGCGTACAACAGTATAGGAAGCACAAGCTCTGTGTACACGGCAATTTTGGTCTTGAGTTTCAGGTTGTGCGATTTCCAGACACGTTGTCTTAATTTTCCAAAGGATGCAGCAGCTTTCGCGATTCTGGCAGGTATCTCAAAATCAATACTTTTTTTTGTAAGAGTAGTACTGTTGGCCGCAGATGGCCATGACAGCTTCACCGGACAAGAGGGCGAGCGCTTAAAGCGCTCCAGCCAGAAAGGTTGGGGTAGCGAGTTGAGCGACTAGCATAACGGCACCTCAGGGAGGCACGGCCTCGGCTTGGCTGCCGCTTAGAGAAAGTGAGTTTACCACCGGTTCATAACTTGCCCCCACTGAGAAGAACCGGCAAGAAACTCAGCGAGGCGATGCATGCCTAGGTCGCATGTGTACGACCCTTCGGCCTCGCCGGCGAGACAAGTTCAGAATCAAGACGATTGTCGTCGCGCACTAGACTTCCAAGATACCGAAAAGCTACAACTTCATCGAGTGGTTTTTCAGCTAGATCTACTGCAGCGTCGTCTGCAGATTGACCGTCTGCAGATTATTTCAAAACTTTCAAAATCTGAGTTTTTGATTTATTGGTAACTAAACCGATATTTTGCCAGGATTCCTCAAAACTGTCTAGACAGCCTTGGAAGCGCTGCAAACTGTCAGCCATGAGGCAGACATCATCGGCATAAAGTTTCCAGGACGGGTACCTGTTGGATCTTACTTTTAGCTTTAAAGCGAGCGAGCCTTAAAGCGCCCTTGTCCATTCGAACATTTAATGTGATTACGTTTCTCGTTTGACAACTAAAGTGATGATCACTATAACAAGTGACCATCAAATAACTGTCAAATGGTTCATTCGGTATTGCCTAACTTGAGTGACCAATAAATTCCAATACTAAAACAATTTCAGTTATCAAAGTTTGGTGGACAACTGAAGCTTGATAGTCACTTGGGTGGCTAAAGATACGCAATAGCCCTGCTGATCTTCCTAATTAGAAAGTAGCCAATAGTCTATCAACTGAAAACTGTAAATGGTTCGGTTATACGAACAGCTTGAAGCGTAAGGGCTATTTAACTTCCTTGGGAAAGACTGGCTTGAAGTCTATATAGGCATCTAGATATTCTGTATTGTCGTGTTGGCTTGCAAAATCATAATATGATGCGGCCAATATTCTCTATTAGGATAACTAAAAAAGAAAAAAAAGGATAATTTTGTGTCACTGATATATTGACTATTCCAAATAGATGGTGGATGGTTTAAAAAACGTTATCTTATTTTATTTTATTTTCTTTGCGATATGCGCGGGGCCCTCCAGGGCGCGGGACCCGTAGCATTTGCTGACCCCTGCTATATGGCTAATCCGGCACTGGTTACGATTGTATTTTTATTATTTAAATATTAGTACGCAGAATTGTCATCTCCGTATACATACCCGTGGGGTTGCGGGTTAGAATTGCATCCCCCCATCTCCTCTCCTTGGATCTCGTAAGAGGCAACTAAGGGAGAACAAGAAAACGGGCAGCAGCGTCTTTCTTTTGGATTTATCTTCCACCAATACTGCGATCCCCAAGCCGCCTGCCGAGCGTGGGGATAATGGCAACCCCTCCCTTCTAAGGGGGAGGCCTTTGTTCAGCAGTGGACGTCTGTCGCCTGCTAATGATGACGATGATGATACTTACCTATATTTTTTAAGACCGACCGACGCATTTACCCTCGACCAGTTTGCAAAACCGTCTAAGTAGTTCGACTAGTTTATATCGTTGACAGAAAGACGGCAACAATTAGTCACATCCATGAAGTGTGCAGAACAACGATTAGATTAGTACTATGCGTTACAACTAAGAAGGTGGCCGCCATCTTGCCATTTCAAATATATAATTACTAACAATGATGTTTTAACAAAAATAGATAGGAAATTAAGACATTACAATAAATAATCAAAACCGGGGCGAATTTTTCATTTTGTGTTTTCTTTGCTGCCGGTACAAAAATCGTAAAAAACGAGTGTAGTTCCGCAGTCACGATCATCATGGCGGCCTCATTCTTAGTTGAAACGCATAGTATATTGGTCAACTGTAAACTAGTTTATTCGTCAATAGGAAAACCGTCGAAAACCAGTTTATTAATTCAACCCCCACTCCTAGGCCGAATGATGATCCCTTGGCCACCAGAACGGCAACATTTTATGCCCTAGCAACCAATATTTTACCTTCAAAGTCCTGCTCCGTGTAGTCATGGTGAGTAAGCTTCCTTGCCGCTGGGTCCGTGGGCGCCTCGTCGTCATCAGCACGTGTCTCCATCGTCCACGGCCTGAGAACAATACAACAGGAGTCGGTATAATTCCACAACACTTTCCCACCACTGTGAATTCTGTAAGCCAGGATCTACAGTGAAGACACCGAGGTTTGAGTCCCGGGGAAACGCTAAATTGTCTTTGAACCCGCATCGAATTTAATCGGAAAAGTGAACAGGAGGAGTAGGAAAGACAAATTCCACTTTCGTCCTTGGCAAAGCGGGAGACCAACAACAAATTTATAAGCCGGTTTAACCGCAGAAAGGAAGACTCTTACAGACTGTCTAACGATTTAGTCCATCTGCAAGGCTCCACGGATTGTACTAAACCTAAGGGACCTATTTGAGCTTTATACTTGGTTATGATATTCTGCCATACCTATATGGCAGAATAGTACATTATATCTCAATGTTTCTGGCTCATTACATGCAACAGCTAATACTTGACCGCTGATAGTAGGCTTCTCAAGCAAATAAGTTAGGTTTTTTTGGCCGGATGCCCCAGAAGAAGGGCTATGTTTTCTGAGAGTATGTATGTAAGTATGAATTATCTCTATTTCTTTGGCACGACCTACAGCCTAGACGACTGGATGGATTTTGACGTATAATGTAATTTAAACCGACCACAAGACGGCTAGACGCTTAAGTTTATAAAATGTATCTAAGCTTTGTTCAAAATCTCCATTCTAGAAACCGAATAGAACGAAGGTAAACACAATTAGACTGCAATTTTCAGCCTCTCTTCCGCCTTGACCTGGCCAGCGCTTTATTGGGCCCGTGTTTAGACACAAAACGAGGTCTTTAGTTCAACGATGCGTGGCTGACAGCACTGAAAATAGCTCAGGTCATCAGGTGATCTTTTTATTAGTGACCGACTTCAAAAAGGAGGAGGTTTTTTTGTATATTCAGGCATAACTCCGTCATTTAAAGACAGATTTGCAAAATTATTCAAACTCAACCTCAAAAATAGTTTATTTCAAATAGGATTAACGCTAGCACTTTTGAAGGGTATGTTTTTTTTAAAAAGCTACCACCTGATCACAACGCGGCCTCAACTGAGAAGATCCGGCAAGGAACTTAGTGGGCTTGTCTTTTTAACCGACTTCAAAAAAAGGAGGAGGTTCTCAATTCGTCTGTATATATATATTTTTTTTTTTTCTATGTATGTTCGCGCATAACTCTGGCAATTATGAACCGATTTGAAAAAATCTTTCATCCATCCATTCTTTAATCCGTTAATTGGGTCCCATAAAAAAATTATTGCTTAGTAATAAGTAGTTCCTGAAAAAACAAGAATGGTGACTGCGCACTGAGACTTGCAAGAAAGCCTATATAGATGACGTTTTAGTCGCTCGGACTCGCTCGGTCGGACAAAAATAGTCATAACTCTGGCAAATATTTACCAATTTCAATGATTCTTTTTTTATTCGAAAGAAGAAACCACTGTATTGAATCTGTATGAATTTTATTACAACCGGATAAGAACTTCCTGGAGGACCATGAACGATGTGGAGGAATTTATCTGGTAAAAACCATAAAACTGATGTTCTCCATTACATTGCTCTGACAATTATGAACCGATTTCGATGATTCTTTTTTTATTCGAGAGAGTAAACTACTATGATGTTTTCATGCAAATTTCATTACGACCGGATATTTTTTTCTGAAGAAACATGAATTATGTAAAACTATGTAGACGATAATGTGATCATAACCTACCTAGATAATTTTACGGTTTTCGATGGGTCAATCATTATATATGAAAATATCACTAAAAAGTATAAAATAAAATCTTTTTAAAAAAAAATTGAACCGACTTCAATATCACTGAAAAGTATAAAATAATTTAAATATTATTGAAGTTGGTGCCAAATATACACAGCAGGTACGCTAACACCAACTTCAATAATATTTAAATTATTTTATACTTTTCAGTGATATTGAAGTCGGTTCAATTTTTTTTTTAAAAGATTTTATTTTTTTCACTTTTTTTTAAAACTGTGTATCATGTTACAATTACATAAAAAAAAAATTGAACCGACTTCAATAACACTAAAAAGTATAAAATAATTTAAATATTAAAGAAGTTGGTGTTAGCGTACCTGTTGTGTATATTTGGCACCAACTTCAATAATATTTAAATTATTTTATACTTTTTAGTGTTATTGAAGTCGGATCAATTTTTTTTAAAATATTTTATTTTATACTTTTTAGTGATATTTTCATACATAAAGATTGAACCATTGAAGACGGTAAAATGATCTAGGTAGGTTATGACATCATTATGATTTCACATTATCGTCTACATACTTTTACATAATTCATGTTTCTTCAGAATCTCAGAAACAATTTATCCGATCGTAATGAAATTTGCATGGAATAATCATAGTAGTTTACTCTCTCGAATAAAAAAAGAATCATCGAAATCGGTTCGTAATTGTCAGAGCAATGTAAAGGAGAACATCAGTTTTATGGTTTTTACCAGATAAATTCCTCCATATCATTCATGGTCCTCCAGGAAGTTCTTATCTGGTTGTGATAAAATTCATACAGGTTCATTACAGTGGTTTCTTCTTTCGAATAAAAAAAGAACCATTGAAATTGGTAAATATTTGCCAGAGTTATGACCATTTTTGTCCTTAAAAAGCGACATAAAGTCATCTATATAGGCTTTCCTGCAGCTTTCCTGCGCAGTCAACATTCTTGTTTTTTCAGGAACTACTTATTACTAAGCAATATTTTTTTTATGGGACCCAATTAACGGATTAAAGAATGGATGGAAGAAAGATTTTCTCAAATCGGTTCATAATTGCCAGAGATATGCGCGAACATACATAGAAAAAAAAATATATACAGACGAATTGAGAACCTCCTCCTTTTTTGAAGTCGGTTAAAAATAATGAAATACGACGAAAGTACAACAAACTTATAAGCCAAAGGGATAGTAGTCGGACCAAGCAACACCCGTGCTATTCTATTATTCTTCTTCTATCAAAGTTGGTAGTAAGTAGTTGCGAACCATATCAAAAGCACACTAAACAAGTGCGAGTCGGTCTCGCGCACCGAGGGTTCCATACCATCTTTGGACGTATTAAAGTAATTTTACTACTCATGTAACACGTCAGATAGCAAAAAAACCCAAACCGCAAAACTAAGTTTGTTTACCGAGGTTTTTTTAGGATTACTAAAAAACTACTATTTTTTGAAAGATTATTTTATTCTCCTGTATAATATGGACCGACATTTATCACCCATAATTAGATCAGATTTTTCCCTCCATAAACTTCGGAGATAGCTGGTATTTTTTTTTACATTTTTGATTATCATACGGCAAACATGACCAGCCCAGTTCCACTTCAATTCTGCAGCTGTGCGACCCACATCAGCAATTTGCGTTACAGAGCACAGTATAGAGTTCCTTACACGATCGGTAAGCCTTACTCCCAATATACTGCTCTCCATCACTCGTTGACACACTGCAAGTGCGGACTTTTGAAGTCTGTGCACCATAGGTGAGAATGGGGAGAATGCACATGTCCATGAGTTTTCTTTTCAATGAAAGTGGTAGAGAGCCTTTTATAAGGTCTGTCATTGACCAATAGCGCCTCCAAGCATTTTCAGTGCGTCGAGCAATTTCCTTGTCCTGTCTCGCTTGAAAGGCAACTATTTGGCCAAGATAGATGTATTCCTGGACATATGCAATCTCCTCACCCCCAATCTATATTTTATGATGTGCACAGTTGGTCATCAGCTTTGTCTTCGTCATATTCATCCAAAGTCCGACCTCGAAGCTGACGCAGTTTAGCTGTTGGAGCGTTTGATTTAGCTCAGCTGCAGAAGTAGCGAATACCTACGACTATGTCGTCTATGTTTTTTTTTTATTATCAGTCAAAAACTACGTGACATAAACCAAAATAAAAATCTGTTTTGAGATGTACAAATAAAGCCCTTTCATATGATACCCCACTCGATATAGTAGTGTCACTTTGTAATTTCGATGTCCCATTTCGACTCCTATTAAAAGAAAAACATATAGAAAGGAAAATATATTTTTTTAATTTGCGATGAGCTAAGATACTAGAAACAGATATAGACAAGTAGATACAGGTGCCAACTAACCTAAAAACTTATCAAAACCCCTCTTCTTTGCGAGAGTAAAACAAAAATTGGCAGGATCAGTTTCTTTAGTCCACTACTGAAAAACAAAACTGATTTTTCCAAATAAACGCAACGATATCAAACCGATAACGAAGTTGAGAAAGGATTTCCTTTTGATGTATTAGTAAATTTCCGAGTGTTTGTAAGATAACATATCAAAGGGCAACTTGTACATACATATATACATACATTTCGTAAGACACGGCGTGAAACTCATTGTACTGTCAAGAAGGGTCTATTCTATCTATTTGAGTTATGTAAGTATGTATATTGTTTACAAAAACGTAAAAGAAATGCTTTTACAAGTTTTGCACTAAAATGCAATAAAATTGTAATTAATTACAAACACGACTTTAGTATTTTTAAGCACTTACGAGGTAGACAGAGAAAACTTGTTCGATAATCGTACCTATGTTGTTTTAGGACACATAATTGCGAATTCGCATCGCATCGCAAATATCTGCGAGAAACAAATGAATTTTTGTATCGAATATTCATTTGTTTCTCGCTCGCTTGTTGTTGTTGTGTTGCATTTGTTTGTTTTGTTGTGTGTTGTGTTGTTGTTTGTTTTGTTTTTGTTTGTTGCTCGTTGTTGTTGTTTGTTTGTGTGACGGGCTCGTTGGTCTAGTGGTTAGTGACCCTGTCTGCTACCCAACAGGTCGTGGGTTCGATTCCCACCAAGTGTCTGGGTGTTTTATCTATATAAGTAAGTATTAAAAAAAAAGTATATAAGTATTAGTATCAGTTGTCTGGTTTCCATAGTACAGGCTCTGCCTAGTTTGGGATCAGATGACCGTGTGTGAATTGTCCCAGGATATTATTATTATTATTTAAAGACAACAATTTGGTCCGATATGTTAGTAACAATTTAACTTATTCTATGTTAGTACTTAATAACTAATAACTAACAGTGATTTAGTCCGATAGACCATTGCCCAGACATGTGGGCTGTCGGCTCGCGCCGCTATCGCTCGCAGGATACTGTTGGAGCTGCCGCGCAACCTGTTTAGCAAAGATGCGACTCTTTTACGCCATACTGCGTCAAAACCATCAGTGCCTGCTTCTGCAAACATCGCTGAAGCGCTACAAAAACGCGGCAACTGCAACAACGGTCTAAATGAAGCCGTAATGCAGTAGATATAAATGCGTATTACTTCATATTTTTAAATTTTTAATTTATTTTATACTTTTAGAAATATCGTCAACCTTACCCTTATTGTTTGGTAGGTGGGTTAATTAAACCATTTTGTCTAAATAGAACGTTGGAAGCTCATTTAAATAGCCTCGAGCCCTTAACATTATACGCATCTGAACGTTATACATGAAATTAATACCAGCATTATTATTTACGCTAATCTGCGTTATGAAATTTAACTGTGAAACGTGTAGCTACTGGATTCGTAGTAAATAGGGATATGATGGGTTTTACGCAGAAAATATTTTATTAAGAGGAGACTGTTCCCCAGGTACTATCTCTGTAGATCTTCTTCAATTTCTAACGGGCTTTTCCACTATTTTTCCACCCTTAACTGTGTCCATACGCGTCCCATACATTTCTGTCCGTTAGAAGACAAATGAAACACAGAAGCACAAATGCGCTGTACATATTATTATGTATATTGAATGTGGACCCCGTGGGGTGTCCGGGTAAGAATAGCACCCTCCCATCTCCTCAAATTGGGTGTCCGTCAAAGGCGACTAAGGGAAAACAAGAAGACGGGCAGCAGCGTCTTTCTATTGGACAACCTACCACCTATACTGCATTCTCCAAGACGGCTGCTAAGCGTGGAGATTATGGCAACCCCACCCTTCTAAGGGGGAGGCCTTTGTTCAGCAGTGCCCGTCTTTTGGCTGCTGATAATGATGATTGATTGAATTGTGTGTGTAAAAAATAAGTTTTAAAAACTAAAACCCGACTACGGATAAAATCGCAGTCAAAAAAGTAGAAAACAAGAAAATATTTCTTGTCAGATATACTTATCTACCAACGCCTTAAGCAATTAATTATCGTCTAGTAAGTAGATAATTTGTATATTTCAATTTAACGTATTATATGTATAATTACTATAGATTGTAGCCGTAGACGCATGCCACCTTGCTAATGTCGAATATGGCCAATGTTATATTGTCCCGTTGGGAACACAAAATTCAGGATGCACTTCGACGACTAGCAGCTGACCAGAGAGCCTAGACCAGATGCAATCGCTTCATAGCGAATCTATTTCTTCATTCGCTAATGGTGTCAGTTCCCTACAATTTGTCACGTGATTTTTCGAGGACTTATGTCATTCTCATACATTTTTAAACTTTCTATTAGCGATAGTGCTTGTAGAATGTTACATTGTCTAGGGGGGCAGATCGCCGACTTACGAGTATGTATATACGACAACGCCACGACGGATCATCAGGCATCAGTGGCATGCGACTACGGCTACAATCTATAGTAATTATACTTATAATACGTTAAATTGAAATAAACAAATTATCTACTTACTAGACGATAGTTAAGGCGTTGGTAGATAAGTATATCTGACAAGAAATATTTTCTTGTTTTCTACTTTTTAGACTGCGATTTTATCCGTAGTCGGGTTTTAGTTTTTAAAACTTATTTTTTATTTTATTTATTTTGGGGGTTTATAATTCGTTACAAATCACGTAGAATTATTAGAATTAAGTTAGTAGCGCTGTAATAATTACTTAGTTTTACTAAATATATTTCGTAAACACGTAATTGTTCTTTTTAGGCATCTGCGTGTGAAAATTCAAGGCTCTAGTACCAACCGTTCATGAATTATAAGGGTTTTTTATAAAACATAAAACCCCCTATTATGACCCCTTAGGATGCGAATTTTGAAAATTCCGTTCTTAGTGTGCGTTTACGTATTGTGAAGAATACACCTCCCAAACTACTCTCTAGAGCCAGCGATTTAGGCTGTGCGTTGTCTGTCAGTCAGTCAATCAGTCAGGACATTTCCTTTTATATATATTGATGATTGATGATTAAAATAACTTTAATACGTGCAAAGAAGGTATGGAACCCTCGATGCGCGAGTCAGACTCGCACTAGACCGGACTTTTTTTTTTGGTTTGATTAGGTACCTAGCTCCGAACAAAAGTATCTTACCTACTAAAACGCCCCGTACTCAATGGACATCTAGGGCCCACAACCCAAACGTACAACCGACAACTCCGAAGATTGCCCGTTATTTGTCCGGGCTTATGGCTGAGGAGCGAGGCGGCAGCTTTTTTTTTTAGACGGCATATTGACGCAGGTGCGCGCAGTGCAGGATACGTGCGTTTGCGAACACTCTCGACAGCCACTTATTGAATTGAAACCTTGCGTGCACTTAGAAGCTACACTCGAGCTAACGCAGCAGTTAGCAAAATAGTTTAACTAAACAATATAATCTTTTCCCATCACTTTTAAAATCATATCAAATTCAAATTTTAAACATCGATGTCGTATTTTAGTTTTAAAACCCATAGAAGAAGAAGAAACATTTATTAGCTCACTGACTTAATTACAAAGAAGAACTTAGTTAATAACAATTTATATTAATAATCGTGGCTAAAAGGTCGCAAGCTCAGCATTATGTCAGGGGCAAACACAAATATAACTCATACTATGATATAACTCATACTTACCGCTTATATCATAAAAACACGATTTTCAATTACCTTTTAAAAGACATCACACGCGAGATTTTTAACTTAGGGGTCCTATTTTGACCTTAAAACCCTCATAATTTCTTAAACCTGACTTCGTCCTAATCCAATCTATCATATTGTATCGGAAAATAGTGAAATGTGTTAGGAAATGGTAAAATATTTTTTTTTTTACAAAAATTGAGGTACTGTGACTTCTACTTCGAGAAATGCAAAAACGCGTAATTATTCATTTTCTTTGAGGAGTCTGCGTGTAAAAATTTAAGGGTCTAGTACTAACCGTTCACGAATTATAACGCTTTTTTATATAACATAAAACCCCCTATTTGGACCCCTTAGGATACTAATTTTGAAAATTCCGTTTTTAGAGTGCGTTTTCGTATCCCAAATATCAAGTCTCTAGGGCTAGCGGTTTGGGTTGTGCGTTGTCTGTCAATCAGTCAGTCAGTCAGTCAGGACTTACCCTTTTATATATATTGATTAAAATAACTTTAATACGCACAAAGAAGGTATGGAACCCTCGATGCGCGAGTCAGACTCGCACTGGACTAGATTTTTTTTTTGTTTGATTCGGTACCTAGCTCCGAACCGGAGTATCTTACCTACTAAAACGCCCCGTACTCAATGGACATCTAGGGCCCACAGCCCAAACGTCCAACCATCAACTCCGAAGGTGGCCCGTTATTTGTCCGGGCTTATGGCTGAGGAGCGAGGCGGCAGCTTTTTTTTTTTAGGTGGCAGCCTGACGCGGGTGCGCGTTAGTTTTAAAACCCATGATATAACTCATGCCTACCGCTTATATCATAAGAAAAAACGGTTTTCAATTACCTTTTAAAAGACACCACACACGAGATTTTTAACTTAGGGATCCTATTTAGACCTTAAAACCCTCATAATTTTTTAAACCTGACTTCGTCCTAATCCTATTGTTTTCCCATGGACTATCGGGAATCGTGGTAAAGAACACCATCGAGAGGCTGACGGCGTGCCGAGAGAAGTAAGACGACAAACCAGGTGCGTCTCCCACACATTTCCTACCAAACCTACATATTTTATATATTTTAAACAATTAAAACCAGCACCTACAGTCCACAAATTTATTGCTCGACCATAAGTGGTCCTTCGAGCCGGATAATTGTTAACCGCGATTTCTTCTATCCTTATAGATTGCCTTTAAAGATAGATCAAGTGTTTATGGAATACTATGCTTGTATAGATAATTATCGTTAGGCGCTTAGTTATATACATTTGTGATACTAGAACCTACATAATTTCTCATCAAGACAAATTCCATCGATTAATAATTTTATTAGTGGGTAGACGTTCCATAAGTCTGCGGCCGTTGTTGTTCAGTCACATAACTTGTAACCCGCTTATGTACTAATTACCTACGGCTGTGTTCACGTTATTGTGCACGAATAACACGTAGCTATACTTATTCTCATTGTTAATTATATCTATGCAAGTGAATATAGTTGTCAGTCAAAACATTGTATGACACATATTTGTATTATCTTATAGATTCGATAACTTAACCGCTTAGTACACTTATTGACACGGCATTTATTTTCTCGTTTGTTGTTTAATTTACAGTCTGTATTCGCAACTAATTACGTAACTAAACGTTGTTGTGATACAGCTGATAGCTTACGGATGCATATAAAGGTAAATAGGCCTATGCGTATTTAAGTTAGTTATTGTCCAATATTGTTTATTGCAAACATCAACTTACGGTAAATTTATTTGTAAGTTCGAACGTATAAAATAGTCACTCCGGTATTAGATAACGTGTTTAAATACAGTAACAATACCGCTTTGTATTTAACGTTATTTAATTGTATAATTTGCTGCTCAAGTACGTTTGTTATAACTAGTTAGTTATAGTGTACCTAAAGTTGAAAGGTGTATCAATACATTAAATACTTAGATACTTATATTTTATTTTATATCGTGTTTGATTGGGTACCTATTACTAGGCATAATGACGGGCGAATCTATTGAAGATTTAAAAATTAAATTGCAAGTTGCATATGCGAAACGTAATGCGTTATTTTCACGCATGCAAAATATTTTCGATTTGTCTAAGCGGACGGAAACCGAACGACTCAGGTCTACCTTTCTTGAGTCGGCTAGTACGGTTGCGGAAATTCGTTCAGAGTTCCGTTCTTGTTTAGATGAATATAATATATTAAAATTAAAAACTGACCCTAAGTCAGCACTGAGTTATGAGTCGCTTAGCTCATTCGAGGACATGTATTGTTCGGTTAAGCGAATATTAGAAACTTTAAATTCATCTCATTCCGAAGCAAGTTCATCGGCACAGCGGAGACCTAAGCTCCCTCCTTTAGAGATAATGACGTTTGATGGTAGTGTGAATAGTTGGCCATTATTTTATAGTAGCTTTAAGAAAATAGTACATGAAAACCCATCGCTTTCAAACGATGAGAAATTGTATTACTTGATTGGTAAATTGTCTACTAAAGCGCAACTGACCATCTCGGGTATAACTCCCAGTGGAGATAATTATTCGCTCATTTTTAAGACACTTATCGACCGATACGAAGACAAGCGATTAATGGCGACTACATATATCGAACAAATATTAAATTTTAAATTGAATAGGGAGCCCTCCGTGAGTAACTTTCAACAGTTTGCCGACAAAATAATTGCAGCTGTTAATGCTTTAAAGAATTTAAAATTAGACGATTTATCAGACTATTTGTTGTTACACTTAGCACTTAAAAAACTAGATTCGGATACTATTAAGAATTTTGAGATGTACGCTCGTGATTCAAACATCCCTACAGTTTTACAGTTACAGGAATTTATTAGAACTCAGAGTCGTGTTTATCAGAATATTAGCAGTGATCGTTGTCCAACTAAGGTATCTAGCAATAGTCCTAATGCAAAATATAATCGTTCTACTAAGCAAATAGCACCGAATCCTCAATCTTATGTGTCGGACGTTAGGGAAAGTGCACGTAATGACTTTAAATGTCTTTGTGATAATATAGCTCATGAGTATATGTTTAAATGCCCTGAGTTTCAAAGGATGTCTCCTAATGACAGGTTTACAGCGGCTAAGTCTAGAAGCGCTTGTATACATTGTTTAAGTCTAAAACATAACTCAGGAAAATGTAAGTCGGGACTTAAATGTTTAACATGTAAGAAACGACATCACTCTTTACTCCATTTTGAGGACAAATCATCATCACCTAATGTATCATCACATACCATGTTACCCACCCAAGTTAATCAGCAGTCCTCTTTGTGTACGACTTCGCATTCGTTAGCAAGTAGCAATCAGCATACAGGTAGTTCGAACACTCCTACTACTGTTGCACTCGCTACAGTGCAAGTTATTGTTTACGATAATAAGCGTAATAAGCAAATCGTAAGGTGTCTGCTCGATTCGGCATCCCAAAGTAATTTTATTACTACAGATTGTTACACTCGATTGAACTTAAATAATTTGCAATCATCGAATGTTGTAGTTAGGGGTGTGGGCGGTACAGAGAAACGTAGTCATGGTATTGTGAACATAGAGTTTTATTCTAGGTTTAATTTAAATATAAGTTATAATATGAACGCGCTGATAATTGATCAAATCACTGGTGATCTCCCTTCGATGCCTATTGATGGAACGAAGTTATCTCATCTCAAGGAACTGTCTCTTGCTGATGAGTCATTCGCTGTCCCAGGGCACGTGGAAATGTTAATCGGGGCGTCTTTGTTTCCTCATTTACTTCTGTCAGGAAGTAATATTGCCAACATACCACCAGTTATTGAAACTGTGTTGGGTTTCGTAGTTATTGGGTCACTACCCACACGCTTACGACCCCAGGGCACTGACGGCACTGTGACGTCATGTTGTTCGGTTGATGTTGATACTCCTGTTGACAGACTCTTAAGACGTTTTTGGGAGTTAGAGGAAGTGAATTCTCCTTTAGTGCATGACCCTGTCGAACTAGAGTGTGAGGAACACTTTAAGGCTACAACTACTCGTGATCCAGATGGTAGATATACGGTAGCTCTGCCTTTCCGTGAAGATGTATATTTATTGGGCGACTCCTATGAAACAGCTAGGAGACGATATTCGTGTTTGGAGCGAAAGAAGGAGGCTTGTCGTCAATTGAAAGAGGCTTATGACAGTGTAATTTTAGATTATATAGAGAAAGGTTACTTGTCACTGGTTACTAATGTAAGTATGGATACAAGTCCATCCTATATTATTCCTCATCATGGGGTTTTCAACCCAGGGAAATCTACCCCTGTCAGACCAGTTCTCGACGCAAGTTGCGAGACTAGCTCAGGGTTGTCGCTAAATGATCTTCTCCACTCTGGTCCTAACCTACAAGGAGATTTGTTTTGTATAATTTTAAACTTTCGTTTGTTTCCCATCGCGTTTTGTGCGGATATCAAACAAATGTTCTTACAAATCGGTATGACTCCAAATGATAGGCGTTATCAGAGAATACTGTATAGGTTTAATTGCCAAGATCCTCTTCAAATCTATCAGTTTACGCGTGTTTGTTTTGGTATGAAATCAAGCCCATTCCATGCGCTTCGTGTTATCAAACAACTTATTACTGATGAAAGTGAGTTGACCATTGCTGCTTCAATTGCTTCGACGGCCCTGTACATGGATGACATAGCATTTAGTGTCCCTGATGAGTCCACGGCAATGGAGGCTGCTACCGAATTAATAGAGTTATTCAAACGAGGTAAATTCGACTTAGTAAAATGGAGCTCTAACTCTGAAGAGGTTCTAAACAGCATTCCTGATACGCATAAAAATTCAATGGATGTAGAGTTCGATAAGCAATTGCAACACAAGATATTAGGCTTGCGTTGGTCTATGTCAGATGACAGTCTTATGTGTCAAATAGTTGCACCAAATAACAAGTGCACTAAGCGCACGATTTTGTCTACTGTAGCCCGTTTATGGGATATTATGGGTTTTGTGGCTCCCACCGTGCTTTACGCCAAGTTACTCATTAAGGAGCTATGGCTGTTAAAGTGCGATTGGGACGATACCCCACCCCCACGTATTGTTAAACTATGGCAGAATTTCTGTTTAGAATTGCCATGCCTTAGTGCAATAAAAATTCCTCGTCACGTAGGTGTTTGTAGTGGCGCTGTTGTCAACCTTGTAGGTTTTGCAGATGCGAGTGAGCGCGCGTATGGAGCAGTTATCTACTTACACATCACTCTAGCAGATCGTGTTTGCTTAGAGCTTGTATGTGCTAAGTCTAAGCTTGCGCCTACAAAAACACTCACGGTCGCAAGGCTTGAGCTTTGCGCTGTTGAGTTGTTGTCACGCCTGCTCCGTCGCGTGCATGACACGTATAGCCCTCGCTACAGCCTATCTAACGTGTATGGGTTCACAGACTCAAAGGTAGTCTTGTGTTGGCTCAATTCGTCACCACACCGTTGGCAGACTTTTGTAGCCAACCGAGTTGTGAAAATTACAGATAACTTTCCGGCGAATGTTTTCTTCCACGTTCCAGGTACTGAGAACCCGGCGGACTGCGTCTCCCGAGGTTTATCTCCACAAAAATTATTGGATACTCCTATCTGGATTCATGGCCCTCCTTGGGGATCGTTGCCCACCTCGCAATGGCCTATAAATCAGAACGTCGACACTGACGTTGATGGTTCGTTGTTAGAGGAGAAAACTCATTCACTCTCTGTTACTACTACGTCTGAGTTGGATGAGTCTGTAATTTATAATCTTTTCTTGAAGATGTCGTCTTGGAGTAAGTTACTCAGGGTGATGGTGTATATTCTTAAATTCGTAGGTAAAATACCGAAGACAAATTCTCTAATAGCCAAGCCTAGCGAATTAAAAATTGCCGAAGATGTCGTTATACGCATAGTACAGCAGAAATATTTCGCGGAAGATATATCTAATTTAAAGTTAAATAAGTGTTGCTCTTCAGCTTTAATTAGATTGAAACCTTTCTTAGAAGACGGTATTATACGTGTAGGTGGTCGCTTGCGTAATGCGGCTATGGATTATGATCAAATGCACCCTGTAGTTTTGTCGCGACATGATCATATTGTAGATTTGATAATTGATCATTATCACTATAAATATTTCCATGCGGGCCCAGAGCTACTCATGTCCTTATTAAGGCGCTCGTTTTGGATTCTCGCAGCTAGGCGTGTAATTCGTAATCGGATATTTAAATGTAATATTTGTTTTAGATTTAGGCCTCGTCCAACCTTCCCTCCTATGGCTGATCTACCCAGTCAACGGGTAAATCAAGTAGATAAGGCTTTTACTCACACCGGTTGCGATTACGCTGGTCCCATCCAGTACACCCCTATTCGTACAAGGGGAGCTAAGTGTCGAAAGGCGTGGTTATGTATATTCACGTGTTTGACCACAAGAGCTATTCATATAGAGATAGCCACCGATCTTTCAACGGTCAGTTTCCTTGCTGCCTTGAAACGATTTCTTGCTCGTCGAGGACCCGTGAGATGTTTGTACTCGGATCGAGGTACAAATTTTATCGGTGCTCGCTCCTATTTACGTGATCTTTACAAGTTTTTGGACGATTATCATCCACAACTCGAGGTAGAGCTCACCAAAGACCGTATTGATTGGAAATTTATTCCACCCGCTGCTCCACATTTCGGAGGATGTTGGGAGAGCATGGTGAAGGTCGTTAAAACTCACCTTTACAAGGTCATCGGGAACCAAATATTGAGTTACGATGAACTACTAACGACGGTGACTGAAATTGAGGGATTAGTTAATTCCCGTCCCCTCACTGTATTGAGCAGCGACCCTTCTGAGCCTTCTGCTCTTACGCCGGCACACTTTCTGTGTTCCGCACCACTTACAGCTATACCAGTACCGGAGACGGAACATTACAACCCGCGTGAAAGACACCTTCTTTTAGACTCTATTGTAAAATCGTTTTGGAAGCGATGGCGTTTAGAATATTTACACCAACTTCAGTCCCGTGCGAAATGGAATACTCCGTCTGTGCCTATAGTTGAGGGTACTGTAGTGATAGTTATGGTCGATAATGCGCCTCTCTTCTCATGGCCATTAGGTGTTATTGAAAAGACTCATGAGTCGAGCGACAACATAACTCGAGTTGCTACTGTTAGAACGGCCAAGGGATCGTTCGTGCGTCCCGTGGTCAAATTATGTCCACTGCCTACGCAGTGATTTATTTTCTATTATTTATAGCTAAGTAGGTTTGTGGTTAGGTAGAAGTGTACTGCTTACATTTCTTTAACTTTATTTCTTACTCTATTATGTAGGACTTAGTTAATTTAATTTTATTTTTTAAAGGCAATCCTTTAAGGCCGGGGGGAAATGGTTTCGCCATAGTATAGATACCTATTTATTAATAAACGTACCTATATTTTTATGTATATATGAACCCCTCTCCCCTCCTTACCCTATTGCACATACAAAAAAAAAATGGCCGATGTACCGCGACACTATGCGCACGCGCCGCTGATTTAATTCGCTAAATAAGTGTTAATTTGTGCCAAACTTTGTACTAACTATATAAAACCGTTAGCCGGTCGACCAGGCATCCGCGAGTGTATTGTTTTCCCATGGACTATCGGGAATCGTGGTAAAGAACACCATCGAGAGGCTGACGGCGTGCCGAGAGAAGTAAGACGACAAACCAGGTGCGTCTCCCACACATTTCCTACCAAACCTACATATTTTATATATTTTAAACAATTAAAACCAGCACCTACAGTCCACAAATTTATTGCTCGACCAGCGTGTGAAAATTCAAGGCTCTAGTACCAACCGTTCATGAATTATAACGCTTTTTTTATAAAACTTAAAACCCCTATTTGGACCCCTTAGGATGCGAATTTCGAAAATTCTGTTCTTAGTGTGCGTTTGCGTATTGTGAAAAATACACCTCCCAAATTTCAAGTCTCTAGAGCCTGCGGTTTATGCTGTGCGTTGTCTGTCAGTCAGTAAATAAGTCAATCAGTCAGCACATCTCCTTTTATATATATTGATGATGATTATTATTTACTTTACACGATCATGCTTGGGCAACAGAAATACACATGTGTACCTAATATCAACTTAATCAAAAAATATTTTTGTTTTACTTCAGAAGTTTTTGTCCTGTAGATGGCGCCACATTGAATTTAATGTAATATTATATAGCCTTTAACCAGCGGACAATCAAGACGCTTCTAACGACACCCTTCTTGTCACATTATGTTAAGTAGATCAGAAGATATTCGGGAACAGATGAACATACATACATACATACATTCTTGTTAAAATCGTAACCCTCCCTCCGTTCCGTAGTCGGGTAAAAACAGTTTTTGTATAAAAATGTTCCTTAAGACCACGGTCTCATATTTTCATCTTTTTCCAGTAGCATCTAGTTAAAACATCAAATATACAAATCCCCAATCGAATCAATGTGACAATAGCACTGTTATTCTGTAAAGGGTATACTATTCCAACATTTTCTAATCTTGTATGAAAGGGTAAACACCCTTAAGGGTCCGTAAAATCAATTGTGTGATGTTGGTACAGCCACACGACCCCTTTTCACCCCTTCTGACATTCCGACGACGACGCCGTCCGAGTTGACTAACCCCGTTGTAGCGTACGGCAAGTATGATGAAAATTTGAACCACTACGTTACCTGGATGGTCTAAGGGGAAGTAGTCTAGACTAAGACCTGTCCTTAGAAATAAGTGACACCAAATAAGAAAATCTCAATGTTTTTAAGGTATGAGATGATGATAGCATCCTAGTCCTTGTTTTTAAAGGAAATGGAATTAATTCTTCGTCCAATTATATTTGTTCCATTTTTTAAACTGAACGTTGAACATACACACATCAAAAGTGTCTAGGGATCAAGCATTTTTAAGCGGATTTCTTGAGATTGAGATGTGGCTTTGTAATAAATTTATGATTTTATAAATTTATATGGATCCTTTTTGGTGCATTTCATAATTTGAATCAGGAACTGTGAATCAAATTCGAGTAAAAGATGAAAATCAGCTGTCAATATTTTCCCTATAAAAACATACAACGCATTGAAGACATTATTAGTGCTACTGTTTCCCTACTACTGATTAAAACCAACGTTATTATGGAGCGGCGACGTCATTTAAGCAGGGAAGAAATGCTCAGAGCCGTGGGAATGATAGAAGCTGGTTCCCGGCAACGTACTGTGGCTTTAGCTCTGAATACAAGTCAGAGTGTTATCAGTCGACTTTGGACACGTTACCGAAGCACTGGTACCGTGGCTGAGCGCCATGGAGGACGGTATCGCTGCACCACACGGAGACAAGACCGATATATTCAAATCTTAACTCGAAGAGCTCCAACAATAACTGCCATGATGTTAGCCGTGAGGCTTCATCACTCTTCAGGGAACTTAATTAGCGACCAAACAGTCAGAAACCGCTTGCATGAAGTGAACCTTCATTCCCGAAGACCGCTACGGGTACCACCTATAGCAATGCACAATCGTAGGATTCGATATCAATGGGCTCTTGAACACAGAAATTGGGCAGAAGAACAATGGCGTTTCGTGTGCTTTTCTGATGAGTCTCGTTTTGGTATGAGACCGGATACAAGACGTATACGACACTGGAGAACCCCTGGACGCCAACAGCGATTAAAATCCTGCCAGGAAGTCCATCCTTATAGTGGTGGAACCATCATGGTATGGGCGGGTATTTGGATCGGCGGAAGAACTGAGTTGATTTGGATCAGAGGCAACCTCAACGCTCAAATTTATGCTGAGACGATTGTATCAGACGTCATCGTTCCTCTACAAGTGTCTTATTTCAGTTAATGCATGATAATGCACGACCGCACACCGCAAGAGTTGTAAGACAGACTCTCGCCGCAGCTAACATCAATGTCCTGCCCTGGCCTGCTCAGTCGCCAGACTTGAACCCGATTGAGCATGCATGGGATATGCTACAGAGAAGAGCTCTGCCGAATATGGAGGGTATCCAGTCGCAAGAAGACCTTTTTTTGTTGTTGCAACGAACATGGGCGGCCATTCCACAGCGTGATTTGGATGAACTCATTTTGAGTATGCCAAACCGATGTTCTTGTGTTGTTAGTGTTCGCGGTAGAAACACGGATTATTAATTGTTTAAGTTACCCAATAAAATTTTAAAGAAAACTGTTATTTCAGTCTTTTTTTCGAACTTTTGTGTTAGTGGTTCAAATGTCAAAAATCCCTTTATTAGGAAAATGGCAAATTTCTTTATTAATGCAAAGGTGACTTGGTTTATCGTTACTGTGACAAACGAAAACACTTTATTTGATGAATCCTTAAAGAAAATTTTAATTAATATCAATCAGGAGAAAAGTTATTGCAAAAATATATGTTGATCCCTAGACACTTTTGATGTGTGTATTTTTAATATTAAAAAATGTTTTTAAATTTAACAAAAAAATAAACAAACGCCCAAAATTAAAAAAAAATACTCTTACCGTAAATTACAAACAAATCTCTTGTCACTCAACATCTCTTATTTGTTAAATATAAGATTTTTTTACATATTGCATACAAAAATACGTCGACGCAAAATGTGTTGTCATTTTCCGCCTACGTTCAAAAATAAGCCAGCAGTTCACTTGTGGTAAAATGCCGTTACTCGCTTATGGTTTAGAGTTTGCAATCCATTTGACTTAAAGTACTAAGTGATACTAACCTGTCCATGCATGGTTGCACTGTATTTATTAAGATAATAGAGAATCTACATTATCTACTCTGAAATTAGTGGCATAATGTACAGGTTATTAGTTATTATCTATTACCCCGATAGAGGTGTCACATGACTGCATTAGACTAGTTCAAGGTTGGCCAGCGAATTATATCAGCTCTGGAAAACTGTTGAACTGTTGACTGTTGGATAAGGTGAGTGTTTATTTTCAGCCATGGGGCTCCAATCAGTCAGGGGTGAAATAGAAATGTGACGAGGTGTCTCCTGCATTAAAGGGGGGTCTGTGCGTACGGAGTACTGCTACCATGCGATCAAGAGGTGGGGGACAACGCGGGGCTTTTAGTCGTCCGCATTGCGGGGGGCCGGGGAGTGAGCGCGAAGTTTTGGTCCCCTCGGGATCCAGCCATGGTTGAAAGCCCGCCTGCATGGGCTTAGGTTCAACACAAGCAAACGTACAGCACTCAAAGCGGATCTTTGTATCTCTGAAGTTAGGTTTGGCGTACCATTTCGCAAGTACCTACAGTCAGGTGCGACGCTCATCACCAATTGTAACCACTGTTCGGTAAACGATCAGTTGGGTAAGCAACGTCAGGCAAGGTCAAGCCTTAGATGGGTGACCGTTTAGTGGTATTTGAACTGAACGTCTCCGTGCTTCGGAGGGCACGTTAAAAGTCGGTCCCAGCTGTTGTCATCTAGACAGTAGTCGTTAAGCTAAGTCAGAGGCCTAAGTGCCTAAGGCAGCTTGAAACCCTGACACCAGGTTGGCCACTAACCATACGAAAAAAAAACAGTCGTCAAGTGTGAATACGAAAACCCAAAAATAGGTAATGCGCAGCGTCTTGCAGCCAGCTTCAGACACAAAGATCCGTTGTGACTTCTGTACCCTTTGTAAGCTATGCCGGCAGCTACAGAAACAAACTTTTAGTATTATGATATTTTAATCAAATGTTAACAAACAAACTTCTCCTAGCTAAACACAATATGAATAACAAGTAGTCTGATAAGCCCTTTGTGTAGCTCATCGATCGAACGTTGCTGTGGACGGAATATTAGTTTGATATCCTGGATACCGTGGCCAGCTGAGCAAGAAATTGACAGGTCATACGTAAAACGAACCAATCAGGCTACCGTTGTAAGCTCAGGATCCAATTTTATACTCCTTTCACAAGTATAATTGCAACACAAAAGAAATAAATTTGTTTTGTGGAATACAAGAAATCAACTCGTCAAGGATACCAAAGCCTTTGGTTCGACCGTGTAACGCCAATTATTTATCGCAGCATCTTTATCTTCGTGACGCAGAGCCCCTCCATGTGCATAAAGCACTCACCACCGTAAAGCTGGAACGGTCTTATGATGTCCTTTCAGCTTTGGAACCATCCTGCAATCACAAAGCACTCAGAAAACCTTCTGCCACTGCTCAAACAGCGCCAATACGGGCTTGAATATCGTAGTCTACATTGCGGGATTCGTGCAAAACGGATCCAAGGTATTTAAACTTGAAACGTTGTGTTAAAGCTGTCCGGATGCTAGAACCGTACAAACGTGTACCTTCTACTAACTTTGTTGTAGTTTACTACTCTATAGCATGGCTTTCAGGTATTCACTTTTCGCTCCAAATGAGCTTTGTTCTGGTTAATAAGGGCTACGTCATCAGCGTACATCAACAACCAAGGTGGATCCTGTATATACGACGTGACTACATCGAGCACTAGTGCCGGGCCTTGGTGAACACCAACTACCATTGGGCCGAATTTTGTACCCCAACAGCTTTCCTCACTATGGAGACTGAGTCTCTATACATTTCTATTGTGGTGACTTGACATACAACCAGATGGCGCCACATGTGGTATGATAATGTAGCGAAGTACCGTACCGAAAGTGAAGTGCCGCATATAAGATAAGAGATGGCGCCACCTCCGATCCTGAATCTCGCAAGCGAAGTTTCTCTAACTTGGAGAATAGATACAACATCCCGACAACAACTGTCGGGGGCCCCCATCCTATACAGGCCGGAGTCCCTCAGGGCTCCGTGCTCTCTCCCCTCTTGTTCAGCCTGTTCACGAACGACATTCCTCGTTCGAGCAGAGTCCAACTCGCCCTTTACGCGGATGACACCGCTCTCTATTATTCCCATAGGAACATGTCCTATTTAACGCGTGCTCTCCAAGCCGCAGTCGACGCCCTGGGTCAATGGTTCCGTACGTGGCGCGTAGAGGTGAACCCGAAGAAGAGTGCCGTGGTGGTCTTCTTCCGGGGACCCGCCAATATGTTCTCCGCGCGGAGCCTTCGGCCCAACAGACGACTGGCCCCAATATCCCTATTCAATCGCCCTATCCCCTGGACTAGGAAGGTTAAGTACCTCGGAGTCACCTTGGACTCCGCCATGACTTTCGGCCCGCACATTAGGTCCGTCCGCAATCGAGCGGCTTTCGTATTAGGTCGTCTGTATCCCCTTCTCTGCAAGCGGAGTAAAATGTCGCTTAGAAATAAGTTGACGTTATACAAAGCTTGCATTCGCCCAATCATGACTTACGCGAGTGTAGTTTTCGTGCACGCCGCCCGCACCCATATCGATAGCCTCCGGGTTATCCAAAATCGTTTCCTCCGACGCGTCGGTGCCCCGTGGTACATGCGGAACGTAGATCTGCATTCCGATTTCAAGTTAGATCCCCTTCGTAAGTTCCTCAAAGAAGCGTCGAAACGCTACTTTGAATCCGCGTCCCGTCACGCGAACAGTTTAATCCGCGCCGCCGCCGATTACGCCCCTAGTCCTTCTGACTCGCGCCGCAGACCACGGCACGTACTGCTCGACCCTCCTGACGCCATGACGGTCCTATTGGACCGGGATGCGCCGAACCCTCCCCGACAACCGTATGCTACACTAGCTATCAGACACCGGTCTCGCCGGCGAGGCCGAAGGGTCGTACGTATGCGACCTCAACGACGTGCATCACCCCACTGAGTTTCTTGCCGGTTCTTCTCAGTGGGGGCGCGTTGTGAACCGGTGGTAAACTCAGCCCTCTCTTAAGCGACAGCCCAAGCCGAGGCCGTGCCTCCCTGAGGTGCCCTTGAGCTCGTCGCTACTTCTGCCGTTAAGGCTAGAGCGCTTTAAGCGCTCGCCTCCTATTGTCCGGTGAAGCTGTAATGGCCATCTGCGGCCAACAGCGTCTATTATTCCCAAAAAAAAAACAAAAAAAAAAACTGTCGGGGGCTTCCGCCCTGACCAAGCACCACACCTCGCTCGGTCGGAGGATCCTCCCTTTAGCACCGACGTCGTTGCATCTCGAAACTATGATACTGAAAATTTGTATTATGATGTGAAAATGTCGTAACTAAATATGTTCCTACATAAGTAGGTATACGTATATTGGCTTTTGATTCCATTCAACAATTGTTGCAGCGATGTACTCGTATTGTTATGGCGTATAATAGGAACGCATTCAGTTGTTGATGCCCGATGTCTGATGTGGTATAAATAGCTTAGGGGCGGGCTTTCATGACAATATAGACGCAGCCTCAGACACCTCATCTTAGTTTTATTTAAAAAAATAATCTAACGCACTGTGTTAGGGTTCCATACATAAAGGGTAAAAAGGGACTTCAACGTCTGTATTACCTAAATATTTCAGGAAATACTTTTTCTAAAATCATGCTATTTTTTTTGCAATGAGGGCTGAAATGAGTTGAGGCGGGGTCGAAATTTCAAAGTGAGACTACGATATACATATATATCAAGTGGAGTCTCACATGAAGGGGGGCTTCATTTGAACATTTTAAAACAGATTTTTATTTTATGTTTCGTAGTTCTAAACTTATAATTTAAAATAAAATAGGTACCATTGTTATATGTACGTACTTACCTACCTATTTAGTGGTTTGGTCTTTTTGCTATCTGAGACGTTAGGCCAATAGTAAACTAACTTTAATACACCCAAAGAAGAGCAAAAAGCTGTCGGTTAATAAACCAATGCTGTTAATTATGTAACGTTTAATTTGTTATTATTTTATTTTATTCATTTTAAAGAGACTTACAGTCTAATAACAGGTGTATGGTTACTAAAACTAAATTACATAAATTGCTACTAACAAGTCCCAACAGATTGATTGATTTTGGCAATAATAAAATGTATTGAGATTTATCACATTACACTATCGATTTGATGCGACTTCGCCCAGCCGAATTAAATCTATATACGATAGGTATATCCCTTATTATGTTATATACGATATACGCAGAAACCTTTCATAAATTTCTCTGTGTTGGTGAAAATTGCAAAAATGTTGATGCGACTTGAAGGCTGAAACTATTTTATCCTGACACAATTTGAAGGAAATTTCGTATTCTAGAGTTTGCCAAGTCAAAGCTATTATTGTATACATGAGCAATATAATTTTATTGCAAATACCAAAGCTGTGTGAACAGGCGTTTCGAGACGGCTAATTGCATTTGAATAATGTTCGAATGAAAGCAATAGTCTTTAATCGAAAATATGAATGTAATATTAGATGGCTATAAATTATAAGTAAGTACCTATTATAAAGAATATGCAAGTTGAAGTGGCAGTGGGCAGGCCACATCGCTCGAAGAACCGATAACCGTTGGGGAAGAAAGGTTCTCGAGTGGCGACCACGAACCGGAAGACGCAGCGTAGGCAGGCCTCCCACTAGGTGGACCGACGACATAGTTCGCGTCGCAGGCAACCGGTGGATGCAAATAGCAAATTGTCGTTCATTGTGGCGGTCTAAGGGGGAGGCCTTTGTTCAGCAGTGGACGTCTTCCGGCTGGTGATGATGATGACCTATTATAATAGGTATTTGATACAAAATTAAATATTGACGAAAATATTTAATTTTGTTACTTACATTGTTGTTCTCAAGATGTTTAAAAAGTTTTTCGGAAAAACCAATTCTTAATTTAAATTAATATATTTGATTTTAGGGAAATATTTTTTATTAAACAAACTAAATTCGCGGCCGCCACCTTGGTGATAGCGACCGCGAACACAAATTTTCCAATATTTGTTTTCTCATTTTAAACTTACTTGATAATATCGTTTATTTTGCAATTGCTATTTAACTACTTGACACTGGCTAAATCATCAATTAAGTATTATAATTGATGGAGGCCATCATTTTGTAAAAGAAGAAGATAGTGGCCTGGCCACTAAAAATATTGAAAAGTAAATTAAATAATAAAGCTGGTGCTAGACAGTCGATTCTGGTGTTAGCGGAAATACTGTGTATTTAACATTAATTTTAATAAACTTTAATTTATTTGTCCCTTTTTAGTGTTGTGTCTATTGAAGACGGTATATTTTTTTTATAATAAAAATATTACCTATTTTCTTTTTAGTCATGTTCTCATGAACAATCTTTGTTCAACTATACTGATTTGGATATAAAGCTTTATTACTACCAAATCGCTTCAAGTGTGCCTAAAAAATTTGAAGATTTCCCTCGTTTTTTCAAGGATCCCATTATCAGGCCCATGGTCATCAACCATGGGACTACCTGGGAAGGACCTATATCAATTAAAACAAAAGAAGAATTTTCCAAATGGTCTGCCGTTTTTTGAGTAATCGGAGAGCATCAAAAAAATAACCGACTTCAAAGAAAATTATCTAAAAAGCACGAAATAACGAAAATATATTGAAGATATTTTTTTTCCTATAAAATTTTATTTCAAGCTGGTTTATAAAACAGGAAACCATTTACAATAAGTGTTGATTTGGCCTCAGTGGTAGGGTACCCATGATGCTGGCGGCATACCCTGAATAGCTAAAACGACTCTCAACGCGAAGTAATACTCAGCTCTGGGGTGCGATGTTAACCAGCCTTTTACTCAACGATCTAAATAAAATATGGGCAGATGGGTCCCAACATACGGTTTTGTGATACATCATGTTTAGTTTACAAATACAGCAAACATATCATATATATTGCCCTTTAAATTCGATTTTATAGACAAATCTTGTACTCTTATTAATCAGATTAAGGACTAGAACGTTTGATAGGTGCAGATTCTCATATCCACTACACTAAAATAATAGTTAATTAAGTTTAGAAAATCATTTTTCCTATTCTGTTATTAATCTATCTATCTATAGTTATAATAAAACTGTAACACGTCCAATTCTGTACATTGAAGATATTTTGAAAATTATATTTGGAGGGCATTCTATACCGATACTGAGGCCGAAAATGTAATTTTTTTAATTTTTGTCTGTCTGTCTGTATCACGGCTGCGCATCACGCCGAAACTACTGAATGGATTCAAATGAAACTTGGCATGATTTGAGATCTTACTACGAGGCCTACCTCGTCGGACATAGGATACTTTTTATCCCGTAATCTAACACGGTTCTTTTGGGAGAGGGGATTAAAGTCATAAACTATTTAAAAAAAAATAAAGCTAGCTAATCACGTTAACTAACACTATCACCAGCTGACACCGACTTCAATATATTTTCGTTATTTTATGCTTTTTAGATAATTTACTTTGAAGTCGGTTTTTTTTTTTAAATAGTTTATTTAACACTTTTTAGTGACTTATTTTACCATGATAGGTACCAGCACTATCATGCAACTCGAACGGCTACGTTACAGTAACTTACTGAAAACATAAAAAGTTTATATCTCTTAAACTACTGGACCGATTTTGATGAAACTTGTACTCTACCCTAAGTTGAAAAATACTCTAACTATTGCAAAAAGAATTTTCGAAATCGGACTTGTAGTTTCTGAGAAATCCGTGGACAAACCTACATACATACATACATACATACATACACTCATAAAATTTGGTAAATTTGTTTAGAAGCCCACATAGAGTAACATATATTAATATTACGCATTTTTATCAATATTACATACATACGCGTCGAATAGAGAACCTTCTTTTTGAAGCCGGTTAAAAATGGGTACTTGGTTATACGCTTGGTCCGATTTTATCAATTTTTCTTCATAATTATAATAAATATAAGTATAGATTAGTAAGGGAACACTCGTAGAGAGTTGTTATCAAGGTTTTGTAATCGATCGGGTTAAGCAACGTTAGGTAAGGTCATTAAATAGATGGGTGACGGTTTAACGCTATTTGGACTAAACTGGTCTGTGCTTCGGAGAGCAAGAAAAAAGTGGGTCCCAGTTTTTAACCGACTATAAAAAAGGAGGTTATGTATTCGATGCGAATGTCTGTTATTAAAAGTTTAGTTTTAGCTCGTGGGTCAGCTAGTTGAAACTAAAAGTCATCACTTAGTTTGAAATTGACAGCTACTAAATTATAATAATGAAATATTTATTTCACCAAAAGATGTACAACAAAGTAAAGCCAATAATTAAGCAATTAAAATGTACAACAAAGTAATGTAGGTTACAAATTAAACCTTATGCACTAAAAGGCTAAATACTTAAATATAAAATCCGCATCCGAACTAGGTGTTACCCTGTATCTCGGAATGCAGCCAACCCCTAGAGAAATGAACATTTTTAGCCATTACATGTTTAAATTAAATCAATAGGTTTGCGTTATTACTGCCATTAACTCCGAGCAAGTTTGCGCGTGTATGAGAGTGAATGTAATTGTGTGTGTATGTGTTTGTGTGTGTGAATGTGATTATAAATATGTAAATACATATATAGGTCCTCTTTTTGACTATATCGGTATCTTTAACAACTCCTCAGTCTCATCATAGGAAAGTGATAGTAGATATTCTTGGACTTTCTTTTTGCAGTCCGTCCTGTTTAACGGATATATATTGTTGGTTTTATTATTTTTTTCATAGATGTACGGTCCAGAAAAGGCATAGAATCTTTTAATAAAGGCAGTTTTTGGGACATGTTTGCGGGTACATACAGCATATTTTCTACGTTTTGTCAGAATTTTTGGATCATATGTGAGTTCAGCATGTTGTTTCTGAATTATACTATACAGGTATAGTTGCCGAACATTTAGCACATTAAATTGCTGGTAAAGTTGTATAGTGGGATATAGAATAGGTTTGAACATTTTTACTTTTAGGATAGCACGTTGGGCCACTTCTATTTGGTTCATAGTCGTCTTAGAAGCTCCCCCCAGGATGATATACAGTAATTTATAATTGATTGACAAAGGGCAAAATAAATTTGTTTTAGCAGATTGAAGTCAGCTACATGCCTGAGATTTTTAAATACATATATTAGTTTCCGAACCCGGGCACTAAGTACTTTAATATGGTCTTTAAAGCTTAAGTGACTATCTATTGTAACGCCTAAGTATTTTATGTTATTAACTCTCTGCAAGCATACACACGAGCAATCAATCTGGTCTGTACATTTATGTGAAACAATGTGATACCTATCTATAATTCCAGTCTGTTCACGTTCAATTGTGTTGATAGTGAGGTTTTCATTGGCCAAACTGTGTTAAGAGAAATGATTCTCTTGTTCATCTGAGTACACTAAACTAAACTAATTCTCCAGCAATGGTACTTATATAACGGTACCTACCTAGGTAGATATTAGTTTGATTCAATAATTTGAGTTGGAAAAGGGAATAACAAGTACTTCTTAAAGGTACAATATACATTTTTTTTATATGTTTGGGAACGAAGTCTTGGTGATGATGTTTTTTTTTATATCAGTGGAACAAATTAAAAGTCTATCTATTTTGATCTGATTTTAGTTTGTTGTAGTCTAATATTAAGCTTAATTTGACGTAAACTACGCACAACAGAATAACAAAATTGTTAATTCTCTCCAAACGTCACAAAGTCAGTGAGACAGACTAAATAAGTAGATACATCATTGGATAAAGTATTTATAGATTATTTACATTATCTTTTTTACAAATACGTATGTAGAGCGTGTCTGTGTTAATTTTTAAATGTGGTCTGAAAAATGTAAAGCTGCCTCGCGGTATGTTTGTGGGAATACATACTAATGTGATGGTTCATGAATAAATTCCAACCAGCAGCATGCATAGGGCGTCGAGTGTACTGTCAGATCAAATTAAGCTTTTTTTGTTGCTATGTTTTTTGTCGTGTATTCTTCTTTATGCTGTCAAGGGGGACACCTTCAAAAGGTACCCGGTCTCCGAGGTGGCGGAGGCCAGGTTATGTAGTTTTTGTACCAAAACCTCCCCGGTGGCCTTCATCGACGCTACGTGTACCTACTGTCAGTTATAATTAAGATTTTTTTGTAAAGTTTTTTTTAAATCAATTATGTTGCAGATTTTTTTTTTGGATAATTTTTGAATACAACAAGCGATCCGAGCGAGACATCCCTTTGAAAATAAGCGACTGTTGACATTTTAGCTGTCAGTTAGTCATTACTAGAGATTGTTTACTAAATATCTTGAAACTAGTAAATTTTCTGATTACAGCAGTGTTCTTTACAGCCATTTTTTACATACTTTTTGTAGTATTATTAGTTTAGTATATCTGACACGGTGTTAGTTTATATACATTTAAAAGGTAGGTCAAGCAGCGGGCGTCGAGTGTACTGTCAGTTAAAATAAAAAAGTAGTGTTTTTTTTTATTTTATTAAATACAAGAAGAGATACGAGTGACACATTCCTCCTCTGAGGGTAAGCGACAGTTGTATTGCGTTATTGCTTAAGAGATTACTAAATATCTTGAATCTAGTAAATTTTCTAATAACGGCATTGTTCTTTACGCCGTAATTCAGTAACTTTTAGACACTTTTTGTGGTACAATATCTGACACTACGTTGATTTATTAATATTTAATTGGTGAACCAAGTAGCCTAATGTAATTGTTTCACATTACTACATAAGGTTCAATGACAATTAAATATATACGTCAATGATATTTTACTAAATATCATTGATATACTTACGTACTTATTTTGAAAAATAATTAGAAATATTCTTATTTAGATTACACACCCGTACCTGAATCCTTATATTTTTGTGAATGTTTTTCGCGTCGTTTCACTTAAGTCTCACTAGCACAAATATACTATATACATTAAAATATCGATAAGGTATACAATCAACCAAATAACTCACAGTCGAAAGTTCTTAATAATCGAAGTTTACCAACCTTTAAGTTCGTATAAGAGTGAGGGGCGGACGACCTGAAAAAAAAAGAGATCTCCTTTTAGAAATTATTACACAACTTTCTTAAATTTTAATTGAAATTGTTACGCAGGAATATAACGGAGATGAGGGACTGCAGAAGAGATTAATAATGTAAAAGAAATAGGTAAGTTTAATAATACTTGATACATTACCTGTTTAACGTAGTTTGTGTATTCCATATTTAAAATGAATTGTTTTGATTGTTTAATTCAATTTACATAACTAGATGTCGTTAAGTCAATTATAAACATGCAAGTGAAATGTTTTTGTATGTTCTATATATCAAATGGATTCTTTATGTAATTTGTCCGAAAAAAAAACAGTATTCAAATATAGAACAAGCGGCACAGGAATTGTCGTTTCATTGACTTCCTAGCACCCTCCGACCGAGGACCGGAACTAGTTGGCTGTACATTACCTATAGAAAGATGTGCGAGGCGTAGGGCCCGTAGGCAACCTGTGGATGCAAATAGCTAATAACCAATTCTTGTTCATTGTGGCATTCCATTCCAAGGTGGAGACCTATGTTCAGCTGTGGACGTCTTACGTGTCTTACGATACTTGCACATCTTATTGAAATTGATTTTTTCTTTTTCTTATTAAATTTCATTTTGATAAATTTTGTTTAATATGAACGTTTTACATGGTAAAAATTTATATTGTTTTCATAAAGGTAAGTATCTATCTATACTTATAATAAAACTGTAACAGGTCCAATTCTGTACATTGAAGATATTTTGAAAATTATATTTGGAGGGCATTCTATAACCGATACTGAGGCCGAAAATGTAATTTTTTTAATTTTTGTCTGTCTGTCTGTCTGTCTGTCTGTATCACGGCTGAGCATCACGCCGAAACTACTGAATGGATTCAAATGAAACTTGGCATGATTTGAGATTTTACTACGAGGTAGGACATAGGATACTTTTTATCCCGTAATCTAGCACGGTTCTTTTGGGAGAGGGGATTAAAGTCAAAACGGGTACTTGGTTATACGCTTGGTCCGATTTTATAAATTTTTCTTTATAATATAATAAATATTAGTAAGGGAACACTCATAGAGAGTTGTTATCAAGGTTTTGTAATCGATCTGGTTAAGCAACGTTAGGTAAGGTCATTCAATAGACGGGTGACCGCTTAACGCCATTTGAACTAAATGGGTCCGTGCTTCGAAGAGCAAGTAAAAAGTGGGTCCCAGTTTTTAACCGACTATAAAAAATGAGGTTATGTATTCGATGCGAATGTCTGTTATTCAAAGTTTAGTTAACGTAAAAAAAATAGCGCAGGCGGAGCTGCGTGGGTCAGCTAGTATACTATATACATTAAAATATCGATAAGGTATACAATCAACCAAATAACTCACAGTCGAAAGTTCCTAATAATCGAAGTTTACCAACCTTTAAGTTCGTATAAGAGTGAGGGGCGGACGACCTGAAAAAAAAAGAGATCTCCTTTTAGAAATTATTACACAACTTTCTTAAATTTTAATTGAAATTGTTACGCAGGAATATAACGGAGATGAGGGACTGCAGAAGAGATTAATAATGTAAAAGAAATAGGTAAGTTTAATAATACTTGATACATTACCTGTTTAACGTAGTTTGTGTATTCCATATTTAAAATGAATTGTTTTGATTGTTTAATTCAATTTACATAACTAGATGTCGTTAAGTCAATTATAAACATGCAAGTGAAATGTTTTTGTATGTTCTATATATCAAATGGATTCTTTATGTAATTTGTCCGAAAAAAAAACAGTATTCAAATATAGAACAAGCGGCACAGGAATTGTCGTTTCATTGACTTCCTAGCACCCTCCGACCGAGGACCGGAACTAGTTGGCTGTACATTACCTATAGAAAGATGTGCGAGGCGTAGGGCCCGTAGGCAACCTGTGGATGCAAATAGCTAATAACCAATTCTTGTTCATTGTGGCATTCCATTCCAAGGTGGAGACCTATGTTCAGCTGTGGACGTCTTACGTGTCTTACGATACTTGCACATCTTATTGAAATTGATTTTTTCTTTTTCTTATTAAATTTCATTTTGATAAATTTTGTTTAATATGAACGTTTTACATGGTAAAAATTTATATTGTTTTCATAAAGGTAAGTATCTACTTTTTATATTATTTGGTTTGCAATGTATCTGTTATTTTTTCTACAATGATATAATATGTTATATTAAATGTTGGGTGTAAGGATGCGTAGTATTTTATTTCTATTTAAAATTGCAATATGAAAACTTTTCATACTATTTTCATTGAAAACTTTATTTTTACCAATGTCTCATTTTCTTCTTTTACTTACTAATAAAATAACTAGCACTCACTTAAGTGGAGGTATAACGGGACACTGATCCTTACTAAGCCTGAGTTGTAATTGTTTTATGTTGCTATCGTAAGTGCTTATCAAAAAGAAAACAATAGCTTCCCAATGTACAGCGGAAGTCGTTAACGATGGATTCCGGAAAAGGTCCGCTAAGCTTTTAGGCACATTTCATTTTAGCAACCTTGTAATCAACTTTAACCTTCGGGATTTGTCCTCACATCTGGCGACGAAGCAATTGTCAAAATTTTCTTGCTTATGAAATGAACAATTGCTATAAGTTTTATGAAAAATATAAAATAAATAAAATAGTTGCTCACGTGAGAGAGAGAGAATGAAGAGAAAGGAAATGCACCTATTAGGTACTCGTTTTTTGCCGAAAACTGATTTAGTGTGTATTTCTTCACTGATTATCTTTGGATGATAACCAACTTAAGATGGTTTTTTGCCTGAATGTCGTCGCGACTCGCTGCCGTCTACGGTACACGCTAGCTGCCTGTGGTGGGACAACTGCCTCAATGTCACGTTAAATAGATGCTGTATAATAAGGAAGATGAAAATAATCAATAACCTACGCATCACCGTTTTGCCTTTTAGTATCTACTCCTAGTTTTGTGATTCCCGGTCATGACTTATGTATTTTTTAAATGAAATTGTGACCTTATAAATCTAATAGTGTATGATGATTAATATACTTACAATATATTAAAGGAAGGTGACGTTTTAAATTCTATTTTTCTGTGACAATTATGTAAAGTTCAGGACGACTGTGGCGGTTTACAGTTATGAGCTTCTAAGTTAGCAAAGACGGGTTGACAGTTTTTTCCACAAACAACAAAATACATACTTACTTACTTTGAAAAAAAAAACTGATTGATTAAATAGAGCGTGGAAATTGCAACTCCTACTTTCCTTAATGTGATCGACGCTTTAATACTCCAGAAATAACAGACTGTAATATTAGTTTGAATTCTTATTGGGAAAAGGTCATTTTGACGTACTTACCTACCTAAAACATGAAGGTATATTATCATAAAACATACTTTCCACGATTTATAAATCTATCTATATTCTCCAGAAAGTATCCGGCGAGCCAACTACACTGAAGGTATTTATAGTGCACAAGTGCTAGCGTAGGCACAAGTGCACTCTCTCTTCCTTTACTCTAACAATCCGATGGGACGGAAGACCGACACGACCGCGGAGAGGTCAGGCACAGAACCGAATTTTTACATGCCCATCCGACGCTTGGATCACCTTACTTTTCCGACAAACAGGTGATCAGCCTGTATTTCCCTAGCCATTAAGGAACGACTAACACAAAGGAGACAGAGATGATTATATACAGATTTGGGTCCAGGTTGTAAAAAGATGAAAGTTGTGTCTGTTGATAGCTAGTATATTCTTAAATTAATACTGAACATTTTGCGGATTTTGGCAATCTGAGAGACAAGTTATAAGATATTTATGAAAAGTGAGGTTATGTAACAACCGGTACCTTAATGGCTGATTTTAAGTACAATTTATATTTTTATAAATATATAATTATATGATACACTATCTTGGCTGTAGTTATCTATGAGTAAGGCAAGAATATATCCTGTTTTTCGTTACAAGATCAAAATCGTAGCATAAAATGTTTGCATACAGGAGTGATGGCCGGTCGGTGGCCAGCCAAAAGCAACTTATAGGGTTCAAAACTCAATATTCAACCCTAGCAAATGTCTTTGGCTGGCCACCGATCAACCATCACTCCTGTATTCATACATTTATTGCTAAGATTTTGACGTTGTAAAGAAAAACGGGGCATATATTGTTATATAACCACAGTTTGCCTGATATGTTTAGTTCCCCTAAGATAGGATTGAGGCTTTTGCCATTAAATCAATTGCATCCCTGAGCCAACACCCAGAATTTCATAGAGAAACTCAATAGTTAATCCATTGCTCAATGCAATACAATGCAAGCAATGGATTAACTATTGGGTTTTTCTCTAGCTCAAAGCAGTATGCAAAGCGAGTTGTTTTCCGGTGCGCCACGGAGGCTATATAATTCGCTCTATAACTTCTGTACAAAGCTAACACGTGTCGCGGAAAATCACAAGGTAAGGGCGTGGAAGTAATGATCACGAGGTTTCTAATGGCGACAAACTAATTACTTAAGCAAAAATAATGAGCCGTTCTTGGGAGAAGCTATTCTATTACTTGTTTTAGTTGCTTACATTAGAAGGTACAGTGGGCTGTCTAATTAATATGAATTCCTCATTAATGAGCTGTAACTGATAACATGTTATATACTTAATGATTTCTGATATTTTCGCGCATACTATACATTGAAATGAAACTAAAACTAAATAAAAAAAACATCCAAATTTCAATAGAGAAGATGGCTGGGTGCTACCACCAGCTTGGGATCCCGTGATAAATATAATCAAATCCAAAGACATTCCACTGCAAGACCTCAAGATACTGTAAGCTCTTTCTGCGTAGATCGGACTAACAATAATAATTAGAAGACCTGAGGGTATCCTAAGACAACTATGACATATGGACAGCTACCACCTCAGTCCGCCCGTGACCATGAATGCCGTAAAGTATTCGAAACGTCGGGTAATTAAAATCAAAAATAACTAAACTTAGTTTCATTTCAATATGTTATATACTTTTAAATATAAACCTATATCGGTAAAATACGCAGATAGGTACAAGAAGTGTCAAATGAAGACAGTTTATGGCTTAATCAAAAAGTTTATGAGAGTCTTTGAGAGTGGAAGAATTTTGAAAAATTTTTTCACAAATATTCCGTCGATTTCCCGGTGCTAATATTTTTAATTATACCTACTGTCTGACGAGATAAATAAAAAGACCGCTTGATTGTGACAAACCTGCCAATAGACCTACAATGCATCGTCGCATATTACCTGATACATTACTCCATAAATACCCTCCTACTCCTTATACAACCGCCTTTACACACCGTCCTCCTCCTTATTACTCCTGATACATTATTCAAAGATCTAGTGAAGAAGTTTTATTTGGCGGAATAAGTTAATCGGTATTTGTGTAATTTTCTTGTTATATTAGTAAGTATTGATTTATGTATGTTTATAATAGTATTATTTGATGTTTGTTTATATATTATACTCATATGAATATATATTATTATAGTTTACAACATATGTGATTTTATGTGTCTTTGTGTTAATGTTACCTATTCATGTCGAGTGCGCGCACCCTCTGCTCTTTGTAACTTCTTTATTTTCCTCTCCATCCAAAGGTTGCCTGGAAGAGATCGCTTTTAGCGATAAGGCCGCCCATTGTTGCATTTTTTATTAATTTGTGTCTTATTCTTTTTGTATCTGTTTGTTTGTGCGCAATAAAGATTTGTCTATCTATCTATCTATCTATTATTATTCGCTTGACCGGGTTTGAGAACACTGATACCTTTTAGCGGAATAATAGAATCTGCGGTAGCATTTGCCAGATTTGGTCTCTTGCATCGATGAATTATAATGTGACCCGTGGGGTATCCAGTTAAGAGAAAACTAAAATACCCCTCCCCTTTTTTTTTTTGACGCGGGGGAAATCTTCGAAAGATCCCCGGGAGCTGTGGGGCTCGACCGGGGTATGTGGGATTCTTACCCACTAAAACCCCCGCGGCTGTCGCATCGGCACATGAGAGTGGAGACCCCAGGGCTCTCCGGTGGGATCTGCACCAGGGGCCCCTCAGTGCCTTGCCTTTGAGCCCGCCGCCGGGGGGCGCATTGTAGCCCCCCGGGAACCAGTCACGGTGCTCACGGGGACGGGGGTCGCAACCCCGCCGCCGTCCTCCTCGGAGTCGCCGCCGTACTCAATGGACGCTCAAAGGGCCCACACCCCGAGCGTCCAGCGACTCCGAAGGAAATACCCCTCCCCTATGTCAACGCCTCCCTTCTAAGGGGGAGGCCTTTGTACAGCAGTGGACGTCTTTCGTCTTTTGCTGATGATTCTTATCTAAGAACGTAGTTTAGTTTACTTATATAGTTTGTTGCACCACGATTGCCCGTTGCATTTAATGTATTTTCTTTCTGTCCATCCCAAGGTTGTCTGGTAGAGATCGCCATGGGTCATAAGACCGCCCATTGATTGCACTTGTTATTCTTGCAGAACTTGTAAATTTATTACTGTGCAATAAAAAAATAAATAAATAAATGAACTGTTTATTACGGAAAAAAATAATAACAAAAATGACATGTTTCTTAACTAAAATCTTAATGAGAATAAAGACATTTTGTTGTCGTATGTTTAGTGACACAGACATTTAAATATGTAGTATTTAGTTGCGTTAACAAAGTTTTACAACACGTAGGTATATAACATTTTGGTTTATTACCACCACTGGCGAGATTACGAGAAGTACTTTGACCTAAATAATAAAAATAGGTCGGCTTATTCATTATGTTAGTCTGTAAATTAAGCCCGTAACAAAGTTGTTTTATTGTATTTTCTGTATAAATGCAAAACATTCTTCCAGCTTAACTCGCCTGTTAAGTAGTACCTCGATGGAGCTTGTAAGTTAAACATAATGAAAGGCGGTGATGTAGTTGAAAATTTATCCGCCGATACGACCAAAGCGGCCAATCTTTCACAAGGTCAACCATGTACAAGGGATATATTATAGTGCACAAGTGCTTGCGTAGACACAAGTGCACTCTCTCTTCCTTCCTTTATACCTCTCATAATCCGATGGGATGGAATACCGCCACGACCGGGGAGAGGTTAGGCGCAGGACCGACTTTTTACATGCCCATCCGACGTATGGATCATCTTACTTTACAGACAATCAGGTGATTGGCCTGCATTGTCCTAGCCAGTAAGGAACAACTACACAAAGGACCATGCCCATATTAGTATGGAGCTGAAAGTCAGCAATGCCATGCAATGCCCAAATTGCAGCTCTATGTCATATGATAACTTTTTAACAGTATTTATACGATATCTAGATTTAATGTCATATAAAGCACCGGTTCAAAAGATATTGGACATTAAACATGATAACTTCCTACTGGTTTTTTATACATTTTATCGTTTACAGACAGCATTCCTATTAGTTTTTCACTAGGAACTTCATGATCATCACATAAGCTAAGCCAGATCAGTGTTCTTTTACAGACTTATCTGTATGTATATTATCAGATAAACATGTCAGTTATTTGGAATTATTTAGTCTGTCTCCGTTGCATAGTGTAAATATGTATGTGAAAACAATTTGGTTATAGGCCGACCGTTTAACTCGCGTATCGCCTGCGCGGTAAGAAGGGAGCGGGGGCGGGTAACGCTACACACGGAGTCAATAATCCAAAGATTTATCTCGAGATAGACATTGTTGGTAAAGAATAAAATAAGAAGTATCTTTTTTTTATGTATTTATTTTTAAGTTTTACAAATATTTTATAATAGCTTCATAGGTACAAAATCATAAAACAATAATTAACTCCGTTTAAGAAATATTTGACCACAGATAAAATTTTTATAGGACTATTCGTCACTAATATTCATATCGCTTGAATCATCATCACTGTCTGTGTAGCTTGAGGAGTCAGAATCTTGCAAATTAATAATAAATCGGTCCATCTCTTAATCAACGATGCGATCGTGCAGACAATATTCATTAGAGCGATTCATCTTGGCAGTCGTATACCTTGTGCGTTTATCTTCAAGCGTCCGTAACAAAAACACCAACCGCGCGCTGCGAGCACAGCCAGCGCACTGCCGCACTTGACGTAAGCTCTCTGCTCCGCGCACCCCTTTCACCCATCCGCTAACATCTCCCCTCGCTCCCTTCTACCCCCTCAGGCGATAAAGGGGGTAACATGCGCCAATGACCTTGAGAATCTGGCCGCTCCGGCCGAGAGTTGTCATCGTAGAGGGCGCTACCAGCAAATATAAATATTACATTTGAAAAATTATAGACTAAAATATGCAGATGTGTCAAATGGAGCTTTATTAATTTTGCCTATTCCGATAAGGAAGGAAATTTCAATATAGTTATATTTACTGCAAATATACTTAACGATATCACTTTTGAATATTTTATTGATTATGTATACATAAAAAGAAAAGAAACTGATGGAATATACAAATGCATGATAAAAAAAAATATATTACTTCATAGTGACGCAAAAAGAACAAGACTGATGCAGTTTAAGAACGGTCCCCGCCAGCTCAACTGGTCGTTCACTGGAACATCTGTTACGTCAGTCAAAAGACGGGGAAATTTACATTGCCGATAAATCTTACTTAGCTTGTTGATCTACCAACACGAACCCCGGATATCGAGAACCACACTGCATACTACTGGGACCTTCTGCTGATGACTGATCTAGACAAATGTCTAAATACTAAGTCATTTTAACCTCTTTTTTATCCTCCATAATCACTCTCTGGGGAAATCTGTATCTCACTTTTTTATACCTTGATTTTGATGTACACTTTGGCGTGCCACCTAATTACAATCTGATAACCCATCAACTTACAGTGGTAACGTAATTGCGTGTTGCGTCAGGATATGGATTATTGCATTTCATATTCCAAACTTCATATCAAAGGTTGTCACCGTCTATTATAGATGGGTGCCTTGCCAATGCCTAAATAGTGAGACTTTTACATACTTCTATTCTATTGTTGGGCCCGGTAACCACCGGGACGCAGTTCGACCCAGCTGGATCCATTATGCATGCCCTAGCCCTTACTCTGTTGCTGACTTATCAAAGAGTTCATTTAGGTACCCCACGATTGCACCAGGTTGGAGCTGTACTTGGTGTAGATAGGCTACTCCCAGATGACTCAATCTACGTCCTGTTAGAGCGTCGCAGCCACACAGTATCTGTAACATCTACTCTTTTTCATCTTCACAGAAACTGCAAGTATCTACGGTACTTAGCCTCATTCAGTATAGGTGCTTCTTAATGCACCCATTGGGAGCCTGATTTGTGATCTGTTTAGATTTAATAATTTAAGCCCACAGTCCACCCTTGCGCTGGCGAAAGTTTTGGAGCGATTTAGGCCAATCGCTGCCCTCCATGCTTTCGTTTGTTCCTTCCTAGCGTTTGCATGTAGTTCCATTGCTTGCTTGGTAGTTCCATTCGGAATCGCTATACGTATGTACTACTTATAATTTACAGTAGTCACAGCGGATCTATGTGTGAAGTTAGGTTATTGCGCAAGTATAGTTGTGAGTTGTGAATAAAATAAAAAATACAAAAAATGGCTTCTGCACTGTGTCTTGCAGCCAACTTCAGACACACAAAGATCCGCTGTGACTACTGCAAGCGTACTTGAAATGGAACTATGCACAAAGCTCTAATTTGTTATGCACGTCAAAAATTAAGGATTTTGTTATGCACGTCAAAAAGAAATCGGTTAATAGAGCCGCCAAAATATAGAAAAATATCTGAAAAAGGACTTTTTGAACATATTTCCTGAATTGGTTCCAATTCTTCCAACCATCCATCTGATAGTAAGGCTTTTTGGTACCTGGAAAAATGAATTGAAACGAACTGTATATTAGATGTTCGCATTTGCCAACGATAGGGACTTAAAATGCTGCAAAGACTTCTCACATGCCAGTGGCCTGATGAGATGTCAACGTTATTATTAAAGACGCGTCTAACTGTATTGTTTCCTTTTCTAATGCGTCTATTCTGTCTCTAAGAGCGGCACTAGTACCCAAATAACAAATAACCTAACTCCACCTATACTTAAAACTAGATACCCATCGTAGATCCAAGTCGTGCAGACCCATAAAACCATATATTATTATTATTATGGCAATTAGTTCCGTGATCGACTCCGTGATGACCATCGAATATAAACAATGTTAAGATACTTAACTTTTTTACATAATAAAATACAAGTCAAAACTACCCAGACCCAAGACAAATAGATTATGTTCATGCACATGAATTTGGGAATCGACTTCAAGATCTTATGAGCAGCGGCCAAGGTAGCAAACTACTAAATCAACGGGCCTGTGTTGTTAATCAATATAAGTGGATGCCAAAGTAATCCGTAGCACTGTTTGTTTGAACCCACGAATTTATTGTAACGTCGTATGTAGGTACGTAACGTAACATCATCTTAAGTTTTGTACCGATGGCGGGGTTTGAACTACGCGGAGCAGTAGACATCGATGTTAATAAGCAAACAGGATTTAGAGTAACTAAAATTTTAACGTGGTGGACTTTTTCTCGTTTCTGCCAATACCACCATGAGTTTATTGTTACGCAACTTATTTAAGTAAAAAGGTATTACCTGATAGTAATTGAATCACCGACCCATAGAAAACTCCCTTCCTGTCCCTGTCATCCAGAACTATAATTATAGCGTTTCGGCCCAGTAGTTTCACCAGTTTTATTACTTAGCGGAAAAAATCTAAGATTGCGGTGGCACCACCTAGATAGCACACAAGTACCCTTCCAACTTAACCATCCAGATGTCTCCACAGACGAGCAACTGTTCAATGCAACTGTCCATAGGTAAGAGTGTCACTCACCACCAAGCCAACCACCCAGGTATTCGACTCGTTGCTAAGTTGCAAAAACCAACATTATAGTAATAATAACACTGTTAATGTTTTGACAAAAAAATCATAATGTAAAGGATATAATAATGTATGTAATTTTGTCGACCTACACAGTATTCAATACGATTTAAATTAGTAAGATCATATATGACTCTGATACGCTTTAAAACTTAGGCATAATACTCGGCAACGATACTTTCGCATACTCTGTGATGAACCAAAAATATGGTATTACCATAAAAATATCTTTAATTAAATATACAAGTATAGATTTCATTTGAAATGATTTATAATGTTATAATTATACCATTTGCAACATATTTTAATTAAAAATATGTTCAAAATCATTTAAATTAAATTCGTCTTGTCAAAAAAAATTCGAGCACGTCCACCCGCCGTAACAGTCCACGAAGGACTGATGTAAGGCGACCGCGGGGGTGCTGCAACGGGAAATGCATCACGTACGTGGTTTTTCTATAATTTCTTGTAAAACATGTATGAAATTAAGAAATGTAATCAATACAAATTGTAGAATAGGTTATATTCTTTTTAATAGTCCAAGTTTGACGTCTATCCGATGAACGGATGTTGAACGCTAACACAATTCATATCCAACGTAATACATTTTTTAAATACATATTGCTTAAAAACGTTATATATAATCCAATATCTAATCAATAAAACTATTTGCTGAAGATCTGAGGTATAAGTACATATAATTTTCATAGCCAATGCAATAGCGGATTGATCCATCGAACTCTTTAAACTAAGGCTATTTTTGCAATTTTACCGTTGTTACCCCCTTAAATGGTCGGCCTATAGATACACTGGTACTGCAATGTCAACAGAACGTCTTATTGTTTTATTTTTTTTATCCAGTGCTTCATCTGATTTAAAATTAACAACATAATTCTAGTTTTTATTTATTAGAGCAATCTTGTAATATACTTTATCTGGGAATTTCTGGGGCACAGATGGGCATTTGTTGCCCCCCGCAGGATCCGAACCCGCGACCTCCGGTTTACAAAGCAAGCGGTTTCCCACTGCGCCACGGAGGCTCCAAAAAAAGATTACAACCTACATTAAAAATTACAGCATACTAACTTATTGAAGGGATATTCACTCATGTCTTGAAGACACTTAACGACGACGGACGAGAAGATGAATGTAGACAAACTTTTCCAGTTCCTTCTTCAGTTCAGTCTTGGGATATAGGTGGTATTAGGTAATCTAATGAGTAAACGCTGCTGCCCATCTTCTTGTTTTCCCTCGCCTCTTACGATGTCCAACGAGAGGAGATGGTTGAGTGCTATTCTTACTCGGACACAGCACCGGTAATATTATGTTCACAAACTGTTAAATGTAACTAAATAAATCACTTAATATGTTTCCTGTTCAACGTAATGTAATTTCTCTCCTCAACTCCATTAGCTCTGAGCTGTTTCTTGGAAGCCATAACATCAACGTGATGGAACAGCTATTGGATAAAATTGAATTTGGAGCGCCTGAGCTTGTAAAAAGCTCACTTTCGGTGAATCATAATATGATTATATTACGATTTAATTTTTCTTCGTATTTCCTATTGCCATTAGTGTTAATAAATGAATTGAGTATCATTCACCTAAAATGTGTGACCATTTTTTTTAAAGTAGTAGTTTTTTTTTTAATTCTAAACATGGATTGCTTTTAGGTGAATTGCTTGATGTGGCTTTTTTAGACCAGCTGCTTTCTCTAAAGACGGTGTTACGGTTGTTAATTATAGATGGTATGCTTCTTGCAGAAAACTTGGGCTATGATATGTTCTTGCTGTTGTTTAAATTCTTAAAGTAGATTCGATACAATATGAATGAATGTAGTGGTAACACTTGGGATTAGGGGTCTAGTATGCTTCGGAGTTGCTGGACGTTCAGAGTGTGGGCCCTAGGACGGCCACTGAGTACGGCGGCGACTCCGAGGAGGACGGCGGCGGGGTTGCGACCCCCGTCCCCATGAGCACCGTGACTGGTTCCCGGGGGGCTACAATGCGCCCACCGGCGGTGGGCTCAAAAGTATGGCACTGGGGCAGATCCTAAAGGGGATCTGCCCCAGTGCCATACTTGCCCTACTTGTCCTGCTATACGTGCCCTCTCATGTGCCGATGCGACAGCCGCGGGGGTTTTAGTGGGTAAGAGTCCCTGACACCTGTGTCCTGTGGGTGACATACCCTGGTCGAGTCCCACAGCCCCCACACCATTTGAAGGTTTCCCCCGCGAAAAATGGGGTCTAGTATGAGTAAACTATTACATAGAGAGAATCAGTTTTCTTTCGTAATATACGAAAGAAAACTGATTCTCTCTACTCTTACTTGTTTTAGGAATCCGTACCTTAAAGGTAAATAAACTATTTTTGAAAAAATAAAACCGACTTCAAAGTAAATTATCTAAAAAGCATAAAATAACGAAAATATATTGAAGTCGGTGTCAGCTCGTGCTAGTCTTAGTTGACATGATGTGCTAGCACCGACTTCAATATATTTACGTTATTTTATGCTTTTTAGATAATTTACTTTGAAGTCGGTTTTTATTTTTTCAAAAATAGTTTATTTAACACTTTTTAGTGACTTTTATTTTAGCAATATAGGTATCAGAACTATCACGCAACTCGAACGTCTACGTTGCAGTAACTTACTGAAAACATAAAAAGTTTATATCTCTTAAATTACTGGACCGATTTTGATGAAACTTGTACTCTACCCTAAGTTGAAAAATACTCTAACCATTGCAAAAAGAATTTTCGAAACCGGACCTGTAGTTTCTGAGAAATCCGTGGACAAACCTACATACATACACTCATAAAATTTGGGAAATTTGTTTAGAAGCCCACATAGACTAACATATATTAATATTACGCATTTTTATTAATATTACATACATACGCGTCGAATAGAGAACCTTCTTTTTGAAGCCAGTTAAAAAAGACCCTTACGCATTGAGCTCAGTGCCTTTATGGAGTCTATCTATTTGTCACATCAACATATTGTTTCAACAACAACTATTGCTATCGATTTGAGATTTGCAATGGTTTTAAATCTTGCTTACCAACCTGTTCCCTCACCCCAAACCCTCGGTGCGCGAGTCTGTCTCGAAATTGACCGGCAATTTTATTATAGTAACCGCTGTAGATGCTGGTGTGAAATGTTTGAAAAAGAACTGAAAGTTTGATCATTTTCGTTAACTATCAAACTCGCACTAGACCCCCTTTATGGAGATTAATATAGAAAGTTTCACGAAAGACAATTTGGACCATTTATGCTCAGGCTTAACTGTGGCAAACTGAAATTAACATTATAAAAGACCGTTAAAATACACATTGGTAGTAAAATTCATTATAAATTAATTAATTCATTTGTACTTCATTATACCTTCATCGTTTTAATTTAAATAAGGATTTCACACTAGTTTTATTATAGTTTTAAGCAGTCTTGAAGAAGTCTATTAATTAAACAACTAGAGTAGCTGTAGAAATCAAATAATAAATGAAGGGACTCAATAAAAATAGATACTTATAAATTAGTTTTTCTATGATCTTTGTAGCTTAGATCCTACATGTACCTACATATTTTTATCACACTATTCGTGAAAATAAAGTTTTTGACAATGCTGCCACTGAAATATTAAATCGCTGCCTCCCACACACTTTCGTGATCTTTGGTGTTCAATCTAAGTAGTTTAGATTTCTGTAAACGCTATAATTATCAAAGGATCTTTATATACCTAGTTTAAAATACGTTGGGTGTCAGGGATTAAGGGATTTTGATTTGTAAAACTGTAACAGGTCCAATTCTGTACATTGAAGATGTTTTGAAAATTATATTTGGAGGGCCTTCTATAACCGATACTGAGGCCGAAAATGTATTTTTTTTTATTTTTGTCTGTCTGTCTGTCTGTATCACGGCTGCGCATCACGCCGAAACTACTGAATGGATTCAAATGAAACTGGGCATGATTTGAGATCTTACTACGAGGTAGGACATAGGATACTTTTTATCCCGTAATCTAGCACGGTTCTTTTGGGAGAGAGGATTAAAGTCAAAATGGGTACTTGGTTATACGCTTGGTCCGATTTTATCAATTTTTCTTTATATATAATAAATTTTAGTAAGGGAACACTCATAGAGTGGTTATCAAGGTTTTATAATCGATCGGGTTAAGTAACGTTTGGTAAGTCCATTAAATAGATGGGTGACCGTTTAACGCCATTTGAACTAAACGGGTCCGTGCTTCGGAGAGCAAGTAAAAAGTGGGTCCCAGTTTTTAACCGACTATAAAAAAGGAGGTTATGTATTCGATGCGAATGTCTGTAAAAGTTTAGTTAACGTAAAAATAGCGCAAGTGGAGCTGCGTGGGTCGGCTAGTAAATAATATATTTACCGTTATTTTTATTTCGATATTGCCATAACGGTTCCAGAGGAAATTGGGAAATGGAATATTCCCTCGCAAATAATTTCATCGCGTCCCAGCAGCGTTCAATTAAGTTTGAATATCTTATAATCAAACATATCTTAGTTGAATAATGGACTGAATTAACCTTCAGCTTTAACAAGCACGTTCGGGATGGGTTTTATAAATATATTATGTTTACAATATCGAACACACAAAATAAATAAAGCCGAATCCTATTTCATTGAAACCAATATAACTTATTATTGTATGTTTTTAATCGTACATTTCATTTCAATTTATTTGTTTGTACAAGTCTATATCGAATAGAACACAAAGGAAACTTTTTAGGGTTATGTTATGTTTATATTAATTAACTAGCTGACCCGCGCAGCTCCGCCAGCGCTTAATATTATTTTTCTTAACTGTTTTCATGGATTTTCCCGATATTTATATTTTAAACAAATAGTTGTTTCTTCTTTTTAAAGTTTTGGTTGTCTGGAAGAAATCGCTATTAGCGATAAGACCGCCATTTGTACCTAATTTAAGTTATTTTTGTAAGTTTTTCTGTATGTTTTTCTTTGGTGTGACAATAAAGAGTATTCTATTCTATTCTATTCTAAACCCTCTGGCCTAAAATTTTAACGGCCAAAAAGAGTTCCAGAAGAACAGTTTGCTAAATATTTTGTATATGGCATAAGGTAGCGTTAGTTATGCAATGTCAAGCAAGGCCAATCCATGGATAGCCGTCGACGTCCGGATTTCTTTGTACGTTTGAACTAAGCTTCCCTGTGCTTCGGAGCGCGCGAAAAAAGACGGTTCCGTATGTTGTAGACAGTAGTCGTTACCTTAGGAGTCGCCCTAGGACGTCCATTGAGTGCGGCGGTGACTCAGAGTAGGACGGCGGCGGGATTGCGACCCCCGTTCCCGTGAGCACCGTGTCTGGTTCCCGGGAGGCTATAATGTGTCCCCCGGCGGCGGGCTCAAAGGCAAGGCACTGAGGGGCAGGGGGCTCATGGCGCAGTTCACACTGGAAAGCCCGGGGGTCCCCTCTCATGTGCCGATGCGACAGATGCGGGTGTTTTAGTGGGTAAGATTCCCTCATATCCCGGTCGAGCCCCACAGCTCCCGGGGACCTATAGAAGATTCCGCGAAAAAAAAAAGACAGTAGTCGTTATGCAGTCAGAGGGCCTAAGGGCAGCTTGAATAACTCTACTGACACCGGCTTGGCCACTAACCAAAAGACAAAAAAATTAAAAAGGATCATTACATGCACGTATACCTAATTAGTTTTGTAGTATTCATTTATATCTATATTACGAAACTAAGTAATACCTTCTAGTTGAATTATTCGTAAACTGTATGTCCAACTAACCTCAGACACCTTGTTTGTATACAGCTGCAATGGCTCAATCTGGATGTAGTATTCTATTTCACTGATTTTTATAAAACATGTACCATGTGTATCTTCTAAGTTGGGATAGTACCTACTTTACCCTTCGGAGTCGCTGGACGTTCGGGGTGTGGGACCTTAGAACGTCCATTGAGTACGGTGGCGACTCCGAGGGGGACGGAGGCGGGGTTTCGACCCCCGTCCCCTCGATCACCGTGGCTGCCGGAGGGCTATAATGCGCACCCCAGCGGCGGGCTCAAAGGCAACTCACTGGTGCAGATCCCACCGGAGAGACCTGGGTCCCCTCTCATGTGCCGATGTGACAGTCGCGGGGGTGTTAGTGGGTAAGAATCCCACATGCCCTGGTCGAGCCCCACAGCTCCTGGGAATCTTTTGAAGATTCCCCCGCGTCAAAAAAAATACCTACTTCACTGTTTGGAGTCATTGGACGTTTTGGGGTATGAGCCCTAGACGTCGATCGAGTAGGTACGGCGGCGACTCACAGGAGTACGACAGCGGGTTGCGACCCATGTCCCCGTGAGCACCGTGTCTGGTTCTCGGGGGGCTATATTGAGTCCCCCGGCGGCGGGCTCACAGGCCGGCACTTAGGGATTCCTGGTGCAGATCCCACCGGAGGGCCCAGTCCCCTCTCTCATATGCTGATGCGCCAGCCGCGGTTGTTTTAGTGAGTAAGAATTCCACATTTCCCGGTTGAAATCGGTGGGGGCACGGGTCCCAAAAACTTGTTGAAGGTTGTTTCAGCGAGAGCAAAAAAGTACCTCCTTCACTATTATAAATTGCATTGATTTGCATACAGTCGGGCCGTTTTTCCGTGATCAGACAGATAGAAATGTTAAAAAATTGTGTTCTTGCTTGCATTTCTAAACTAAACTTTTACTGTTTTAGTCATGTTTTAGTACTTAGATCATTTCGTCTTATCTTTAACAATTTATGCAGCGCACGCGAAGAAAGAACGAATTAACAATTTTAAATTCGAAGTATCTTTTGAACGGAATGTCCGATTTCAATAATATAAATAGTAATGTATAGATATTAAAGCATACTTGAATACAACATGATTTAATTGGATAAGGATTATTATAAAGGTATCAATAACATGATCTGAATGAAGACGGAACTTTTATCAACATTTAAAATATAAAAAAGTACTTGTAGTGACATAACTCTAATAGTTAGACATATGGTATCGCGGACTTTTTTATAGATATTGATGTGTTCTATAATATTGTAGAACATTTTTTTGTTGTATCATCAGTAGTTTCCGCAGCGCATGCAATGACAGACATTTTATGACTGAGTTTTTCACACCTTGGGTTAGATTATTTTAATTTTAGTAGGGATACCTATTTTTTTTAAATATGAAATAGCCTATGTTACTCAGTGAAGATGTAGCTTTCTAATGGTGAAAGAATTTTGGAAATCAGTTCAGTAGTTTTGGAGCCTATTGATTACAAACAAACAAATCTTTCCTTTTTATAATATTAGTGTAGAAGTGTAGTTTAGTGTAGATTTAAAATATAAAAAAGTACTTGTAGTGACATAACTCTAATAGTTAGACATATGGTATCGCAGACTTTTTTATAGATATTGATGTGTTCTCTAATATTGTAGAACATTTTTTTGTTGTATCATCAATAGTTTCCGCAGCGCAAGTGCAATGACAGACATTTTATGACTGAGTTTTTCACACCTTGGGTTACATTATTTTAATTTTAGTAGGGATACCTATTTTTTTTAAATATGAAATAGCCTATGTTACTCAGTGAAGATGTAGCTTTCTAATGGTGAAAGAATTTTGGAAATCAGTTCTGTAGTTTTGGAGCCTATTCATTACAAACAAACAAATCTTTCCTCTTTATAATATTAGTGTAGACTAGCTGACCCACGCAGCTCCGCCCGCGCTGTGTTTACGTTAACTAAACTTTCGCATAGAATACAAAACCTCCTTTTTTAAAGTCGGTTAAAAACTTGGACCCACTTTGTACTTGCCCTCTGAAGCACGGAGACGTTTAGTTCAAATGGCGTTAAACGGTCACCCATCTATTTAATGACCTTACCTAACGTTGCTTAACCTGATCGATTTCCAAACATTGTTAACAACTGTCTATGAGTGTTCCCTTACAAATATTTATTATAATTGTAATGAAAAATTGTTAAAATCGGAGTAAGCGTACAACCAAGTACACATTTTGACTTTAGTCCCCTCTCCCAAGGGAACCGTGCTGAATGCCGGGATAAAAAGTATCCTATGTCCTACCTCGGAGTATTAACTCAAATCGTGCCAAGTTTCGTTTCAATCCATCCAGTAGTTTCGGCGTGATGTCAGCCGAGATACAGACAGACAGACAGACAGACAGACAAAAATAAAAAAAAATACATTTTTGGCTTTAGTATCGGTTATAGAATGCCCTCCAAACATAATTTTCAAAACATCTTCAATGTACAGAATTGGACCTGTTACAGTTTTATTATAAGTATAGAGTATAGATAGAAGATAAATTATTCGTAATTTTCAGTACTCTTCAACTGTACATAGCTGAGCGTATCTTCCATATATTTCATTTCTGCCAGTCACTATGAATATTATTGATCCATCAAAGGGCCATAGGCAGATTAGGCAATTTTTTTAAACATTTCTCAATACTGATAAAACCTATGCCTTATGGTCGGCCACACTGCAGGCCTAGCGCGGCGGCGGCGGCGGGCGCGAAATATCAAACATATGAAACCGCCGCTTGCGGCCACACTGAAGTGACTTAGGCGGGAGCCTAGCGCGACCGGCTTGAGCGAGTTAGCGGGCGTACTTTTCAAACGTTCCTATCCGCTCGTTCTGGCCACACTGCGGGCCTAGTCAACAAGCGACCGATCGCGCGGCTGGCGGGGTATCAAACCATTTCGGTCTTGTCGCTCGTTTTAAGTATTTTTTTATTATTAAATAACTTTAAATACATGTATAAAAAAGGTTTTTTTGGACATTTGAAATTGTAAGTGTATAATATGTATATTGTTGATGTTCCTTAATAAATATAATAAACTTTTTTGACTACAATTTCAATTCTTAATATATATTTTTTTTAAATCTCCATTCATTTAACTGTTTTTAGTTATTTCGTGCGCACCCAGCACACCATCTCTTATGATCAACGCCTCCCATCTCAGGATTGGCCTATCCAGTAAAAAAATACAGAATTCTCATAAAAGGTTTGCGACACCTGCAATAAGTGTTATCGCCACAAACGCCCGCGCGTCAGTGTGGCCACCCTGCGCGCCCGCCGCCGCGCCCGCGCTAGGCTCAAGTCACCGCGCGTTCACTGTGGCCAACCACTTAGGATTGATTTTAGTAAGTAGGTATACATATAATTTATTTTCTATTATGGAAGTCGAAATTGAGCGCACAGTGTTTCTTGTAGATAATAAATATTTCATTGTTATATTTTTGAGTACTCCAAAACACCATGATTGCGCTAGATTTCGACATAGTATGAATTAAATAAAACCCAAAAAGCTTTTAAATGGCATTGACGTTGAATATTTAGCCCAGACTCAATACTAATTCGCCCATGGTCCATTAATTGATGCTGATTTCATTCAAGAACACATTTACTCCATCGGTTGTCGGTTTTGCAGCAAATGTGGTCACTGAAACTATATTTATTTATCCGAATTATATTATGAGGTCTTATGGCTTCTTGTATATAATTTAGTTTTTACCTCTCTCATTGTTCCGTCGATATATTACTTAGAGAGAGTGCAAATAATGGGCTTTCAATGAAGTGTTCGAAAACTTTATATGGGATCGCTATTCAATGATGGCCATTACATTAACTCTTGCCTTTCAAAATATTATGTGATTCTTTATAAATCTGAACACTTTTAAAGCTTCTGCTTTCCCAAAAGTGAGTGGCGTTTCGGTAATATTCTTTTAATTGTTGTAGTTTTGTATATTCAAGGTTTTACTAGAGAGTCTGCCGTTTGACGCTTCCATTTCGCGTTTCAATCCATCCATAGAGAAATTTCCCAACCAGGTGTAACTATATCTACTACTAGACTTCTAAGCTACAACAGCTTCATTACACTTATTACTTCATTACTGCAAATCAATCTAGCTGTAGGCTAAACCTACCGGAGAAACGTAGTAGGTATGTAATCATTATTATAAATCTTCTTTGTGCGTGTAATACCCACACGGAACATCCCCCTTATTACTCTACCACCAGGTACAGCTTTATTTGTGTTCTAGTATGAAAGTCTGAAATCTATTCCAGTAGTTATTTTGTAGCCTGATGATGTATCCGTTATTTGGATCCTGATGAGGGGAGCTCCCCAACGGTTAACGGTACCCGTACCGTATTTGGGCCCATTTTAATAGGTTTGGTCACAAATGACACGGTTACCCATCCACGGACTGATCTTGTTTGACGTTGTTTGACCAACTGATCGTTGCCAGGCGTTGTATTCGTAAGGTAAGTAAGTTTGCCCTTGTTCTAGGAGTCACTGTATTCACGAGAGACCTTTGCTTAGCCTCTTTTGGTGCCGTCAAATTGGTATCCGAGAATAGTAAACTAAAGTACTTTACCATCCGCAATTACATTTTTACCATCAAATGAGATCGCGTCAAGCACTCGTTTTTAATAATTACCAAAAAAAGTTCTTTAACGCCCTCCAAGGGTTACGGGTTTCATTTACCAGGTCTCATTTCCCCGGAGACCGTACAGACATTTTTTATTACTGCAGATGTAAAGTTACATAATGCGATTTTGTAAATACAGATTCTCTGCCTGTAAGTTTAAAGTTTATTTTTGAAAGTAAAAATAGAGTCAGCTACAGTTTTCCAAACAGCACAGCAAATGCGTAGCATTGTTTCAGCTCAAACGATTCTTGAATTGAAAGATACTCGTAGTAACCTTAATAAATACCTATTATATTTATCCATACCTTTATAAATATACAAGCAGAAAGTAACGACTCCTATCCCTTTGGCATTTTAGTTTGTTGTATTTTCGTCGTATTTTTTATTTTATTTGATATTTTGAACGGCAGGACACACTGTCGCTGGTGCTGATCTAATTGTAAAAAGACAAACTTTGTTTTAAAAAAAATGTGAAAAAATGACAAGCCCGCTGAGTTTCTTGCCGGATCTTCTCAGTTGAGGCCGCGTTGTGATCCGGTGGTAGCTTTTAAAAAAAATGACCGTTCAAAAGTGCTAGCGTTAAGCCTAATTGAAATAAAAAATTTTGAATTTTGAATTTTGAACAATACAAAAAAAACATGATACATTGGCCAATAATACTAATAGTGATCTTTACCTGGCAATTTTTGGAGGGTGAGGATATGAGGCAGGGTTAAATCCTTGATAAAATCATGATCCTAAAACCGATGTCACGGTAGTTAAAAACCAAGTTTTGTAGAAACACGTCCATTTTGAAAAGTCAAAGTCAAAATATATTTATTATGTATAGGCCCCACGGAAGCACTTACACACAAATCATTTTTACAAACTACCACCGGATCGTAATGCGGCCGCTACTGAGAAGATCCGGCAAGAAACTCAGTGGGCTTAATGATTTCTGATACTTACGCGAATATTACACATTGAAATGAAACTAATTTTACGGATTATATCAGTGGGCTTGTCTTCTTTTATAATATTAAAAAAAAAAACAGTTTTACAAATTATACATAAGTCAGCCTTAAAATTCTAAGCTTGTATGAGTTGAGCAGTTCAAGCACACGCAGCTTTACCAGGTAATCTGAGATTTTATAATAAGCCTTTTTTGACAATCGGCCTTTTATCAAAGGTTTAAATTTCTTTATTGGAAGTTCTCGGATATCCTGTAGCAGTTCGTTATAAAAGCGTATACATTGGCCCATAAACGATTTGCCTGTTCTGTGGAGACGCGTGGCATAGTTAGAGACACTACATTCAGTTAGGAATGAGTTTTGTGGTAAAGGGCGTCAGGCATTATTTTGCAAAATCAGACCAAGTCTTGTCATTGTCTTTCAACCCAAGTCGCTTCTCACTGTTACTTCAGAAATTTGTTATATAATATGAAATATAGTTCAGAATGGCTTTCAGTCATGAATAATAATAACTCACAAACAACAAGTAAGAGTTACTTAAAATACCAAGTCGTTGCGCTTATTTCAGGAAAATTAATTTATAACGATGAGACCCTCTCTAGAAACACTGCCGACTTTGAGTGTGGGTGCTTTACACAAAAACGTAATGTAACAAATCATTTCATTTTCCAATTTTATCATACAATTCTGACTCTGGATTTTCTAATAAAAACCTGTACACATTTGAAAAGTTTATGTGTATTTCTATAAGTACCTAATTCTAATTCTTAGTTCATAATATTACCCAATTTTTCAACTGCGTTACGCTACTGTTTATTCCCATTTTGTCACTTTTCCCATCCATGATCTGTTATACTATCTAGTCCTTGCCTTGCTTTTGTTCTTGTTATATTATCTTGTTAAGCTTCTTCATCGTAATCTGTTTTTTTTTTTAAATATTAAACCTACTTCAAGATTAAAATCTAATAAACAACAAATATTAATAAAGTCGGTTCCAGCCCGTCTGTGCTGGTGTTAAAATTAGCACTGACTCCAATAAGGTTTTCTAGTGAATTTTTACGTTACCAAGATATCAGCCGTGGGCCGCAGCCTCCTTCTGCGCGCCTGTTATGTCCCAGAAGGAGACCGCGGAGCGGGATCGGAGGAGAGCCGATCCCACTAGCTAGCCCGCTATCCGGCCCTCCGGCCACATCGTCAGGGGTCTAATAGAAATGTGACGAGGTATTCCCTGCCTTAAAGGGGACTCGTGGGTGGCGGACGCATAGAGTGTTCTTTGCGTCCCTACTAAATGCGACCTCGAGGCTGGAGATGACTCGGTGTAAGCCCTGCGTCGTCGCGAGCATTGCGAGGGTGCGTCTCTGCTCTCCCCCCCCCCCCCCGGGCGCGTGCTCTATCGTTGGAGAGACTTTGGTGAAGGTCCGAACGGAGTCGATGAAGGCCACCGGGGAGGTTTTTCGCTATTGTGGACAAGTATTCCTGACTACCCTTTGTCCACAACCGTGAAGTCAACAAATCTATACTTATAATAAAACTGTAACGGGTCCAATTCTGTACATTGAAGATATTTTGAAAATTATATTTGGAGGGCATTCTATAACCGATACTGAGGCCTAAAATGTATTTTTTTTTAATTTTTGTCTGTCTGTCTGTCTGTCTGTCTGTCTGTCTGTCTGTCTGTATCACGGCTGAGCATCACGCCGAAACTACTGAATGGATTCAAATGAAACTTGGCATGATTTGAGATCTTACTACGAGGTAGGACATAGGATACTTTTTATCCCGTAATCTAGCACGGTTCTTTTGGGAGAGGGGATTAAAGTCAAAACGGGTACTTGGTTATACGCTTGGTCCGATTTTATAAATTTTTCTTTATAATATAATAAATATTAGTAAGGGAACACTCATAGAGAGTTGTTATAAAGGTTTTGTAATCGATCGGGTTAAGAAACGTTAGGTAAGGTCATTAAATAGATGGGTGACCGTTTAACGCCATTTGAACTAAACGGGTCCGTGCTTCGGAGAGCAAGTAAAAAGTGGGTCCCAGTTTTAACCGACTATAAAAAAGGAGGTTATGTATTCGATGCGAATGCCTGTATTAAAAGTTTAGTTAACGTAAAAATAGCGCAGGCGGAGCTGCGTGGGTCAGCTAGTATTAACTAAAAGTGCAAACCTAGAATTTTTTTTATTCTTCCTTCCTTCCTTCTTAACCGTTTGTAAATAGCACCCTCCTATCTCCTCCCGTTGGGTGCCCGTAGGAGGCGACTAAGGGAAAACAAGCAGACGGGCAGCAGCGTCTTCCTATTGGATTATCTACCACCTATACTGTGGTCTCTAAGACGCCTGCCAAGCGTGGGGATAAGTCTTTTGTGTCCGGTAATTTCACCAGCTCCCCCTTCACCTTCTTCAGTAAACATTCAAAGTACACATGAACATAAACTGAAGTCATTTACTGTAACTTTAACATAGCGAGATTTGAAATTTCATAATACAAAATTAGGCGTGTTTCCATCAAAAACATTTTTTGTCGGCTTAGGTGCGTAGGCTCTAAGCCTTCATAGCCCTCGTTTCTGACATTACACGTGTAACAAGATTTTGATTAATATTTTGTTCACTAAAGCCAGTATTTTTTTTTTAATATATTTGGAAAACAAACAGCGAGAAACTTAAAAAATACCAGATGCATTTAAAAATCTTATTGCTAGCTTAACCCACACATAGTTACACTAATATAGTTAAATGCAAAGTTAGTTATGTTACGTACAACAGGTATTATTTTAGTTTTCGAACCAGTGCGCTGTAATTAACGATTTAAAAGTACGAGGGTTTGACGTAAATAAGCCCAGTTCGGGATATGTAACTAGAGCGTTGAAATTTTTTACCGATCTATTTGGTATAGAAGCAGTTTTGTCTATATTTAGTGCAAGAACGAGGAGCTGATAAATAATAAGGATGCCGTACTGATCTTCCAAGGACATGTAGGTTTATTTTAGACAGTAAATATGGGGAGTCGATGTAATTTTGAGCTATCTTAACCAAAAATAAGATGTCCGCAGTCCGTAATGAGAGATACATTTATTTATTTCTCTGCCACAAATGAAACTTAGTCTATAAGTTACAAGGAATTAATTTAGGTACTATCGCGGACACGGACGGTGTACCAGATTTCAATCAAAATCGTTTGTACGAAGTTACGTGCACTTAGCCCGTCCGCACGTATTTTGGGCCGGCACGTGCAAGCTATTGTCGTCCTAAAGGTGATATACCACATGTGACCGAGAGAGTATATACATACTTAAAATTAAGAACAAATCACATGAAAAAATAAAAAGCACCTACATTTGTGAGCGACTGGTGCCAAAACTAAGCCAAGGCCTGTATTTTGAAACACCAGGATCCCCCCAGAAATGAGGATAGTCTGTGATAACAATGATAAAAATTTAATGCGTGATATTAACTGACGGACCTGATGGTCTAGACACCCTGGCCGGTACTCAATAGGTCTTGGTTTGATTCCCACCTGGTGTCTGGGTGCTATTTCTAATATATAAAATTCTCGTGTCACAGTTTTCGTTGTCATACTCCTCCGAAACGGCTTGACCGATTTTGATGAAATTTTTTGTGCTTATCCGGTATCTATGAGAATCGGCCAACATCTATTTTTCATCCAACTAAAAAAAAATATTTTTATTTTATGGCAAAACAACGTTTGCCGGGTCAGCTAGTATCTATATAAGTTTGTATCGGTTGTCTGACTACCATAGCACAGGCTCCGCTTAGTTTGGGATCAGATGACAGTGCGTGGATTAGTATTTAATTTATTTAATCTTTAACCGCTTAACGATGGATGATTCCGATTTAAACCATGTTAACACGCGAAGCGCGCATCTCGATCACGCGTCGACAGCTTAAAACCATTTACATGTTGAAATATAATTAAAAAAACACAAATACATTTAAATAACCCCTTCCAACCGGCTGCGGGAACAGGGTCCTAGCTGACGATGGTTCCTTAACCATCGTGAGAGGAACCTCCTCACAATGCGTGCCGTATTATTATAACTAGTGAAGTTAATATTATGCATTTGTAACGGTTAGATTAGTTCATGTTTTTCCGAGGAGGACGGCGGCGAGGTTGAGACCCCCCGTCCCCGTGAACACGGTGACTGGTTCCCAGGTGGCTACAATGCGCACCCCGGCGGCTGGCTCTGGCCACCGGAGAGCCCGGGTGTCTCCCTCTCATGTGCCGATGCAAATGCCGCGGGGTTAGAATCCCATACCCTGGTCGAGCCCCACAGCTTCCAGGGACCTTTTGAAGGATTCCCCGCGAAAAAAATATAAAAAGGGTGTTAAAATTTCTATGAAATCTTTACTGGTCGATTGTCTGTAAACATAGGTACTGAAAAGGCTCTTCCAGTAAGACAATTAATACCCGCGTTTTCAAGAGTTCCCTTAAGGGGGTAACAATGGTAAAATTGCAAAAATAGCCTTAGTTTAAAGAGTTCGATGGATCAATCCGCTATTGCATTGGCTATGAAAATTATATGTACTTATACCTCAGATCTTCAGCAAACAGTTTTATTGATTAGATATTGGATTAAATATATTGTTTTCAAGCAATATGTATTTAAAAAATGTACTACGTTGGATATGAATTGTGTTAGCGTTCAATATCCGTTCATCGGATAGACGTCAAACTTGGACTATAAAAAGCATAATAATTTATTCTACAATTTGTATTGATTACATTTCTTAATTTCATTCATGTTTTACAAGAAATTATAGAAAAACCACGTACGAGATGCATTTCCCCTTGCAGCGCCCCCGCGATCGCCTTCCACCAGTCTTTCGTGGACTGTTATGGAGGGTGGACGTGCTCTAATTTTTTTTGACAAGACGAATTTAATTTAAATGATTTTGAACATGTTTTTAATTAAGATATGTTACATATGGTATAATTATAACATTATAAATCATTTCAAATGAATTCTATACTTCTATATTTAATTAAAGATATTTTTATAGTAATACCATATTTTTGGTTCATCATAGAATATGCGAAAGTATCGTTGCCAATTATTATGCCTAACTTTTAAAGCGTATCGGAGTCATATATTATGATCTTACTAATTGAAATCGTATTTAATACTGTGTAGGTCGACAAAATGACATACATTACGATATCCTTTACATTATGTTTTTTTTTTGTCAAAACATGAACGGTGTTATTATTACTATCATGTTGGTTTTTGCAACTTAGCAACGAGTCGAGTACCTGGGTGGTTGGCTTGGTGGTGAGCGACACGCTTACCTACGGACAGTTGCATTGGACAGTTGCTCGTCTTTTGAGACATCTGGATGGTTAAGTTGGAAGGGTACTCGTGTGATATCTAGGTGGCGCCACTTTAATCTTAGATTTCTCCCGCTATTTAACATAAGTAGAAGGTCACTGTATCTGGCAAAAAAACTATCGGACCAAAAGGCTATAATTATAGTTTTGGATGACAGGGACAGGAAGAGACTTTCTATGGGTGGGTGCTTCGATTACTATCAGGTGATACCTTGTTACATAACTAAGTTGCGTAACAATAAACTGTTGGTGTTGTTGGCAGGCACGAGAAAAAATACCACCGCGTTAAAATGTTACTTACTCTAAAACCAGATTGCTTATTAGAATCAATGTAAATTAAATATCTAAGTGTGCTAAAGAATAAATAAAATAAAATGTCAAATGCTCCGCGTAGTTCAAACCCCGCGATGGGTACAGAACTCAAGATGAAGTTACGTTACGTACTTTCGCGGTCACGAACGGTGTATCACCTTTAGGACGACAATCGCTTGCACGTGCCAGCCCAAAATACATGCGGGCGGGGTAAGCGCCCGGAACGTCGTCGTCGCCCGGATCGCGGACACGAACAAAATAGTTCAAAATAGTTTTTGATTGAAAACTAGTATAGCGTTCGTGTCCGTGACAGTATATAATATGACGTTACACTAAAAAAGACTATTACTGAATTCGTGTGTTCAAACAAACAGTGCTACGGATTCCTTTGGCAGCCACGTATATTGAATAACAACACAGGTCCGTTGATTTTGTAGTTTGCTACCCTGGCCGCTGACTTTAAGGTCTTGGGGTCGATTCCCACACAGGACAAACATTCATGTGCGTGAACATAATCTGTTTGTCTTTGGTCTGGGTCGTTTTTACCTGTAGTTAATTATGGAAAAAGTTAAGTATCTTATCATAGTTTCAGTTCGATGACCATTACGGAGTCGATCACGGAACTCATCATCATCATCAGCAGCCGAAACGTCCACTGTTGATAAAAGGCGCTCTCTCCCTTAGAAGGGAGGGGTTGCCATAATCCCCACGCCTGGCAGGCGGTTGATGATCGCAGATAGGTGGTAGGTAATCCAATAAAAAGACGCTGCTGCTCGTCTTCTTTCTTTTTCCTTAGTCGCCTTTTACGGACACCCAACGGGAGGAGATGGATGGGTGTGCTATTATTCTTATCACGGAACTAATTGTCGTAATAAAAATAATTTATGATTTTTAGGTCTGCACGACTCTTGGGTCGACGTTGGGTATCTGTAGTGTTATGCGCTAAGCAAAATAACCTCGTGTTCGACGCCGCGGCACCGGCGAATTGCGTTTTCGCATTCACTAACTTTGCTTACGCAGCACTAGCGCCACGAGAATTAACGGCGTTTTGGTGGAACTACTTGCGGTCGAATTATTTGATTGTTCGTAGGTGAAAATCGTATTCGTTAAGCAAAATTTGTCAATCGTCTTGCCCTCGACTTCGCCCATAGCCTCGACATAACTTGTCAAAATAGAAAGCTTGTATTTTGCAGCTTTTTGTAGGCGAATTTGTGAACGAATTGCCACCGCTGCTTTAAAAGTTTTTGAATTGTATTATTATACGTGGATATTTATTGTTTTTGTGTTTAGAATAGTGTTAAAGTAGCTGTACGTGTGTTGTGCATCGTAGATTTATTAAGAGCCAAAAAATCTGATGATTTCCTTAAGCGTCGTCAAGTTCGTGAATTACATAATTCAATTAAAGGCTTTTTGAAGATTTACTAATATTTCAACATAGAATAGAATGGAATACTCTTTATTTGCACACCAAAGTAAAACATACAGAAAACTTAGAAAACATAATTATCTACCTCGACATAGAAGATGACTAGTGCATTAACTAATAAATTGAAGGAAAGAAGAAAAAGGGTATCTATTTGAATCTCTCAATTCGTTTTCATATAAGTAACTAACTTGTCTCGTAACTAATTTATATTTTTCTAACTCCTATATATACCTGCTGTACTGTGTACCTATCTATTTCTTTGTTCCGTTTCCCTGGGACGTGCCGTGGGTTAAACCTCGGTGTCTTCAACTAGCTGACCCAATTGTTTATTTGTATTAGATATGTTATTCAAAATATTGTGCATAACCTATCTAATATAAATAAACAATACAATGCCAGTGAATACTTACTTATTAAATGCAAAAGTACCTAAATAACTTGTTTGAGTTGATTTATGTTATTAAAATAATTACTGTTTTCAGATTCTATATAAGTATCATCTCAGGCTAATGGAACGAGGAACTTACAAGATGCTAGTGGCCACAAATGTGGATTACTACCTATATATCGCAGTCCTCTCACACAAGTTATTCATGTTGTAAATGCAAGGCTAATATTGTAAAAAGGAATTCACGAAGTTTCTACAAAATACAGGAGAGTGGGTGATAGCCGGTTTCATTGTAATGTGTAGTATTTACATACATAAATATAAGAAAGAATTAATTTAATAAAATATTTAATATTAATTATGTATTGTTTTTTCAACAAATAAAATATTTAAAAAAAGAACTTCATACCTTATTTGGAAACAAACAAACAATAGTTACATAAACTGGCAAAATTTGTTTGTTTACAAAAATAATATTAAAAAAAATATATAACAGGTGAAACCGCAGGAAAAAATCTTACCTATGGAGGGCAAAGTTTAGGATTGTAGAATTCATTAATTCCACAGATTACACCTACATACAAAAAACTACTTATATTAGTATTAACAAACAAACAATTATTATTTACAATAAAACATTTATTAAAAATATTACACAGTTAGTAGAAAAATACTTAGATTAGAACTATCTATGTAAACCCCTGTTTTTCTTTAGAAGATAAAAGTCAATAATTCATTTTCTTTCATCATTACACCTGTGTTCATACATTTATTGTGATATTGATAGCACCTAAACACAGCATGTTACAGCTGTTGATGTCATTCTAAGATTATTTCTTATATCAACTTCCAGAGCCCGCAAAACCTGCTATGTTGTAAGAAATCCAGGCTGGTGTGATCGAAACTTTGAGCCATGCTCACCAAAATTTAGGCATGCATCAGTTCTATCGCTACACTGAATTCTTCAATAGCTTTCAGTCAAACTAGCCATTTATAAATTTCTGAGCTGGGGCACTACGATGCAATAGTCGCCGTCCTGTGTTCCTTTACAGCTGTCTCTCAAATGGATTTCCTCCACTGCAACCGCCATCAATATATGAATATATCTCAATGAAGTTGACAAGGACATCCTTCTTATCTTCCCTGTACTAAAATAAATAAATTGTATTAGTTTAGTTCAGTGGTAAATTATACCTACAGTAAAAGATAAAGAATTATCAAAACACAGCTGACCTTAGCCCATCGTTGTTAACTTTTAGTCTGTGACTAAGGTTTTGATGCAATCATAGTAGTATTCAAGATTCATTTTTCCTTGAGTACGGTGTGTGGTATGAGGAGTGCGAGCAAGTCCAGTCGCGAGAACCTTATGCTTTTCTAACGTTTCAACTCGTTGTTCACATTTTAAGAAAAAAGTCAACTTATTGCTAATTTTATCGATTGACTATACCATATCCGTTTTCCCAAAAAATTAATTGTAAACACACATCGATATACAACAGTTACCTAGACAGGGTATCCAGGTCCTGCATGTGAAATTTCCCCAAATCAGGTTTTATTTTTCCCCAAAAAGATACATTTTTATACAATTTTCCCCAAATTAATTTCGTATCTAATCCTTCCTTAGCTATACCTAATAATTTTATAAAACTAAAAAAGAGTTAGTTTCTTAGTTTATTTGTTACGCTTTCACGTATTTGGCTGAATTTTTGAGATAGATGGGAACTTGTACGTTAGAGGCTACTCTTTGGCAAAGAATTATTAAACTGTTCCCGAGGGACAAGAGGAACCAAAATTCATATATCTATACTACTAGTATGAGATGAAACTATAGCGGAGATTATTAAAATAAGATCTCTATCCATCAAAAAACACACCTTCCCCCGCCATTCTGTCCATTAGCCATGAGTATTTTATTGTTTTACGTGTGATTCTGAAATATGTTTGATGAAACGATTTAAAATGATATAAACTTTCTGAATTAGACTTTTGTTTCTCCACAAGCTTTCGCCAAGCAAAAATGTGTTCCCCAAAATTTTCCCCATAGTTTTCGTTTCGCCAAAAGTTCCCCGAAGTTTTTATTTTTCCTCAAAATGGGAAAAAAACCCCAATCTGGAGACCCTGTACCTAGACTAGATAGACACTTGGAACGCGACATGACATTGACAATGACAGTCAAAATGTCCTGCGTGATTTTTTGAATTAAAATCAAGCAAAGGTATCGACCACATACTGCCAAACACAAATACATATCAAGAAAAAACAATGTATAGTGCATTCCTGTGCCTAAAACTGAAAGTATGATGTTCATTGAACCATCTTTTGCATCCAGAAATTTTATTATTGATGGCATTTCCATTAGAATCGTGTTTAAAATAAAAACCGATTTTTACCGAAAAAAACTTTGAGCAGTCCTTAACTCGCCTTAGATAACGGCAGCGAACGGCACGGCCTCCAGTTCGTCGTCGAGCCGAAATGTGATAGAGAATGCGGATTTATGCTCGACGTCGAAATGAAGACTAATTCGACATCGAGCTTGCTGTCGAGCGTAGTCACGATTGGTTACTTTAATGAATTGCATAGCTGGTCTTGAGTAAGGTTGGAAGCTAGCAAGCTTCCAAGATTCGGGTACTTGTGCTGCTCTTAAAGAAAATATACGTATTAGAATAGGAAACATTACAGTTACACGCTTCTTTAATAATACCGCTAGCATCCAGCTAGCTATCAGCTATAGCTAGCAGCTAGCATCAGGGCTACTGGCATGCATTGCAGCATCTTAAGTCACTCTCTTTGTCATACTCGAACATCGCAATCAATCATCAATTTGGTTTCAGTTCATTTTTCCAGGGATCAAAAAGCTCAAACATCAGATGGATGTTTATTGGTTAGAGAATTTGGAACTAATTTAGGAAATATGTTAAAAAGGTCCCATTTTAAGAAAAAAACTATATTTTGAAGACTCTGTTAAACGCTTTCGTTTTGACTTGCAGAATAGAAACCTTAGAACTTTGTGCATAGTTTCATTTCAAGTACGCTTACAGTAATCACGGCAAGACACTGCACAGTAGCTATTTTTATGTTTATGTATTCAGAACTCACAACTGTACTTGCGCAATGGTTCGTCAACCCTAACTTCAGACACACAAAAATCCGCTGTGATTGTAAGTTATAAGTAGTACGAATATATATGGATTCCGAATGGCAGGCACAATGTATTCAGCTGGGTCGAAGTGCGTTCCGGTTGTAACCGGACCTAATAACCACCAACAATAGAATAGAAGTATGTATAAGTCTCACTAGTCAGGCATTGACCATTCTATAATAGACGGACTGAAACTTTGATATGAATACGAATAAGAATCATTTATTTGCGTAGAATACAGATTTTGAATATGAAAGAAGTTTGGAATATGAAATGCAATAATCCGTATCCTGATGCAACACGTCAACTACGTTACCATTGTAAGTGGTTGGGTTGTCAGATTGTAATTAGGTGGCATGCCAAGGTATAAATCAAGATATAAAACAGTGGGTTAGGTATCGTTATTAAACTGCATCATTTCATTCTATATATAATATATCTAAAATTAACAAAACTCCATTCGACACATCTGCATATTTTTAGTCTATGATTTTTCAAATGTAATATTCATATTTGCTGGTAGCGCCCTCTACGATAACAACTCTTGGTCGGAGCGGCCAGATTCTCAAGGTCATTGGCGCATGTTACCCCCTTAAGGCATTGAGGATGCCTAAGGGAAGCGCAGGGATAAGTGAATTCTCGCCTCATCAAAAACATAGTGAAAGTCCATGTTAATGACACATGCTGAAAGGGAGAGAAGAATATTTAAAAAAAAATGTCCATAAACTAAAAATTGGAGTGATAGTAACAAAAATAAAACCGCGGGCGAAGCTGCGCGGTTCAGCTAGTATTATTGAAACTACTGAAGTTAATCGACGGGCCCGTTGGTCTAGTGGTCAGACACCCTGCCTGCTAACCGATGGGTCGTGGGTTCGATTCCCGCCAAGTGTCTGGGTGTTGTTTATCTATTTAAGTATGTATTTACAAAAAAAAAGTATATAAGTATTAGTATCAGTTGTCTGGTTTCCATAGTACAGGCTCTGCCTAGTTTGGGATCGGACAACCGTGTGTGGATTGTCCCAAGATATTATTAAAAAAAAAAAAAAAAAAATATCATGCATGTCTAAGGGTTAGAGCAGGTATTCAAATTTGGGGCTTCGAGGAGCATTTCGAGCGCCTGGTCCCCCGAGTCGATAGGGTTGCAGCGGCCTTGCACAGGCTGCTCCCCAATCTCGGGGGGCCGAGCGAGGAAGTTCGCCGCCTCTACGCCGGAGTCGTGCAGTCCGTAGTCCTCTACGGGGCGCCCATCTGGGCGCCGAGGCTGGCCATTGGACGCTGTACAACGAAAATCTACAGCGTCCAGCGGAGGATGGCTCTGCGGATTGCACGAGGATACCGAACGGTCCTTTGAGGCGGTGACCATACTGGCACGCTTTCCGCCCTTAGACATCCTGGCGGGCATGTATGCGAGGGTCTATGACCAGATCCGCATCGCCCGCCAGAGTGGCGTAGGCGAGCCGGTGGCGCTCGAATCAATCAAGCGGCTGGAACGACACAACGCACTCACGACGTGGTGCAAGCGGCTCCAGCCGGAGCACATAGCGCGCAAATGCGTCGTTGAAACATTCCTGCCGCATCTCGAAGCCTGGATACAGCGACGGAGCGGACGACTCACCTATAGGCTTACACAGATAATCACCGGTCACGGTTGTTTCGGTGATTATCTGCATAAGATCGGAAGTGAAGCGATGACGAGAGGCTTCCACTGCGACCAGTCTGAGTCCGCCCAACACACGCTAGAGGCTTGCCCCGCGTGGTCTTTGGAGCGTCGAGACCTGGTTGGAGTTATCGGATCGGATCTCTCCCTGGGCAGCGTAGTGTCGGCTATGCTGTCCGGGGAAACGGCGTGGGGAGCGATGGCCACCTTCTGCGAGACTGTCATGTCCCAGAAGGAGGCCATCGAGCGGGAACGCGAACGCGCTATTCCGACGGGCCCGTTGGTCTAGTGGTCAGACACTCTGCCTGCTAACCGATGGGTCGTGGGTTCGATTCCCACCAAGTGTCTGGGTGTTGTTTATCTATTTAAGTATGTATTTACAAAAATAAAAATATATAAGTATTAGTATCAGTTGTCTGGTTTCCATAGTACAGGCTCTGCCTAGTTTGGGATCGGATGACCGTGTGTGGATTGTCCCAAGATATTATTATTATTCCTGCTCCGCGACGAAGGTGCAGGCCGCCACAAGCGGCCGCCCAACGTCTCGCCCCCCAGCCCTGAGCCCGGGGCTATAAACAACGGGCAACCTTCGGAGTCGTTGGACGTTCGGGGTGTGGGCCCTTTGAACGTCCATTGAGTACGGCGGCGACTCCGAGGAGGACGGCGGCGGGGTTGCGACCCCCGTCCCCGTGAGTACCGTGTCAGGTTCCCGGGGGGCTAGAATGCGCCCCCCGGCGGCGGGCTAAAAGGCAAGGCACTGAGGGGCCCCTATTCATGAAATATGTTATTTAATAAAACGCTTTGTGTAAGATACCCATGCGGCCTACAAAGACATTTTTTTTATAGTAATAATATTCTATTCACACACAGTCACTGATCTTAAACTAGGTAGAATTTGTGCTCGCCCCCCGGCGGCGGGTTCAAAGGCAAGGCACTGAGGGGCCCCTGATGCAGATCCCACCGGAGAGCCCTGGGGTCCCCCCTCTCATGTGCCGATGCGACAGCCGCGGGGGTTTTAGTGGGTAAGAATCCCACATACCCCGGTCGAGCCCCACAGCTCCCGGGGATCTTTCGAAGATTTCCCCCGCGTCAAAAAAAAAAAAAAAGTATGATATCCTTTCCTTACTATTTACTTTTGTACAGTAGGACTTTGTGCATTATGTAAATAACGCATGAAGGCATTTTACTTGACTTTCAAAGACATGCCACTTTCATTACATTTTACCAATGCGTGACGTAATGCTACTTCACCCATTTTAGGTGAATTTTGTTGTTTCACTTTTCGTGTGCTAAATACATATCTATTGCATATCTATTGTATAAAATATCATTGTATTTCGCCTTTATTGCCCCACGTTATCTAACCCGTGAAATTACCCGTCCATTCTGTCCCGACTCAACATCCAAAGCCTTGAATGCCCAACGAACCGTTAGTTTCATATTCTGGACGAGTGGTTTCGGGAAACCCCGAAAATTATTTGATTACCTGCCGACGAGTGATCAAATCTACCTTAGCCAACTTCATGGTTGAAAGCGTGTATATTTTTTTTAAATATGTATACTTAAACTAGGTAAAAATCTTTCTCCAAGTTGTCGCTGCACTGGGAGGGAAGGGTACCTAGAAGACTGGCGGCATTACCTCTTTGTATAGCCAAGCTTATACGTTAGCAGAAAAAGCCACCAACCCGACGGTCTCCTGAGACTTCGATAAGTTTGGATGAATTTTTTTTCACCAAACCGTGCGTCTCAATAGACCAATGCCTTTTAGTTTTTTAACTATTAATTTATTTTATTAATACAACCACAAGCAATAAATATGCTTTATCAAATCGGTTAAAAAAATTAAGTTGAGGTAGTCCAATTGGATCTTCGGAGTCGCTGGACGCTCGGGGTGTGGGCCCCTTGAGCGTCCATTGAGTACGGCGGCGACTCCGAGGAGGACGGCGGCGGGGTTGCGACCCCCGTCCCCGTGACAGGTTCCCGGGGGGCTACAATGCGCCCCCCGGCGGCGGGCTCAAAGGCAAGGCACTGAGGGGCCCCTGGTGCAGATCCCACCGGAGAGCCCTGGGGTCCCCCTCTCATGTGCCGATGCGACAGCCGCGGGGGTTTTAGTGGGTAAGAATCCCACATACCCCGGTCGAGCCCCGGGCTCCACAGCTCCCGGGGATCTTTCGAAGATTTCCCCCGCGTAAAAAAAAAAGAAAGTCCAATTGGATAAATAATTTAACTTTACTAAAAGCAAAGCCACGCACGCCCATGCAGCTCCGCCTGCGCTATTTTTACGTTAACTAAACTTTTAATAACAGACATTCGCATCGAATACATAACCTCCTTTTTTATAGTCGGTTAAAAACTGGGACCTACTTTTTACTTGCTTTCCGAAGCACGGGCCCGTTTAGTTCAAATGGCGTTAAACGGTCACCCATCTATTTAATGACCTTACCTAACGTTGCTTAACCCGATCGATTACAAAACCTTGATAACAACTCACTATGATTGTTCCCTTACTAATATTTATTATATTATAAAGAAAAATTTATAAAATCTGACCAAGCGTATAACCAAGTACCCATTTTGACTTTAATCCCCTCTCCCGAAAGAACCGTGCTAGATTACGGGATAAAAATTACCCTATGTCCTACCTCGTAGTAAGATCTCAAAATCATGCCAAGTTTCATTTGAATCCATTCAGTAGTTTCGGCGTGATGCTCAGCCGTGATACAGACAGACAGACAGACAGACAGACCTACAAAATTTTTAAAAAATACATTTTCGGCCTCAGTATCGGTTATAGACTGCTCTCCAAAAATAATTTTCAAAATATCTTCAATGTACAGAATTGGACCTGTTACAGTTTTATTCTAAGTATAGATAGATATTTCCGCGGTACAAAGAACCAATGAAATATAGCTTTTAATTAAAATAGCCGATATCCAATAGTTTCTAAATTTCTATCTATTAGCTATGATCGGATAAATGTTTAAACTGTAAACACTGTTTATTTGCACTAAATTTCCTTTTGAGCAAGTTAAAAATTATAATGTGCAAATCCTGCTTGATTTTTATTTCTAACTTCCAAAATAAAATAAAAAGATTTTATTCCCGGTAAAAAAAAACTGAAACGAAAAAGGGTATCATGGAACCACTCTGCCTTTTACTATAAAAGGGGTAACTTCAAACGGGAAAATGATAATTAAATGTTACAAAATGGTATTCTCTATCGAATGCTTTTACAGTACGAAATCTTTTGTAAAGAATATTGTTACATAAAACTTTGCTTGTTATGCCGGTAATTGTACTGTCCCCGTCTCCTACTCCCATCCCTACACAACATTTCGGATAAATTATTAGATAATACAACAAAACCGAAAGGTCAGTTTCATACCGAGTTTGTAATAACTGTTTCGTGCTCTCACTGACACGAGAAACAAATGAATTTTCGATACAATAAAAAGCGACAAAAAAGTCATCTTTAGAGGCTTTCCTGTTTTTTCAGGAACTACTTATTCGGAAGCAATAATTTTTTTATGGGACCCAACTAACGGATTTAAGAATGGATGGAAGAAAGATTTTTGCAAATCGGTTCATAATTGCCAGAGTTATGCGCGAACATACATAGAAAAAAAAATATATACAGACGAATTGAGAACCTCCTCCTTTTTTTGAAGTCGGTTAAAAATTTATTTGTTTCTCGCAGATATTTGCGATGCGATGCGAATTCGCAGTTATGTGTGGGAGCCCTTAGTAAGTGTGACCGTTTAGCGTTATAGGCATATAATTCATCAAAGGTCCGCTTCAGCCGCGTACGAATCCAATTCTACATAACAGAATTGAACGGTCCCGTACTTCGGAGGGCACGCAAAAATCCGTTCCCATTGTCTTCATTTAGACTGCAGTCGTTACCCCTGCGGCTATCGCATCGGCATATAAGAGGGGATCTTGGGCTCTCCGGTGAGATCTACATCGGGTACCCCTGTGGTTGCTCTACAGTCCCCCAGTAACCTGTCAGTGTGTTCACAGAGATGCAGGTAGCCGTCGTCCTCCTCGAGGTCACCGCCTTACTCGATGGTCTTCTAGGGCCCACACTCCAAATTACGATTACATATGTATTGTAATAATGATAAAACAAATGAACAGAACAAAGAAACTGACAGATGTCACATGTGATCTATTAAAGCCCTACATTAATTTCTATTAATTTGTATTAAAAACTAGCGAACCGTGTCGCTGCTTCGCTAATCATTTTAGGGAAAATAACATCAAAATCATAGCTTTATTGAAATTTGCTGTTATTGTATTAATCATAGAGACTATGGAATGTAATATATAGTAGCTTCCCATTTATTTATTCTTTAAACTATTAATTATATTTTTAAATATAAATATAAAACATAAATACATTTAAAAATATAAAAGAAACACCTTCCAACCGGCTGCGGGAACAGGGTCCTACAGGGTCCCAGACGGTGGTAAAGACTCCAGAGAGAGGAACTTCCTCACAATGCGTGCCGTTTCTAATAGCACTGCCTTCTGTATCTGGCCCTTGATCCAGCCGTCTAACGAGAGCCTTTTGAGATATTTATCGAGGCTCTTGGCCATAATGCCATGGGCGGAAACGACTATAGGTACAATGATTGCGTTATCAATGTCCCACATGTCGACATCCTCGTGCGCAAGATCAAGATATTTACATTGTTTATCTTTTTCCGCCTTCACGAGGTTCTCATCATGGGGGACAGTAACGTCTACAATCATTGCACGACGCTCGGTGCGATCTATCAACACAATATCAGGCTTATTGGCAACAATAGTCCTGTCTGTGATGATAGATCGGTCCCAGTATAAGGTAATATGGCCAACCTCCAGAACTGGTTCTGGTGCATACCTGTAGTACGGTACCTCTGACGTTACATGGCGGTATTTCCAAGCAAGTTGCTGGTGGATTATCCTGGCCACTTGGTTATGTCTGTGCAAGTATTCACCGTTTGCGACGCGCGAACAACCGGAAATAATATGCCTGAGGGATTCACCAGGGCGATGACATGCCCGACAAATGTCGATGGTGCCATCTCGCAGGATATATCACCGGTAGTTGTTCGTCATCACCACTTCGTCCATAATTGCACAGACAAAACCTTCGGTTTCCCCAAAGAGGTCACCGAATCGTAGCCAGGCCACGGAAGCAGTGAAGTCTACATCGGGCCCATGAAGAGCCCGGTAGAATCTTCCGTGTAGCTCCTTACTTTGCCATACCGCCTCCCGATCGCCAGTGGTGAGCACCACAGGCTTGCGCCAGTTCCCTTTGGCTAAGGATAGAGGGGTCAGTCCATTGTCCACAGCAACCACATCCGTATGCATCTCCCCGCTGCAGTAGAGGAAGTTTTCCCTGAGGTTACATATCTCACGGTTATGTAGGGTCTTGGCATTCAAAAAACCTCGGCCACCACATTTCCGTGGGATATACAACCTCATCACTGATGAGCGAGGATGATGCATACGATATGTGGTTAACAGTGTACGAACTGTTCTATCCAGGGTGTCTAGTTCAGTCTGGGTCCACTTGAGTATGCCAAAGGAGTACATCAAGACTGGCATGACCCAGCCGTTGTAGGCTCGCACCTTGTTTCCGCCTGATAAATGACTTTTCAGTACTTTTCTCAGGCGGCCCAAGAAGCGTTCCCGCAACGACTGTTTCATGGCAGTCTCATTGATGTTCAACGCCTGTGACATACCCAAGTATTTGTAGGTTTCGGTTGCAGAGAGTGTCCTCAGGTCGGTGGAGTCTGACAGCTGTACGCTCCTAGACTCAACCATCCTCCCACGCTTTACATGCATAACTGCACATTTGTCCACACCAAACTCCATCCTGATAGAATTACTGAAGGTTTCTGTGACCTTCAGAAAGCCCATCAGTTGGAGCTCAGTGGGGGCAAACAATTTCAAGTCATCCATGTAAAGCAGGTGAGATATGACCTGCCCACCTCTCCGCAACCGACAACCTAGCCCTGAACTCTTTAAGAGAGTGCTTGAGTGGGCCAGATTAAACCACAAAGGACTCAGACTATCACCCTGGAAGGTGCCCCGTTCTATCCTTATTGGATCACCGTTTCCAAGGGTCTTTCGAGATCCAGGATAGAGAAGGACTGTTCTCCACTGCCTCATACATGACGCCAGGAAGGTGCGCAGAGTTGTATTGACTTTATACAACTCTAGCACCCTCATAAGCCATGTATGAGGCACAGAGTCGAAGGCCTTCTTATAATCTATCCAACATGTCGACAGATCCTTACGACTCCGGCGAGCCTGCTGGCAGATGGCATCAATGAGGAGTAGCTCCTTAGTACCACGAGCCCCACTCCTACATCCATTCTGAGACGAAGACATGATGGAGTTGTCCTCAACATGCCTGTAGATTTTTGCTTTCAGAATGGATGTAAGAGTTTTATAAACTGTAGGGAGACACGTTATCGACATATAGTTCTTTGGGTTCGTGGTATATAGTATCTTTATTATTATTATGTTATTTACCTGTGTTTTTATAACGTGTATGTTAAAGCTTCAGCATTGATTAAAATTACTTTTGTTAGCCAAACGTTCACGTAACATTTTAATACATGTTTTAATTAACAAAGGAACAACAATACTTTTTAAATAACGAACGTATTTTTTTAATCCCGCCTCATAAAATCTATAATTCTATCGATACATACCGATAGAAACATAAGTACGTACCTACCCATCGAATTATGAAATTACTTATATAGTATGATAGATATCTAATATAAAATACTAACATAATACAATGTGAGTATTAATATCGTGATTACTTTAATATCAGTGGAGCCAGTTATTAAATTACTATCCAATCATCTTAGTTCAACGATGGATATAGATAAGTAAGTATATGTAGGCAAGGAAATATAGGATCGAGGCAATGATATTTATATCTCTACCGTAGGATCGGTATATTTTATCCATTCGATGTCACATATTGAGTTCCAAATTTGAATTTATTATGTTCTGTACGCCGCCAGTCAACCGATAGATTTTGTATAAAGTATAAATATTGCTGGCCAGTATTTTTTTGTTAAACCAACCATATATGACGACACCATACCGTACCACCATAACGAAATCATAAAATAAATAGATGTCCACGGCTGATGGTGTTAAAGTCGGTTTTGTTGAGTGACTAAAACATCGTTTTATTACAAAAACCAGTTTAACAATGAACCTGGGTTTAAATGCAGGAAAGCGTTCCTTAAACCTGGGTCTTAACCTAGGCTTTTCATTAAATCGCTTTTCGTAATAAGACGGATAATGTACCACGTACTTAAGACTGAAATCTACGTATAATAAATAATTATAAGAGTCTCAAATCAGAAATAATCCGATAGCAAAACAAGTTAAATAGCGAGAAAAGAGATTGGACCAATTTAGTGGTATTTTAGTGAATATTACGATTAACCATGGTGTAACCTAACAAAACCAAACTAAACTTAACAATCTAAGCATTTTTTAATCTATAATAGATTCTTGCCTGGAGGTGACAACAGATATGAAAGGCTTCGTATGAATTTCCTTGGCTTCGCTCCCGAGGAAAACCTCCCTGCACACTTCGCTAAGTATTTATTTTGGTACACATCTATCGACGATGTTATATGGCTTCTTAAATATTTGATTGATAGGTAAACACGCGTCCTTCGGAGTCGCTGGACGTTCGGGGTGTGGGCCCTTTGAACGTCCATTGAGTACGGCGGCGACTGCGAGGAGGATGGCGGCGGGGTGGCGGGCTCAAAGGCTAGGCAATGAAGGGCCCCTGGTGCAGCTCCCACCGGAGAGCCCTGGGGTCCCCCTCATGTGCCGATGCGACAGCCGCGGGGGTATTAGTGGGTAAGAATCCCACATACCCCGGTCGAGCCCCACAAATCCCGGGGATCTTTGGAAGATTTCCCCCGTCAAAAAAAAGTAACCACGCGTGTAAAAGTGACTATTTTAAGTGCTAGAAAGAAAATGTAGCAACTCCTTTTTTTGGCTAAATTAAATTATTTAAATACTATGCCATCCGAATGTGGTGGAAAAGTGATTTTAATAAGTGTAGGCAATGGGTTTGAGTCCATTTTAAGTGGAGACGGCCACGACGGTCTTCTGCCCTGAGATTCTCTAAACAGCACAACCTCGAATTCGACGCTGCGGGCAGCGACGAGTTGAGTTTTCGTATTCACAAAATTTTCTTACGTAGTACTACCGTCACGAGAATTTACGGGGTTCAGTGGAACTAATAAAGATCGAAGGGTTTAACAGTCAGTTCAATGTTGAGTCGGAACACGATAGTAAACACTCTTTACCGCAACATATAAGACGAGCTCAGAGCCTAGATTCTTTTAAAACTCAAGTTACTGCTTACTATCTCTCTTCAGTCAGCCATTTTTCTATATACCTATTCCACCCTATTCATGTACTTGTGATATCTACCATCTTTTACTTTTATTGTAATATTTATTTTATATATCATCATCAGTAACCGAAACACGCTGAACAGAAAGCCTCCCCCTTAGAAGGGAGGGGTTGCCATGATCCCCACGCTTGGCAGGCGGCTTGGGGATCGCAGTATAGGTGGAAGATAAATCCAAAAGAAAGACGCTGCTGCCCGTCTTCTTGTTCTCGCTTAGTGTCCTCTTACGACACCCAACCCAGTATTGCATGTATAGTAGAATTTTAACAGCGTTAAGCTCAACGTCGTATTCAAGACTGGCTCGACGTCGAGCTCGCTGTGGAGCACAGCGACGATAGTTTACGTTAGAGAATAACATAGTTGATATTCTTCGAATTGTATAATAAAAAATAAAAAAAATTACACACTCCACACACTTCAAGACCTTTAAGACATGTTCTGTCAAGACTTGCAAGTCGTGCTAATGTAGTTGCGTTGAATTTCTAGCACTTCAGTGATATCTCTTAGAAAGTCTTTTAAGTCTATCATGACTACCAAGGATTAAGAAGAGGAGCCAAAAGGAACAGATAAATGCAATCTTACGCGATGAATGGAGCAAGTATCAAAATATCTAGCCCATTGGTCTAGTGGTTAGACACCCTGGGTGGGTTCGATTCTCACCTTGTTTCTGGGTGTTATTTATCTTGTACTAGCAATTCCCTGCGGCTACGCCCGCAATTATTGGTTTTCCACCGCATTTAACCCTCTTAGGATTAGAATTTTCAAAAACCCTTTCTTAGTGGATGCTTACGTCATAAGAAGAACCCACTGTCCAAATTTCAGCTTCCTAGGTCCAGCGGTTTGGCCTGTGCGTTGATAAATCAGTCAGTCAGTCAGGACAAGTAATTTTATAAGCATAGATTTACAAAAAAAATGTATACCTACTGTAAGTATTTTGTTCAATTGTCTGGTCACCAGGAGTACCTACAGGGTCTGCCTAGTTTGAGATCAAATGACTGTCCTAGCATATAAGAGAAAATATTTTAAGAAAACTGACCCAGGGTACCAAACAACTGGCTGAACACATAAAAATGCAATATTGCTAACCATTCCGAAAAAGATTTTTATGCGAAATCCATATCTCAATTAAGCGTAGTTTTCGCTTAAATTTATCGAATCTGCAGTTATATAGAGTAAGTTGTCTAAAGAGACATCATAGTGTATTGGTACACGCACATATATGTACATGACTATAGTTCTAAGTAATCCACGATTCCGTGTCTCCAACTATTCAGGTATCGGAAATAAAGGTAACAAAATAACATCTAGAAAGACAAAACGAGAACCATACAAGATACTAGTACCGAATCTACATTTAATTTTATTTTACTGAAATACGGATACGGAAGGCAAAATGATTCGAGTAAAATATCAGAAAAACGTGACTCGGATATGATGGATTGGAAGAAAAACCGACTAAACGTTGGAATAGACGGAAAAACAAGGAAAACCGTTAACTAAATAGTCATACTTGAAATATATTTACTTAAGTACCTAACTCTTTTTACCAAACATAATCAAAGTTCTTTTGTTTTTAACCGGCTTCAAAAAGAAGGTTCTCTATTCGACGCGTATGTATGTAATATTAATAAAAACGCGTAATATTAATATATGTTAGTCTATGTGGGCTTCTAAACAAATTTACCAAATTTTATGAGTGTATGTATGTATGTATGTAGGTTTGTCCACGGATTTCTCAGAAACTAAAGGTCCGATTTCGAAAATTCTTTTTACATTAGTTAGAGTATTTTTCAACTTAGGGTAGAGTATAAGTTTCATCAAAATCGGTCCAGTAGTTTAAGAGATTTTTTGTTTTTGAGTTTAAGACACTTTTTATGTTTTCACTAAATTACTGTAACGTAGACATTCGAGTTGTGTGATAGTGCTGATACCTATTTTTTTGCTACTAGCACCGACTTCAATATATTTTCGTTATTTTATGCTTTTTAGATAATTTACTTTGAAGCCGGTTTTTTATTTTTTTAAAAATAGTTTATTTGTTTGAATATTACCAAAAATAATACTGGCATTTTTGTTCTGGCTACGTTGATTGGAACCTTTTAGTGAAATCGCGCGGAAACTGTATTACGACAGTAAAATTGTTTTAATGACACGCACAATAATTATAATGAATAAAACAATACATGAATGAAAAATATAAATGTAAATAGAAACTTACCTGATTAATTCAGATGCATCTTCATAACACACCCGAAAAATTTTAACTACAACACTCCACAAACGTCAATTTGTATAAGTGTGCTCACTCGATTACTACACGAACGGTCTCGAGGGCACTATTTAAAATTCAGCTATAACCATTATATTGGTTTACATATAAATATTTTGTTTAATTCAAGAGACTCCCGAATGTAAGCTTCGCGTCCGGAGGCATCGCCGATCTGGCTTCTAAAGGCAGCTTGTTTGATGTCCACCACGCATGCGTGGTCGTTCCCCATCGTTACATGGTACACTGTCACATACTGTCTTCATTTATACCGATTTCCATACTTTAGAATGCATACAGCGTTCATTTCTGTTGAAATACAACCATAGCCCGTAAATTTAGAGGGCGAGAAATTGTGTTTTGTTTTCAAGTTGTAATTTTTATTTAACCTAATATATCAGTGACAGTTCATAGGCGAGCGCTTGCCTTGGAAAACTAGGTGCGCAGGTTCAAACCCCGGCTCGCACCTGATTATTACTAGCTTTCGGTGAAGGAAAACATCGTGAGGAAACCTGCATGTCTGAGAAAGCCTAACTAGCTTTCGAATGACGTGTGAAGTCCACCAACCGGTCTAAGCCCCTTTATCTTGGGGGAGACCCGTGTCCAACAGTGTGACCATAATAAGGGCTGATAAAAGATGTCGAGTTAAACAAGTGACACCCCTGCCTAGACCTGTCATATTATAAAGAGTAAAAAAATGTTTATGCCGCGAACAACAGCCAAATATTTTTTTCAGATCAGTTAAGTCCTCATACGTAAAAGTAATTTCAATTTCTTTTTTAATTTTATGAATATAGAGTCGAGTTCAAAGGCTCTGTTTGTGAATTTATTAAAAAAATATTCCCCTAATATTTAGTACAATAATAAAAGTTAATTTAGCTAAGATTAGAGCATTGACCGTCTGGAGACTGATCAAAGCGTTTTAAACTGATTAAAATTTTAAATTACGTTTTAGAAATAATTAGAGAGGAAATATTTTGAGGAAAATACTTAGAAGCTTTTTCTTAATCAGTGTCATAATAACTTATCGTGGATCAGTTCAGGGTAATCATCATCATTATCAGCAGCCGAAAAAAGTCCAGTGCAGAACAATAGCCTCCCCCTTAAAAGGGTGGGATTGCCATAGTCCTCACGCTTGGCAGGCGGCTTGGGAGTCACAGTATAGATGGTAGGTAATCAAATAGAAAGACGCTGCTGCCCGTCTTCTTGATTACCCTCAGTCACCTCTTACGGACACCAAACGGGAGGAGATGGGAGGGTGCTATTCTTACCCGGACACCCCACGGGAAGGGTCAGTTCAGAGTAAATATGATAATTGCGTTAGTTTTAATTAATCTTACAGCCGCACTCACAAACGCCAAATAACTTTAATTCTAAGTAAGTCACTTTTAAAAATCTGTCGGACGTCGGAGCCGTTTGTGATTATTTTCGCTTATAGAACATATCTTTACTCCGAGTCTGCGTATTAGGTAATTATTCGCTTCTAGTGACAAAATAATCCGATTCCAAAAAATGGATTAATGATCATTAATTATAATTGACGTTTGTAGGTCTGGCAGTTAATATCTTATAAATAAACAAAAACGAACGACATCATGTGCCCAAATTGAATTGAAGCTGTGTATTCTACATTGAACCTGGATTCAATCTATTGATCAATTACAATTTGAATTTGCATATTATGTTGAAAGTAAGACCGTGGACCTGTTAGTCTACGGCTGACTGCGTCCCATATAAGTATTTTGACGGCCCGTTGGTCTTGTGATTAGACACATTGGCCGGTATCCAATACGGGGTGGGTACGATTCCCGCCCAGGGCATATTAAATTTAAAAATTGGAAATATTTGCGTGCATGAAAACGTCTGTTTATCTTGTGTCTGGGTGTTATTTATCTATGCAAGTATGTCATGAATCTAATAAATCTATTATATGATGAAGTATGCATTTACAAAAAAGTATATTAGTATTTTATATCAATTGTCTGGTAGTTTGGGACCAGATGACCATCTGTAGACTGCCCCAGAATAATTATATAATAATTATACTGGCCCTTGTTTTGTCCCACTGTTGGGCACGGGCCTCCCCTCAAGATTAAGTGGCTTAGGCCATAGCCCAACACGCTGGCCAAGCGCGGGTTGACGGACTTCACACGTCATTCTAAAGCTGGTTAGGCTTTCTCAGACATGCTGGTTTCCTCACGATGTTTTCCTTCACCGAAAGCTAGTAACAATTGCACAAAAACGATTCACATATGATTAATTAAAGAAATCAGAGGTGCGGAGCCGGGGTTCGAACATGCGCACCTTGTTTCTAAGGCAAGCGCTCGCCCACTGAGCTCTTACTGCTATTGATGTTATATTCAAGCCATTTATACAACACTAGCGACCCGCCCCGGCTTCGCACGGGTGTAATTGAGAAAAAAAAAGAAGTGAATAGTTTAAAATGTGAACAAATTTTGTATAGAAGTGACGCGTGAAAGGGCTACATATAGCTGCCTGTCCATGGGCAAAGTACTCAACGCTTAGGTTAGGTTAGCCTGTAACGTTGAATCTCTGAGCTTGTGATTTGTTAATTGTATTTATAATTTTAGAAACTGCAGACGGCTACGGCTAAGGCTATCACGTCGGCACATTAGAGGGCGGACCTGGGCTATCTGTCGGGATCTGCACCAGCTGATACCACTCAGTGCCTTGACTTTGAACCCGCCGCCGGAGAGGCACATTATAGTTCCTTGAGAACCTGTCACGGTGCTCACGGTTACAGGGATCACGGGGAAGCCTTTAATGGGATTTACGGGACCCTGTTGGTGGTCAACCGGGTATGTAGGTTTCTTATAAACTAAAGCCCCAACGGCCGTGCAATCAGCACATAAGAACCCCTTCTTGGGCTATCCCTCAGTGGCTTGCCTTTGACCCCGCCACCGGGGAGCACAATAAAGCCACCTGGGAACTTTTCACCGTGCTCACGGTTACAGGGGTCACGGGGGAAGCCTTCAATTGGTCCCCGGGACCCTGTTGGCGGTCACCCGGGTTATGTAGGATTCTTATACACTAAACCCCCAACGGCTGTTAAATTAGTACATAAGTAGGAGACCTGGGCCATCCAGTGGGATCTGCACCAAGATCCCTCAGTGGCTTGCCTTTGAGCCCGCCACCGGGGGGCACAATAAAGCCACCCGGGAAACTATCATCGTGCTCAAAGATACGGGGATCGCGGGGGAAACCTCCAATAGGCCCCAGGATCCTGCGGGCGATCGACTGCAGTATGTGTCCCCCACGACTGTCCACACAAAAGAGTGTGCACCGTGTACCCCTCAGTGCAAGGCAAGGGCCTTTGAAGCCGCTGCCGGGGGCGCATTATAGCCCTCCGGGAATCTGTCACCGTTGTCACAGTTTAAGGGAGTAGCGGGGGAAACATCCAATATGTCCCCGGGATTCCGTGGGGAAGTCAAACTGGGTATTTGGGATTCTTACCCACTAAAACTCCCGTGGCTATCACATCGGCACATGAGAGGGAAACCTGGGTTCTCGGGTGGGATCTGCACCAGGTGTCCCTGACTGACTGACTCGGACTGGCTGATTCCTAGTCAGTCCCGGTCAGTCCCGTCAGTCCCGGTCAGTCTCGCTCAGTCCCGCTCAGTCCCGGTCAGTCCCGCTCAGTCCCGGTCAGTCCCACTCAGTCCCGGTCAGTCCCGCTCAGTCCCGCTCAGTCCTGGTCAGTCCCACCCAGTCCCGCTCAGTCTCGGTCAGTCCCGCTCAGTCTCGCTCAGTCCCGCTCAGTCCCGCTCAGCCCCGCTCAGTTCCGTTCAGTCCCGGCCAGTCCCGCTCAGTCCCGGTCAGTCCCGGTCAGTCCGAGTACCACACCGTACCACACCGTACCACAGCGTACCACATCGTACCACACCGTACCACACCGTACCACACCCTACCACACCGTACCACACCGTACCACACCGTACCACACCGTACCACACCGTACCACACCGTACCACACCGTACCACACCGTACCACACCGTACCACACCGAACCACACCGTACCACACCGTACCACACCGTACCACACCGTACCACACCGTACCACACCGTACCACACCGTACCACACCGTACCACACCGTACCACACCGTACCACACCGTACCACACCGTACCACACCGTACCACACCGTACCACACAGAACCACACCGTACCACACAGAACCACTCACACACTCACTCACCCACTCACCCACTCGCCCGCTCGCCCACTCGCCCGCTCGCCCACTCGCCCGCTCGCCCACTCGCCCACTCGCCCACTCACCCACTCACTCACGGACGGCATAGGAAGTCGCATAAGAAGTTTCACTTCAAAAACCTGTCACCGTGCTCAAAGTTTCGGGGACCACGGGTAGACCTCCAATTGGCTTCCGTCGACCGCGGTGTGTGGGATTCTTACCCTCTAAACCCCCCACGGCTGTCCGCAAAAAATATGGGGCTGCGCCGGGTACCCCTCAGTGCAAGGCAAGGGCCTTTGAAGCCGCTGCCTGACTGACAGACAGACAATAATTCCAATAAAGTTTTGGTTTTTTTATATCATACGTACAATAGGTGCATGCATAATGTATTCCTACCCAAACAGACATTTTGAAAATATATTTTCATTATTTTATTTTTAGTTTCTTATATTTGGGAAACAAACAAATGATACCACTTATTATAAGACCCAATAGTACTAATATCAATTAAATTTCCACTAATAAATCAAAACATTAGAGAGAATCTAACCACGTATGCATGATTTTAAATTAAAAAAAGTATTAAAATTATATTAGAGATAAAATGTGATTGAGTTAATATGAGTTAAATATTTAAAACATCGAATCTTAATATAAATAAAAAAATCAAAAACAGTTTAAAAATACAAAAAAAAATCCGCACACGGGTAGCGAACCCGGATCGTCCGTACTTAGAGGACGCTTCCGTAACCACTTGGCCAAGGAACCTTTATTTTGTTTTTCAAATTATCGTACCTTATTGTTGTAACATATTTGTACCGCCATCGGTTGAGTAATAATACTTATTTTTTACCCTGTAAAGGGATAAATTATAAAAAAATATGAAATACTAATTCAATTAATTTTCTTAACGAATGTCTGTGCAAAATTTCAAGTCAATAGGACCAAGGAATCGCGTTCTCCCATACAAACTTTGCCCCCCTGTTTGACCCCCTTAGAGGTTGAATTTCTCAAAACCCCGTCTTAGTGAGCACCTACGTCTTAAAAGGAACCCCCATGCAAAGTTTGAGACTCCTAGCACTTGTAGTTTCTGAGATTTCGTGATGAGTGGGTTTTTGTCTACTCTTTTATATAATAAGATTAAGATATAATGTTTCAGTAATTGATAATAAGGTATTACTGGGAATGTATTCTGCCGCCAAACAGCAGTGTGTAAACTAGTGTTGCAGAACTATCGATAGTTGCGCTATCGATAGGTGACCTTGAAAATCAGTAACACTATCGATACTTAAATCATTAGTATCAATCCTTGAGAATACTATAAATGCCCCAGAATATTATTATATTATTACTATTTTCTTTTTTAATTGCCTACCTACAGTTCTCTATAAATGATCGCTCCATCTAAAATAATGGACTCGCAGCCTTAGCTTTGTTTATTGTTCATTAATTCAGTAATCATTATTCGAAACCCCTTAGCAACTTACAGCAGCGTTTAGCGTAACTGATGTGGATATCATAATAATGTAAGGCTATACTAATGATAGAGAGTGATCTCTAGATGTATACACTCAATTATGAACCTTATTAGCATTAGGATTTAAATGTTCTGTCAGAGAGCTTGATACTTAACACCTAGAGGCATTGAGTTCAAATTAACTTTACGCTTTAGTGAGAATTTGGTCCTAATGCGACTAGTCTTAACTACTCCTGTTTCCCAATTAAATGTCTTTTGCTAGTGACCGTAGTAATTATCTAGTCTAGACCGACAGTTTCAAGTGTTAATTTTTTTTATTTGTTCCATGACTACTATTTTAATTAGAATTTGAAGTAATTATAATTAATTCCAAAGTAACCATATAACCCACACATGGACCTTTTTACCATTATCGTTTTAGTACCCGTTTATAAAAAATAACGTGCGTTTTTTTTAGAGTTTATTAAAAGTGATTCAGTTATGTTAGAAGCCGTAAAAAGATATTATTATACTGTGTACAGGTATACACAAGACATGTTCAGTGAATTTAGTATACATATAAATGATACCTATGAAAAAACTTGAAGAGCAACGCATTTTTTCTTAGTGCTGTATTCTTTATAGGGTTCCACACCTAAAGGATAAAAAGGAACTCTTAAGGTGTGACCTCGTCTGTATCTCACACCTATACAGGGTTACAGGAAAAGTCGTGCTAGATCCGTTAAGGGAGTGGAGTACCCATCATTTCTGACTTATTTCACTATGAAACACCCCACCCTAAACTTAACCAAAATAAAAAAAAAGTAAAAAAAAAAAACTTAAACTTAACTTAAACAAAATAAAATTTAATAGCCTAAAAATCGGCAATTTTCAATAAAAAATTTAAAGTCGAAAATCTCGAAAAGGGTTAAGTTTAGGGTGGGGTGTTTCATAGTGAAATAAGTCAGAAATGATGGGTACTCCACGCCCTTAACGGATCTAGCACGACTTTTCCTGTAACCCTATTTCAGGAATCACTGATGCTATACGTGGAAAAGCTTTAGATCTTACTTAATCCAGTAGAAAGACGCTGTTACCCGTCTTCTTGTTTTCCCTTTGTCGCGTCTTACGACTTCCCGTGGGGTGTCCGGGTAAGGATAGCACCCACCCATCTCCTCCCGTTGGGTGTTCGTAAGAGGCGACTAAGGGAACGGGCAGCAGCGTCATTCTATTGGATTACCTACCACCTATACTGCGATCCCCAAGCCGTCTGCCAAGCGTGGGGATTATGGCAACCCCTCCCTTCTAAGGGGAGGCCTTTGTTCCGCAGTGGAAGTTTTTCGGCTGCTGATGAAGACGCCCGATGGGTGTTTGCTGTTCTTACTCGGACGCCCCACGGGAAACTCATTAACAGCAACACAAGGAATAAGATCTTGTCTCTGAAATAGGTCATGTGTTGGCCGTAAAATGGACCAACGATTATCCTTCAGGAGTTTGGAAGACTTAAATTCATCTATGGTCTGCATCGATATAATATAAGTATAAACTAGATAAAGATTTCCTAACAAAATGTCATCTAAAATGCGATCGTGGAGGTCGCGAACTTATTTGTGCTGGTGGCTGAAACGTGAACTAACAGCTTTATTATGATAATGATGTATAGTTTGACAGTTTCATACAGACAGTAGCGACAATACTATCGGCAAAAATATTTTTGTAGCTTGAAAAGAAATAGCCACACAAGGGCGGTATTTCTATCTACCACTTTTCGGACCGTAACACCTAATCGAGTTTAAATAATATCGATGATGATCTGTATTTGAATGCTACCAGAATAAATTTTATTTTTATATTAATTTAATACTTTTGTTCTCAAGTGTACACAAATTTTCACTGTAGGCGGAGAATGGATTTGATATATTTCATTATGTTACAAGATTGCAAATAGAATTTATTAAGACTAGTAAACTGTTGTTACAGCTCTCAATATACGTGAGAAGAATTAATAATGTCGTCTTCCAATACAATCGACGTATTTATATCGCAGTACGCGCGCCTATGAATAATGAGAATCGTGTTTTATTTGAAACGTGAGATTATATACAATGTTTATTACACTTTGATCCCTATCTTACTGAGTCACCATGGTAACGGTCGTACTACCGTGTAGTAGTAACGAGAAATACCGGAGCAGACACTATAACCAACACTTAATTTAATAGCGATTAAGTACCAACGCAATATCACATCATCATCATCATCATCACCAGCCGGAAGACGCCCACTGCTGAACATAGGCCTCCCCCCTTAGCACGCCACAATTATCGACACTTTGCTTTTTGCATCCACCGCTTACCTGCGACGCGAATGTCGTCTGTCCAATTACTGCCGGTCCCAATATCCTATCGATCCCTTAGGTACTATAAGTTAAAATAGTTACCATCGATAGCTATAATGACATATTTCCGTTTCAATAATAACATATTAGCAGCTTACTGTTGGTTGTTCAAATGATAGTCTGTCAGGGTTTTAGTTATCGCTCCATTTCGGAGGTTTATCGCGGGATATCGACGGTTTGATCGATGATTTTAACTTATAGTTAGGGATCGATAGGACATTGGGACCTGCAGTAAGTGGGCGTCCTGTCTACGCTGAGTCTTCCAGTTCGTGGTTGCCACTCGAGATCCTTTCTTCCCCATCGGTTATCGGTTTTTCGAGCGATGTGTTCTGCCCATTGCCAGTTCAACTTGCAGATTCTGAGAGCTATGACGGTGACCTTAGTTCTTCGGCGAATCTCCACATTTCGGATTCTATCGTGCAAAGAAACTCCGAGTCTAGCTCTCTCCTTTGCTCGCTGTGAGACTCTGAGCTTCTCTAAAAGGCCAGCAGTTAAGGACTACATCGCATTATCATATGTAATCACTGGCAACACTGCGGTATTTCGGACGGGAACATTTCACGCAGTTTCCCAAACGCTGCCCGTTCCGTTACATATTCGAAAGAAATACAAAAAAGTAATAAAAATACTGTTTCGGTGTGAAGAGTATTTTGGGCTCAAAAGACTTAACGCCTGTATTCACAAACAATTGACCTGTGGGGTGTCCGGGTAAGATAGCACCCTCACATCTCCTCTCGTTGGGTGTCTGATGTCTGTAAGATATGAATAAGGGAAAACAAGACGAAGGCCAACAGCGTCTTTCTTTTGGATTACCAGCTATACTGCGATCCCTAAGACGCCTGTCAAGCGTGGAGATTAGGACAACCTCTCCCTTCTAAAGGGGAGGCCGTTGTTCAATAGTGTACGTCGTTCAGCTGATGATGATGATTGGTTAGTCAGTCAGTCACAGCGCCGCAACCAAATCAAATCAAAAATCGTTATTTTTAAATAGGCTTAACGCTAGCACTTTTGAATGGTATTTTTTTTAAAAGCTACCACCGGATCACAACGCGGCCTCAACTGAGAAGATCCGGCAAGAAACTCAGCGGGCTTGTCATTCTTTCACTGTTTTTTTAAACATTGTATTGCAATTGAATCGACATTAGCGATAGTGTGTCCTGCCTGATTGATTCGATACTAAGTGCTAACAGCCCATTGAGTTTGTGAATCATCATCATCATCATCATCAGCAGCCAAAAGACGTCCACTGCTGAACAAAGGCCTCCCCCTCTTAGAAGGGAGGGGTTGCCATAACCCCCACGCTTGGCAGGCGTTTTGGGGATCGCAGTATAGGTGGTAGGTAATGCAATAGAAAGACGCTGCAGCCCGTCTTCTTATTTTCCCTTAGTCGCCCTTTTACGAACACCCAAAGGGGGAAAATGTGGGAAAATGTTTGTAAATACATATTGACAACTATTGTCTTAACAGCTGGCCTTTTAGAGAAGCTCAGAGTCACACAACGAGCTATGGAGAGAGCTATGCTCGGAGTTTCTTTGCGCGACAGAATCCGCAACGAGGAGATTCGCCGAAGAACCACCGTCACCGACATAGCTCTCAGAATCTGCAAGTTGAAGTGGCAATGGGCAGGCCACATCGCTCGAAGAACCGATAACCGTTGGGGAAGAAAGGTGGCGACCACGAACCGGAAGACGCAGCGTAGGTAGGCCTCCCACTAGGTGGACAGACGACATTGTGCGCGTCGCAGGTAACCGGTGGATGCAAGTCGCCAATTGTCGTTCATTGTGGCGTTCCAAGGGGGAGGCCTATGTTCAGTAGTGGACGTCTTCCGGCTGGTGATGAACTAATGTCTCGGGAGTGGCAGTACGATACATCAATAGCAGAAGCAAGAAGATAAGTGTCTCTTACTATTTGCTTATCATTATGCAAACGTCTCCCTTGTCACGTTACAACAAGTTGTATAAAAATGTCAATGTAATAATGGTTTTGACTGTCCCGTTGGTTTAGTTATTAGCTTGTCCGCTACTCAATAGGTGGTGGGTTCGATTCCCGCCTTGTGTCTGGGTGTTATATAAGTACCTATGTATTTATAAAAAAAAAGTTTGAGTATTTTTATCGATTGTCTCGTCATCATAGCACAAGCTCTACCTTTTTTGTTTTTTTTTTTTGACCAAGGTGAAATCTTCCAAAGATCCCCGGGAGCTGTGGGGCTCGACCGGGGTATGTGGGATTCTTACCCACTAAAACCCCCGCGGTTGTCGCATCGGCACATTAGAGGGGGGACCCCAGGGCTCTCCGGTGGGATCTGCACCAGGGGCCCCTCAGTGCCTTGCCTTTGAGCCCGCCGCCGGGGGGCGAGCACAAATTCTACCTAGTTTAAGATCAGTGACTTAGTGTGAATAGAACATTATTACTATAAAAAAAATGTCTTTGTAGGCCGCGGGGATCTTACACAAACCGTTTTATTAAATAACATATTTCATGAATAATATTCCTTTTATGTTGACTTACTGGGTTTTCTATCTCTCATTCTATCTAGATTATTTATGAGTTTCCAATATTTGGCGCTATATTAAGCGCTATTTTCACGGAATAGCTGCCGAAAGCAGAAATATTCTCCGCCCACACACGTTTGACAATTTGCTTCGAGCACATCTACTTAGATCAACATATAAATTCTTTTTTTTTTTAAATTGAACCGACTTCAATATCGCTGAAAAGTATAAAATAATTTAATCATTAAAATTATTTTATACTTTTTAGTGTTATTAGAAAAAAGAATTGAACCGACTTCTTCAATTCTTTTTGAAATATTTTTTACCAGATGAATTCCTCCACATCGTTCATGGTCCTACAGGAAGTTCTTATCCGGTTGTGATAAAATTCATACAGATTCATCACAGTGGTTTCTTCATTCGAATAAAAAAAGAATCATTGAAATTGGTAAATACTTGCGAGAGTTATGACCATTTTTGTTCTTAAAAAGCGACATAAAGTCATTCCTATATATAGGCATTCCTGCAGCTTTCCTGCGCAGTTGCCATTCTAGGGCCATAGTTGTTTATTTTATATAATTTTACATTGTTACTGTTACAAATTGGATGTTTTTTTTTTTTTTAAGTATAAAATTGATTTTTTCTATTATAAAAACCACACACAGCCATGTATAACTTTTTTAGTAAGCTAAGAATAACGCTGTAAGTAATAAAATTGCATTTGTGTCTATAAATAAATGGACATGTATACCGACCTATTGTAAGAAAATAAATTGAAATTTATGTTGCACGACTTAATTCCACCATGGCCATTCCTACGTTAGATGACAAGAAACAGCGCATATCTACCCTTATTGTGTCCATCCTTATAGTGCAGACGAAGCCTTACGCTTCGTCATTAACGAGTACAACACACATAGCGAAGGGCTGGAATAATTTTCCTTTGTTGCTCTTTATAATATGGCTTTAAAGCTTAAAACCGTCAGATCATAATGTGGTTTTAAAGCCAGAGTGAGCCAGAGGGAATAGGTTAGTAATAGGCTTAATAACTATGTCATAATAAAATAATAATAATATCTTGGGACAATCCACATACGGTCATCCGATGTCAAACTAGGCAGAGCCTGTACTATGGAAACCAGACAACTGATACTAATACTTATATACTTTTTTTGTAAATACATACTTGAATCGATCCCCAAGCCGCCAAGCGTGGGGATTATGGCAACCCCTCTTTTCTAAGGGGGAGGCCTTTGTTCAGCAGTGGACGTTTCGGCTGCTGATGATGATGATACTTGAATAGATAAATAACACCCAGACACTTGGTGGGATCGAACCCACGATACATCGGGTAGCAACCAGGGTGACTAACCACTAGACCAACGGGCCCGTCACATCAAGATAAAGTGGTCTTGCTTACGGGTTACTATTATTTATTCACTAGCTGACCCACGCAGCTCCGCCCGCGCTGTGTTTACGTTAACTAAACTTTCAATAATATACATTCGCATAGAATACAAAACCTCCTCTTTTAGAGTCGGTTAAATACTTGGACCCACTTTGTACTTGCCCTCCGAAGCACGGAGACGTTTAGTTCAAATGGCGTTAAACAGTCACCCATCTATTTAATGACCTTACCTAACGTTGCTTAACCTGATCGATATCCAAACATTGTTAACAACTGTCTATGAGTGTTCCCTTACAAATATTTATTATAATTATAATGAAAAATTGTTAAAATCGGAGCAAGCGTATAACCAAGTACACATTTTGACTTTAGTCCCCTCGCGTGATGCTCAGCCGAGATACAGACAGACAGACAGACAAAAATAAAAAAAAATACATTTTTGGCTTTAGTATCTGTTATAGAATGCTATACTATATATGCTATTGATTTAACGCATATCACACATAATAGACACACACAAAACATAATTAAACATAATTTATATTTAAACATAATTTTCAAAATATCTTCAATGTACAGAATTGGACCTGTTACAGTTTTATTATAAGTATAGATATTTTTCATTCGTTAAGTAATCACGATAATTGATAATTGCACAATAAACAGTTTTTTAAAGTTTAATACAGAAATCGTGTTTACTTCATTACAGAGATAGCGTGCTACGAGCCGTAGACGTTGCGTAGTACAGTTAGCGCTACGCCAGAGGTCAGCGACCCCACGTAGCATTCGCGTAGCGGGACACACCTCTCTATGTGATCGTCATAAAAAAACACACTAACAGTATTGTCGTAAAACAAAAATTGCACAGGAATATTATAATTCAAGAATATTTTAGTAACTTTTTCTATAAAGTCGTAATTTTTAGGAGAAAAAATTTAATAACTAGAAAAATATAATATTGTCTAATAAAAAAAAAATATTTTTTTGTCTATTCCATGGTCATAAACGACGTACGTGCAAGCCCTCACAGCATCCTGAGAACATTGTCTGATAGATGGGACTGCCCTGGATGGAGCATTGGATACGGCTACATTCGCCTGAAGCTAGGTGTGCAGTGTTCTAGCTCATGGCCTTCTAGATGTTGAATTGTTATATTTTATATTTTTAGGGTTCCATACCTAAAAGGTAAAAAAGGAACCCTTATGGTCTGACTTCGTCTTGTCTGTCACACCTATATATTTCAGGAACCACTGATGCTATCGATTTGAAACTTGGAATAGTTTTAGATCTTACTTACCCGACCTCATCGCAAATAAAAAAAATATATTTTTTCTTTTACTTTTTTTATAATGGGGGTCGAAATATGTCATCAAAATTTTAAAGTGAGACTACTATATCGAGTGGGGTATCATATGAAAGGGCTTCATTTGCACATCTCGAAACAAATTGTTATTTTGGCTTATGTGACGTAGTTTTTGGCTGATAACCCAAGAAGTAAAAAAAAAAATACCGACCCCCTTATCTCCGAAGTTTGTGGAGGGAAAAATCTGAAATAATTATGGATAATGCATGTCTATCTATATTTTACAAGAAAAACAAAATGATCTATCTAAGAAGTACAGTTTTTTAGTAATCCTAAAAAAAACTCGTCAAACATAGTTACTTAGTTTTGCGGTTAGTTTTTTTTTTGCTATCTGAGGTGTTATATGAATAGTAAAATTACTTTAATACGTCCAAAGATGGTATGGAACCCTCGGTGCGCGAGTCCGACTCTCACTTGAGCGGTATTTTAGTTTACTAACACTAGTTTTTTAAGATGCGTTTGTACTAACACTATTGATCTATTTGTGGTCTGAAATAAAGATTTATTTACTTATTTTATAAAGTTAAAATAAGTAAGTAAATTACATATGAATGTAATTTTAAATTGACAGATATATTTTTAATTACAAAAAAGTACTGTTGCTGCTTATCAGTGTATAGGTTTTTATGGCAAACCTTGTTGTTTTGTGATGGTCGGGTAACCGCGTTGGCTCGGTAAATGTTCACCCAACGAGTCCGCAGGCGCTGGTTCAGGGCGTTTAATTTTTCTTCTGCTTTGTAGAAGCCGCCCTGTCTTATCTGTAATGTTGAGAAAGCTAAAATAAAATAAACTCACACCCTACACACACTCCAAAGATATAATCTGTTGTGCTATTCTCTAACGTAAACTATCGTGGCTGTGCTCAACGGCGAGATCAACGTCGAGCCAGCCTTGAATACGACGTTGAGCTTTACGCTGAAAAAAATTCATTCCGCTGTCGCATTTCGTCTCAACGTCGAACTGAAAACTATTCGACCTTAAGTAATTCCTCTGAAAACCGTCAATTCTGGTGGCGGTAGTGCTACATAAGAAGTGTTAGTGAATATGAAAATGAAACTCGCCGCTGCCCGCAGCGTCGAACTCAACGTTGTTTTGCTTAGAGAATAACAGGGCTGGTCCTTTTCACATATTTGAAACATAAAGTAATTTGGTTAAGTTAAATTGGCGACCGCACAGCCATCTTTTTTATTTTATTTATTTATTTTATTTTATAATTTTTGTACACACAATGAAAGTACAGGAAAACGGAAATATAGGAAAGAATAGTACAAAGGCACAGCTTCTTTCTAAAGAAATTTCTTCCAGCAGGCCTGCGAGTGGAAAGTTGGAAGAAAGAAATGGGACGTAGTGTGTAAATGAAATAAAAATAAGTAGCAAAATGATTAATTAAAATACATTAATTAAATAAAATACTTACGGACATAAATAATTAATATAATAAACATAAATACATACTAATAGATAAATACTATACATATATTTAAAAAAATGTCTAGATAAAGAAATATAAGATTCTTTTTTCATTATTTTTATGTCTAATCGGCATCATGAATATTCAGTATTTAAAGCCATTGTTCCCAGCCCCACGAAATGCGGATATATACTTATATGGTGTGAGAGTGTTGTGCATGATTGTATAAATATAATAGAAGCATCAACATCAATACTAAACAGTGATGTTGTTGCTCTAGTAACTACTGAAAATTTGTATTATTGTCACGAGAACAAACCCCCAAAACCCCGTTAACGCTTTTGTTTAAGGGCTCCCACACATAACTGCAAGTTCCTGCAACTTGTATCGAAAATTCATTTGTTTCTCGCCGCATCGCATCGCATCGCAGTTATGTGTGGGAGCCCTAAGTTCGAAACAGTTGCCTCAATTTGACGGCTCAGATTAAAGTGCAAAACATTTCGAAATAACTCCCAGAAATAACTTATATCTATATAATTATAGGGTTTATTATTTTTTAATGAATTTGTTCAGAAACTTGACGGAAACAGTACTTTGTTTGAGTATGTATCGATATCTTTAAATAGGGTTTACTATTGTTTTCTGAGTTTTTTTTATACTACCAAAGTGGCAAGCAAGCGTACGGTCCGAATGATGCAGCCACCGTAACCTATAAACGCTAGAAACACCAGAAGAATCGCTAGCGTAGCGTAATCGCTAGCGACACTGCGGTGGTACCTACCTGGACGGTTCCTTGCACAAGGAACCTACCACCTAGTAAAACACACACACACACACACACACACTAGATACTATACAACTAATGTCCTGGGTGACGAGCGGCAGTACGATGCATCAAGGGGTGTCGCGTACCATTAGGCGAACATCTTGCTTGACTTGCCACTTGCTAAAATAAAGAAAAAGCCATTAGAGGCATAAAAAATATGCTGTATTATCATCCTAAACACCCATAATACTGTCTGACTGGAGACATAATGAAAAGAAATATGTAATAAAAATACCTAATGTAATAAAAGGTACCTAATATTTGGTCCCAACTAATGTCTTTTATTTACGCGAATACTACTACACATTGTAATTTATTTACCCTTGCGGAATATATTGCGGTTTATTTTAGGTTTTACTTTTCCGACGTACCTAAAATAAACCACGATATACGCGCGTGCGCCTCTAAACAGATTTTCGGTACGCAGCAATAATTTTTAGCACCTATTTATTTATTTACAAGCTCCGTTCGGCCATGTCTTTCTTTGTAAAAAGCCGCGGAACGACGGAAGACACGGCGGATCACAACGCGACCTCAACTGAGAAGATCCGGCATGAAACTCAGCGGGCTTGTCATGTTTTCACATTTTTTAAACATTGCTTGTCTTGTTACAATTGGATCAACATTAGGATAGTGTGTCCTGCCGTTCGAAACATAAAACAAGAGAGAGAAGAAAAATAATTAAGTCAAAATTACAACAAACTAAAAGGCCAAAGGGATAGTAGTCGGACCAGTCCCCCCAAGCAGGCACGAGTTGACTTGAGCAGCAGTGCCTTCAGTCCGGTCTAAGCGGTTTGCATCTTCATTTATAATAAGGACAGCTAAGGACTGGAACAGTTTGCCTGCGTCGGTTTTCCCGCCCGATTATAATGTGGGTGTCTTTAAGACTAGAGTGAATAGGCTTTTAATAAGCTAGTGTGTTTTGCCATCCTCGATTGCGTCGCCGCTCTCCATCAGGTGGGACTGCAGTCAAGCACTAGCTTATAAGTGTTAAAAAAAAAAAAAAAAAAAAAAGCAGCCATCACTCAAGGTAGCACATTAGTATTTAAGGTTTTTTTCATTGTTATGTAGGTAGGTATATATTATTTCATTTAACTTTTTTATACATTACTTATAGTCTTGAGTATGCCCATATTCAATCAGTCACCCCGCACAACATATATAACACCATCAACTTATTTCATTGCTTTTCTAAACTTTTGTTCAAACTGACTCAAACTGAGATTTTTCTCAGTTAAATCCTGTGCAGACGACACAATATTATGGTGGGGCAGTCTGGAGCGACTCGCGACGAGCCGTATCGATCGGAGCGCTCAACGAACCCTGCGGATGTCAGAATACGATGAGGTGGTATAAATGTCTGGCGTTAAAACTTATCTCATAGTGTCGCCGCACACGGACCACAACCACAAAACGCAGCCACCGACCTATATTGTTTTCATACATTTTGCATAGACTCGCCGCACATTGTAAACGCCGGTGGTCGCCACACGCCACAAATCGCCACTGCTCGCCTCTAGTGGTCGGCTCGGCCACAAAACGCCGACACAAGCCACTCGCGCGATTCCCTGCCCCTCTCTCCCTTCATTTCACTGCAAGCACGAGTTAAAAAAAGTAGCGGCCACCGACCACAAGTGTCCAACATGGACCACAAGTGGCTGTCGCGCGCGTCAGCTTCTTTTGTAGCCGCTTCTAGCTTCAAGTGGATGCGTTTTGTGGTTGTGGCCGGTGGCCCGTGTGCGGCGACACTTACTGCTCCTAGACGGGTGACAGGATGACGGGTTGAACTGGAGTTTTTTTTACTAGTTGGTAAAAGTTCCTGGTCCTTGGGTCCGACCTGCTGTGCAATTCACTGACGTAACCAATCGTGACTGTGCTCGACGGGGACTCGATGTCGAGCCAGCCTTCAATTCGACGTCGAGCATAAATCCGTATTCACTATCACATTTCGGCTCGGCGACGAACTGGAGGCTGTGCCGTTCGCCATCGTTATCTAGGGCAAGTTAGTCTAATTGTCTATCACCATTTTAAGATACTACGCTTAAATCTTGTCTACGAAATCATGTTTATGTCGATAAAATAGGTTTATTTTGTTGTTAATTTATAAACAACGTGTACTCAATTATCGGTTTTTAATATAATATACTTTAGGTATTGTTCTGCTTACCCCTGGGGTGTCCGGGTGATAATAGCACCCACCCATCTCCTCCCATTGGGTGTCTGTAAGAGGCGACTAAGGGTAAACCAGAAGGCGGGCAGCGGCGACATTCTATTGGATTACCACATTTGCTGCGATCCCCAAGCCGCCTGCCAAGCGTGGGGATTATGTTAACCCCTCCCTTTTAAGGAGGAGGCTTTTGTTCAGCAGTGGATGTGTTTCGGCTGGTGATGATTGCTCTGCAAGGCGATATTGACGTGTTTGCATAGCAAGGGATTAGCGAGGAATGTATCGCCGTATACAGTGTAATGTCTATGGGAATGTAACCGCTGGTAGATATAACCGCTGGGTAAGCATCCCACAGAACCTGGCATCCGTCCCCTCAGAGACCGGGTACCTTTTGAAGGTATCCTCCTAGACAACAATAAATAAACTTATCACCGCTACGCATAATAATAATAATAACAGCCCTTGTTTATGTCCCACTGCTGGGCACGGGCCTCCCTTCAAGAAGAAGGGGCTTAGGCAATAGTCCACCACGCTGGCCAAGTGCGGGTTGGCAGACTTCACACGCCATTCGAAAGCTAGTTAGGCTTTCTCAGACATGCAGGTTTCCTCACGATGTTTTCCTTCACCGAAAGCTAGTAACAATCGCACAAAGACGATTCGCACATGATTCATTAAAGAAATCAGAGGTGCGATCCGGGGTTCGAACCTGCGCACCTTGTTTCCAAGGCAAGCGCTCGCCCATTGAGCTGTTACAGCTACAGAAGAAGCCGCTACGCATACTCAGACAAAAATAATAAGAGTAGACGGGGGAAGACTGTATGCTTTACCATACCAGTGATTACCAATGCCATTTGTCATTTCGACAATTGTCTCACCACGTACTAGGTATGATGACATATGATACTGAGGTTCCTCAAAGAAGCGTTGAAACACTACTTTGAATCCGCGTCCCGTCACGCGAACAGTTTAATCCGCGCCGCCGCCGATTACGCCCCTAGTCCTTCTGACGCGCGCCGCAGACCACGGCACGTACTGCTCGACCCTCCTGACCCCATGACGGTCCTATTGGACCGGGGTGCGCCGAACCCTCCCCGACAACCGTATGCTACACTAGCTATCAGACACCGGTCTCGCCGGCGAGGCCGAAGGGTCGTACGTATGCGACCTCAACGACGTGCATCACCCCACTGAGTTTCTTGCCGGTTCTTCTCAGTGGGGGCGCGTTGTGAACTGAAACCGGTGGTAAACTCAGCCCTCTCTTAAGCGACAGCCCAAGCCGAGGCCGTGCCTCCCTGAGGTGCCCTTGAGCTCGTCGCTACTTCTGCCGTAAAGGCTAGAGCGCTTCAAGCGCTCGCCTCCTATTGTCCGGTGAAGCTGTAATGGCCATCTGCCGCCAACAGCGTCTATCACTCCAAAAAAAAAAAAATATTATACTGAGACGTGGTCCTTAACTGGTGGCTTTTTAGAGAAGTTCAGAGACACGCAACGAGCTATGGAGAGAGCTATGCTCGGAGTTTCTTTGCGCGACAGAATCTGGAATGAGGTGATTCGCCGAAGAACCAAAATAACCGACATAGCTCTTAAAATCTGCAAGTTGAAGTGGTAGTGCGGAGGCCACATCGTTCCAAGAAACAATAACCTTACACTAGGTGGACCGATGAGATTGTTCGCGTCGCAGGCAAGCGTTGAATGCTAAGGGTGTCATTCATTGTGGCGGTCTAAAGGGGAAGCCTTTGTTCAGCCGTGGACGTCTTCCGGCTGAAGATGATGATAATTGTCTTTAAATGTTTTATAATCGTTTTATTTTGTTATTTTTTTTTGTAATACTTTTTTAGGCATGCGAGTTGTATCTTTCACATCGCACTTTATTTTGCGATATTCCCGTATATTTTGTGGAGAAAGACATTAGCGCGAAATGAAATTGTACATTGAGAGTTAGGGCCCGGGCAAGCAATATGCATATTACTGTGTGGCACTAACTTATATTAAATGCAAAAATGTTTCCCTTTTTAGCAAGCCTGAGATCATGGACGATATATAGTAGTCTGTACCAAATAAAACTGAAAATGTGTACTCCTCTATTATGCGGTCGTAAAACTCGCGCGCCGTATACTTGACAATGCGACGCGGCAGCAAAAAAGGCTTGGTAATACAAAGTTGTATTTGCGGCCACGCGAATTCAACAATGTAGGCGTTATGTAGTTATTGAACCGCAAACGAATTTGTATTCCTTTACTAGGAGTAAAGGAATAGATCTAGATTATTAAGTATTGTAAGTCATTTATCCAAAGTAGGTATAACGTACTTGTTTGTGAACAGACAGTATCACTATTGTCTTTAAAAATTCCCCAAACTACAGTGAACTTGATTTTTTTTTGTTACTATTGCCACATATCATACAGAAAAGTTGGTCTATCCGTAATCAAGTTAGGCCATAACATCCGTTTCTTTACGGTATATAAGACATATCCAAATTATTTGCTCTTTATGCATTCGTGTTACATGAATGCAATGATAATAATGATCGTAGCTCGTTTGCTCGGACTCTACAATGAAGCCAATATGTGATTATGGGTATGCTATATCTATATAACATCGTACATATATATAATATCGTAACAGTAATGATGGCCCATTTACACGAAGCAAGTTTCTTGCCTGTTGCATACAATAATATTGAGGCAATAATTGCCTTGCATCGTCTGAACAACATGTCACATTCTTGCTCTACTGGGCAAGATTTGCATTCAATAATTACATTCAAATTTTTAACTAGTATCTGCGTGTAATGTAAACAGTTACTTAAAATTCTTGAAGTTCAATTATTGCGCTTCATTTATTGCATTCAATTGTTGCTCTTGTATGTACAAAAAAATGGTATCATGTAAATGAGTCTATTCTTATTATGACTATCTATTGGTTTGCGCTTTTTTTACCCAGTAACCGAGCAACGAATTGTAATGAAAACTTTTTATGTAATAGGTATAAACTAGAGTAGTATAGAAGCCATCACAACTTACTCCACCGGTTGTTTACCTTTCTGATTAAATTCGATGCGGGATCCAAAACAATTTAGCATTTCCGGACTCGCCGAGCGTCAAGCCTTGGTGTCTTCAGTAGTAACCACTATAGATTGTGACTTACAGGAGTCACAGTAGTGGGATAAGTACCAAAAAAATACATCAAATTCTTTTTAAACAAGCATCGTATTATCAGTTTGAGCGCCAGCTGGTCAAACCTGGGCACCCACCTCAGGCGGGTCATCTATACTATAATAAAACTCAAAGAGCACTTTTTCTATACATTGAATATTTTTCCAAAATTTCTATGTGGGTGTACTATACTATCGACATAGAGGCCAAAACAATTTTTTTTGGAATTATTGTCTGTCTGTCTGTCTGTCTGTCTGTCTGTCTGTCTGTCTGTCTGTCTGTCGTTCTGTTCGTCCAGGTATCATTTGAAAACCCGTGGATGGATTTTGATAGGACTTTCACTGATGTCTTGTGTAGAAGTCAAGGTATAAGTTGGTATATAAAACATCACGCTATGTTTCATAGGGGCTAAGCAGTGAAACATTACTTGCACATATTACCACGTAATTTCCTTTGTATGTGAATAGGGTAATTATAGACTGATCAGTTAATCATTAAGATATGTATTATTACGCTATATACAATAGGGACTGAGCAGACATTTAGTTTGCATAAGATATGGCTTGGCGAAGGGTCAATTTTTGTAAGGGGTAAGCCGGTCCGGTACACCCAGAACATTTTTATTACATTTCTGTATTGTTCTAAGTACTTTGCTGATAGCAATATGACATTATATCTTTGAAAAGTTAAAATCTGTAAATCCCGAGCGAGTCCAAACTAGATTAGGAAAGAAATAGGCAAGGGAAAAATACCATGTCATTTAAAAGCCAGCGGTTAGGTCCGCTGCACCACCAAGGCTACATTTGTATCAGGGCTCAGAAGGGTGGGGGGGATGGTTCATGAAATTTTAATGAAATTCCCCAAGTCCAGGTAGTGTATAGATAGGTATTGTATTACAGTCGCAACAATAAAAGATGCGACAAGCTTAGAACTTTCATTATCGAATATCATTAGACAGTAATTTACGATGTTAGCGTGATTTACATTATGAACAGCGCCATCTATCGGTGAAATTGAACATACAATCACTATAGAACTTTAATTTATATATTATAATCAAAGAAAGTCGTGTTAGTTACACTATTTATAACTCAAGAACGGCCTAACCGATTCGACTGAAAATTGGTGTGGAGGTAGCTTAGAACCAGGAAACGGACATAGGATACTTTTTATCCCGGTAGGTTAAGGGGAGAGGATCCAGAGAGGGGATAACAGGAAGAGGAAGAGGGGGAGTGTGACGGAAACCGAAGCGGGAGGGGGAAAGAGAGAGGAGAGAAAGAGCATATAATTAGATTGTTTTTATAAGAGAGAGAGATGTGGAGAGAGATAAATCTAGGGAGGAGGGAGAAAAGGGGCGCAAAACGTAATATAAGCGCGGGCGGAGCTGCACGGGTCAGCTAGTAACATATATGATTAAAAATAAAGACCGTGGTCCACCAGCATCTAGCATACGGAAGCCAGGGTTAGCTCACCGTTGACTGGTAAGAAAAAGGCGCCACACATGACTCGAGATGTAATTTATATGAATCGCTTTAGATAGGGACTCCACTATCAAGTTTCTACCCAGTTTGAAAAAAACGTAGATCCGGGGCCGTTGAGCGCAAGAACGTATTAATATCTATTAACTTAGTAGAAATAGTTTATAGTTAGGAGAGTGTTAAAAGCTTAGCCGCAATTAAAACTGTTGAACTAATAATTCAGTTCCTACAATCCAGGTATAAATCCTCAGTAACACATTTTCATGTGATTTCCACGTTCATTCTGCGCTTGAATTTGTAACTAAGTTGTCAGATTGCAAATAAGGAAATGGCAGTCCAGTTCTGCCCGCTGTGAAGTTGAGGAGATTCTGTCATGAAAGTCGTAATTTAGTTTCCAACTGTTTTTGAAGTGAGAATTCTTTTGATGCAGTAACTCGTGTTGCAAAATTGTAAAGCGAAATGAAACGCTTTTATCATTAGGCTATTGTTTTAGTGTTTGCACCTGGCTTTGTTTTTTGTTAATAGTAAAAACATGCAGATTATCTGATTTAATGTAAATATAAAATGATCCGAGCTTTGGATAGGCATGCAAACAGTTGGTCCTACCCCTGACTTCTGCCCGGTCGTGTTTCCGTCATATCAATTTTTTTGTGCAAAGGAAAAGAGAGTTTCTGCGCGAGTAATAACTCCTGCGTAGGTAAAAGATTGGCCGTTGTGGCCGGATCGGTCTCAAGAGCATTATTATTAATTTGCTGCGGTCCTCTAAACCATTTTTTTAACGACAACTTGGATAGCAAATATAAAAAAAACGGCATTAAAGTAGAGCGTAGTTTTAACTTTTAGCCATATATGTATGTATAGACTGAGTGTGACGTGTATTATTTGCCTCGGGTAATAACACTGATTTCAAAGTTTGCTATTACCATTTTTGGAACAGACCCAGCCTTTACTGATAAACTATCGCCATCAGCTTTGGTAAACCATTAACTCATTTCGGTATTGTTCGTGAACACCTAGTCGCACCATATACCACTGCAACGTGATCATGTGATTTCGATAGTATTTTAAACATGTTTAGATACTCTATATATAAAGTTGTGCTTTTGTGTGCAGTACCTATATTTGCCTCGAAAATTGTCGAAGGGTAAGTTTTTTTGAGATTATTCAAAAACAGTGATTGTTTAGTGCGTGGTATACCGCCCTAAGGTAGTAAAATTTTGATTGCACGAAAGTCGTAATAAGCTAGTTTCAATCCAGGTACCGGTGTAGTTTTCACTTTATGTGAGTTATAAGTCCCAAAAGTTATGATGACACTACGTCAAAAGCAAAATATTTCAGCAGAATGGCATTGTAAAATGTACGACGCAGAATCAGATGTGCCTATGCTTTCTTTGAATAAAATCCCTATTATAATTTTGTAAGAAAGTGATATCAACAAAAATAGATGATATTAGATAATATTCATTAACAGACGAAAGACGTCCAGCAGAACATAGGCCTCCCCTTAAAGAGGGGGTGGCCATAATCCCCACGCTTGACAGGCTTCTTTGGGATCGCAGTATAGGAGGTAGGTAATCCAATGGAAAGACGCTGCTGCCCGTCTTCCCTCATTCGCTTCTTGCTCCGCGAGACTCAACGGTAGGAGATGGGTGGGTAGGTCTTCGGAGTCGCTGGACGATCGGGGTGTGGGCCCCTTGAGCGTCCATTGAGTACGGCGGCGACTCCGAGGAAGACGGCGGCGGGGTTGCGACCCCCGTCCCCGTGAGCACCGTGTCAGGTTCCCGGGGGGCTACAATGCGCCCCCCGGCGGCGGGCTCAAAGGCAAGGCACTGAGGGGCCCCTGGTGCAGATCCCACCGGAGAGCCCTGGGGTCTCCCCTCTCATTGGCCGATGCGACAGCCGCGGGGGTTTTAGTGGGTAAGAATCCCACATACCCCGGTCGAGTCCCACAGCTCCCGGGGATCTTTCGAAGAATTCCCCCGCGTCAAAAAAAAAAAAAAAAGGAGATGGGTGGGTGCTATTCTTAGCCGAACACCGTACGGTCCATACACAATATATATAAGCTAGGAATGTTTTCCTATACACACACCATGAAAGTCCAAGTACTCTACGATGACTCTAAAATCTATTTGTGTAAGGTCTAAGAGCAAACCCTAATTTGATTCCGATTGTTTATATTACTTATATGCATCGCAAACTACAAAATATCATTCAGGCACCAATTATACAGTGGCATTACATTATTTATGTTATATTTATTAATTCCTGAAAACCATTTATAATCCACAGATCTCAACCAGTCTTACAAAAAACAGTAGCAGCGTTATTCAGTGAGAGTGCTCACGTAGATCACCCTGGATCTTGCAAAATTCTCAGATCTTCTAAACGGCAAATGAAAATGTGCAGCAGAGATACTGGTTTTCCAAACGTATTGAGTATCGCGAAGGAACAAGCTATAAAGTCTTGCGAAGATGCCTTTCAATACGACAGATGGAATTGTTCCCATATTTTTAATAGGAAAACCAAAAAGAATGTTTTTAACAAATTGTACAGAGAAACTGCGTTCATTTACGCTTTAATAGCGGCTTCTATAACGCATTCAGTAGCTAAGGCTTGTGCATCAGGAGAACTGTCCTCCTGTTCCTGCGTAGGTAACTTTGGAAGAAACTCTAGCTGGAAAGTCGCCGGTTGCGGGGATGATTTCAGACATGGAAAGAGGACGACGAAGAATTTCCTAGACTTCAAGCACGCAGGAAATGATCAGATCGCGGAAATTTTAAAGCAAGACGTTTTAGTAGGTGTTGATTCTATAGGAGAACAATTGAAAGAGGTGTGCAAATGCCACGGATTCTCCGGTTCGTGTACAACGAAAACTTGCTGGAAGCGGTTGGCGCCTTTTAACTCGGCTATGGGATTGTTGAAGAAGCATTACTACCATGCGGTAAAAAAGAAAATTATGAATTATACCACAAAGAGGGCTACCACACCGAAAGGTAGGAATAAACTGAACGCAGACAGAAAGAATTTGTTATATTTACAAAGGAGCCCGAATTTGTGTGCCAGTACTAAAGGCAGGGTATGCAAGGAGCGGCATAATTGTGCCACTTTATGCTGTGGACGGGGATACATTATCGGTAAAAAGACAGTGAAAACGAGATGCAGATGTAGAATGGTTAATTGCTGCTTTGTAGAGTGTGACACTTGTTCAGAAGAAGTGGATCATTATACTTGTAAATAATTGTAAGTTTAAAAAAAGTATTAATTCTGCCTCTAGTATCCGGAAGGTTTGTATAACTTAATATGATGGAAGTCTATTGTAAATCAAGTTGGTACCCAACCAACTTGGTTTACAAGTTGTAGATTTTGGCTTGGTAAGTAGCTTTTAGTTTAATAGTAGAAACAATTAGGACTATAACTAACTATATTAATGACAAACTGGTATTCTGAATCTAGGAGTTTAATTTCTACATTTGGTTATCTTGTTGTATCTACATTTACGAAATATTTAGACAAAAAAACAGTATTTATCTGATTCCATTAAAAAAATTGTGAGCAGTTCAGAGCTTCGACGTAAAACGGTTATTAATAACGGTTATTGTTAACGCGGTTATTATAGTTCATCATCGAGCAACATCATCAACAAATGTGAAAATCATAGTTCATTTTCCGACTGCTCCAGAAGGAGGGCAATGTTATTCACTATTATATAGAATTGAGGAGTTATGATGAAAACCATAGACAAGTTGTCATTCTAGCGAAGATGTATGTAATTTCCATACATTTGTTTTCTATTCTCTAGCGTTTCATTTTGTAGCATGACAACTTGTCTAGGCCTTAGGACGGAGTAATTATAAATAATCACAAGTTTCAGGCGATTGTAACTAGGTATTTCAAGAACGATGATTAGGTATTAACATGTCCTGAAAAAAAATTCGGGAGTGAAGCCGAGTGATGGCTGCTGCTCGAGTCAACTCGTGCGCATGTGCTGCTTGGGGGGACTGGTCCGACTACCATCCCTTTGGCCTTTTAGGTTGTTGTACTTCCGTCGTATTCTTTTTCTGTCATATTTAATCTTTTGAACGGCAATACATACTGTCGCTCTGATCTAATTGTAACATCACACACTGTTTAAAAAAAAAGTGAAAAGAAAAAAATGACAAGCCCGCTGAGTTTCTTGCCGGATCTTCTCAGTTGAGGCCGCGTTGTGATCCGGTGGAAGCTTTTTTTTTAAAAAACATGATGTTTCAAAAGTGCTTTAAGCCTAAATAAGCTTAAATAAACTATTTTTGACTTTTTGACTTTTTTTTTACTTTTGTTAAAAGCTAATACTTAGTTGTATGTATTTAGTGCAGGGCACTGAAAGAAATATTATTTTATTAAAGGTGTTGTGAAATGTGGATGACATGGAAATAACAAAGGTGTTACGTATAGGTTGTTCTAAGATAAGATTATTTGTGATACATACGTAGCTAAGTTATTTTTAAGGGAGTGCCGACATTGTCGATAAGCTGTGATATAAGCCGAAGGCTTTAAGGTACATAAAGAAATGGATAAGTTTTTAGCAAATAGTTCTGTATAATGATTGATTTTGATTTAATGTATTAATGTATGTTTAAATAAAGCACCTACGCATTAACTTAAAAACCACGTGTTTCTGTTTTTATTTAATTTAACAGTATTCTGGACTTGTTCTTTCAGTAAAAATGTATTTGGGTAAATAAATAGGTTCTTTTTAGGTTTTGACGGGCACGTTGGTCTAGTGGTCAGACACCCTGCCTGCTAACCAATGGGTCGTGGGTTCGATTCCCGCCAAGTGTCTGGGTGTTGTTTATCTATTTAAGTATGTATATACAAAAAAAAAAATATAAGTATTAGTAACAGTTGTCTGGTTTCCATAGTACAGGCTCTGCCTAGTTTGGGATCGGATGACCGTGTGTGGATTGTCCCAAGATATTATTATTATAACTTTAATAACAGGTTTTTATTAGTTAATACTTTTTAATTAAGGAATGTATACTGCGAAAAGCGATCGTGTGCAATCACTAGACGCACATGATTATTGAGGCACGCAGTATATTATATCACTAGCTAACCCGCGCAGCTCCGCCCGCGCTTTAATTACATTTTGCTCCCCTTTTCTCCCTACTTCCTTGATTTATCTCTCTCCATCTCTCTCTCTCTTATAATAAAATTCTAACTCTATGCTATTTCTCTCCCCTCCCGCTCTTCCTCTGCCCGTTGTCCTCTCTGAACCCTCTCCCTCCTCTCTCTTCTCCCAACTTGCTCCCTCTCACCCCCCCCCCCCCCTTGCTCCACCTAACTCCTCCGATCACTCACTCCATCACCCTCCCCTCTCCCTCTCTTGCACCCTCCTCTCGTTCTATATATCCTCGTCAATCATGGTATCAGCGGCATTAAATATACTTTATAACCTATTCTCAGACCTACCCGCAAAATTTAATACATATCGGTTCACCCGACTGTCGTGCACGTAACTCAGAGGTTCTCAGATTTTGTTGTGCAAGGCGTTGCGAACGTTCGACACTCGACTCTCGTGCGCGTACCTGAGAGTTTCTCTGATTTTGTTCAGCAAGGCGTTGTGAACGTTCAGGTGAAGATTCTCCCATACGACGTATTCTTGCTGCCCGTGATTGAGAACTATGTTTAGAAAGTTGAGACCTGGCACTCTTAGGCATTTTCAAATGTTTAAGAAAATGCTAACAGCGTGTAATATTCTAGCGCTGAAAAGAACTGTTGTTTAGCCCTGAAAAGAACTGTTGGTTAGCCCTGAAAAGAACTGTTGATTAGCTCTGAGAAGAACTTTTGCGTAGGTGTAGTTTTAAGATAGAAATCTAAAAAAAATCGAGAGGGAGCCGACCTCGCGTCTGAGCCGCGCGGGTACCTTACTCATAGATCTAAACTCCCCTCCCGCATGCACACCCCCGCCTTGGTGACGCTCACTTCGCAACGGGCCGTGCAGCAGAAATCGTAATATTTTAATTTCGCCATAACTTCAAAACCAAATGTCCAATTTTAATTATTCAAAGACCAAATATTATCTACATAAACTGTACTTAATGATGAAATTTATATATGATATTTATAAAATTTATTTTGATAAGGATTAATAGCATGAGTAAAATAAATGCGTTTAAATGTAGTCCAAACAAAATTCAAGATATTTAAATAAAAAATGGTTGTTGGGTCTCGACATAGATAGTGTGCCGCGGACTTTTTTGTAGATATTTATAAGATCTATAATTAATTAGAACATTTTATGGTTCTATCTTTTATAGTTTAGGCAGCGTACGCAAAATAAGTAACTTTTCTGGTTGATTTTTACACCTTGTGTCCGAAAAAACCCAAATATCTTACGGAACCCTATTTTTTTTCAAAATAAGATTTAGCCTATGTTACTCGTGGATAATGTAGCTTTCGAATGGTGAAAGAATTTTTAAAAACGATCCAGTAGTTTTTGAGCCTATTCATTACAACCAAACAAACAAAGTTTTCCTCTTTATAATATTAGTGTAGATAAGCTCTCTTATTGTTCTATGACGAAAGAGAAGAGGAGACCCTTGCCCAGCAGTAATAGAGACAATACACTAGTAATGTCCCACTGTGTTCTATAATGTATGAATTAACAATTTTACCGTAACAATTTCACACTAGCTGCAACATAAAATAGCTTGAGTCGCACTAAAGGAACTGCTGAGTAGGATACATACTTGGATTACATATAAATATGTGGTTTATTCAATAAACGTCCTCTTTTTACACCGATAACTCGACATGCTTTTATTATAAATAACAACCTTTCACATGGCGACTCTGCCATGTCGCTAAATACAATTTATAAAGAACCTTAGAAGATCACCAGTCAAGCCAGATAGCAAGCCTTTACAAGATAACATCGGAAGATTTATGAATTGAAGAAAGAAGTATGGGAAACAAGCAGGTGCACCAAAAAAAGTCTTAGTGACCTAAAATGCGGCATCCAGCATCAGTCTACAAGAAATGCCGATCAGACATTTCATCATCAAAGACATTCATCATCCATAAAGACATTTAGAAACCAACCAAGGCTGTTCAACCGAGCTATACTGTCCAATGCAACATCTACTTCGACTTACAACTAAGCACGGCTGCTGTATAAAGGAGCGGTGTCCAGGGATATCCCGACATCATAACGAGGAGTCTTGCTTACTATGAGGTTAAAACTAAGAAGATTTGTTTAGAATTTGCAAATTGCATGGATCTACGCAAATTGTTTTTCTAAGTACTTATTACATCAATGTCCGAAGCAGGCTTTTTCTTGACGAATAGTGCCATCTGTTGAAAGATGCTTAAACTATTTCCAACGTTTGTTACTATCACGATCAGTGTACATTATGGTAAGCTCTTCTAGTTTCTGCTTTAATTTACAGATGGCAGGCTTTCTCATAAAAATGAATTCATAATTTTGATATTCTCTACATTGTTTTTTGTTCACAATGATGTGTGTGTGTTTTTTTTTGTTATTATGCTACTTGCTTATCAAATCGTATTTAAGTACTCAATTACAATTGTTTTACAATCGTACTAAGGGGTCCAGCAGTCATTGCTTGCCCTGAATATAAACCTTAGACTATGAGCTTGGCCAGAAAGGGCGAATTCGCCGCGATTCTCCCGCGCGTATTACGCGCGACCGTTGCGTCCACAAGGTGCCACCAACCATAGATAAGAATAGTATATACTGAAACCACCAACGCGCGAGCATTGGGGAAGAATTCAGTACGAAACATGGAGTTGAACGAAGCACTCGCTCTAGAGTTCGCGGTTCGCGCGTTAACTGGACGCGAATCAAGCGCGAGTCGAGAGTCTGGCGTAGTGCACGCGATTTACGCGTGTATTTTGAATTCGCGCGATGCTTGTGGACGCGATGTATTGGTGTCTAGTATCTCACTAACGCGCGAATGACTTCGCGCGAAACGTTTCGCGGCGAATTCGCCCTTTCTGGACAAGCTCTATAGAATATGAGCGAAGATATTAAACCTAGAACTCCTTTGCACTACCACCTAAAACCATCCAGAGTACCAACTCGAACACACACAAAAAAGTCATCAAAATCGGACTAACCGTTTACCTAGAAAGAGTTTGGTAACAAACGCGTGCAAAAAGAATTTTAGAATTTAGGTACTAAGCACCTAAAAAAAAGATAATGGTATTTGCAGGTACAATAAAGAGGTTTCTATTCTATTGTATTTTATTACATACATAAATTCATGAAAGATGATTTGACTAGCAACAGCCATAGACGTATTGTTTTAAAACTTTTACTAAATGACTAACATTTTTTTTTCAGAGGGTGCATACTCACGAACTATATTTTTTAATCAAATGAAATTGGAAACATCATCAAAATTAATTCAAATATAGAACTTCCTTTTTTGAGGTCGTTTAATAACAGTATTCATGTCAGGCTTGCCAATCGACGTAATAATTCACTCCGCGAGGTATCGAAATATTACATTTTAAAATTCCACAGATCCACTCATGTTTAATCCGATATTAATAATTTCACTGCGGCAGAATTAAGATGCACCAGAGATAACATCATTTTAATGCATGCCGATCGAGAAATATTATATGCGTGGAAAACATGGCGCGAGACGCGTCGAAACGAATTTGGCGGACCGAAATCGCTTCAATACCAAAGCCATCTAACTACTTAGAATTAGACCGGTCATAGCGAGCAAAATTTCCATCATAAAACTCGTTACATGTTTAATAAGTTACTAAAAATGTACATATGTACTACCTATGCTTTTAAGCCGAAACAAATATTTTAGAATATACCTATGGCTAATTCCGTATTGCGATATTTCAAATCTCTCTTTAATATAAATTATAAAAGCACAAAAAGCCCGACTGCGTACAAGCAAAATGGGCTTAAATTACATTATACATACATAAAACGTATACATATGTATTATTGTATTTAAACTCGCCTGGTTAAGACCTTTCATTTGATACCCATATTGATGTTTTTAGAAGTAAAAAAATAGAAAATGGTGGCTAACGGCCGCCATGTAATTTTTTTTGGAAAAATAAATAGCCTATGAAGCTTCGAAACGCTACTTTGAAAGCGCGTCTCAGCTCAAACAGACACCGGTCTCGCCGGACAGGCCGGAGGGTCGTACGTATGCCACTGTTTCAGTTTCTTGCCAGCTCTTCTCAGTAATAATATTCTTTATTAATTTGCCTTGTACATTTTATTACTTAAACAAACTAGACATCACGGTGCTGCGCGTCAGTGGGGGCGCGTTGTGAACCGGTGTTAAAATCAGCCCTCTCTAAGCGACATCCCAAGCCGAGTCGCTCCTCCTGCCTTTCTGGCTGGAGCGCGTTAAGCACTCGCCCTCTTGTCCGGTGAAGCTGTAATGGCCACCTGCGGCCAACAGCGACTGACCTCCCAAAAAAAAAAGGCGGTCCACCTAGTGGGAAGCCTGCATATGCTGCGTCTTCCGGTTCGTGGTCGCCACTTCGTTCGAGATCCTTTCTTCCCCAACGGTTATCGGTTCTTCGACCGATTTGGCATGCCCATAACCGCTTTAACTTGCAGACTCTGAGAGCTATGTCGGTGATCTTAGTTCTTCGACAAATCTTCACATTTTGGATTCTGTCGCTCAAAAAAGAGCATAGCTCTCTCCATAGCTCGTTGTGTGACTCTGAGCTTCTCTGAACATCATTTATTTGCATCGATATAATATATAAACTAGATAAAAATTCACGAACAAAATGACATCTAAAATGTGGTCGCGGAGGTTGCGAACTTATCTTTGCTGGTGGCGGAAATGTGAACTAACGTTTTTATTATGATAATGACGTGTAGTTGGACAGTTTCATATAGACAGTAGCGACACTCCAATCAGCAAAAATAATTTTGTCAGGTTGTGGCTTTTAAGGAAATAGCGACACAAGGGCGCTATTTCTGTCTACTTTTTGGACCGTGACATCTAATCTAGTTTAAATATTATATCGATGTGGTTATCTCTTTCTTTGTAAAAAGACGCATGACGACGGAATACACTTAGAACAAGTTTGCATATTATTATAATTTCTTAGTTATTTATTTATATTTATTTAACTTTATTATACGTTACATAAGACCCTGAACTGCGATGTCCTTGAGTATAGTCCATGTTCAACCAGTAAGCTTGCATAACTCTATGTATAACTAGCTGACCCACGCAGCTCCGCCTGCGCTATTTTTACGATAACTAAACTTTTAATAACAGACATTAGCATCGAATACATAACCTCCTTTTTTATAGTCGGTTAAAAACTGGAACCTACTTTTTACTTGCTCTCCGAAGCACGGACCCGTTTAGTTCAAATGGCGTTAAACGGTCACGCATCTATTTAATGACCTTACCTAACGTTGCTTAACCCGATCGATTACAAAACCTTGATAACAACTCTCTATGAGTGTTCCCTTACTAATATTTATTATATTATAAAGAAAAATTGATAAAATCTGACCAAGCGTATAACCAAGTACCCATTTTGACTTTAATCCCCTCTCCCGAAAGAACCGTGCTAGATTACGGGATAAAAAGTATCCTATGTCCTACCTCGTAGTAAGATCTCAAATCATGCCAAGTTTCATTTGAATCCATTCAGTAGTTTCGGCGTGATGCTCAGCCGTGATACAGACAGACAGACAGACAGACAGACAGACAGACAAAAATTAAAAAAAAATACATGTTCGGCCTCAGTATCGGTTATAGAATGCCCTCCAAAAATAATTTTCAAAATATCTTCAATGTACAGAATTGGACCTGTTACAGTTTTATTATAAGTACTAGCTGTAACCCGCGGCTTCGCCCGCGTTTACTTTGTTACTCAAACGTGTTTTGAATTATGGATAGAGGATTTTTAAAATATTGTTTACAATAAGGTTGTCTTTTATTTACGCGAATGCTACACATTGAAATAAAACTACTTTTACGGATTTAATCGCGGTTTATTTTAGCTTTTACTATCCCGGAGTTACGAATACTTTGCAGCACCCATAGTCACGGGAGATGTTGAACGTCCTTATGTCACAATTATGCCGGTGTAACCTCAGGTCTTCTTAGTTGATATTATTTATTTATTGGTCCGATCTTTCGACGCTCGATTTCAATATTGTTTACACTTTTAGTAACCCTGATCTAATAGGTATCAAGTATGTAGCCTGTATTTTTGTGTAAGCTATCATAGCTCCCATTTCTTAAATATTTACTTCTTTATTTAACTTTTTAAATAGTAGTATCTTTATACTGTACTTATTTTGCAATTCCATTAAAAAACTTATGAGGTTGTTAAGTGGACACCATTTGGTAACCCCGTTGGTAGATGCCCTTAGCGGTTGATTTTTGAAAAATGCTGGAAATTAGTTTATTCAATAGTTTTCTTTAGTTCAATCACTGAGTTTCGTTACCATAGTTGCATTATAGCATTAAATGAAGATCTTTCTTCACGCAAACTTTAGGGATTTTTCGAAGAATTCCGGAAATGGTTTCTTAGATTCTTGTATGCAATACATAAAATATGTCGTGTGGCTGTAGGAATAAAATAAGTTTTGGAACTCAATTGATCGCTTTTAAGGGTTAATTAAAAATATTACATGGATTACTTCAATATGACGAATGTATCCGCTAAGTGGCATCAGTGCAGCATGATTTTTTTTTGCGTTTGATACCCAAACACCGTGCTATAACCCCGTTAAGGGTTGATTTTCAAAACAAATGTGTTAGACGTGTTTCTCAATTTTTTGATAAGTACACTGACAAAGTATTGTCTTCGATTTTTTTTTTTTGCATACAAACTTTGATACCTCATTTGTCCCACGGATTTTCGAATAAAAATTGCACACAACACAACAAAAAAAAGAACCGACTTCAATAACACTAAAAAGCATAAAATAATTTAAATGTTATTGAAGTTGGTAAAGTATATCTTCTTCAGGAACACTTTATCCGGTCCTAGTGAAATTTGCATGAATTCATTACAGTAGTTTACTCTCTTGAATAAAAAAAGAATAATAGAAATCGGTTCATATTTGTCAGAGGAATGTAATGGAGAACATCAGATTCATGGTTTTTTAACCGACTTCAAAGAAAGAGGAGGTTCTCAATTTGTCGGTATATATTCTTTTTTTTACCAGATAAATTACTCCACATCAATCATGGTTCTCCAGGAAGTTCTTATCCGGTTGTGATAAAATTTATACATATTCATTACAGTGGTTCCTTCTTTCGAAAAAAAAAAGAATCATTGAAATTGTTAAATACATATTTGCCAGAGTTTGACCATTTTTGTCATTAAAAAGCGATAAAAACATCATTATTTATTTATTTATTACTTTACAACAAATTTGTATACATAATTACATATTGTCCCACAAAACCGTCATTCGGTTTGACTGTGGGTATCTGGCGAGTCTCATTCAATTCTAAATTAACTTAAAATTATTCTAAATTAATAATAATACTGTTACCATCTTTTAGGCATTCCTACAGTTTTTTCTGAGTCGCCATTTTTTGGTTTTTCAGGAACTGCATATTCGTAACTAATATTTTTTTTTATGGGACCCAATCAGTGGACTGGCCTATCCGTACCAGAAAGAATTTTTGAAATCGGTTCATAATTGCCAATCATGCGCGAACATACATAGAAAGAAATATATGTACAGACAAATTGAGAACCTCCTCCTTTTTTGAAGTCGGTAAAAATGTTGAAAATTAGTTTGTTCAATTGGTGTATTGAGTTTACTTAACGAGTTTCGTGACTGTAGCTGCATTATAACTTAAATGGAAATCCTTCTGCATGCAAACTTTGATACCATTAATTGACCTTAGGGGTCATTTTTCAATGAATGCAGGAGACAGGTTTCTTACATTTTTACGTGCAATACCTAAAATAAGTCTTATGACCGTAGGGTAAAAAAACATGATTTGGACACAATAATTCCTTTTGGGGGTCAATTTAAAAAAAATGCACATGGCTTTCTTTAATTTCATGAATGCATCCGCAGTGTCATCAGTGCAGCATGATTTTTTTCCGCATTCATACTCAAAAACCGTGCTTAAACCCCGTCAAGGGTTGATTTTCAAAACAAATGTGTCAGACGTATTTCTCAACTTCTTTTGATGACAAAATTTTGTATCCGTGTGATGAAAAATGTTTTTTTGCAAACTTTGATACCCTATTGACCCACTTAGGGTTGATTTAAAAAAAAATGCAGAAAATTTATTTGTTGTTATGTTGAGTTTATTTAATGAGTTTTGTGACTGTAGCAGCATTATAGCTAAAATGAAAATCCTTCCTCATGCAAACTTTGCAACCTCATAAAATAACCTTAGGGATTGTTTTTTGAAGAATGCCTGAAATAAGTTTGTTAGATTATTGTGTGCAATGCATAATATAAGTCCTGTGACAGTAGGACAAAAAAAAAACATTTTGGACCCAATTGTACCCTTTTAGGGGTTGACTTTTAAAATAAACTGCTTCAACTTGATGAATTTATTCACAAAGTTTCATTAGTGCAGCATGATTTTCTTTCCGCGTTTAATACTCAAAAACCCCTTCAAAAAATAATGTGATACACGTGTTTTTTTTTTATCATTACACTGATAAAGTTTCGTGTCCATGCGATGAATATTTTTTTTTGCATAGTAATTTTGATACCCCATTTGGCCCAGTTACTCGTAGGGGGTGAGTTTCAAAAAATGCTGAAAATTAGTTTGTTTAATTGTTTTGTTGACTCTATGTACCGAGTTTCGTTACTCTAGCTGTATTATAATATTCAATGGAAATCGTCTTATGTGTAAACTTTCCAACCCCATTATACGACTTTAGGGGTTGTTTTTCACTAAATGCCGGAAATGGGTTTCTTAGATTCTTGTGTGCATTACATAAATTAAGTCTTATGACTGCAGGGCGAAGGAACATTTTTGGACCCCAAATGGACCCCTTTATGAGTTTATTTTCAAAAACTATTTACACATGGATTGTTTTAGTTTGATTAATGTATTCGCAAAGTTTCATCAATGTAGCATAATATTTTTCCGTGGTTCAAACTTAAAAACCATACTAAAACCTCTTTAAGGGTCGGTTTTCATAAAGTTGTGATACAGGTGTTTCTTCATTTCTTTTGTTTAGTACGTTGACAAAATTTCGTGTATATGTGGTGAAAAAAAAAATGTTTTCCATACAAACTATGAGACCCCATTTGACCCACTTAGGGCTTGATTATCGAAAAATGCTGAAAATTTGTTTATTCAATTTTTGTATTGAGTTTATGTACCGAGTTTCGTTACTCTAGCTGTATTATAGCATTAAATGGAGATCATTCTACGTGTAAACGTTCCAACCCCATTAAATGACCATAGGGATTATTTTTTTTTTTCAAAATGCCGGAAATGGCTGTCTTAGATTCTTGTGTGCAAAACATAAATTAAGTCTTATGACTGTAAGTCGAAAAACATTTTTTGGACCCCAATTGGACCCCTTTAAGAGTTGATTTTCAAAAAATGATTATTTATACATAAATTGTTTTAGTTTGATAAATGTATTCGCAATAATTTTGCAATGCAGCAATATGTTTTTTTCCGTGTTTCATACTCAAAAACCATGTACCATAATACCCCTTTACGGGTCGAATTAGAAAAAATTGTGATACACGTGCTTTCTTAATTTCTTTGGCTTAGTACATTGACAAAATTTTATATGCGTGTGATAACGAAAAAAAAATTATCCATACTAACTTTAGGAGCCCATTTGACCCACTTAGGGGTTGATTTTACAAAAATGCTCAAAATTAGTTTGTTCAATTGTTGTGTTGAGTTTATTTACTGAGTTTCGTTACTCTAGCTGCATCATAGCATGAAATAGAAATCCTTCTTTGTGCAAACTTTCCAACCCCTCGATATGACCTTAGGGGTTGTTTTTCGAAACATGCCGGAAATAGGTTTCTTAGATTCTTGTGTACAATATATAAACTAAGTCTTATGACTGTAGGTCGAAAAACATTTTTTGGACCCCAATTGGACTTATTTCGGAGTTCATTCTCAAAACATGATTATTTACACATGGATTGCTTTAGCTTGATAAATATACTCGCAAAGTTTCATCAATGCAGTACGTATGTTACTTTTTCACATTTCATACCCAAAAACTATCTTAAAACCCCTTTAAGGGTCGATTTTCAAAAAGTTGTAATACACGTGTTTCTTTATTTGTTTTGCTCAGTACTTTAACATAGTTTCGTTGCGGTGTGACGAAAAAAAAATTTTTTGTCATACAAACTTTGGGAGCCCATTTGACCCACTTAGGGGTTGATTTTACAAAAATGCACAAAATTAGTTTTTTAAATTGATGTGTTGAGTTTATTTACCGAGTTTCGTTACTCTAGCTGCATCATAGGATGAAATGGAAATCCTTCTTTGTGCAAACTTTGAAACCCCATTAAAAAACCTTAGGGGTAGTTTTTCGAAAAATGCTGGAAATAGGTTTCTTGGATTCTGGTGTGCAATATATAAACTAAGTTTCATGACTGTAGGTCGAGAAACATTTTTTGGACCCCAATTTGACCCCTTTACGAGTTGATTTTCAAAAAATGATTATTTGCACTTGGATTGCTATAATTTGATTAATGTATTCGCAAAGTTTCAGCAATGCAGTATGAAATTTTTTTTCCGCGTTGCATACTCAAAAACCAGGCTAAAATCCCAATATGGGTCGATTTTCAAAAAGTGTGATACACGTGTTTCTTTATTTCTTTTGGTTAGTACACTGACAAAGTTTCATGTCCGTGTGAGGAAAAAAAAATTGTTTTCCATACAAACTTTGGGAGCCCATTTGACCCACTTAGGTATGGAATTTCGAAAAATCCGTTCTTATTGTTCACCTAGACCCTAGGTTCCCAAAGTGTGGGTCGCGACCCACTGGTGGGTCGCGAGCGAATATTAAGTGGGCCCTGAAAACCCCACCGATCGGGCTTACAGCTGGTCCGCCATTGATGGACGTCTTTTGTTTTTGTGATATTTTTTAACCCCCGACCAAAAACGAGGGGAGTTATAAGTTTGACGCCTATGTCCGGAAGTCTGTCTGTCTATCTGTCTGTATGTATGTCTATCTGTAGCAACGTAGCAGTCGAGCGGTCCAACCAGTGAACGGATTTGAATGCGGTTTTTTTATTTATCATCGTTTGAAGACCATCAGCTCTTTTCCGTGTCGAGGTAGGGATATTTTGTATAAAATTAATTCTATTAGTGAGAAAAATCTGAAATTTACTACATATACTACGTAAATCCGATAATACTAAATAAAATGGTAACATTCACCAGGGTCTGATGATGATCAGCAAGAAGGTGGTAGCAGGATCTCGGCCCCAATAAACCTAGACCCATCGAGTTTGGGCTCGTTGGATAGGTCTCGACGAGTAGTTGCCAGAAAAATGGTAATCAGGGTCTGATGATGGAGCAGGAAGGCATTCACGGGATCTCTGTACCAATGAACGTAGACCAACCGAGTTTGGGTTCGTTGGATAGGTCTCGACGAGTAGTTGCCAGAAAAATGGTGATCGGGGTCTGATGATAGAGCAGGAAGGTGGTCACGGGATCTCTGCACCAATAAACGTAGACCCACCGAGTTTGGGCTAATTAGGTAGATCTCGAAGAGTAGTTGCTAGAAAAATGGTGATCAGGGTCTGATGAGGGAGCAGGAAGGTGGTCATGGGATCTCTGCACCAATAAAGGTAGACTCACCGAGTTTGGTCTCGTTAGATAGGTCTCGACGAGTAGTTGCTAGAAAAATGGTGATCAGGGTCTGATGATGGAGCAGGAAGGTGGTCATGGGATCTCTGCACCAATAAAGGTAGACTCACCGAGTTTGGTCTCGTTAGATAGGTCTCAACGAGTAGTTGCTAGAAAAATGGTGATCAGGGTCTGATGATGGAGCAGGAAGGTGGTCATGGGATCTCTGCACCAATAAAGGTAGACTCACCGAGTTTGGGCTCAAGATTAAAGCAAATTTATACATAAAATCAAAATCTCCTGATTTTTTTGGTTGATCTCCTGATTTTTGGCTTCAATTCTCCTGATATTTTGAAATTACACCTGGCAACACTGACGAGTAGTTGCTACAAAAATGGTGATTAGGGTCTGATGATGGAGCAGTTTATTAGTGCAGAGATTCCGTGACCACCTTGGTCACGGAATCTCTGCACTAACAAACGTAGACCCACCGAATTTGGATTCGTTGGATAGGTTGCTGCGATTAGTAGGATTAAAAAGTTCTATTCCAAATTAAAGTTGTTTTTCTCATCTGAACAGTCCTTCATCCATATTGATGACGCTTAAATTTCCATTGTTTGAGCTGACTTAAGTTTCTAAATTACAATATATATGTTGTTTGTGATAATAACAGAATAACGTAAAATAAAAAAAAAATTGCTACTTTGAAACAAACTCTCAGTCAGTCCACGTCGTGAGGCTTCGCGTCGGCGAATATTTGCTTCCCTCTGAACACAGAGACTAGGGAATCTGAGCGTTACCAATATTGTATGCCCTTTTTAAGACAGCCAAGAGGTGGGTCCCGAATTTGGCAGTTTTTGTTAGGTGGGTCGGAGCCCAATCAAGTTTGGGAACCACTGACCTAGACTATTTGAGTAATGTTGGTTCCAAATTTCAAGATTGTACGTAATATTATGGTTTTTGCTGTATCGTGATTCCTAGAAAACACCCTGCTCTTTTATTAATATAGATAGATGTTCAAGACTAATAAATAAGTGTATCTACTTTTAATCATCGATCTATTAAATGGTTTTAGTACGTTGTTAAATAAAATTCTTAAATCAACAAATTAATATTTAAATCACAAATGGGTATGACCTTTCAATTTTTATTGCACACCGCTCGAATTTGAGATTAGAATTAACTTTTTATGGGCAGCTATAACTAAGGTCACCGACATAGCTCTCAGAATCTGCAAGTTGAAGTGGCAATGGGCAGGCCACATCGCTCGAAGAACCGATAACCGTTGGGGAAGAAAGGTTCTCGAGTGGCGACCACGAACCGGAAGACGCAGCGTTGGCAGGCCTCCCACTAGGTGGACAGACGACATTGTGCGCGTCGCAGGTAACCGGTGGATGCAAATAGCCAATTGTCGTTCATTGTGGCGTTCTAAGTGGGAGGCCTATGTTCAGCAGTGGACGTCTTCCGGCTGATGATGATGATGGGCAGCTATATATAGGTACACTCGTAAAATTAGTTTAAAATTAAGGGACAAATAATCCGAATTGTACGTTGGAATAAATAAAACTAGCTACGGTCTTATGTAAAAAACAAAAAATATACCACATATACCATCAAAGTAGGTAACTTGTATTTTTACAAAAAAAATTAAACTCTCACGTCTCAAATAGTATTAAATATACCTTTATTACTTAGCTTAGTGGTATCACGCTAAAAATATAATACTCTATGGTTAGAAGTCTCTAAGACAAAAATCTGTCTGTTAATAGCATCGATATATTAATATCGATGGTTAAAAGAGAAAGAAATTTAAAAAAAACATTATACAGAGTCATAATAGAATAAAATAAATTTAATTCCCTGACCTCTTTTCATCAAAAACACCTAAGAACAATCCCGATTGTATAGCGCATACTATATACCTAAAGCCATTAAAAATAAAAATAAAAATATCCAACAACAAACAAGAAATCACAGCATACAAATCTGTCCATATTGGTTTGGTGGGAGTTACGATATGATTCATCATCATCATCAGCCCACATCAGTCCATTGATGAACATAGGCCACTGAGCCTGATCTTCGGCTCTCCTCATCCATTGTCTGCCAACTGCTCTGCGGATATCGTCGTTCCACCTAGCCACAGGTCACAGGGCGTGCTACACTACGCTTCCCGATTTGCGGTCTCCACTCGCTATGATTGCGTCATCATAATATGATCACGCATATTATGCCACCCACAGATAAACAGGTACACATTTATTTACTTTCCAGAAACACAAACACAGACTTCTAAAAACTCCTTGCCTCAAACTTATAAGTTCCTTTTCCGAAAAAGCTATCGCTGTTTTAAAAAAGATGAAAAAAGGAGTAACTAAATTTGCCGAGAAGTAGATATATAACTTTTATAGAAAAGGAGATTGTGTAAGAATCATTGTAAATCTTACAGGTATTAATTTGAACAGATTATATTGAGCTATGATAGGCCGGTTTATTCCCTAGTCCGAGTTCCTAGCACGTTTCAAGATGCGCTCCGTCTCTTGGCATCTAAGCCAATGAGCCGCAACAGATGATACATGACGTGTTCGAATCGCAACTGAAGGAGCGAACTGAATGAAAATTTCGCCTTAATATCAACCTTCTCACAATATTTGAAATGTCACATCTCTTTGCAGCTAAGGGATGTTGTTTTACTTTGATCCCAATATTAATAATCGTATTACCAGCCCTTGTTTATGTCCCACTGTTGGGCACGGACTTCCCCTTATGATGGGGGCTTAGACCATAGTCCACCACGCTGGCCAAGTGCGGTTTCGCGGACTTCACGCGTCATTCGAAAGCTAGTTAGACTTTCTTAGTCATGCATGTTTTCCTTCACCGAATGCTAGTAACAATCGCACAAATACGATTCGAAAAAAAAATCGAAAGAAATCAGAGGTGCGAGTCGGGGTTCGATCCTGCGAGCATTGTTTCCAAGGCAAGCGCTCGCCCACTGATCTGTTACTGCTGATCCTAATATTCCTTGTGTATATATTCTACGAGGGTGACAACTACGTATACAATTAAAGACCATCATCAGCTCTGACCAAAGGCCTTCCCTTAGAATGCCACAATTAATGATAGTTAGCCATTTGAATCCACCGGTTGCCCGCGACTTTCACATGTTTGCCTAAGTCTTAAATGATTGTGCAATATTTTGCTTACCGTATGTACATCTCTGTAATATTCATTGCAATTAAAAAAATGAATAAGATCTACTAGAATCACGTCACCTTCTCTGATGTCATACAAAAAACTACCAAAGTTAATATAACCATTTAAAAGAAAACGATTTCAAATTTAAATAAACCTCTCAATAATCACTAAATAAATGACTAACACAGATACAACATATTACTAGGCTAAAGACCGCAAGTTATCATTATAACGCCTATAATTGACCCATAAACCATTAAGGCCAGCCACGAAATTGCGGTTTGTTTTGGATGCCATCTCACATAATTATGGTATTAATGAAAAATAAGGTAAAAAACGGCAGCGTTGAGATTTATTTATTTATTGACCCGCAGCGATGTGTGACCCCAACTAATGGCATCACTCGATCGTGACTCACCTATTGGTTGATTAATTTAATTTTTAGATTAGAAGCTACATATTTTGGTGTGTTATACATAATTTAATATAATATTAAACATAATTTAATACGTGTACTAAAAAAAAGTTTGAATTAAATTCTGTATATTATCTAATAAAGAATTTATTTCAAACTTTTTGGACTGTTAAGTATTGATTTTCCAGGTTATATAAAAGTTTGATTTACTTGTGTATAAGAGTCATGGGGGGGATTTCCCGTGGGGTATCCGGGTAAGAACAGAACCCCCCATTTCTTCCAGTTGGGTGTCGTAAGATGCGACTAAGGGAAAACAACATCTGGGCAGCAGCGTCTTTTTATTGGATGTACCTACCATCTATACTGCGATCCCCAAGATGCCTGCCAAGCGAGAGGATTATGGCAACCCCTACCATCTAAGGGCGAGACCTTTGTTCAGCAGTAAACGTCTTCTGGCTGATAATGATAATGAAGAGTAGCTGTGCTCTATAATAATTAGCTGTGGGTAAGGAATCATCATTTGAACCTTTTGCTGTCTCAGTTATACTTTTATAGCAGGGTCTCTTTTATATTATTACTAGCAGCCCGCACCGGCTCTGCACGGGTGTAATTTAGAAAAAAATGAAGGGAAATATTTAAAGTTACTTACTGCCTTTAAATATAGAATTTCTTCGTAAATAATGTTTGTAGCTGATTTTTCGTAACAGAATATTAATAAATTTTGTTTGGACGTGACGTGCGAGAGGATTGAGATTTAAAACAAAACTTTGCCCAACCTGGGATTCGAATTCAGGATCTCGCAATGAACAATGTGGTTAACAGAGCATCGAGCAGAGGCATTAAATTTAAGAGACTACTAATATGTCATAGAGGAAATAAAATGTCTCAGTTTGACGATGCTAAAATGATAGCCATTATCACATCAAATTCAATCGAGTTACATTAGTAGGGGAATCCGTTACCTATCCGAGACAATGCCAATAAAAATGATGTTATTCCGACCAATTACAGGCCATTAAACAAAAATGTTTATAGCTTAATGTAATCCTGCTTTCGATGTTAAATTTAATACGAAAGCACGTTTCTGTTTATGAACTAAGAGAAGAATTATTGTTATTATTAAGAGTTTATTGAATAGCTACGATAAAATACGATCGTATTTTATCGATGTTGTTAGTGATGTTGTAATGTACGTAATTATAGTACCGATTAAAACTAAACTGTTCGATTATAAATATGTAATCGTTCATCCTAAACATTTTTGATGTGGCCCTAATAAGAAGATTTAGTAACTAACTATTGGTTTAAATACAAGTTTTCAATATGTGAACTATAACTGTATAAAATGTAGGTTATTTTTTTAAGCGTATGGTATTTTATCACCAACCAACATCGATATATTATATAAACTAGATAAACATTCACTAACAAAATGACATATGAAATGTGGTCGCGGAGGTCGCGGACTTATCTGTGCTGGTGGCGGAAACATGAACTAACGGTTTTATTATGATAATGACGTGTAGTTTGACAGTTTCATATAGACAGTAGCGACACTCCTATCGGCAAATTTAATTTTGTCAGCCTGTGGCTTGAAAAGAAATAGCGACACAAGGGCGCTATTTCTGCGTGCCACTTTTCGGACCGTAACACCTAATCTAGTTTAAATATTATATCGATGCCATCCAATGACACATGCAGGGTTGTCATAAAAAAGTATTTGTTGCGGAAGCTATTGACATTTTGTCCCTCGATGTAGTCATTAATAAGTTGTCATTAATTTTGTGCATAAACGTTGTCGTATATATTTAGTTAACAAAATATCATGTTAAATTTACATGCCTACAGATTTCTCAACTGATATTATTTTCACAAGTTATAAATGTCACTTAACTTTCAACTAACTTAGTTTTATTTTATTTTTCTCTCCTTGAAATGTAAGTTGTATCTTTATTACTTTTTATTTACTACTTACCTACTACTACCGTTTTACATGCCCATCCGACGCATGGATCATCTAACTTTACAGACAATCAGATGATCAGCCTGTATTGTCGTAGCCAGTAAGGAACATCTCCACAAAGTTGTTGCTCCCCACGGGATTCGAACCCGCGATCTCCGGTTGGCAAAGCAAGCAATTTCCCACTGCGCCACGGATCCACAATGAACGACAATTGCCTATTTACATCCACCGGTTACCTGCGACGCGCACAATGTCATCTTTCCACCTAGTGGGAGGCCTGCCTACGCTGCATCTTCTGGTTCGTGGTCGCTATTCGAGAACCTTTCTTCCCCAACGGTTGTCGGTTCTTCGAGCGATGTGGCCTGCCCATTGCCACTTTAACTTGCAAATTCTGAGAGCTATGTCGGTGAACATAGTTTTTCGGCGAATCTCCACATTTCGGATTCTGTCGCGCAAAGAAACTCCGAGCATAGTTCTCTCCATGGCTCGTTGTGTGACTATGAACTTCTTTAAAAGGCCAGCAGTTAGAAACCTCATACATAATGGAAGATAATTCAGTAGTGTTTTTTTGGTTTCGTCGCGCGCTGCCTACTTTCGCACTTTGGTAACTTTTTAGTAGTTTAATGTAATTGGTAGCACAATGACAACTTTTTATAACCACCATACATTAGATCGTACTTTGCCTACTTTCGCCTTTTTTCTTTGATCTCTTGAATCTTTGAAAGATCTCCGGGAGCTGTGGGGCTCGACCGGGGTATGTGGGATTCTTACCCACTAAAACCCCCGCGGCTGTCGCATCGGCACATGAGAGGGGGGACAGGGGAATCTGCACCAGGGGCCCCTCAGTGCCTTGCCTTTGAGCCCGCCGCCGGGGGGCGCATTGTAGCCCCCCGGGAACCGGTCACGGTGCTCACGGGAACGGGGGTCGCAACCCCGCCGCCGTCCTCTTCGGAGTCGCCGCCGTACTCAATGGACGCTCAAAGGGCCCACACCCCGAGCGTCCAGCGACTCCGAAGGTATCGCAACATGCCTACTTTAACTATCGGCAGTACATTAAATATGTATGTTGCCTACAAATTGTACAGTCACCACAAAATTTGTTATATTGTAGATCTGTGGCTGTTTAGTAAATTTTGGAAAAACTGCTTTAGGCACCTGTATTAAACTTTTACAAACCAATGGGCCAAATTTATTACGCAATAGATGCCGAAGGATGGACGTAGTCGCCGGGGAAGGCTTATGCAACGTTGACGTGATGAGATACATTCACGAAGGAAGTCTCTGATAGGTATTTTTAGGCCATTTCGATTAACTGCCTAATATCAGAATTGATAGAATCATGGATAGTGGAGCCTCCTGTAGCTATCTGAACGGAAATCAAGCGTCAATTTATATTATTAATGTTTGCTTAAACCCGATGAAGTTATCGATATGAAGACGTAATGCTTTGCTTTTTGTTTTGTCGATCTGTCTGTAATATGGGCTCGGTTAATTAATTATGTTAAATACAGCGATAATATGCATATCACGTTAAATGCGTCGCTTCACGGGACCTGTGTAGATGGATGAGCTGCTTGTAAATCTATACGTAGACAGATTAATGTTATAGAGATATCGCTGGCACCTGCTACCTCTTGATGTGAAAACATGAAGTTGAGGATCGCTTTTAAATGTTTCAATCTCCAGTTCGTAGTAATTTTCGAAAGAGACTATTGAGAAGTTAGAAATGCATGGGACCAAATATATAAAATAATATCAATTTACTGTCTCTTTAATCAAATATACTTAAGCTAAGTAAAAAACTTCTATGCCGCTTGCAAGGGAAGGGTAACTAAATGATTGGCGGCGTTTCCTCTTTGTATGGCCTAGCTTATACGTTGACAGAAAAAGCTACTAGCTACCAGCTCGATCCTCTGAGGCTTCCGTAAGATGAAATTTCTTTCACTGAACCGTGAGCATCATGAGACCAAGGCCCCGTGGTCTCCACCGCCATGGACGCAAATACATAGCTCGAACCTAGGGCTGCATATGCACCGCTTTGCATCACTACCGCTCGCGACAGCCCCTACAAGTTGCCGGGGTGTGGGACGCAGCAAGTGTATAGTCTACTTTCCATGTTGCCATCCATCAGGCCTCTTGCCATTTAACTGTTAAATGTCATTTACGTTTAGTGTCATTAATTCTGCAGAAAAAATTCTTTAAAGCCAGTCCCGTAATTTGGTTTTAAATATAAACGTTAGTTAGTTAACGATAAGTTTTGAGAAGCTTATTTGGAAGTTTATATCATACATATTCTCTCTAGACATTTTATTATTGTTTTACGCTGTTTTTAATGGTGTATGCCTATATCTTTATATTTATCGAAATATATAGGGTTTTCTTACTAATGTAGTTATTTCTTTAGCTACATCCCTATTATTAGCAAACAGTTTAGAATTTTTGAACCTCCCACTGCTAAAAAGACATAATAGCTTAATATCTCAATGAAAAGCACAACTATTACAAATAATTACGCATAATTGAGCGCATTTACTTTCAGAACACTTCAAAGGATTATAAACAATTTAAGAACCCTTTGGGGTGGATTAAAAAGCGAAATTCCCATTATCCAAATGGCTTGCATTCACAATAACAACGCAAAATGCGTAATGAGTGTCCCACACTTAAATAAGTTCGGTAGCCAATTGTCAGTTGGAAGGATTTGGGATATGAAATTACTGGCTTAGAAAATTAGTTGCCGTTTCTAAGTAAAATATCCCATAAAAAATTAGTGTCGAAAACGCTTCCTTGCTTGAAAAACTGAGGTTTAAATCACTCTATGAGAGGTCTACCATTTTTTTTTGTATAGGCAATACATTCTTAAAATATATATTTTTTTATATATTCTTACGCTGTTGCTGTCGCCTCTCGCTGTCGCCTGGTGGCAATCACTTGTCGTCTGTCACATGTCACCCATCACCTATCACAGTCGGGTATAATGCGTTGGCACTCTGCTTTGGGCATTCAGGTGCACTCCAACAGGCCGCCTACGTACACAGCTCAGGCTTCCTCGGACATGTCTTAAGACTAAGATCCAATAAAAAGGAGTTTAGTATGAAGTAAGTACGCGATGAATTATATGTTCATCATCATCATCACCAGTTGGAAGACGTCCGCTGCTGAACTACTGAAAGCTTGTACAATCAACGTAAACAATATATACAGAAGACAAAACAATAGGCGAATAAAAATTGGTGGAGTAATATAGAGATTTCAGTAGTAAATATATACCTACTTATTTTAAGCATAAATTACATTTAAAAATATATTGATAACAAAAAAATATCCAGATTTATATTTATAACACAATATTTGGCAAACATGATGTTATGAACAAGATGTTATTGTAACTATTGCAAAAATCACAAGGGATTAGTATCATCCACCAAAACGAATGTTTTCAATTATACGTATAAGGGCTTAACTAAAAAATCACTACTTACGTACCTTAAACATCGTTTACCTGAGCTTTGAATGGACTTCGAAATCTCTTAACAATAGTATTACGATCAATAAATGTACGAGTGTTTTGTTTGCGACAAAATTTACAGTTACGCACTTTTATCCCGGGGATATCATGCGCATGATCCGGGATGGGCGAAGAGGATTGCGTGCTAATGTCCATTTGTGGAGATCGATAGGTGTTTTTTTGTATAGGATTGATTTCGATGAAGGCTTGTGTTGTCAAAGAAATAGTTTTACCTACCTGATTAAGACTACCCATGGATAGTCGCATATCACATCCACTCGTCACCCGAGACATTCACAACAATCTCTAGTCAAATACACATCTATCTAACTTCAACGTCTATTTAAATGCACAACAGCAGCCTTACCATGACAGTGTCATGTTCATTACTAACATTAGTTATTATTACCTGTGGTGTGCCGGGTTAGAATTACATCCCCCATCTTCTCTCGTTGGGTGTCGTAAGAGGCGACTAAGCCAAAACAAGGAGACGGGCAGCAGCGTCTTTCTTTTGAATTTATCTTCCACCTATACTGGGATCCCCAAGCCGCCTGCCAAGCGTGGGGATTATGGCAACCCCTCCCTTCTAAGGGGGAGGCCTTTGTTCAGCAGTGGACGTCTATCGGCTGCTAATGATGAATTAATGGTGATGATGATTATTAGACCAGGAAGGACTTATTATTAGACCAGGAAGTTCCTATTATTAAACCTGGAAGATTCTATTATTAAACCAAGTAGGGTATTTTTCAGCGTGGAGGACTATGGACTAAGCCCCTCAATCTAGAAAGGAAGTTCGTGCCCAACAGTGGAACAAAAACAAGGGCTGCTGTTATTATTATTAGGATATTTTTGGTTAAAGACGATGTTTTACCAAAGCTAGGCGTCTGTGGGTCTCATTAACCATGAGTCATTAGCATATCGTCATAAAACCAACTTTTCATTTGTGGCATTAAGGGCACGGCCACGGATTTCTGATTATTTAATTAAAACTGGTCCACTTAGGGTTGCCACCAATAAAAATGTTACAATTATAATTTGGAATAATTCTTTTACCAAAGGAAATAGTGGCTAATAATGAAAAATAAAACGGATAAGAATCATTATGGTGATTTAAATTACAACAGACAATGTCAAAACCTTATATCATGTAGAAGAAAAAAGAAACAAAAAAACTGTATAGTACTCAAACGTTGCCAATAACTGACCATAATAACCTCATCGTTTAAAAATGCTGTCCGCGACAGCCCTATCCCAGGTGATGCCCGTTGATAATCGGGAATGACGGCGGACCGGTGCTCAGCTTCGGCCGTTTTGTTCATATTTTTTAATCTCTTCATCCTTGGCGAACGCAGCTAGTTCTATTTGTTGGTTACGCTGATTGTATTGTTATTTATTTGTGTATCAGATGTTGATGGAAGGCACACAGCTGGCAGGTAAGAAGAAAAATCAATTAGGTAATCGAAATTTGAAATTGGAATATTATTTTCAAATTTTAAGCTGGGGTCATAGACTTACTAAAAGTACGTCTATAGCTGGGGTAAAGGTAATAAGTATAGTAATTTTAGATGTACTATAGTTATACTATATTTCATTTAAGTAAGTGTACTAGGCCAAATTGATTAAGATTCATTTTTATGTAAATAAAAAAACCTTTTAAGATCTGGTAGTAGATATAAATAATATTAAAAAATACAAGGATTTTATTTTTTATTATTAGCGTTGGTAGGCCTTCCACTAGGTGGACAGACGACAATGTGCGCGTCGCAGGTAACCGGTGGATGCAAATAGCCAATCGTCGTTCATTGTGGCGTTCGGGGGAGGCCTATGCTCAGCAGTGGATGTCTTCCGGCTGATGATGATGATGATGTTGATTATATTTCCTATTCATAATTTGTTTTATTGTTATGTGCAAAAATTTGTTTTTGTATGAAATCATAATTATTATGACAGATTTAACCTACTACCTATTATGGCATGGGAATAAAATATTTCTAACAGATTCTCTACCTACGTATGTAAAAAATAAATAAATAAAAAGATGAAGTAAAAATAAAAAAAATAAAAATAAAGTATTATCTATCTATCTATCTATGTAGAAATGTAAAAGATAGGTAGGTATTTTTACCCGACTACGGAACGGACGGTTATGATTTTAACAAGAATGTATGTATGTATGTATTTTCATCTGTTCCCGCATATCTTCTAATCTACTTAACATAATTTGACAATTAGGGTGTCGTTAGAAGCGTCTTGATTGTCCGCTGGTTATAGGCTATATAATATCACATTATTAGACTGCGATTTTATCCGTAGTCGGGTTTTAGTTTTTAAAACTTATTACTTGTATTATTCTTTATATATATAATTCTACTGTACGTGTGTACTGAACTCCTCCTAAACGGCTGGACCGATGTTGATGAAATGGTTTGTGTGTGTTCAAAGGGATTCGAGAATGGTTTAGATTCATAAGTGAAAGAGCGGGAGCGGAGCTGCGCGGGTCAGCTAGTATTTAATACAAATTTCTTAATAGCTTTGCCATAAAATTGTTTTAATTTGTACTTTCAATTTTAATCCACATGCACGTAAGTTTACATTAATATGAATCTGTTTAAAAAGGCTTTTGTCTTGAATATAGAAGTTTTCACAGCGAAAACCCAATGCGTTTAAGTGCTTGTTGGACAAAATCCTCATATTTTATCGTTATCTGTAGCATCTCTTCAATTATGTATCGCGACGTTAATGTATTATTTAACACTTAGCCGAGTTTCGACACATTTCTTGCTGGCTCCCCGTGGAGTGACTGCGTTTTGATGGACTGCCCAAGCGACAAGAGATAAGAGAGAGAATTCATCCAAATCTATAACTTTGGTGGAGGTTCTACAGTTATTTTGTAGTCATCATCAGCCAGAAGACGTCCACATCTGAACAAAGGCCTCTCCCTTAGAAGGGAGTGTGCGTTGCCAGTGATGACATATGGTACTGAGACGTGGTCTCTAACAGCTGGCCTTTTGGAGAAGCTCAGAGTCACACAACGAGCTATGCTCGGAGTTTCTTTGCGCGACAGAATCCGGAATGAGGAGATTCGCCGAAGAACCAAAGTCACCGACATAGCTCGTAGAATATGCAAGTTGAAGTGGCAGTGGGCCGGCCACATCGCTCGAAGAACCGATAACCGTTGGGGAAGAAAGGTTCTCGAGTGGCGACCACGAACCGGAAGACGCAGCGTAGGCAGGCCTCCCACTAGGTGGACCGACGACATTGTTCGCGTCGCAGGAAACCGGTGGATGCAAATAGCAAATTGTCGATCATTGTGGCGGTCTAAGGGGGAGGCCTTTGTTCAGCAGTGGACGTCTTCCGGCTGGTGATGATGATGATGATGAATTCTATTACTTACAAGATTCCCACCAAGTGTCTGGGTGTTATTTATCTATTTAAGTATAAATTTACAAAAAAAAAAAATGTATTTAAGTATTAGTATCAGTTGTCTAGTTTCCATAGTACAGGCTCTGCCTAGTTTGGGATCAGATGACCGTGTGTGGATTGTCCCAACATATTATATTATATTAGAGAGTTTAAAAGAAGATAAAAGGAGAAAATAGTACATTTACAACCAACGGTCGTAAGTAACTCATTTCACCTGAGTTAAACACTACACATATCGAATGTAAAGAAAGTAAAAGTTAAAATACACGTAGTGCCAACATTAGAAAAGTTTAAAAAATGTATATCTAATGGTTTCAATTTGGTTAATACTTGAGTTACATCAATATGAAGTTACTCAATTATCTTCGCCTTCGAGGCTAATCGTAACAAAAAAAAATACTTTCTACCCTACAGATGAAAACGCAATTTTCCTCCCTTTATTTACCCATGAAAATTAACCTTTCCGAACAGGAGAGAATTATTATTTTAAAATAACAATAATAATTATCGCTGTCCGTCTGTGCATTACACCACTACCGCTGTCACCTAACCCGTTGGGTATTTTTTCACGGCGACAACGAGATTGGATTGACAGCCACGGGCGGGTTAAGAACAGTGATACTGCTACAAACACTAGAGTGTTTGTCAATCAAACCGAGAGGGTTGACACACCGCTTTTTGTCACACTAAGTTAAGGAATTATAGCATGGCTGTTATCCATTTTTGGTATTACAGTACGGTCATGCGTGGCACTTCGTATAATGTATCGACACATTAAGTATCGATATTAGTATCGATAATCGGATCATTGAATACCTACATCACTCAAAAGCTATTGGTTTAAACAGATACCAGGTATAAATTGTTCGAACTTATAATAAATGCGCATAAACAGACGTCTAGGTAACATTTTACAGAAACCATTTTTTTAAATTGTAAGCTTTCAAATCTGTGTATTCTTTTAAGAGCTGGGATGCTACAGAGGTACCTTAGGCGTAAAACTTTTAACATTCCATGTACCCCTGCATTTTTTTGGTATTTAAAAAATAACGCTCTCACCTATAGGAGGCAGGAGCAGCGTGCGTGCATTTCGCTCCCCACCGCATTGCACGAGACTCTCTAGGTCTCAACTGAGTGCCCAGTCTTTTGAGCCCAATAATATTTTTAGCTACACCGGAACACAGCAATATTTACATGTGCTGCTTTGCGGTAGAATACGTACCGTTTTTACTGGCATTTAGTTGGGTAATACCCTTGGTTAGTTAGCCAAATCATATGTTTGGTGCAGTTTCATGGTGGAGTTCATCATCATCATCATCAGCCGGAAGACGTCCACTGCTGAACATAGGCCTCCCCCTTGGAACGCCACAATGAACGACAATTGGCTATTTGCATCCACCGGTTACCTGCGACGCGCACAATGTCGTCTGTCCACCTAGTGGGAGGCCTGCCTACGCTGCGTCTTCCGGTTCGTGGTTGTCGCTCGAGAATCTTTCTTCCCCAACGGTTATCGGTTCTTAGAGCGATGTGGCCTGCCCTTATGGCCCACTATAGAATAGGTATACAACGCTTGGCCCAATATTGGTACCACATCTCTACAAAAATTAGGCATCCAAAATGCAGCAATAGGTACCTACTACCAACAAGCCCATATTGGATATTAGTCGGCTAAATGTGTAGCTTAAAAGCTATTACGCATATTTTGAGATTATTGTGGCGATCTAACTAACCATCTGCCTAGTAATTTTTAAGTGTAAAGTGCGAAAAGGGGGTTGCTCCTAGAATTTTTAATAATTTACACAATGTATTCAGGTTACGTAGACGTTACGTGTTAATGAACGACTCTATCAGATAGACATTATCGAGATATATTACTTTGCATATAAATGTGTTTTTTTATAAAAATAAATCAGCGAAAGATATTAATCCCAACAAGTGCACATCCTTTAGGTAATGAGACAAAATTAACGAGAACCTTATCGTATATAAAGCTCATTAATTATAATAACACATTAAAAGCGTCTAGTTAAAGTGCTAATTAACACTTCTCCCATACATGATGTATCTTTTTAATTTACAGGGTAACGTATAGTATCATTTGAGGAGTCAATTCGCATTGGAAATTGTTTTTTGTGTATTTATAGCAGTTCTCTTATCATTTTAAATTAATTAAACTGTGAATGGCGTGGCGTTGGTTGGTAATATTTATCGTAAATACCTTGTCTTTTTACTTAATGAAATTTAGTGATAAAAATAATAATAATAAATACACTTTATTGTACACCAAAACTTACATGTACGAGAATACGTTGAAGATATCAATGTACAAAGGCGGCCGTATCGCTAAAAAGCTCTTCCAGGCAACCTAAAGTAGTCTTAGTGCTTGCTTGTCGGACCCACCTGAAAGTAAGCCAGAGATCGAAGCGCAAAAGCGTATTAATATTATATGACGGTGACGTTCTCCTTTTTTTTTACGCGGGGGAAACCTTCTAAAAGTCCCTGGGAGCTGTGAGGCTCGACATGTGGGTTTCTAACTCACTAAAACCCTTGTGGCTGTCGCATCGGCACATGATCCCGGGCTCGCCACCAGGAACCCCTCAGTGCCTTGCCTTTGTGACCGCCGCCGGGGGCCGCATTATTGCCCCCCGGGAACCAGTGCTCACGGGGATGGGGGTCGCAACCCCGCCGCCGTCCTCCTCGGAGTCGCCGCCATACTCAATGGACGTCCGCCCACACCCCGAACGTCCAGCGACTCCGAAGGATGTTTGTGTTCTCCTAGGTTATCCGGCCACGGTGGGCAATCTTTAACAAGATTATCCAACCATGTAGGAAGGAAGTGCTTGCGAAGACCGTTCCTTAACTCTCACAATTTGTTTGTTTTACGAATCGTAGACCGTGGGTTTAAGTCACAATAGAACTCACGTTTTGGTAGAAAAAATGCTAAATAATGTTTTTAGCATTTGGAGTGCGCAAATATTTTGCATGCTTTCTCTGCTCATATACACAGTTAATTCGACACAGTTTCGTAATATAGTTATATTTTTCACGGCATTTAGTTAGTCGTTCGCAACTAGTCAGTGGAGACAAATAACTAATTGTCGTTCATTGTTGCGTTCCAAGTTTCTAAGGAGGAGACCTATTCAGCAGTTCCTTCCGACTGATGATAATGTATACGTAATTTTGTGAAGTGTCAACACAACATTAGTTTGCAATTAAAACAGAAAACGAATTAAGACAAAGTGGAATTGATATGGTGAAACTTTAATATCTTTGATAAAAGATTAAGATAAAGTCCGTTAAGGTCAGCTCAGCCAGAGGTCGCTTTTACCGCAGTGAATTAAAATTATATCATTAATCCGCGTCGTCCAGTGGAATGTTTGTTTTGCCAAATTAAATTAAATACACATATATTCTTATATACATAAAATTCCCTCATTTTTTCGAGACTTTCGACTTTCGGCAACAATATTGATATGACAATAGATTTAGAATATTTTTACTACCTGCGTGATATAACCGTCCTGGTAGTTAAATGTCAATTTAAGCGATTCTTCCATTAATTCGGCCACATAGCCCGAAGGCAGCCTGGCAACCTGGAGAAGCTGCAATATTTTTTTTTTTCGGCAATGATAGACGTTGTTGGCCACAGAAGGCCATTACAGCTTCACCGGACAATAGGAGGCGAGCGCTTAAGGCGCTCTAGCCTTAACGGCAGAAGTAACGACGAGAGCTGCTAGTGACAGGTAAGGTAGAGGGCAAGAGATCAAGGGGGAGGGGGAGGAGTACTATGAGATCGTCAGATCAACTCGAACACGAACATGGCCAGCGTGGTGGACTATTGCCTCTTCATGTTAAGACCTTGTTTTTGTTTTTGTTTGTTTTGTTTTTGGGAGGCCAGTGCCTAACAGTGTGACAAAATCAAGAGCTGATGTAAAAATTAAGATACCTAATATTAATTAGGATCGTGGTATTAATCTTGAGTGACGAGTGGTAGGGACGGTGTGTTGCTTACCATCAGGCATACCAACTCTACTCGTAAGTCTATCTTTTCTCGTCACTAAAATAAATAATAAAATATTTTCAGAAAAAGCTGCAGTTGCGCTGCAGTCACGTTGCTGTCATGCTGCAGTTGCGCTGCTGTCACACTGCAGTCGCGCTGCTGTCGCGCTGATGTCGCGCTGCTGGCGCGCTGCTGTCGCGCTGCTGTCACGCTGCTGTCGCGTTGCTATCACGCTGCAGTTGCGGTGCTGTCACGCTGCTGTCGCGCTTCAGTCGCTCAGCAGTTGCGCTGCAGTCGCGCTCAGTCGCTCAGCAGTCGCGCTGCAGTCGCGTTGCTGTCACGCTGCAGTCGCGTTGCTGTCGCGCTGCTGACGCGCTGCAGTTACGCTGCAGTCACAGGTCCGTCGAACTTCGGCAAAGACGTCACCTAAAGAATATTTAGGCAAACTAAACCTTTCAGTCTCTCTTCTAACATGGTTGCTCTCAATCAAGTTTTACAAAATTATTATAGAGAAAATTGTTTAGACTTTATAAAGCAGAAAGTTAAGTTTATCAATTTGACGTGAATGAATTTGGGATTTTGTCTGATGAATTCGGGTGGTCATGACTCCTGCAACCCTCTCGGACCGTCACTGCTTTCGATCAGAAGTGGGATATATAATGGTGGGTTAAAAATAATTTTAAGAACGGTAAACTCGATTTAATTTCCGAATCAAACATTTAGTTCGTACAGCGAATGATTTCACTTCTCAATCACGAATTATCAACGTGCATCGGGGTATGTAGAGAATTTTTCAACGCTCTCTCTGCGTTGTCGACGTGCCGAAGGCGCGGCAATTAATTTTTAACTTCATTTGCAAATCCGATTTTGACACCTCTGATTACTGTGATAAGGCTCGCCCAGATCCTTAAACTCGGCATGATTGGGTTCGATAAATGTTGTTAGTATAACTTGTAATTTTTTATATGCTGGTGGTATTTAAAGAGTGAGCAATATTTTATCTGGAACCAGATTTAAAAGTTACTCTGAAAATGACGAGTGTAGATGAAACAGATTATAAACGGGGCCCGTTTATAATGAAAAAGCTGAAGACCTGAAGGAAATAAGTGCTGTTAATCATCGTTTCGATCGTCGATTCGATCATCGATTCCATCGAAATACGTCCACTGTCACACGCCACAATGAACGGCATTTAGCTGCTGCAACATTTTTTTACATATACAATTTCGTCTGTTCACCTAGTGAGAGGCTTGCCCGATGCGTCTTTCGGTTCGCGATCGCCACGCGAGAACCTTTCTACCCCATTGGTTATTGGTTCTTCAAGCGATACTGTTTTGTTTGTTTTAACTTCTTCATTAGATTGTAAGCGTGCTGAACCTTCTCATAATAAGACAAGAGATTTTTTTATATGTTGTTTCAGAAAGTCCACTCAGCAAAATCTTTACACATAGTATAAAACAAAGTCGTTCACGCTGTGACGCTGTGACACGAAACTATGCAACAGATTTTAATGCAGTTCTCAGCAATAGATAGAGTGATTCAAGAGGAAGGTTTATTATGTAGTATACCTGTGCAAAGCCGCGGTTGGTCAGTTAGTAAAATATAAGTACCGTTTTGCTCACTCACACGTTTGCACAGTTTTGAAATTGTCATTTTATTACCTTCCGCCTGCTTTATTTTCCAATCTCAACGAATACGGTAAATCAACTCTTGATGGTATCAACACTAAACGCCGCGCCGTTACCGCCCATTATGCCTTAAATTACGCAATTTATGCTGGCGCCAAACTTTATGGGCGCACGGCAAGCTGAAAAAACCGCATTGTTCTAAACTCTCATTGACTAGAGTATTTTACCCATTAACGAAGTTAGTGTCAATAAAATGTTTCATTCATCGGCACGGGACCTTCAGTAGGCGCTTCGGTTCAAAAGAAACCGATAAATAATCTGAAGCTTTATCAAATAAATTTATGAATTTCGGAATTGTGAAATGTTTATCAATTTATTAGTTGGTAGGTTCCTTGTGCAAGGCAGCGTTCAGGCAGGTACCGCCGTACCGATGCAGTGTGGTGATATTCTGGCGCCAAGTAGCAGTGTGTAAAAATTGCTGTGTACCTACCTGTGTGAAGGGCGCTGTAGCTGGTAAAATGACCGGATATAAATACTTTATATCTAATGTCTTAAGGGTTGGCTACGCGCTAGTAATTCTTCTGGTGTTGCTAGCGTCTATAGGCTGCGGTGGACCTTGGTAGTAAAAAAAAACTGAAAAGTAATTAACGCAGTTGATTTTTAAATCTTTACATACTTAGTATAAAACATCCGTTTCCGCGTCTGCCTGTTTATCAGCTTCTCCTAAGCTGTTTAAGCGGTTTTTACCATCAGTTAGACATTTTTTATCGTGATGGTTAATTTTAAGTTTTTATCTACTATGTAGAAGAAAAAACAATATTTTGCAACAGCGCCTTCTAAATTACATCTTTGGGAAGCCGAGTTGCTAGTATAGAATAAGATGGTGACTGTGATCGCTTAGATTTAGAAAAAATACCTGGTTTACCTACTGAGTTTTTTACATACCTAGTCTTGCCATAAATACTGAAACAAAGTAAAAAAAAACATTTATTACTTTTACAGTATAACTAACATACTGTAAAAGTAATAATTTTTTTTTTTAATACATAAATATATAACAATTTAATATATAAAACGCTTATTCAAAGTGATCTCCATTGGCTGCAATACAGTCCTTTAAACGTTGAGGCCAGTTATCAATAGAAGCATGGACTCTTTCCATGGGAAAATTCTTCACCGACAATGGTACGGATTAACACTACGTGAACGGCCAGGGAGGCGATTCTCGCATTTTAGAATCAATCACGAATTCGAAAAAATATTCGAATTCGAACTATTGGCGACTGAAAACCACGTTTTTGTATTCTCGACATGTCGAACCCAACATATTTTGAACGCTAGCCGCTCGAACTGCTTCGACTGGTCAAGACCATTCGAATCGTCATCTCGAGTTCGAATCACAACAAATGTCAAACCTCAATGATTATAATTTTAAGATGAGTACCGTATTCCTAGATTATTTTATTCAAAATAACATTATTGCATAGTTTATTAAAGTAAACTACACTTTACGAAGTCCTCGCACTTTATTATAACTTAATTCATTACCAAACCAACAACAACACAGAGTATTAATTAAGAGATACTACGATCGACAGCCAATTAACATAGATAATACACTATATACTTAAGAATAGATGGGTCACTCTGGTTCACCTTTTAATAAACTAATTTTACCCTCGCCTAAAGATGGCGTAACTTTACAAGAATCCAAAATGTGCCAACAGATGGCGTTTTTTAAATAATCACTTTACGTATAGGTAAATGAAGCATGAATATTTGTAAGGAACATGTTTAAAGGCAAACCAAAGAGATATTTACTGTAAAAGTTTATTTGGTAACCAATAACTTTATTCAACATATCTGAAGCACAATCGTACTCTATTCATTATATAGTCCAATCCCCTTGAGTTTCTTGTTTCAGTACAGCTTTGCATTAAATTTTTCCAATTCAAGCCATTGTGGTTAAGGACAATGATGTAGTGGACCTGAAATAGTTCACGAGTAGTGTAAACATTATTATATAAAAATACGCTAGATTCATAATGACTTGTTTGTTTTAGCTTTTGTAAATAAGTAAGTACATACCTACATAAGTAGATAAATAACATCCAGACACAGAACAAACAGAATTCTTCAAAAACATATTTGTAAATAAACTGTAAATATTTAGTTTCAATAAAATGTATAAAAGCTGTTTATCTTCAATGAAACAAGTCATTTTGAAAAAATGACATAAGAACTTAGCTTACCATAGTAACCGCCAAAGGCAATTTACAATATTACCTATACGGTAACCTCCTTGAGTAAAACCATAGTGTTTTATTAGGCATCCGTTGAGTCCGGCTGTTGCATAGGTTTTATTAAATTATGGAAGTTTACTAAAAATATACGAAATATATCAGATTTACTCAAATAAATTGAAGATATACAATAACAATATTAAACAAATTAAATAAAAATATATAAACTGCATTTTTAACGCCATCTAGGCAAATTATAGTGGAATCTTAAAATTTAGTTCCTTCCCTTGCCTGAAGGTGTGCTAGTTTCCATACATTAAAATTTTGTCAGCTGTTTTAAGGAGAGTGCCACGGGCATGGCCAATTAAGATAAAATCATTATGCCGACAAGATAGAGTATATACATATAAATATCACATAAACGTCTTTAAGAATACGGACAACAATAATTAAACTTCTCTTTTTATAAATAATCCTTCGGACATACTAAAACAAAATCGTAAACATAAACCTATGGCATTTTTGTTTTAATTTTACTTCACCGAAAGACAGGCAAAGGTACTAGGATCATACAGCCACAGACTAAGTAAGAATCATGGATTTATAAAAATCTATGGTAGGAACTAACGTTCATTTACAGATTTGTGTATTTTTTTTACTCATTAATTTGTGATAAATTATGTTAAAAATCTACCATTTTATAGACGTGAACAACTTTATAGATATGTTTTTCTACTAAAAACATCCCATCCGGTAAAAAAAACGTATCAACTTTTTGAACGGAATGACTCGCGCGACGTTTATCTTTCATAATGACAACATTTTCCTCCTTCGATTAGAGATTAGTTCGAAGTTTACTTCGATTGTTGCCCAGAATACAAGACTCAAGAAAATCATTCCGAGTTACGAGATTTCATAATAGAGATAGGCTTTGAATTGCAAATTCGAAATCGAAGTCGATTCGAAGTAAGCGAGAATCGCCCCCCAGATCTTTTTCTGTCACAAACAGAGGAGGTCTCATTGTTAGGTACAAATTAATAGCCCGCTATACAAACATTTTACTAATACCAAGCGTATGGAGTTTTAAAAATTACATTTGGCTTCATAGGTACCTACTATGCGTTTCAACTAAGAAGGTGGCCGCCATCTTGCCATTTCAAATCATCATCATCATCAGCCGGAAGACGTCCACTGCTGAACATAGGCCTCCCCCTTAGAACGCCACAATGAACGACAATTGGCTATTTGTATCCACCGGTACAAACACTTCAACACTTCGATGTACCTATAGTCAATGCAGCACCGCTGGAGGGACTGCAATACTGCCCAGGTCTCGATTGAATCGAAGGCTTTATCGTAGTCCACAAACGCTAGACATAATGGCCGATTATACTCCTCGGTCTTCTGTATAATCTGGCGGAGCGTATGAATGTGGTCTACGGTACTAAAGCCTTTTCGGAACCCGGTTTGTTCGGGAGGCTGGAAGTCATCAAACCTGCGCTCCAGACGGTTCGTAATGACTCTTGAAAACAGCTTGTACACATGGCTCAGGAGTGAGATAGGTTTATAATTCTTCAGTAAGGTGCTATCGCCTTTCTTGAAGAAAAGCACTACCACACTCCTGTGCCATGCTTCTGGCGTAGTACCCTCGAGTAAGACGGAATTGAATAACTTCTGGAGGACTAAAAGTATCGGTTTTCCGCACCCGCTCTCAGAAGTTCTGTTGTGATTCCGTCTTCACCCGGTGCCTTGTTGTTTTTAAGCTGTTTGAGAGCCATTCTAATCTCGTACAAGCTGATGTCTGGGATGTCCTCAGTGTAGTGTCGGGTAAGTTGGGCTCTGGTGTCCTGAGCTGTACTGGCAACTGCTTTTCGTGTCGAGGTGTACAACTGTCCATAAAACCTCTCGAGCGCTCTCAATATCTCCGGTTTCGATGAGATGACACTGCCGTCGTCGATCTTCAGCTTGGTCACTTGGCTTCGCCCAATAGACGAATTCTTTGCGAACACTTTAGAGCCTTGGTTCCGCTCAATTGCGTCCTTAATACATGCTGTATTATAGGAACGCAAGTCGTGTCGCATGGATTTCGAGATTCGTCTATTGAGTTTAGCATATTCCGATATATCAGCTGAAGATTGCAGTCTCAGCTCAGTCCGGGTTTCCATTAACTTAATGGTTTGATTGGAGAGCTTCTGAGGCTTATTACGGCGCGGGGTCTTAAAGAACTTGGACCCCACTGCTTGGACAGTTTGCACCAACCCATTGTTTAACTCGATTGTGTAGTTCGAGTTGAAAGTCGTCATTTCAAATATATAATTACTAAAAGTGATGTTTTAACAAAAATAGAGAGCAAAATAAGACATTACAATAAATAATCAAAACCGGGGCAAATTTTTCATTTTGATTTTACTCTGCTGCCGGTACAAAAATCGTAAAAAACGAGTGAAGTTCCGCAGTCGCGATCATCATGGCGGCCACATTCTTATTTGAAACGCATAGTACTTTATGTAAAGCAATCACAGCGATTCGGTTCTCTTTATCACCCCACTCCATTTTAATATCGCAAAATATTGTACAATGTATTGGCGCCAAAATGAGAAAACGCAATGAATACCTAATCATATAAAAATGACAGATTGCAAATTCAAATGTAAAATTATGTTTATTTTTAATTGTAACAGTATTTATGGCCCGACTAAGTATAAGATAAACAATATTTTCTACCTTATTACTGACATAAACAGTAATTATTGTAATAGCTAATGTACAGACCACACAGTTAGTTATGAATAAAAAATGTCTTCATTAAAAATAAGAGGCGCTTATAGACCCCGCCCATACCACCATGAAAGCGCGAAATTGCAATACAACTGTTCAGAACAAAAAAAAAATACATAACTAAATCATTTATTTACGTGTCAAGACAAGAATGCACAACACAAAAATAAATATGTAACGGACGCCCTTCACTTGGAACACCTTACAGGGATCCTTTCGTGCCGGCGCTAGACGCACAAAGATAACAAAAGGGAAAAAAGAAGAAAAAAAACATTGTAACACATATGGTTTGAGTTATAGGAGTTTAGCGAAACGCTATCTTAACAGAGTGGTTCTATTGTAAAACTTTATTTGCTGATATCTAGTGAAAAAACTATACCAGGGGGCCGTAGCGAAGTGATAACTTGATCTTGTAGAATGACAATTCTACAATACGAAACCCTAGAAAATATAAGTAGTAATAGAATGACAACTTGGCTAAGGGGGCAGCAGTGCAATATTATATTAGGCTGTGAAACGGTAGATAGAGAGAAATATGAGTAGAAATAACAGGACGCCATGAACACTATTAAATTTATGTTTTTAATAAATAAATGTTATATTAATTTAACGTGTTTTATTTCATTAACCTAATTTTACTGATTGTAATCGCGGTTTATCTTTGGTTTTAGTTACCCAACGTTAAGAACCCGTCAGCAAATAATTCGTAAAAGCTGTTTTATTTTATTATAACGCAATATTTCGGCAAATTGTAAATTATATAATTAGTAATAGTAATTAATAATATATAGTTTTTTTTTAATTAAAATTAGCATGCCATTACTTCGTAATAATTATTATTGTTGCAAGGACGTTGTTGCATCACAAAGCGGTGCAACATCGGTGCAGACACCTTCAAAATAATCCACATATTAACGTAACGCTGTAATGAGTATGTGATTTGCTTAATGGTAAACACTGGCATGCACATAGAAATTTGGATTGACCGCCGCTCGTAACCTGAGATTAGCCAAACCTCTTGAGCCTAATAATTTCTTTAGCTACTGTTACACCGAAACACAGCAATGCTCACAGGAAATTTCACACTTAAAATCTTTCTTCTCTTCTTGCGTTCTTGCGTTTACTGCAGTAGTTGTACTACCTGGATGGTGTCTAATACAACCTATCAGCTAAAGCCAGTATTTTTTGTAATCACGCTACCGCTTATGTCTCGTACCCTGACCCAATAAGATGTCGGATCTTTTAAGAAAATTTGGATGCGCCGGGTGCTATGTTTTTTTTTAGTTCACGTGGGAGGTGAGACGTAATTGCCGAAATTCCTAATTTTTGACAATCAATGGAAAGGATATTGCTATTATGACGTACAGAAACGGCCCGCCATCTTACTTTTAGGGATGCTTTATAAAATATTGAGCGGGATAATGTCGATATTTTTGATTTGATTACGGTGTTCGATCGATAAGTTTCATTCATATGTTTTTACGAGTATTTTATTGTTCAAATTATGTGAGATCGAAAATAGATATAGAATATTACTTTGAATTTAACGTGAAGTTAACATTTAATTAAGACATTTTAAGTCTTTATGATTTTTTTTCGTCATTTTTATCAAATTTTATAATGATATGATTATGTCAGATCTTTTTTTTTAAACCGGTTTATTATCCGGTTTATTATGAGTCGTAGCAAGATGGCTTAATCGCTCGCTTGCAAATATGCCTAATTTAGTGTTAGGCAATTGCAAATCTATGACAAAAACATAGTAACGTTTTTTATTATGAATAAATTACAGGCTACAGTTTATTTTCATATACATATTTTGTATAAGACCTACTAAAGAATACCTAATAGGTGGCAGTTGTAAGAAGTGGGAAATAGTAGGTATATATATGAAAATGTTGTAGTATATATTTACAGGGTTACAGGAAAAGTCGTGCTAGATCCGTTGAGGGCGTGGAGTACCCATCATTTCTGACTTATATCACTATGAAACACCCCACCCTAAACTTAACCAAAATAAAAAAAAAGTAAAAAAAAATAAACTTAAACTTAACTTAAACAAAATAAAATTTAATAGCCTAAAAATCGGCAATTTTCAATAAAAAATTTAAAGTCGAAAATCTCGAAAAGGGTTAAGTTTAGGGTGGGGTGTTTCATAGTGAAATAAGTCAGAAATGATGGGTACTCCACGCCCTTAACGGATCTAGCACGACTTTTCCTGTAACCTTATATATGAAAATTTTCCCAAAGGGGACTGTATAACCATAGATTTAAATTCTTTGTCTAAAGCTCATGATGAAATTCTATTTAATATAGGGCTTTATAAAAAGACCCTTGACACAGACCAGAAAATAATATTGGTGATGGCATAGGCCCAGAATTATGAATAAAATCGTGTTGATATTGTATAATTCAGTTTATCCGTCCATTTGTTGGCATCGTGAAGTTGATTCAGAACTCACACGTTGATAATGAACCAACCACCGCGGAGTGATGTTGTGATGTGAATTTATTTCATCTTCGCTCCTTTTCTAACTAACAAGAGAGTGAAAGAGATGATGATAGGTCGGAATAGTTTCCCGGGGCTCCCCGTTCCATCTTTGCTGGTCCATTTGAGACGCTCGTCCGATTTCCATCAAAGAAATTGCTGGGGTCTAGTGTTGGAGATCGATGGATATTGACAAATAAATATCGATATTTGTATTTACATATTAAAGTATGCAAGAAATATGTAGCTAATGACAAATAAAGAGACGCATAATAACTAAACTATAAAAACAAGTCCAGAAATGACAACTTCAATCTAATACAGTATATTGTATGTACTAGAATAATAAAATATATAACAATACATAGGTATTTATGTTGATTTATTGGAAAGTACTGATCATGATAAATGCTAATGTTATAAAAATATTTTTGAGATATTTCATACATATAGGCATTGAGTTCCTAAACTAAAAATTATTGCCTGTGGCGAGTTGTGACTAAGGTATTTTGCTACTTTTGCTAAAAATAAAACAATGCCTCTGATTAATGAACTATTGAACTTTATTTTTCGAGAATACTCCCACCAGTCACTACTCATCACTTACTATCAGGTGTTTATTTTTAAGTATCGATAGAAGATTCCCATCTCTTAGCCACGCCCCTGTAGCATCAACAATTTCAACCCACAAAACAATATTAAATACAATAATTTACCTTCGAAATGTGGCGAGTTTGTCGCCTAATTTGTTAAAATTGCTCTCTATGGGTTTTTTATAAACGAAATTTTTGTCTATTTTTGCCAAAATGAGTAAGCGATTACCACGCTCTTTGTGAGTTTCAAAGATTAATTATTTGGGAATACTATTCTGATCTTTTTTTATGTGTATCTATCTTCGTCGACGGGATGTCTCTATTAATATTGGTATTTCGGTAACCTACCTGGTGTGTGGGAGGCGTAATGATTTGTTACATTATGTGATCTCAGAAAAAATCTTATTGAGAACGCTGTTCAAGAAATTGTGATAGCTTATTATTGTATTAATTACTTTTGAATTCATGCTTTGGGGTTCTAATTGAAAGTGCGCTTTGGATGGAATGTGGAGTGATATTGGAGCTATCAAATTCATATTAATATTGTAAAAGTAAGCTAAGTAATATTAATATTGTAAATAGTATTGGTTTTTTATTGTTTGTAAACACATCACACACACACACATCTTTCTTGCTCTTTCATCATTTTGTCGTAGATATCCATTTAATTTATTTCTTTTTGTGTTCTTTTTAATATTGCACAGTTTATCAGACGCAAATAGATTTATAGATTTTGCTTCAAATAGGGTTAATTACATAGTTCTTCGATTAATCAATCATTCTAATTAAAATGTCTCTAAACACAGTGTTTAGAGACATTTTAATTAGAATGATCCGCCAGTGCCTGTATATTTGGAAGTAAAATAAACACGTTTCTTTAAAGCCATAAATACGCTACTTTTGACACTGGCGATCGGAGATTTAGTAGTTTTTTATAAGCTTGATACAGCTACCTATCTCTATTAGTCGATTGTAGTCGCTATCGCCGATACCAAAAGTAGCGTGTGTATTTTGGCTCTTACGGAAAGTGCTTATTTTACTTCCAAATACTTATATTGAAAAAATAAATACGCACATTTATTTTCAGATCTTATGTTTAAACCCAATTTCACAAGTATTTGAGTATTTTTTTGTTATTTATTCTTTATTTTAAGATTTAAGACTAGAACAAATGATTACCATAAGCATCAACAATGATGTACTAAGAACTAAAGGACGCGAAGGAAAGCAAAATAATGTTTTAGCAAAAAATAACAATTATTCTACAGAAACAATAAATGCTTTATAAATTACACGTAACAAAGAAGCCGCGGAACACGTTCATTGATAAAAGTAACCGCGTAATTGTAACAATAGAGGGTTAATCCGTCATAAACCGTCAGAAGTATTGGCAATATTTTCGGATAATCCTTCTTAGAAACGTACGCATATGTCTAGAAATAAAACAACAGACGAATGGCGTCGTGCCAAACAGAGCAAGTGGTAACTTGAACAGAGGTGGTCAAAAGGACAATGCGAAGAACCAACGCGATAAAATTTTACAACTCCTACCCGTCGTAGTTGGTGCAATAAAATTGGTAACTGTAAATGCTGTCGCGTTTTAGATAACCAATTTACACCTTCGCTCCGGTATTTTGTTTTAGAATAAATGTTTTTAGTAAAAAAAATGGGATGTACCTCTTGATTTTCAGGCCACCGCGGCCCCGAAGTCGTAAATGTCAATTCGTCAGTTTTTGGATACAATACCCGGAATATAGTTTTGCGTTTCCTGCTGTATTTAAGGCTGTTGTATTTAAATTCCTGCCATTTTAAATAAATAACCTTACTCTTATACGTTTGGAAAATCACCTCAGAACAAGTAAAAAGTAAACTTAACTCTTTCTGTGATTTCTTTTATGAGCCTACTTTGCCCCAAAGATTAGCAAAGGCCTCCTCTTTTCCTTCCATGACCCTCGATCCTGAGCAGTACATGGTCACGCCGGACCCGCAAGGTCTATGTTGTCCCGCCAATGACGTCTTGGTCTACTCCGTCTTCGTCGACCGTTGCGGTGTATCCAGAACGTGGCAATTCTAGCCTACCTCTGCGGATTCATTCTTGTCATATGGCCTGCCCACTCCCACTTTATCTTTGCCGACTTTTCCCCCACATCCGTAATCTGGGTGATTTGAATGAAATTTGATAGAAACATCACTCTGTGTTCTAACACAGAGTGATGTTTCTAACTCGGTTTGTTAAAATTACGAGATGAATATCTTATTATGTGGAAGCGAGTTCAAGATTGGTTAATCAGTAAGATTTTCGTAGCTAGATGACATACGGTGCGCCCGGAGAACCTATTATCGTTTCAACATTCAAGGAAGCCTTTTTAGCGCACCTCATAGTGCATAAGTATGTATTTCCTACCTAGGTAGGGTAAATCGTAAATGCCTTGTGCAAGGGTTAGTCCTTGCAAGGTATTAACAATCGCAGTGTCAGATATGTATGATCGTTTCATATACTTACATGAATCGCATTCTCGTTCCTTAAGATCGTCAGAGAATTTAATCCTTAAAATTCCAACGCATTCCACAGCATATTACGGTAACTCTTTTTCAGTTCATGCTGTCAAACTGTGGAATAGTCTACCTTTGACTATTAGACGTGCCGAGTCCTTAGTTACATTTAAAAGGCTCCTGAAGGAATATTTCTTGGTCTCCTAGACATGACTTTTTTTTTAATTTTCTATCTTTTTTCATCCACGATATCACCTCTATACTATCATAATATGTTTTATAGTATTATTACTTATTTCCTCACCATAGATAAACTATGTTATATTATGTTTTATGTATATCGAATATATCTATACTTATAATAAAACTGTAACAGGTCCAATTCTGTACATTGAAGATATTTTGAAAATTATATTTGGAGGGCATTCTATAACCGATACTGAGGCCGAAAATGTATTTTTTTTTTATTTTTGTCTGTCTGTCTGTCTGTCTGCATCACGGCTGCGCATCACGCCAAAACTACTGAATGGATTCAAATGAAACTTGGCATGATTTGAGATCTTACTACGAGGTAGGACATAGGATACTTTTTATCCCGTAATCTAGCACGGTTCTTTTGGGAGAGGGGATTAAAGTCAAAATGGGTACTTGGTTATACGCTTGGTCCGATTTTATCAATTTTTCTTCATAATTATAACAAATATTAGTAAGGGAACACTCATAGAGAGTTGTTATAAAGGTTTTGTAATCGATCGGGTTAAGCAACGTTAGGTAAGGTCATTAAATATATGGGTGACCGTTTAACGCTATTTGAACTAAACGGGTCCGTGCTTCGGAGAGCAAATAAAAAGTGGGTCCCAGTTTTTAACCGACTATAAAAAAGGAGGTTATGTATTCGATGCGAATGTCTGTTATTAAAAGTTTAGTTAACGTAAAAATAGCGCATGCGGAGCTGCGTGGGTCAGCTAGTAGATATATATTTTTTTATTTCAATGTAGGTTTATATAATATTTATTTGATATATTATTATATATTTATATTACGTGTAGATTTTTAGCTTTTCCTCATTTTATTTTATTTTGTTTTCTGTACACCATTGGCTACCTTCTTTTGCTATTTGATCGTTCCTTTCCATCCTAAGGTTGTCTGGAAGAAATCGCAACCTGCGATAAGACCGCCCAATGTATACCATTGTATATTTTCTTTGTACTTCTTTGTTTTCCTGTACTTTTTGGTGTGCAATAAAGAGTTCTCTATCTATCTATCTATATGCCTCTGCCAAGCAGCGTTGTATGGTATATATATGGTGACATTATCAGGCTCAAGAAGTTTAGTAGCTAGTGTGGTGACGAGCACCAGTCCAGTGCAGCTGTTTATAACCATACGCGTTTATCATCAGGCGGTTTTGTTGCTTGTCTTGTCATAAAGTTTAACAAAAATCGTTGGACAAAATGCGAGGTACACCCAGTTCTGGCTGTTATAAATAAAATAAAAATACTTTCGGTACTTATTAAACCAACCACCCTTCATTGTCTATTTAAAACCGAAAGTGTTCATTGCGCTTATTGTGTTTTGGTTATTTTAAAAGGATTTAGTTAATGCCCCATTGTTTTTTGGTCTACAAAGACGCCGATGCTACAGTGTTCCAGTCTAAGGCACCGATTGTTAACTGATAAGCTTCCATGAAGTATTGCCACGTTATTGTGTGAATCGCGAACATTTTTACCTACATTTGTAGAATGTTCCATAGCAGTTACTCTACTTTCTAGTAATTAAAATATTATTTTTAAGAGAAAAGTTAAAAAATCCTTTTGTAGATTATGAGTCTGTTTGGAAAGGTTATGTGTTATTGAACACGTGTAATATATGTATGTATATTTTTACTTTTATACCTAAGATTAGCGGTAACAGCTCAGTGGGCGAGCGCTTGCCTTGGAAACAAGGTGCGCAGGTTCGAACCCCGGCTCGCACCTCTGATTTCTTCAATGAATCATGTGCGAATCGTCTTTGTGCGATTGTTACTAGCTTTCGGTGAAGGAAAACATCGTGAGGAAACTTGCATGTCTGAGAAAGCCTAACTAGCTCTCGAATGACGTGTGAAGTCCGCCAACCCGCACTTGGCCAGCGAGGTGGACTATGGCCTAAGCCCCCTCATATTGAGGGGAGGCCCGAGCCCAGCAGTGGGACACAAGCAAGGGCTGGTATTATTATTATTATTGTCTAAGATTACATTCATACAGTCACGAATGACGATGCTTACACCAACATGTATTTTAGACCAAATATTTGCACAAAATTTGCTTAGGAATGGCTAAAGATGAATTAAAATTACACATACATTATCGAATAAACGCCGCCAAAGGAAAAATATGACTAATTCCAGATAATATTATCTTAAATACCTATTTGCGAAAGTTGATATCAACTTCCTCTTTGTATAGATAACATATCAGTATGAACAAATGCGCTTAGTACATCTTTTTATTTTTTTTAACTATATAAGACAGCGTAAAGCATTAAGAGCAAAATTTTCATCACGAAACTTACTGCCAGTTGGACTTACCTCTAAATAATATTTTTTTTGAAAAATATTTTTTTGAAGGAAATATAAATCTTGAAATCACTACTTTTACGGATTTTATCGCGGTTTCTTACTGCGTACATCGGACCAACAATAATAAACCTAATAATAATAATAGACCTGAGAGTGCACCGGCATAATTGTGACATAAGAACGTTCAACATCTCAGTCCTCCTGTGACCATGGGTGCTGCAAAGCATTCGAAACGTCGGGATAGTAAAATCAAAAAATAAACCGCGATAAAATCCGTAAAAGTAGTTTGATTTCAATGTGTAATATTCGCGGAAGTAAAAGACAACATTATGAAATATAACTCTTTTATTTGATTTTTTCATGGGGAAACCTTCAAATGGTCCCCGGGACCTATGGGGGTCAATCAGGGTATGTCGGATTAAAACTATAACTAGTTTATTCAAAGCCTATTCTTGAAAACACTTTAATTCCTCATATACGTGTATACATACTTTAGTATTTGCCCGGGATTGGACAAGGGTCAAATCTTGTTGTCTTCACTGGTAACCTGTGTAAGTACTGGCTGATAGGAGTTACAGTGGTAAGAATGACTGGTCGGGATTGGTCTCAGTAAAAAATAGTGCTTGGCCGCTATTCCATCTCATGTTAAGTAGTACAGCCTTGGATGGAAGTGTACTAGCTTTTTTATAAAACAAAGAGAAGGACATTTTGCCAGACGCCAGCATTAAGGGATGAACAATGGTCTCATCCGCAATTCACTATCCTCACTAGCTGAATGACGTCTACCGCTGACCATAGGCCTCCCCCTTCGAACACCACAATGAACGACAATTGCTTATTTGCATCCACCGGTTACCTGCGACGCGCAGAATGTCGTCAGTCCACCTAGTGGAGGCCTGCCTACGCTGCGTCTTTCGTTCGCGTTCTTTTGGTTCGTGGTCGCCACTAGGGAACCTTTCTTCCTCATCAGTTATGGGTTCTTCGAGCGATGTGGTCTGCCCATTGCCATTTCAACTTGCAGATTCTGATATGTCAGCGACCTTGGTTCTTCGGCGAATCTCCTCATCACGGATTCGAACATAGCTCTCTCCATACCTAGCTCGTAGTGTGACTCTGAGCTTCTCTGATCATCCGCTGTTACAGTGAATCTATAGATCGCTCTCAGTAGAAACACGACACCATCAATAGTCAGCACAAAAACAACGCCATGGCGAAGGTAGCGATATTTGGCCGCGATTTTCGAGGCTCGTCCGGTGAAGCTGTTAAAGCCATCTGCGGCAAAACACTACTACTACTCATACAAAAAAGGCTGCGATTTTCGCGTGGTGCTTTCACTGATCGGGCCAACATTAACACCTCTCGTAAAATAACTTGTATAATGAAATTATTTCTATTATCGTAACTATAATCTAAGTTGGGGATTTCTCCACGTTAAAACAACATTTGGCTCCATTAAAAACATATTCTATATATCTTTAAAGGATCGTAAAACTGCTGTATGGTACGAGTGTTTATTGGTTGAGAACATTTTACAAATAAGTTGAACATCAATAAAAACAGTGGACCATTTTATAACTTGACAGATATCAACAAAATATTTTGGTTGGTTATTTTATGAGCTGATAACGCGACGCCCTCGGAAGGCTCTGTTTGTGTAATAAAAGTAAATTGGAAACTGAGAGGTGGGTTCGTTGGACAGATAGCTTTGTCGGGCTTTATTTACCGTTTTATGGCTTGTTTCCTATGATATTGAGGGAATAGGTGCCGTGTGTATGGATATGAATGTTTTAATTTACGGAAGCGTTTAATTATATAGAAATGTAATGTTTACTCGGTGGGAATGACATTTCACTCCGGCCATAGGTAGGTAGTAATATTTTCTTAATAAAACTTGTAACTATTGGTAACAAGTGTCAAGAGTCTCAGCGTGCGTACGCACTAATCCGACAAAAATATATTTAAGAAAAAAAATGCTTTATGTTGTGCTGTTGTATATATCATACTAAAATAAAATGATTGAAAATGGCTAAAATTTATTTTCATTTGTAGTCCATGGAGCAGCGAATACAGGAGTCATGGCTGGCTGGAGACCGGTTGAATATGACTAATTATCATCAGCCGGAAGACGTCCACTGCTGAACATAGGCCTCCCCCTTGGAACGCCACAATGAACGACAATTGACGACTTGCATCCACCGGTTACCTGCGACGCGCGCAATGTCGTCTGTCCACCTAGTGGGAGGCCTACCTACGCTGCGTCTTCCGGTTCGTGGTCGCCACTCGAGAACCTTTCTTCCCCAACGGTTATCGGTTCTTCGAGCGATGTGGCCTGCCCATTGCCACTTCAACTTGCAGATTCTGAGAGCTATGTCGGTGACGTTGGTTCTTCGGCGAATCTCCTCATTGCGGATTAATGACTAATGAACCCTACTAATGGTCTTTGGCTAGCCACCGATCAGCCAGCGCTCTTGTATTCATACATTTATTGCTAAGATTTTGATGTTGTAAAGAAATACAGGGTATAAATCCTTCTTCTCTGTCATTCTCATCGTTCAGAGGCGGAATTGCAACTTTACTAAAATTACTTTGAAATCCCTACTGCAAGTTTTATCGTAACGTAACATCAGCGTAACATTTGCAAGTTTTAAGTTACAGAAAATGCGAGCAGCTCCGCCCGACAATATTAATGCTTACCTTATGAAATGTTACAGTTCATTCTCTGCCTAAAACCGGTGCGCGCGATGTTACTTAATTCAAAAAATGTTTGGACAAGTTCAGATATGAGGTAATTATAATGAAAAATAACTACTCAAGTGAACTCGAACGTGTCAATTCTAATAGTACAGTTAATTACAAAAGCTTTTTTACATGTAATTTTTTGTTGTTTGAACCTTTGACTCTTCCGATAATAAGATAATCTTTGATAATTTTTATGAGGTATCAATATTTCCCTACACATTTGAGTGTAATAGATAAAGCGCAAATGCTGGGAATAGTGATTTGGCCAAATACTTTCTAGTAAATATATATTATTTCTTCTTTGTCATATATCTATTTAGCGAATCTCTGGACCGTAATGACGATTCTAGATTCTAGACCGTAGCTAGATCAAAATGATAAAATATATTAAATAACAAAATGCTGAATAAGCTTAAAATGACAGCTGTGAAACGGAATAATAGTCCAGTTCAGTATTTTTTGAGAAAATGGTCAGAAGTCATCACCGATCTAGTCGTGGGTAAAATTATTTATAAAACTAACACTTCAGTAGACAATTGTACACCATTACATGAAATACCGTCTCATTACGACAGTGGCGCCCGCTCCCACACGCTATACCTACCTTTACCTTTCGGATACATTTCTTGAAGGCAGCCATTTTGTCCTTTTTTGCTTTTTTTCCAGAACTCCCGGTCGGATTCACACGGTCAAGAATCAAAGCGACGATATTGCTTAAACGTGTTATAATAGATTAACTATTAGTTCATGGCATGTCGGTCCAATTGATAGCTCCGATGGCTCTTTTGGAGTGGAAAAAAATCTTTTTTGTTTGTGAATAGATATGGGTGTGGAATGTTTTTTTTTTGTGATGGCGAATTTCTATTTGCCCGACTGCTCCAGAAGGAGGGTTATGTTTTTCGAAAGTATGTATGTACTTATATCTATTTCTTTGGCACGGCCTACACGGGTTGATGGATTTTGACTTATAATATGTCTTAAATTCCTTTCAGTTGTCGGAGTAACATAACCAATATTTTTTTTTCGGAAATGTTAATAGACGGGCGTCAGTTGCCATTTTGTATTTTTTTTACTTCTAATAACATCAACATGGGTATCAAATGAAAAGTGTTAACGTGTCGAGTCGTATATATTATATATATACCTAAAAAAAATATATAGCCTGTTACTCCCACTACTCAAAGGAATCTAAAGACATATTATAAGTCAAAATCCATCAACCAGTTTAGGCTATACTTGTTAAATCAACTTGCTGATGAGATAGGCAAGCAACGTTGACCTGATGGTAAGCGATACGTCCGCCTATAGACAGTTGCACTGCTGTTCGTCACCCGAGGCATTCGTTTTTAAGTGGTTTGGTGGCAGAATATCTGACACTGAGATGGTCCTACTTGGAAACCTTCAATAGGTGCCTGGGACCTGTCGGGACCCCTGGGATATATGGATTATCCGCTAAAACCCCCGCTTCGGTCGCATCGTCCCCCCCCTCATTTTTTTTTATAGGAGTAATACTGTTGGCCGCAGATGGCCATGACAGCTTCAGCGGACAAGAGGGCGAGCGCTTAAAGCGCTCCAGCCAGAAGGGTTTGTGTAGCACAAGGGCACCTCAGGGAGGCACGGCCTTGGCTTGGGCTGCCGCTTAGAGAAAGTGAGTTTACCACCGGTTCACAACGCGCCCCCGTTGAGTGACGAGACCAAAGATTTTTGACTTTGACTTGACCAGCGGGCCTCGAAAGGCCACATTAACCATTTCACTTAAAAGGAATTCGTATTCTAAATTTCCAGCAGATTCTTCGCAATTCCTGTAATTTTCGTAAAATGATCACACATTTTAGGTGAATCATACTGAATTACCCGCCGCCGGGGGAGGCAATATAGCCGTCGGGAAAGAGACTCGGTGCACTCATTGACTGGGGTCGCAACCCCGCCGCCGTGCACCTCGGAGTGCACAAGGTAATAATAATCTCCTCCTGGCCGAAACGACCACAGCGGCCAATCTTTCACAAGATCAGCCATGTACGCAGGATTGTGGTCCCCCGCAGGATTCGAACCCGCGACCTCCGGTTTACAAAGCAAGTGGTTTCCGACTGCGCCACGGAGGCTACAAGGTACTTACTACCTAGTAATAGTTTGTGTTTGAGTTTCATGAATTGGTAATTTTTACGTGGGGCGTATACCTACCGCCGCTTAAAGGACACATATCTTTATTTCTAACATTATATATATGCCAGTGTTTGTCCACAATTCCGCCTGATGGAAAGCAGGAATTCAATCGAGATTAAACAAAAGACTGCGAAAGCTATTATGTATGTCATACTGTATTTGTCCATAAGAACAGAAAGCCAGAGCATAGTAGGTACATTTATAAGTCTTATAATCTTTGATTATATATACGTCTAGATAGAACGTTCGATGTTCAAACGTTTGACAATCCCAGGTACACCAAAACATCAAATTGGTATACTTGGTTGTTTAGTATCACTTGAACTGTACCGATGGTTTGTGCTCGCAAAAAAAAAACATTATGCCGAATTGTGTAATCAAATCGTGAAAATATTAACTAAGTAAAATTAATAAAAATCCTAACTTAATTTTCCATTCATAAGTCTTAAGATTCTGTGAAGGATTATTATAAAAACTAGATTGTTTTTTACGACAATTTGTACATTGTCCGACTAGACTGGTTGGTAGGTAATAAAAGGGTAATATATCTTAAGTCTGGGGTAATTTTTATTTTAACAAAAATGAATTCAATGAAACATAATACGTAGATAGTGACCAAAACATTAAATAAATCAAATAAAATAATTTTTATTTTCATAAATTAATTACATTCATATAGGTAAGTAAGTACTTACTTATAAGTATTATTAGGTTTATTAGGTTATGAGGCAAATAAGACGTTCACCTGATGGTAAGGGACACGCCATTTCATTTTATTGAATTTTAATGTATTTTATTTTATTGTATCTTATTGTATTTTATTTCATCTTATTGTATTTTATTGTATCTTATTGTATTTTATTGCATCTTATTGTATTTTATTGCATCTTATTGTATTTTATTGTATCTTATTTTATTTCATCTTATTTTATTTTATCTAATTTTATTTTATTCTATTTTATTTTATTTGGACAACAAACAGCTATCTACACTAATATTATAAAGAGGAAAACTTTGTTTGTTTGGTTGTAATGAATAGGCTCAAAAACTACTGGATCGTTTTTAAAAATTCTTTCACTATTCGAAAGCTACATTATCCACGAGTAACATAGGCTAAATTTTATTTTGGAAAAAATTAGGGTTCCGTAAGATATTTGGGTTTGGACACAAGGTGTAAAAAATCAACCAGAAAAGTTACTTATTTTGCGTACGCTGCCTAAACTATAAAAGATAGAACCATAAAATGTTCTAATTAATTGTAGATCTTATAAATATCTACAAAAAAGTCCGCGGCACACTATCTATGTCGAGGCCCAACAACCATTTTTTTATTTAAAAATTTTGAATTTGGTTTGGACTTCATTTAAACGCATTTATTTTACTCATGCTATTAATCCTTGTTAAAATAAATTATTTCATCATTAAGTACAGTTTATGTAGATAATATTTGGTCTTTGAATGATTAAAATTGGACATTTGGTTTTGAAGTTATGAAATTAAAATATTACGATTTCTGCTGTACGGCCCGTTGCGAAGTGAGCGTCACCAAGGCGGGGGTGCGCATGCGGGATCCCTCCCGTTTAGATCTATGAGTAAGGTACCCGCGCGGATCAGACGCGAGGTCGGCTCCCTCTCGATTTTTTTTAGATTTCTTTCTTAAAACTACACCTACGCAAAAGTTCTTCTCAGAGCTAATCAACAGTTCTTTTCAGGGCTAACCAACAGTTCTTTTCAGGGCTAAACAACAGTTCTTTTCAGGGCTAAACAACAGTTCTTTTCAGCGCTAGAATATTACACGCTGTTAGCATTTTCTTAAACGTTTGAAAATGCCTAAGAGAGCCAGGTCTTAACTTTCTAAACATAGTTCTCAAGCACGGGCAGCAAGAATACGTGGTATGGGAGAATCTTCACCTGAACGTTCACAACGCCTTGCTGAACAAAATCAGAGAAACTCTCAGGTACGCGTACGAGAGTCGAGTGTCGAACGTTCGCAACGCCTTGCACAACAAAATCTGAGAACCTCTGAGTTACGTGCACGAGAGTCGGGTGAACCGATATGTATGAAATTTTGCGGGTAGGTCTGAGAATAGGTTATAAAGTATATTTTATGCCGCTGATACCATGATTGACGAGGATATATAGAACGAGAGGAGGGTGCAAGAGAGGGAGAGGAGAGGGTGATGGAGTGAGTGATCGGAGGACTTAGGTGGAGCAAGGGGGGGGGGGGGGTTAGTGAGAGGGAGTAAGTTGGGAGAAGAGAGAGGAGGGAGAGAGTTCAGAGAGGACAACGGGCAGAGGAAGAGGGGAAGTGTGACGGGGACCGAAGCGGGAGGGGAGAGAAATAGCATAGAAATAGATTTTTATTATAAGAGAGAGAGATAAATCAAGGGAGTAGGGAGAAAAGGGGAGCAAAATGTAATTAAAGCGCGGGCGGAGCTGCGCGGGTCAGCTAGTACATTATATTTTACAAAAAAAAGGAATTACACATTTACACAGTACATATCAATGCATAGCCCACAACGCTATTTATGGGAAAAATATTTATAACTGGATATCCCCAAACACGCACACACCCACAGATGACGCGAGTGTACAACGAGGCCTGCACGCACACACGAATTTTGAGGTGGCGAAACTTATTAACGTAACGTTACAAGACTAATAGGTATCTAGACGTATATATAATCAAAGCTTATAATATAAGATTATATTGAATACCTATGGACTAAATTAACATTGCAAATTATTAACATTATTATCATTAAACGCTACACATAACAGAATGCTTGTACAAGACATTATGAGATAATATAATATACATGTTCCATTTATAGATATCGAAAGAGTTAAAAAAATATGTCAAACGATACATAATTATATGAGAAAGCATGTATTTAATGACAAAATAATCTTGTCTGGTATGTCTCTAAAAGCGCATCGGTGGATAACATCATGTTTGATAAAGCATTAAAATTTTTGGCATTTAAAGTTTAAAGACCTTTATATTCCTACCTTTATGGGAGAATGATATTTTGAGCTCTATTAATAATTAGTTAAGATTGTACTTTATAAAATACTCAAAGGCAAGAGTTATTCTTATAAACTGCTGCTGAGAGTGCACTTGACTTGTGCACTATATCTCTTCCAGGTCATGTCAGATTTCCGTTACATCGGATTGTATAATTATATCCTGCGCAGTGCCGTCGTGGCAGGATCGGGATGGAGAATACAATTATGATTGATACCCTATCTCTCTCTCTTCATCAGTATATTGTCACCCAGTGCTGAGTGAAATCCCCCTCCAGTTCACGCCACCCCTCTTGGTCTTGAGCTTTTCTCATCCAGCTTCGTCCGTCTAACATAACTAGGTCATCAGACCATGTGGCTAGTGGTCTGCCGACGCTTCTGCGACCCGTGCGCGATCTCCACTCCAGTACCTTTTTTTCCCACCTCTGACCTGTCTACGACATATCAGAAAGCTATGCCATACGAAAATAGCCTTCTCGAATGGCTTAATAACACCGAGTATTCTTATAGGTAAGTATTTATTTACAAAAAAAAAACAGTTGTTTGATTACCCTGGTAGGTACGTGTACCAGGGCAATCAGACAACAGTTTTTTTTAGTTGTCTAGTTTGGGATCAGACGACCGGGTGTGGATTGTCCAAGTATATGCTTATTAATTGATATAGCTAATTATCAAACTGCATATCTAAATGTTAAAATTAGACTGCTTAATAGCAGTAATAAAACATAGTCCTTGGCCAGAACTCTTTTCCAGATACTTTTATGTATGTTTTATAGTCAACATTTTTTGCTAAGAGTTCTCTGTGATATATATTTTATCTAACAATAAACGAATTAAATTATGTGCATACAAAAATACATCCATTAGCTTTTTATTTGTAATTAATAAAGCACATAAATCAGTATATTGAATTCGAACAAGAAATATATTTAAAATCCGGCGAGGTCTTGATTAAATATTTTCTTTCTTTTTATTTTTAATTTATTTGTGTGATGTGACCACACGCACAATGAATGCCTACCTAATTTCGGTTTCGGATGCCGATAAAATCGTAATTTATGCTAATATCTGTATTGAAGTTTACGGTCGCCTGTTTAATGAATTTTGGTAATCGGAAATACCGCAAACGACGGCTTTTGCCGCTGGGTGGCACATCATCATTTTTGTTTGTAATATAAAAAAAATACCGTGTGGTGTCGTGGGACACCGGATAGGAACGAAGTTCCTTATTATAAAAATATAAATTTTAAGTTCTATTCGAAGTATAAAGTGAGTAATTATTCGGGTGGCACGGTGTGGCACGGTGTGGCACGGTGTGGCACGGTGTGGCACGGTGTGGCACGGTGTGGCACGGTGTGGCACGTTGTGGCACGTTGTGGCTGGCACACGACATTGGACGACACTGCAGGACACGTATTGCCGTTTAACTAAAGTAGTAATAATGATCGGATGGTTCCACATAAATAATAATAATCTTACGTTACGGACGTTTTTCTCGGTTAGGTTACCCCTCCGCATCGTACCATATGGAACTTCGATCCAAAATATATAATTATAATAATAAAATGTACCCTTTGTGATAAAATTTAGCTCATATTAATAACCTAAGTTTAATTTTAACCGATGCCAAGAAAAGGAAAAGGTGACATACATTCGCGATTTATTTTTTCATGTAAACAGATTGTGTTTAAGTATCCGGTAAGCTACGAAAATCACGGTCACTCTAATCAGAAAATAAATTTGTAAAGAAACGGAAAGTTGATAAATGTAGAATTTAAATATATGCTAGATTAGCTTGGTAGTATTCCTTCTAGACTTTCTCGACGGGAAGTATTTTAAAGTCCATTATTCCGTGTAACCGATCATACAATACAAGCGTACTTTCCACTTATAGTAAGTAATAAGAATGTCACCTCTCACCCAACACATTTTTCTCCTCAAATATTTTAGCGATAGGCGAGGCGCTATCCGCAAAAAATATACATTATATTGCACAACAAGAAGACATTGTTAAATTCAAATCCCCTATTTTATTGCCACTTATTCGCAAGATTTACGACATTTATTGTTATCAAATGAACATATAACTAATCTAGCAACATTTTAACCCCGTCAGTGGGTACATTAAGGCTTTGAATAATAAATGAAGTATAGGCGCGGGAGGGCGCGGACGGCTACGCTACGTCGCGGCGCGAACTCCGGCGCATCTTAATTATATTAAAATGTGTTTTGCTGTGTTACCGCCACGTTCCTCGCGTTGACCGTTTCTAGTACTATAAATCTCTCAGAATATACAATGATCAAAATATAATAACCGATAAAAACTAATACTCTGTAAAGTTTAGATATTTGGTTGACAAATTGATTACATCGACGCTGACAAGAGATTAGTTGGTATCGAAAAAAAAACCGATCAGAGTATTGAGTTTGGAATTCCGAAGGTACGGTTAATAATTGATGAGATACATATAAATGTGGTATGTAAATAGGCAGCTGGAAAAAGACGGATTTATTTTAAATACCGTTTTGTATTTGACCGTTTTTATTTTACACAGGATTGGTAAGTTAATTTCTTTCGTTGTTTTGGTATGCATGCAAATACACATACATATAGGATGTTTTCTTACTCAGCGTTAGCTAGCACTTGATCGCAGTCCTTACCGATAGTATTGGGGTCCTTTACCAGGGTACTGAATTTTGGAGCTATCTTAGTACCTACTCACTATACTTCGGGACTTGGCCAAACCCGCAGCCCTGTTTCGCTGTCTCCCCGCCAATTCTTATGTTTTAATACCGGCGGCATCCTTCCACACGATTACCGATTCCTTTTTCGAATTAAACTCTTATTATTAAATCTTCTAGTTCCTTTATGAAGTGAAAACTTATTTAACGGCGTTCTGCACTTGTTTGTGATGTGTAAAAAATCTTTTTAAAAAAAAATTGAACCGACTTCAATATCACTGAAAAGTATAAAATAATTTAAATATTTTTGAAGTTGGTGTTAGCGTACCTGCTTTGTATATTTGGCACCAACTTCAATAATATTTAAATTATTTTATACTTTTCAGTGATATTGAAGTCGGTTCAATTTTTTTTTAAAAAGATTTTATTTTAACCTTTTTAGTGATATTTTCATATACAAAGATTGAACCATCGAAAACCGTAAAATTATCTAGGTAGGTTATGATCACATTATCGTCTACATAGTTTTACATAATTCATGTTTCTTCAGAAAATAATATCCGGTCGTAATGAAATTTGCATGGAAACATCATAGTAGTTTACTCTCTCGAATAAAAAAAGAATCATCGAAATCGGTTCATAATTGTCAGAGCAATGTAATGGAGAACATCAGTTTTATGGTTTTTACCAGATAAATTCCTCCACATCGTTCATGGTCCTCCAGGAAGTTCTTATCCGGTTGTAATAAAATTCATACAGATTCAATACAGTGGTTTCTTCTTTCGAATAAAAAAAGAATCATTGAAATTGGTAAATATTTGCCAGAGTTATGACCATTTTTGTCCGACCGAGCGAGTCCGAGTGACTAAAACGTCATCTATATAGGCTTTCTTGCAACTCTCAGTGCGCAGTCACCATTCTTGTTTTTTTAGGAACTACTTATTACTAAGCAATAATTTTTTTATGGGACCCAATCAATGGATTGAAGAATGGATGGAAGAAAGATTTTTTCAAATCGGTTAATAATTGCCAGAGTTATGCGCGAACATACATAAAAAAAAAAAAAAAAAAAAATATATACAGACGAATTGAGAACCTCCTCCTTTTTTGAAGTCGGTTAAAAAATGTTAAACTCGCGTCAGGACAAGCGACCTGATGGAAAATTCGTAAGATGGAGGGAGAGTAGACCGCCGGTGCGGCGTAGGAGAGGAAGTATCCCCCTCTCTTTCTACCGTTCGGCGAAAATGTATGCCTGCGCCTGCTGTTTCGTTTAGGCGGCGCAGGGCGCTTGCGCGAATGTTCGTGTGTGTTTTATAAATTGTCACGATGTGTACGTTAGCGCAATAAATGAATATTGTATTTTACAACATAAATTATAGTTCTTTTATACTGATAATTAAAGCAATTCGTCCAAAATTATTCCCTAACCATTCCAAAATATCAAAAATGCACAACGTTAATATTTTTCACTACTGCCGGCACTTCCGGAGTGCAACCCGTTGTATTTTTTTCTTTCTTTTCCTGATCTATAGAGCCTAACCCTAGTGTCAGAAATACCGCTATGCCAGCAGCAATAGTGAGAAACAATGGTCACGCCTGCCTATTACTGCTTAGTATAGCTTAGCACATCCCTATTGCATTGTATCTATTTGGCCGATGTGCAAGGGGCACAGGATATCTGCTAGTAGGTATATTATTATTTGATACTTCTCTATACTTATTCGTGCATCTACTGTGGTGAGGTTCGCAAAATAACGTGTTTAGTCTCGGAGCCGGTGTGGTCTGGCCGCAGGCTCACCGCGCTTGACGGACCAATTGCTATATTGTTGCGACCCCGTGCCTTCACGCTAGTGCTGTTCCTGCAGAATCCCGTAAAAATATCTAGAAGGACCAAATCGCGAGTTCAATTGACTTATTGTCGCCACCTGGTCATGCTAATGTTCGTATACAACTTTCGAATCCCGTGAAAGTTTTGATATTTTATTAGATACGATTTTTTACAATACTTATCAGTTACTTGATGACGTTAATTTGTTGTGAATTTTAATGTGCTTGTCCAACTAGCTAGAGCTTTATTTTTTATTTATTTTAAATTAGTAAATATTTGATTAACCTATGTTTTATGACTAAATTTTACATTGGACAACAGAAATTCGCTATTGAAACTTGTTACATTTAGAGGAATAGAAATAAACATTATAGGAGAATTATATAAATATATAATAGATATAATTATCATATCTGAAAAAGTGACTCAAAAAAAAAGGCTGTTAGCTAGTTCTTGTATTCCTTTTGAAAAAATATAATAATTAGCCATCGTGGGGTGTCCGCTAAGAATCTCGTCCCTTTGGATCTCGTCCCTTAGTCGCTACTAAGGGAATACCAAAATATGGGCAGCAGCGTCTTCTATGTAATATTCTACACATACTGCAATCCGATTCCCAAGTCGCCTACCAAGCGTGGGGATTATGGGGAAGTGGGAACTATGTTCAGTAGTGGACTTCTTCCGGCTGGTGATGATGATGATGATTTAATTTAGAAAATAATTACAACAGTACAAAATAAACGAAACTGTGCAATCGTATTAAACCGCGGAATCTTTTTGAATTTCCACCATAGGTACCTACGTTATCAAAACATGTTGAACTCATCTATTTGAAAAACACAACATATCTTTTAAGAAAATAGCTATCGCTCTGGAACCCAAGGGCCGTTATCATCGTGATTAAAATGTAAACTATTCCCAGACTTGGGGGCGATTTTTCAATCCCGGGTCCCGCGGTTAAGACTAGACATCACTAGTACAGACACCCCGGTGTGCCCTCCCGGTCGCTCCGAGATTCAACACACATGATGCCTCCGGTCGAAGCGAGGAAATTTTTATATTTACGACCGTAGACACACAGAGGGTCCAAAGAATAGATGTGCGATTGTTATGAGCTACCTCGTGAGGTATGTTTCATGGTCAAATTATGTTATTAGCCTACCTGGTGTTATTTGCCCGTCGCAATATAAGCCCATTGTAAAAGCTTACGTCTTTTTTATTGATAAATAATATTTATTCGACAAGCAGAGCACGCCTACACTGCCACTCGTCATCTGAGACATTACTTGTTATGTCGATTGAGCCCAGTAACTTCTTTAGCTAAAATGTCCTTACCAAAGCAATGCAGCAAACTCACACTGCTTCTTCGTAGCGAAATTGACCTTAACGATCGGATCGCGATCTCTTCTACAAGAGACTGTTCAGTAGGTAAGATACTTAGTCTAAGATCCCGTTATAGAACGACCTTCACCGAGCTGGTTAATGGATAAAACGTATTTTATATTCAATTTAATATGTCAATAAGTATATTGCATATGGGTTGTCTAAAAAATTTCATCTATATATATAAAAGGATAAGTCCTGACTGACTGATTGACAGACAACGCACAGCCTAAACCGCTTGCCCTAGAGACTTGAAATTTGGAGAGTAGATTCTTCACAATACGTAACCGCACACTAAGAACGGAATTTTCAAAATTCACATCGGAAGGAGTCCAAAAAGGGGGTTTTATGGTTTATAGAACCGGGTGGTACCAGAACCATGAAATTGAACACGTAGATTCCTTAAAGAAAATAAAGAGTTACCTGTCTTAGCATTTTTCAAAACAAAATATATAGAAGAAGATACAGGACCACAAACTTACAAAAAATATTATTTGGATTTTTTTTCATAATTCTCACTGTTTTTCGACACAAAATGTAAGAGTATTAATAGGACGAAGTTGAGTTTGAGAAATTTTGAGGGTCTCAAGGTCAAAATGGGACCCAAAGTCAAAATCTCGAGTGTGATGTCTTTTAAAAGGTAAATGAAATACGTTTTTCATGATAAATATGTGGGATATTTCAGGGACAAAAAATGGGTTACTATAAAAATAACGTTATCATCATCATCAATCAATATATATAAAAGGATAAGTCCTGAAAAAAACTGATTGACAGACAACGCACAGCCTAAACCGGTGGCCCTAGAGACTTGAAATTTGGGAGGTGTATAAATTCTTCACAATACGTAAACGCACACTAAGAACGGAATTTTCAAAATTCGCCATCAAAATTCCCATTCATGAATGGTTGGTACTAGAGCCTTGAATTTTCACACGCATACGCCTCAAATAAAATAAACAATTACGTATTTTTGCATTTCTCGAAAGTCACAGGACCTCAATTTCGGTAATAAAAAAAAATATTTTACCATTTCTTAACACCTATCACTGTTTTCCGATACAATATGAAAGAGTATTATTAGGACGAAGTCAGATTTAAGAAATTATGAGGGTCTTAAGGTCAAAATAGGACCCCTAAGTTAAAAATCTCGCGTATGGTGTCTTTTAAAAGGTAATTGAAAACCGTTTTTAGGGTTTCATACCTAAAAGGTAAAAAAAAAAGGAACCCTTATGGTCTGAATTCGTCTGTCTGTCTGTCTGTCACACCTATAAATTTCAGGATCAGCTGACGCTACCGATTTGAAACTTGGTACATTTTTCGATCTTTCTTACCCAACCTCATCACAAATGAAAAAAAAAATATTTTTAACCGGCTTCAAAAAGAAGGTTCTCTATTCGACGCGTATGTATGTAATATTGATAAAAATGCGTAATATTAATATATGTTAGTCTATGTGGGCTTCTAAACAAATTTACCAAATTTTATGAGTGTATGTATGTATGTATGTATGTATGTATGTATGTATGTATGTATGTAGGTATGTATGTATGTATGTATGTATGTAGGTTTGTCCACGGATTTCTCAGAAACTACAAGTCCGATTTTGAAAATTCTTTTTGCAATAGTTAGAGTATTTTTCAACTTAGGGTAGAGTACAAGTTTCATCAAAATCGGTCCAGTAGTTTAAGAGATATAAACTTTTTATGTTTTTAGTAAGTTACTGTAACGTAGACGTTCGAGTTGCGTGATAGTGCTGATACCTATTTTGGTAAAATAAGTCATAAAAAAGTGTTTTATCACTAAAGAAATACATAAACTATTTTAAAAAAAATAAAAACCGACTTCAAAGTAAATTATCTAAAAAGCATAAAATAACGAAAATATATTGAAGTCGGTGCTAGCACATCATGTTAACTAAGACTAGCACGAGCTGACACCGACTTCAATATATTTTCGTTATTTTATGCTTTTTAGATAATTTACTTTGAAGTCGGTTTTTATTTTTTTTAAAATAGTTTATTTGTTTTAGTTTTTTTAAAGTTGAAATGGATCATCAAAATTTCAAAGTGTGACTACTATATCGAGTGGGATATCATATGAAAGAGCTTCATTCGCACATCTCAAAACACATTTTTATTTTGGTTTATATTACGTAGTTTCTGGCTGATAATCAAAAATGTAAAAAAATACCCTCCTTATCTCTGAAGTTTGTGGAGGGAAAAATCTGAAATAATTATGGGTAATAATTATAATATATATATCTATATTTTAAAGGAAAAATAAAATGATCATTCTGAATAGTACAGTTTTATAGTAATACTAAAAAAACTCGACAAACAAACTTAGTTTTGTGGTTTTTTTTTTGCTATCTGAGATGTTAATTACATTAATAGTAAAATAACTTTAATACATCCAAAGATGGTATGGAACCCTCGGTGCGCGAGTCCAACTCGCACTTGACTGGTATTTATTTATGATATAAGCGGCAGGTATGCGTTATATCATGGGTTTTAAAACTAAAATACGACATCGATGTTTAACATTTGAATTTGATATGATTTTAAAAGTGATGGGAAAAGATTATATTAGTTATTTAAACTAATATGCTAACTGCTGCGTTAGCGCGAGTGTGGCTTCTAAATGCACGCAAGGTTTCAATTCAATACGTGGCTGTCGAGAGTGTTCGCAAAAACGCGTATCCTGCACCGCGTGCACACGCGTCAAGCTGCTGCCTAAAAAAAAAAGCTGCCGCCTTTCTCCTCAGACATAAGCCTGGACAAATAACGGGCAACCTTTGGAGTTGTCGGTTGGACGTTTAGGTTGTGGGCCCTAGATGTCCATTGAGTACGGGGCGTTTTAGTAGGTAAGATACTCCGGTTCGGAGCTAGGTACCGAATAGAACCAAAAAACAAAAGCCGGTCAAGTGCGAGTCGGACTCGCGCACCGAGGGTTCTACACCTGCTTTGCACATATTATAAATGTTATTTTCCTATTCTTTTAATACCTCAGATAGTAAAAATCCGAACTGAACCCAACCAAATTTATCGAAATTAACAGTTTTAAAGAGTTTAACAAAAACTAATTTATTTTATGACTCTGAAGCTAGGTACCGAATCTAAGCATACCACCGCAGAGGCCGGGGTTCCCTCTCATGTGTCGATGCGACAGCCGCGGGGGTTTTAGTAGGTAAGAATCCCACATACCCCGGTCGAGCCCTACAGCTCCCGGAAACCTTTTGAAGGTTTCCCCCGCGAAAAAAAAAGTACCGAATCGAACCAAAAAAAAAAACTAAAAAAAAAAACGGTCAAGTGCACGTATTAAAGTTTTTTTAAAACGTGCAAAGAAGGTATGGAACCCTCGATGCGTTGTCTGTCAATCAGTCAGTCAGTCAGGACTTATCCTTTTATATATATTGATTGATGATGATGATAACGTTTTTTTATAGTAACCCATTTTTGTCCCTGAAATATCCCACATATTTATCATGAAAATCGTAAGACACCACACTCGAGATTTTGACTTTGGGTCCCACTTTGACCAAGAGACCCTCAAAATTTCTCAAAGTCAACTTCGTCCTATTAATACTCTTACATTTTTAGTAGTGCCGCCTAAAAAAAAAAATGCTGCCGCCTTTCTCCTCAGCCATAAGCCCGGACAAATAACGGGCAACCTTTGGAGTTGTCGGTTGGACGTTTGGGTTGTGGGTGCTAGATGTCCATTGAGTACTGGGCGTTTTAGTAGGGAAGATACTCCGGTTCGAAGCTAGGCACCGAATCGAGATACCACCGGAGAGCCCGGGGTTCTCTCTCATGTGCCGCGGGGGTTTTAGTAGGTAAGAATCCCACATACCCCGGTCGAGCCCTACAGCTCCCGGAAACCCTTTGAAGGTTTCCCCCGCGAAACAAAAAAGTACCGAATCGAACCAAAAAAAATCTAAAAAAAAACCGGTCATGTGCGAGTCTGACCCGCGCATCGAGGGTTCCCTACCTTCTTTGCACGTATTAAAGTTCTTTTAATATTCCTCTTATAGCAAAAACCCAACCGCAAAACTAAGTTTGTTTCTAGAGGTTTTTTAGGATTACTAAAAAACTGTACCACTTTATTTTTCCTTCATTTTATTTTTTCTTTAAAATATAGATAGACCTCTATTACCTATAATTATTTCAGATTTTTCCCTTCACAAACTTCGGAGATAAGGGGGAACGGTATTTTTTGTGACATTTTTTGTTATAAGCCAAAAAAACACGAGACATAAACAAAAAAAAAACTGTTTTGAAATTTGCAAATGAAGCCCTTTCATATGATACACCACTTGATATAGTAGCCTCTTTGAAATTTTGACACCGGCCCCCATTAAAATAACAGTAAAAGAGATAAAATATTTTTTAATTTGCGATAAGTATTCTTATCCAACAAGTAAGATCTAAAACTGTTCTAAATATCAAATCGATAGCGCCAGTGGTTCTTGAAATATATACATGTGACAGACAGACAGACGAAGTACCGCCATAAGGGTTCCTTTTTTACCTTTTTGGCATGGAAACCTAAAAACATGCTGAGTGGATTATGGTGTCATTCGGCATAGTGTTCTTGGATGCTTTAAAAAGACAACTACGTGTATTTTAGTTTATTATTTGGAAAAATATTCCCGTTGTATTAACAAATTTCACTGTTTGACCTTAAGTTTCCTCCCAAGTTTATTGTCATTTAAAAGTTCATGGGAAAATATTTTGTATTTAATTTTAGATTTTTATTTGGACTGCCTCGGTGACGATGGGCGCGAGTATGACCTTTGATCGCTTGGACCTGATTTTGATTCCCAAGTCGTGCAAAATGTTATCGGGTTGAGTTTATTTTGTCGGTATTTCTTCATTAACTACCTTTGCGCGAACGAAGTCGCGGGGGACTGCTAGTTCCAGGATAAGATACGATTTTTGTTCTGTGTTTAATGACGAATGGTATTAAGGATGGTTGGCTGGGACCTCTCAGTAGCACATTTTCACTCGCAGCAATATTTCACTTTTTTAAATTCGACAACCGGAATTCAGGACTGAATTTTCGCAGACAACCCTATACCACCGTGTTCGTAATGAAATAATCTTTATTTTCATTCAATTTTAATTCATTAACCAGACCGGTGCAAGTTAGTACTAGTATCGATTTACCTGTTTATACCTGCCAACCCGAGAGTAGTGACTGGAAAAGAAAAGGCAACCTAGCGTTTGCATATTCTATGGGCTTTATACTTTCGATTGGTATGGAATTTGTCTATTAACCAAAACGGTGAAAAACATAAATAAAAATATATTTTTAAATTATTAATTAATCTTATCCTGGACTGAAATTTTTTAGACAACCCATATGCAATATACTTATTGACATATTAAATTGAATATAAAATACGTTTTATCCATTAACCAGCTCGGTGAAGGTCGTTCTATAACGGGATCTTAGACTATATATAGATGACTTTATGTCACTTTTTACGGACAAAAATGGTCATAACTCTGGCCAATATTTACCAATTTCAATGATAATTTTTTTATTCGAAAGAAAAAACTGTACTTAATGAATCTGTATGAATTTTATCACAACCGGCTAAGAACTTACTGGAGGACCATGAACGATGTGGGGGAATTTATCTGGTAAAAACCATAAAACTGATGTTCTCCATGACATTACTCTGACAAATATAAACCGATTTCGATTATTCTTTTTTTAGGGTCGTGTAGGAGGTGTGGTGATTCCACATGGTGACAGCGGTTCATAAGTTTTATAGCAAAATATCAGTGTGAAAAGTAAAAATAAGGATTATTTACGTAAATAAATATTGAAAGTATTATATTATATGAAATAAGTTTTTAGTGCAAAAATACGTGTGAACCGACAAATTACAGTGGAACACGCTCGACCGCCTGCGGAATTAAATATGGACGATGCCGGCGGGCCAGTTAGCCGGGCTAATGCATGGAGAAAATGGAAACAACAATTCTTGTTATTTATCAAGGCATCAGGAGTTCAGACAGAAGCTTCAAGTGTGCAAGCCAGTTTACTTGTAAACCTGATAGGACCCGAGGGATTCGACATTTATCAAACTTTTAGAATTGACAAGGAGGACGAACGAGATGTCAATGTATTAATAAAACAGTTTGACAGCTACTTTGGATCCAAGCCCAATATTATACTTTCGAGGTATAAGTTTTTTACACGGAATCAAGAGGACGGTGAATCGATACAACAATACGTTACAGCATTGCGCCTTCTAAGTAAAAGTTGTGAATTTGCAACGTTGGAAGACGATTTGATCAGGGACCTAATCGTTTGCGGGATCCATCAAGCTACGGTCAGGGACCGGCTACTGCGAAGTGAGGATCTCACACTGGAGAAGACGGAAAAAATTTGCCAGGCGGAAGAAGTTTCACAAGAAAGTGAACGGCAAATTTGCAATGCGAATGCAAGTACGAGTGGAAGGGCCGAACACATCAACAGCGTCAGACGTGTCAATCGCGGTGGTGGCGGCTGGAATAATCGCAGGGGCGGAGGCGCGCGCGCATGGTGGCCGCCGCTGGCTGCCGGCCGCACGCTGCCGTGCGCAGGCTGCAGACGCTCCGCGTGTGCCGCCGGCCAGTGTCCGGCGCAATTTGTCAACTGTTTTGTGTGCGGTAATAAAGGACATTTCGCGCGTAACTGTAAGTACGTTCAGTCTACTAATAAAAAATCGCCTCGTGATAAGGTGCGACGCATGTATGAGGTGGATTGCGACCGCGTCGATGAATCCAGTGAATCCGAGGACGGCGATACTTTTTATATTTCATCCATAGATGACAAGAAAAACAGCTCATCGGATTGGTTTGAAGTGTTGTCTTGTGATAATGGTAATGAAAGATTTAAGTTAGATACCGGAGCTGATTGTAATGTGCTAGCGTAATGTCGTTTTTTAGAGTTAGGTTTTAGTGATAATATGATAATAAAGAAAAATATACCATTACTATCGTACACTCATAATGTTATACCCACTAAGGGAATTTGTATATTGCCATGGTCTTATAAAGGTCAGGTTTATGGACTTAAATTAGTCATAGCTAACATGCCTTGCAAGAGCGTGCTGGGACGAAAATCATGCGAAGCTATGGGCCTCGTTAAACGTCTAAGGTCAATTGAAATGTCCGACTACGATGACTTGTTTAAGGAATTAGGGTGTCTGCCCGGGAAATATTACATAGCAATAGATAAAACAGTTCCACCCGTTATATGTGCATCCAGAAAAATACCACATGGATTACGCGATCGATTAGCTGAAGAATTAAAAACAATGGAACAGTTAGAAGTTATCAGAAAAGTCAATCACCCGACTCAATGGGTACATCCATTAGTGTTGGCAGCGAAGAATAATGGCGGCATTCGAATATGTCTAGATCCGCGAGAGCTGAACCGCGCAGTTCAGCGCGCGCACTTTCAACTGCCGACGGTGACAGAGCTCGCAGCGCGCCTGCATGGAGCTAGGTATTTCTCGGTTCTGGACGTAAATTCTGGATTTTGGGCAGTACAATTAGATGATGAAAGTGCAAATCTTTGCACGTTCGCCACACCGTTCGGTAGGTACCAATTTTTACGTCTACCATTTGGGACAAGTTGCGCTTCGGAAGTATTTCATGCGAAAGTGCACCAACTGCTGGAAGGCTTGGTAGGCATTGAAAACTACGTAGATGACATAATAGTGTGGGGAAACACGAAGGAAATTCACGACCAGAGACTAAAATTACTATTAGAAAGGGCGAGAGAAGTGAATTTGAAATTTAACAAAGATAAATGTAAATTTTGTGTATCGGAAGTGACATACCTGGGACATGTTTTTGACTCAAATGGAATGAGACCTGACTATAACAAATAAAGGCTATTAAAGAAATGAGTACCCCAAAAGATAGGAAAGATCTAGAACGATTTTTAGGAACAGTAAATTACTTATCTAAATTTATTCCGAATTATTCAGATATAGCTATTCCTTTAACAAGTTTACTGAAAAAAGATAACGAATGGCGATGGGAAACAAGTGAAATAGCGGCTTTTAATAACTTAAAAGAGTGCGTGACGGGAGCTGGAGTGCTAGCAAATTAGCAAGTCAGCGATTGCCGAGCATATACTTCAGTCGGATACAAATCACTGGATTGAGTTTCATCGCCCACAAGTCCTTTCCACCGATCGACACTTTTATTCTAGAGTTGTTCGTGAAGCGATTGAAATTAAAAAAAATAAAAATTTCAACCGGGAAGATGGCTTTAAGTTATCAGCTACATGGGAACCAGTGATTAAAATGACAAAACCTCGCTATTTGCCGGCGGTTAAATATACAGATACTGTGAGTGTAGTGTGTTTAACGTTACAAGTGAAAGAACGGGGGTAGATGAAGATATTTCTGCCTCCCGCACGGAGCCGTCTCGCTGAACCAGTCTGCTTGTGACCACGGCTGGTGCAACCCGGCCGAAACGTCAAGCCAAAATATAAGGTAAATCGCGTTAATTCCCGATAAAAATAAAGTTTAACAATGGAACGCGAAAGTCTAAAAGTATATATGGAGTGCTAGCGCTGTACGACCCGACGCGTCCCGTGCGGCTTGCAGTGGACGCATCAGCTGCCGCGCTAGGAGCTGTGCTGCTGCAGGACGGACGCCCGGTTGAATACGCCTCGCGCACACTAACTGACTCGAAAAAAAGATACGCGCAAATTGAAAAAGAATTATTGGCCATTGTTTTTGCATGCGAACGTTTTCATCAGTACATTTATGGTCAGAAAAGTGTTATCGTAGATTCCGACCATAAGCCATTGGAAAGTATTTTTAAAAAACCATTGATGTCCGTCCCAGCCCGCCTGCAACGCATGTTGTTGAGAATACAGGGATATGACTTAGTAGTCAATTATGTACCGGGAAAATTTTAGTTCATTCCAGACATGTTGTCTCGTGCGCCTTTACCCGATCTATATAGTGAGGAGGTGAGTAAAAATGTTCTTTATCAAGTAGAAATGATTGTAAAAAATTTACCAATTTCAAACGATAAACTTACTCTTAAAAGAAACAATAATGGACGCGGAATTAAGCACATTGTTAAACTTTACAAACAAAGGTTGGCCTGATCACAGACATGAGGTCCCGAATAATATCAAAGATTATTGGTCGATAAAGGATGAATTATTTGTAGTGAACGATGTAATTTTAAAAAACTATTCTGTGGTAGTTCCAAAGAGTCTGCACGGGAAAATGCTAAATCTTGTCCATGAAGGGCATTTAGGTATAGACCGGTGCAAACGGCGAGCGAGACAAGTTATATTCTGACCGCACATGTCACGCGATATCGAGTTGTATGTCAAAAGATGTAAAACCACCATCCAAAGAACCCATGTTACCCATAGAAATTCCGAAGCTGAACTTAAACTTATTATATGTATTTTTGTGTATATTTCACATATTAACTACCCCACTTTTCGTATTCCATGCAATCTTTTTTCCATCCCAAGGTTGCCTGGAAGAAATTGCGGATAGCGATAAGGCCGCCCTTTGTACAAATTTCTTCAAGGCCTTTTTATTTTATTTTTATGTGTGTACAATAAAGAGTATAAATAAATAGAGAGTATAATAAATAAATCCCACGCTTGGCAAGAGTTATGAAGATTGCAGAATATATCCTTTTTGTGTGTATGTAAGACAATAAAGAGTATTTTATTCTATTCTATAGATGGTAAGTAATCCAACAGAAAAACGCAGCTGCCTAGCGTCTTAGGGCCTCCGCCGACACGATACTTTTTGCATCCGCGTTCGGCAACTCTGTTGCTTTTCGGAAGCTTGATACCGCAGCCGATCGCGAACCCCCGCACACTACTAGCAGATAGCGACCAGCGATTTCGACGCTTTCCTGTCGCTGGATGCAGCAACTGCGCGCTACACCACGCACACTACAGATGCCAGTCGCCGCTTCCTTAACAATATCTTCCTTAGCTTCTGACAACTATTAGAGCGACACAAGTTATCGACGATAATTCATTATGTATACTCTAAATATATATAAAACTTAACAGGCTGGATAACTTATAAAATTATTTTTAAATTGGCAGCAAACACTAAAAACTTTCTAACGAAAATTTTGGAGTAATCTTGAAAAAACTAAAAAAATCTATTTTGCTCATTTTCTCAAAATCAGTTTTTCGTAGTTACAGTGTATTGGATTCACACGTTACAGCGCACAGTGGGCGTTAAAACAAGCTTCTCTTTCATAAGATTTTTGATAATGTATTTCTTGTGGTTTTTAAATACAAACAACCGTATTCATAATCATAACGATATAAGATCATTGCGTTCGATTACCACAATACGTAGGTACTGAAAAGACTTTTTAAATAAAATAAATAAATAAATATTTCGCAAGCTTTAAGTGATTTTAAAGATGCACTAGGGGTTATGAAAATGGAGAAAATTTTATCCTGCAGTTCAATCAAGGTTTCATGAACTGGCCGTTTTTCATTTATGTAACTTACTTTGTTGCTTCGGAAGCGCAGGGAAACCGCTTGCTTTAGAAACTGAAGAGCTCCGGGCTCTTCTTTACACTTTGCTAAATGCGACGAAACGCGAAACGCGCGAAGTAAGTTATTTATTATTGGTTTGGACAATACAGGCCGATTGAAAATAAGATGAAAATGAAATGACGACGTGTAAAGGACGAAGTTTTCTTGCATGAAATTATTATAAATAATTGTTTAAAACCTATAAACAATCTATACCTAAGTACTAACTGATGACGAGCCCGTTGGTCTAGTGGTTAGTGACCCTGTCTCCTACCCAACAGGTCGTGGGTTCGATTCCCACCAAGTGTCTGGGTGTTTATCTATATAAGTATGTACTTACAAAAAAAAGTATATATGTATTAGTATCAGTTGTCTGGTTCCATAGTACAGGCTCTGCCTAGTTTGAATCAGATGACCATGTGTGAATTGTCCCAAGATATTAACTAAATATGTGCAAGCGATGCTGCAGGATAAAGCTAGTACATAATATACAATACAAATACTCTTTATTGCACACAAAAGAAATATACATTTGAAATTAAAACAATTAAAAACAGTGAACAACAAGGGGGACTTATCGCTAAAGCGATCTCTTCCAGTCTTCCTTGGGGTACAGGACAGAACATTCTTATGGGCAGGTGCAGTTATATAAATAAATTAAGTGGATTAAAAAAAAATATATATATTTAAAAAAAAATTAATAAAATAAAAAATAAACTACATATTATAATATATTATGATAGACTAATACATATCTATTACCAAGAAAGTGAGAGAAGATCAATTTTTTTAAAGCTAATGTTCAAACTTAAGTGCATTTATTTGAATCATACTGTAAAAACTTCTACACTTGCCAACTCTGGACAAATTATAAAAGGAGGTCATTGGATGGTATTCGTGTACAATATAATAACATTTTCAGACACCTCATGGGTTTTAAATAGGTACTGTAGTGCTTCTAGCAAGTTTACGGAGGCGCGTCTGAACACGTTCAATGCCATTCAGAGAAGCTGAATTGCTTCATATATGGCCAGGGTTGGTCAGTGTAGAAACGGTATTATTAAAGAAATCGCGGACCCTTGGTCTATAACGAACATGTGTAGACGTTGGCGTGAAATAGCTGCTTAAAATTCTTTTTTTTACTGGAATGTTTGTTTTTTTTTGTTTAGTTTGGTTATTATTTATTTATTCTGTTTGGTTTCTTCCTTTTTTTTGTCAATGTGTCTTTGTATTTTTGTTGTATGGATCAAGAGTCTGAAATAAACGTATATTATTATTAAATACATTGGTTTAATTAAAAGGCAGATGAAGTTCTCTTTTTATAAAAAAAAACTACGCATTTGTAGTTTTTTTTTCTGTCTAAATTGTTCTTATTGTGCTTGTTTATCGTAAAGATTATATAATTAATTAATACCTGAAAATTGTTTTGGGTGAAGTATATAATATCATTTTTTTTATATTTCATTCAACTTCTTGATTATGTATTTGCATTTCAAAGTTCTTAAGCGATTTTACCATTATTCAGAAGGATTAGTCAAATCCTGGTGACTTAGATGCAAAGCGAACTTGTTTTTTTATAAAGTACCTACTGGGTATTAGTTTATACATACTTATATGTATATAAACATAATAACAACGACATCTATAATACCGCAATAGCAGCATGTGATATTTGTAAAAGGGTTAAGGTTGAAACTCAGACGGTTTTGTTACCATAACCGTAACGTGACCAAAAAGATTCAGCTTTACAATTCAAACACAAAAAAAGGGGAAACAAATTATATTTTGATACATTTGGAATGTTGTTACAGCATTCCAAAGTTAAGTTAAAAATAAAACTTGTGATTACTAAGTAATTCGATGTTATGGTAATTTTAACAAATCCGTGTATTTGAACTACATAAAATATACTTCATTTTTCAAAAAAATTAAGCTAGTGAACCTTATTTTTGGCCCACTGTGCATCGATGACAGCAGTCGCTAAAACGCGGTGCAGCATTGATGCGGTTGCTAAAACGCGTGACTCCGATACAGCGACCGAGCGCAAGGAGTAGCTCAATGGTCGCTAAAGAGTTGCTAAAACGCGATGCAGTCGCAAAGTTGCCAGTCGTTGCAGCTAGAAAACGCTAGTGGGCGGAGGCCCTTAGTCGTCTCGTACGACCCCCAACGGGAGGAGATGGGTGGAAGTGGGCGTTATTCACATACTACTAAATACATATACGAGTATATATTGAAATGAAACTAATTTTACGGATTATATTTATTATTGTCGGGGAATAAAAAACAAAAATAAACCGCGATATAATCCGTAATATTAGTTTCATTTCAATGTGTAATATTCGCGTAAATATCAGAAATCATTATACATATAAATATATTTTTGTACTTATGTTAAGAAGTCTGTGGTGTTATTCTTACCCAGACGGACACCCCACGGGAAATAATTCCAGTTAACTACGTACATCCACAAAGTTCAAACGATTTAAACTTCAATAAAAAATCAACAACATAAATTAGAGAATATGATTAAATAATATTGGACCAATCATTAAACAAACTATGTTTTATTTCGAACCTAATACAGGAATCCCAAAAGTGTATTTAATAGCTCACAAACTGATATCGCCCGAGGGTCCAAAATACTGACTAATGTCTAAAATGCTGCTTTTTATACAAATTACAACGTAGTCGCGGGGCAAGAGGGAACTTAGCTAATTAGTGGTGACGTGTCAGCCCATGGTTTGCTCTGTCTATCGTTACCCGATACAATAATTGTAATATTTTCGGACACATGAACATCTAATTCTGAACTACTACGAAAACCAGACAGCTGATACTAGACTAACACTTTTTTTTAAATACATCTACACACTCTAAGGCCACCCCAACTCCTCTCAAACTCAACTCCAACCTCACTCCAACTCCACCCCAACTCCACTCAAACTCCACTCCAGCTCCACCCCAACTCCACTCCAACTCCAACGCCACTCCAAATCCATTGTCGCCAACTCTTCGCTATATTAGCTTGTGAAAGAAACTGTCAAGACTGTAAGATATTCTGCAAAATAAGGACCATGAATCCCGTTAAAATCCCGGCTTCAAGGAAGTTAATCAGTTACTGGGTGGTAGGTCTCTCGTGCAAGGGACCATCTAAGTAGGTACCACCGCAGTGTCAGATAATCGAACCGATCAGCAGTGTTTAAACATTGCTGTGTGCTAATGTGAAGGCACTGTACCTGATGAAATTACCGGAATTAATAAACTCAATATGTAAAGTCTCTGGAAACGAGCGGTAGTGCAATGCAGCTGTCTACATAGACATGGTAGGTGTTGTTCCAATAATGGGCTCTGCAGTTTACCTATATACATCATCATCATCATCAGCCGGAAGTCCAGTGCTGAACATAGGCCTCCCCCTTAGAACGCCACAATGAACGACAATTGGCTATTTGTATCCACCGGTTACCTGCGACGCGCACAATGTCGTCTGTCCACCTAGTGGGAGGCCTGCCAACGCTGCGTCTTCCGGTTCGTGGTCGCCACTCGAGAACCTTTCTTCCCCAACGGTTATCGGTTCTTCGAGCGATGTGGCCTGCCCATTGCCACTTCAACTTGCAGATTCTGAGAGCTATGTCGGTGACCTTAGTTCTTCGGCGAATCTCCACATTTCGGATTCTGTCGCGCAAAGAAACTCCAAGCATAGCTCTCTCCATAGCTCGTTGTGTGACTCTGAGCTTTTCCAAAAGGCCAGCTGTTAAAGACCACGTCTCAGTACCATATGTCATCACTGGCAACACACACTGGTTAAAAACCTTCGTCTTCAGGCACTGCGGTATTACCTATATTGGGTGTACAGAATCATCATCATCATCAACAGCCGAAAGACGTCCACTGCTGGTATGTTAGCTACTACTCAATAGGTACCACGCATTCTCAGTAGGTACATTCTGGACGTAGTTAAAAATCTTGAGGACTCTCCTTATGTCCTATGCTACCCTGGTACTTCTAGTATAAACATGTTAGCTCTAAACCACATTCATATGCTCACACAAGATAAGGCACAAGATTATGCACCTTCTATTTTATGCTATCCTAGTACTTCCGGTAATAATTTGTCGATTTTATTACTCAATACCACATTTCTACTAAGTAAAACGATTACAAAATGAACAAAAATAATGAAATATTATTTAAATTTAATTAATTTATCTCTGGTGGTACCACGAAGTTGTCCGTAGTACCCTCAGTGGTACCACGGACAAAAATACTACTGGTGGTACCACGGACAACAAACGTGAACAATGGCCTCCCCCTTAGAAGGGAGGGGTTGACATAATCCTCACGCTTGGCAGGCAGCTTGGGAATCACAGTATACGAGTAGGTGGTAGATAATCCAATAGAAGACGCTGCTGCCCGTCTTCTTGTTTTCCCTTAGCCTCTTACGGATACCCAACGGGAAGAGATGGGTAGGTGCTATTCCTACTCGGACACCACACGGGGATTTACTAATGTGAAAGTGTAAAGCCGCGTATAGATACTAGTAAGTAATAAAATATAATATTGCGCGGTGTTCGGTAGCCAAGCTCGTACTAATTTGTACATAATATTAACGTAAATTCCGTTTTTTGCTTTTAACTTCTTACATATTACACAACAAAACACGTGTTATAAAAATTATTATACCATTTTTCATTAATTTATTCATTACACGATTAATAGATACATATCTTTGTGTCTATTTGCATTTAAACTGTTTTATTATTTATTTAAAATTTTAATTACTGTAGTATTTTAGGCAAATGGACGGGCATTATAATATTTCAAGGCGGTGTGAATGAAACATGATAGGAAATATAATAAAATAAATAAAATTATCAACGCGAGTTTAAAAGTCTAAACTAGAGAGAGTTTTAGATATGATTAGATATATGAATTTATATTTCATGCTCCCCTCTCATGAGCCGATGCGACAGCCGCGGCGGTTTTGTGGGTACGAATCCCACATACCTCGGATGACCCCCCACCCACAGGTCCCGGGGACCTATTGAAGGGTTCCACCGCGTCAACAAAAAAAAAGTGTTAAAGTGTAAAGAATAGAATATAGGACAGAAAGGATATGAGTATTCCGGCTAAAGCGAATAGGAAGCCACCTGACATTTTTTGCGCAAGCGCAGCCGTTAACTAATATACCTACAATAATTAAAAGACCTGAGGGTATGCCGAGGCAACTATGGCGCAATAGAAATCTATATCTCCCTGCGAATGGTAGCTTTTAAAAAAATGACCATTTAAAAGGGATAGCGTTAAGCCTATTTGAAATAAATATTTTTGACTTTGACTTTGACTGAAAAGTGTTCGAAACGTCTTGATAAAAAAAAACACGAACATCTTAAAATTGATTAAGTATGGAGTTTTATTTTAAGCCCAGTCCTGAAACATTTAAACTAATAAGAGTAGTAATAAAATAGTGCATATAAAAAAGCCATGTCAAAATACGAGGTCGTCAAGACCATTACCCACACATGTCATTGTCCACAATTTATTGCTAGGCGTATTATACGGGATTCCTGATCGCTTACGATGTGTTAATTTAATATATTTAAAATTATGTTATTTTTTTTTTATATAATGGAGGAAATTTCCATAAAGATAACAGATAGAATTAGCAGTTACGAGTGATGTCTTCGACTGTTGACATTATGCCAATAAATTATCTATACTTACGTTTAAGTCGAAGTTAACTGTGTGAAGTTTAGTGTATTCTATTAATGATCCGACTAGATCGCGGATAGCAAAGTTTCTTTGTATAAAAACTGCGCCAGCGGTGCGGACGAGCTAAATCTATAGCTAGACTGATGATCGTTATGTACAAGGCCTAAAACTGAATAAACTGACGTTCAATTGCACGGTGCTTTCCGAGAAATAGACGACATCCTTGCATCCAGCCACCCAGTTTGCAAGAAACTACACTTATTCCGCTACGTATTCCACATGCAGTAGTCCGCGTATATATAAACGAACATAACATGCCGGCTAAAGAGGCTTAATAAACTCTAATTAATCGACGTCTATACGTTTCTATTCTCAACGAGTCCAAGGCCGTGACCTTCCGAGCCACACCAGATGACGCAGGAGCAATTACGAGAGAACTAGTTCATGTTTTTGCATCGCGTGATGGACTGACCGAAAGCGAAACCAGTAGAGCCTTCAGGCTATAACAACGATTATTTAATATCGCAAGAAAAATATAACGTATGTGTTTTTTAGAATTTAATTCTGACGAATTTGGTGATAGCTTAGTTAGATTTTACTACCCGTGCGAAGCCGGGGCGGGCCACGGCCGTATACAATAATTATGAGATCTGAGGGTATGCTGAGGCAACTATGGCGTAATAGAAATCTATATCTTCCTGCGCATGAATGCTGAAATGTGTTCAAAACGTCTTGAAATAAAAAAGGACACGAAATTCTTAAAATAATTAAAACTAATTATTTTAAGTATTTCGTGTTTCGTATTAATTTCGTATTTTACGAATATCCTGAAACATTTTACACTAATAAGAATAGTAACAAAATAGTGCGTACAAAAATAGGAATTGACGCTATGATTTTTTTTTAATAAATATTTTTTTATATAAAAATGTACTTATATAAATATCTACCTACTTATATAAAATTTATCTTAGTTTTTGTTTATATACTCACAGATAAGTCTTAGGCATAAACGATAACAATAAAGGCACAGTATATTTTTATTTATTCGTATGTATAGATGGATGGATTTTAATCAAAATTAAAAGTGCATAAATATGTTACAGCAAACCCAAGACATATTTTTTAGAGTTCCTTAAAGAAGCGTCGAAATGCTACTTTGAATCCGCGTCCCGTCACGCGAACAGTTTAATCCGCGCCGCCGCCGATTACGCCCCTAGTCCTTCTGACTCGCGCCGCAGACCACGGCACGTACTGCTCGACCCTCCTGACCCCATGACGGTCCCATTGGACCGGGATGGGCCGAACCCTCCCCGACAACCGTATGCTACACTAGCTATCAGACACCGGTCTCGCCGGCGAGGCCGAAGGGTCGTACGCATGCGACCTCAACGACGTGCATCACCCCACTGAGTTTCTTGCCGGTTCTTCTCAGTGGGGGCGCGTTGTGAACCGGTGGTAAACTCAGCCCTCTCTCAAGCGACAGCCCAAGCCGAGGCCGTGCCTCCCTGAGGTGCCCTTGAGCTCGTCGCTACTTCTGCCGTTAAGGCTAGAGTGCTTTAAGCGCTCGCCTCCTATTGTCCGGTGAAGCTGTAATGGCCATCTGCGGCCAACAGCGGCTATCATTCCCCAAAAAAAAACATATTTTTTAGATTTACTTTAGGTACTTTAAATTAAGATTAGACATAGTATAAATAATATGGTTCGAACAAAAGGCTCTAATCACACTGGTATTTACGTTAAGTGGATTCACTGACTAGGACTATGCGGCCCGACTATTTTTAGTCTTGGTTTTAGTTATTACCTTTATACCCACAAGATCTCCCTGAGTAACACATTTTTGCACTACAACATGGTTATCTTCTTCATAATCAAGTCGACAAGAAAATAATAAGAAACGTTCTGGTAAAAGGATAGAATAGTTAATTTAAGTTTATTTAAAACACGTTTGAGTATCCCGCCATTATAGATAAAAATGTAAATATATAAAATAAGATATTATGAGAATATATATTTTACAATAAGTATACATATTTGTTTAGCAATCAAAAACCGACCAAGATTATATTTTAATTATACTCATAATTAAAAATCCGTATAGTTAATGATGCTTCGAAATAATTGTCGGATGTTATTAGAAATGACATCACTGATTAAACTCGTATAATACCATTAATCATTGCGAGAGGATTGTGCGAGACGAACAGACAAGTCCATGAAAAGAATTCGCAACAATTTATAACGAATTCAATTTTTTTTTTAATTGTAAAGTTTAGTGTAGGAACTTATGTCTATTTTCCAAATTTAAAAATGTATACCTTCCTTTATACGGAAGAAAAAACAATAACTTTAGCAAAAGCGTGTATAAGTGGTTTGTATAGCGAATTTGAATACCTCTGTAAAGAAGTTGAAAAAAAAATACCGGCGTAAAAATATGCACTCAATGAACACCTTTAAATAATTTAAAACATCACCTAATTTCATATTTTAAGCCCACTTCAATAGTCGGCCTTTTATCCCACGGTACGGAATCACTCGTTCCCTGTATCTGTCATACGTCAAAACTGAGAAAAAACAACTACAGACCCCTTTAATTTTGCAAAAATTAAAAGCGGTGTGTGGTAACAGGAAGTCACGCTAAAAGGCGTGCGTGCACGCATGCGTATGTCATAATTTGACGTCAGAAAATAAAGACCTCTGTTTCGCTTCCATCAAAATTACTGGCACCTTTTTTTTTTTTTTTAGGCCATATTAGGGTACGTTTACACTGTCTGAAGTGTGAATTAAGATTGAGCTACACAAAATAAGTTAATTATTCAAGGCCTTAATTTGTGATCAGCTACGCCTGTTGTCAAGTAACTGTAATCTCTTTTGAAGGTCTGACTATCTTAGCCGCTTAATATTTGCGTGCGTTTGCATAAAACCGGTTAGTTTAAAAAAACAACTGCACTATTTTCTGCACATTATTTCTTGGTTGGAATGCAATAATCTCGCGGACTTAAACTACGTAGCCTCACGATTTTTCTGTACGGGCGGTGATTAAAACTACGTTGGGTTCCTTATTATAAAGCTTTATATTATAGTATTTGTATCTGTATTATAGTAGTGTAGTATCTGTAGTATATCTGTATACAGATACTTTGCTGTAACTGGGTGTTGAACCTAAGATCTTGCTATCAACAAGCACCAACAAATTGAGACAGCAGGTGTATTTGTAAGTTAAAAAAAACCTATGTCGTCTATTCTTATTTCATTTCTAGCCTAAAATCTATTTTATAAAAAATATTTTGTGACTTATGGTCATTCAATCAACCTTACTGCCGTACCCACAAACCTCAATCATAGTTAATTGTGATTAAGTCATATTTTGTAAATAGATTATTTCGACTTTAGAAGCCAAATAATACTTAATACATGGATAGTGAGTAAATATATCAAAAATATCGTAATTAACACTACAAGATAATCATAACAGACGCGGAGAGTCGAAATAAATATGTAGATTACAAACAATGACTTAGTTGCGATTAAAGTTAATTGATGTCTATGAGTGCGGCCCTTAGGTTTTTCGTAAATGTATGCGAAAAATTAGTAACAGAGAGTTAAAAAATAAACTGCGATATAAATCATAAAAATAGTTTGTTTTTCCAATGAAAAATAATAAAAAATACAGTAAATATTAACAAATAAAATAGGTAATAAATAAAAATAGGTAGGAAGGTATCTAAGTAAAAGTAGACTAAGACACTTCCCTCCCATTTCCAATGTCGTGCAGCAATATACAGGTATTTAATTCATCACTATGTAAGAACGAGGTCAATAATATTAAGGGCCTCCGCCCACTAGCGTTTTCTAGCTGCAACGACTGGCAACTTTGCGACTGCATCGCGTTTTAGCAACTCATTAGCGACCATTGAGCTACTCCTTGCGCTCGGTCGCTGTATCGGAGTCGCGCGTTTTAGCAACCGCATCAATGCTGCACCGCGTTTTAGCGACTGCTGTCATCGATGCACAGTGGGCCAAAAATAAGGTTCACTAGCTTAATTTTTTTGAAAAATGAAATATATTTTATGTAGTTCAAATACACGGATTTGTTAAAATTACCATAACATCGAATTACTTAGTAATCACAAGTTTTATTTTTAACTTAACAACATTAAATGTTGTAACAACATTCCAAATGTATCAAAATATAATTTGTTTCCCCTTTTTTTGTGTTTGAATTGTAAAGCTGAATCTTTTTGGTCACGTTACGGTTATGGTAACAAAACCGTCTGAGTTTCAACCTTAACCCTTTTACAAATATCACATGCTGCTATTGCGGTATTATAGATGTCGTTGTTATTATGTTGATATACATATAAGTATGTATAAACTAATACCCAGTAGGTACTTTATAAAAAAACAAGTTCGCTTTGCATCTAAGTCACCAGGATTTGACTAATCCTTCTGAATAATGGTAAAATCGCTTAAGAACTTTGAAATGCAAATATATAATCAAGAAGTTGAATGAAATATAAAAAAAATGATATTATATACTTCACCCAAAACAATTTTCAGGTATTATTTAATTATATAATCTTTACGATAAACAAGCACAATAAGAACAATTTAGACAGAAAAAAAAACTACAAATGCGTAGTTTTTTTTTATAATAAGAGAACTTCATCTGCCTTTTAATTAAACCAATGTATTTAATAATAATATACGTTTATTTCAGACTCTTGATCCATACAAAAAAAATACAAAGACACATTGACAAAAAAAAGGAAGAAACCAAACAGAATAAATAAATAATAACCAAACTAAACAAAAAAAATAGATATTCCGTTAAAAAAAAGAATTTTAAGCAGCTATTTCACGCCAACGTCTACACATGTTCGTTGTAGACCAACGGTCCGCGATTTCTTTAATAATACCGTTTCTACACTGACCAACCCTGGCCATATATGAAGCAATTCAACTTTTCTGAATGGCATTGAACGTGTTCAGACGCGCCTCCGTAAACGCACTACAGTACCTATTTAAAACCCATGAGGTGTCTGAAAATGTTATTATATTGTACACGAATACCATCCAATGACCTCCTTTTATAATTTGTCCAGAGTTGGCAAGTGTAGAAGTTTTTACAGTATGATTCAAATAAATGCACTTAAGTTTGAACATTAGCTTTAAAAAAATTGATCTTCTCTCACTTTCTTGGTAATAGATATGTATTAGTCTATCATAATATATTATAATATGTAGTAAAATTTTTTTTTTTTTAAATATATATATTTTTTTAATCCACTTAATTTATTTATATAACTGCACCTGCCCATAAGAATGCTCTGTCCTGTACCCCAAGGTTGACTGGAAGAGATCGCTTTAGCGATAAGTCCGCCTTGTTGTTCACTGTTTTTAATTGTTTTAATTTCAAATGTATATTTCTTTTGTGTGCAATAAAGAGTATTTGTATTGTATTGTATTGTATATTATGTACTAGCTTTATCCTGCAGCATCGCTTGCACATATTTAGTTAATATCCTGGGACAATTCACACACGGTCATCTGATTCAAACAAGGCAGAGCCTGTACTATGGAACCAGACAACTGATACTAATACATATATACTTTTTTTTTGTAAGTACATACTTATATAGATAAACACCCAGACACTTGGTGGGAATCGAACCCACGACCTGTTGGGTAGGAGACAGGGTTACTAACCACTAGACCAACGGGCCCGTCATCAGTTAGTACTTAGGTATAGATTGTTTATAGGTTTTAAACAATCAGTAACAACGCATATTGTATAATAATTTCATGCAAGAAAACTTCGTCCTTTACACGTCGTCATTTCATTTTCATCTTATTTTCAATCGGCCTGTATTGTCCAAACCAATAATAAATAACTTACTACATTTAGCAAAGTGTAAAGAAGAGCCCGGAGCTCTTCAGTTTCTAAAGCAAGCGGTTTCCCTGCGCTTCTGAAGCAACAAAGTAAGTTACATAAATGAAAAACGGCCAGTTCATGAAACCTTGATTGAACTGCGGGATACAATTTTCTCCATTTTCATAACCCCTAGTGCATCTTTAAAATCACTTAAAGCTTGCGAAATATTTATTTATTTATTTTATTTAAAAAGTCTTTTCAGTACCTACGTATTGTGGTAATCGAACGCAATGATCTTATATCGTTATGATTATGAATACGGTTGTTTGTATTTAAAAACCACAAGAAATACATTATCAAAAATCTTATGAAAGAGAAGCTTGTTTTAACGCCCACTGTGCGCTGTAACGTGTGAATCCAATACACTGTAACTACGAAAAACTGATTTTGAGAAAATGAGCAAAATAGATTTTTTTAGTTTTTTCAAGATTACTCCAAAATTTTCGTTAGAAAGTTTTTAGTGTTTGCTGCCAATTTAAAAATAATTTTATAAGTTATCCAGGCTATTAAGTTTTATATATATTTAGATTATACATAATGAATTATCGTCGATAACTTGTGTTGCTCTAATAGTTGTCAGAAGCTAAGGAAGATATTGTTAAGGCAATACACAGTATCATATAGTTACAGTGTATTGACTTGGGAAAACAGGGCCTAAAAGTGTATTGGTAGGTATAAGTTGGAGAACCATAATACTGCACAGACGTGGCAGTTCTTGATATATTTTGGTATTTTCTATTGAGAATGCTCCATATTTAGATCTTGATTTCAATTAATGCACATTTTTAGAAGTCACTTGTTACTCTTGATAATGTTAAGTTGTCCACTTTAAATTGTCTCTCTTAGCTATCTTTGCCTTTATCTTCTCCTTTCTCTTTGAGTTCGGTTACTGAGGGGGTTGGGAATTATATCATCATGGTCTTCAGTTAAAATTGTTGTTACCTAACATTGAAGTAACCTTGATCAATCCTTGTCCAATAATCACTCGTTTCTTAAACTTTTAAATTGAATCCTGTTCTTTCCCGTCTTGGGAAGAACGCTTGTCATTGTCATTCCTTTTCCCAAACAGCCAAATTTTTCTGTTACAAATTTTAGTCCTATATCTACACTCCTTGTTCTGTTCTGGAAGTCCTGGAAGGTATTTATTGTTTACAAACAAATGACAGACTATTTTACACCTAATTGTCTTTTAGTCCTTAGTTTTAGTAAAAATAAGTGAGGTTTGACGCTTGGTTATAGAAAGCAAACAACTGATTATTCTGGTATTATTGGATCTTGGTAGTGACTTCAATTCTGTTTATTTTGACATACTTCTAAGCATTCTTTCCTCTCTCTATATCGCTTTTTCAGCTATCAATTGCTTTGATCATATTCATATCATCGTGGGCGCTCCCAGTCTGTCCGCTTTGAGGAGACATCATCTGTGTGGTGTGAGCTTGAGGCGGGTGTTCCACTGGGTGGCGTAATCTCTCCTCTTTTCATTTTCATGAATGTTATCGCGAGGGTTTTCTAACTATCATCTCTATGCATGATCATCCTTAGCTTTATCGTCATGCCAATATTGTTAAGCTTCGGTAAGCGATATATACGCTTAATAAAGATTTAGATAGCATAAGTCAGTGGGCAAAATCAATTGGCTTGTTAGTGAACTCTACTAATTCTCAGGCTATCATATTTGGTGGCGGATACGGTGATGAATCTGGTGGACATTAACTCACTCTCCAGTTTAGTTTTCGATTCCGTACCAATTGCATACTCAAATAAAGTTAAAATTCTTAGAGTTCTGTTTGATTATAATATTTCTTGGGAATCTCATGTTGGAGATAGGTATAAGTAAGAAGATCTTTTACTCTTATCAGTCTCACAAGCGTCTCCAAAAATTTCTTCTGCGTCAGACAAAAATCTTTTTTGCTTGATCTTTAGCTCTTTTCGATTATGCTGATGTATGTTTCTAGATGCAACTGAGGAGCTTCTTAATAAACTGGAGCAATTGTAAAATTTGTGTATTCATTTCATCTTTGGTCTGCGGAAATATGATCGTGTCGGAATTTCGGGCTCAACTAGAATGTCTGCCAATCCGTCAGCGGCGGAACTGGTACATTTTTTATTTTCTAAATTATTCCTTGCTCGTGTCTTGTGACAAGCCTTGACGTTCCAGTATATCTCTGCATTTTGAAGTTCCTCCTCATTATTATAGTAGCTATAATGTTTTTTTTTTTTACCATGCAAGCAGTGCGGCTATGGAATTCGCTTCCACATTCCTTGCGTAGTAGCTGTAATTTAGTCATATTTAAAAAACAACATTTCCTCTCCAGATAGATTTATTTTAATATTTAAGTGTATTTATAATACTATATTTATTTTTAAATTTCAGTACGTATTAGTTCATCAGTAATAATTGAAATCGATAGCCCAGCCTCAATCTGATTGGCGCAGCCGCGTCGCGCTAGCCCTTCTACTTTGTTTTGACAAATCACTGTATCTTGCAATCCGCGAAGATTATTTGGACAATGCACTGCATCATCAATTGCCGCGTTTTACTATTTCAGGCCTGTAGTTTTTAGTAAAAACAGTGTAATTTGCATTGCAATATCTCAGTATTTTTCATACAAAGTAAAAAAAACTATGAATGCTATAATATCAAACAGGTTAAAAGAAATCGAATGAACGTTGTTAATTCAAAACACTGTATCTGAAGTTACAGTGTATTGGATTCACACGGTACCGCTGGTGTGACATGTTTTGACTTAGGGGGGTTACCAACTTTTTCTGGTAGTCTAGATTATTTTCGGGGTCGATTTAAGTTACCACTTTTTAAGGAATATTGCTGCTTTGGTTTTTAATTTCAAAGAAAGCACGTATTGCAAAAATATATATTTCACCTTCTACATGATTTTTAACACAAATCTACATGAATGATTGAATGATAATGTTTGCTTCAACACATAGGTTTTTGAAAACTGGTAATTGGATGTAGCGAGTACCGCCTTCACCGTGATTTATATTTTCACTTTATTAGTAAAGCAAGAAGCAGTGCAGCTTTATAAGAGTCCATGGTAACGTTTAGCATCGTCAATATTTATTATTACACTGAACACATATTGCACGAGTCTCGTTCCGCACCGGGCCGACTACTACTATTAAAAAATATTTTTTACAAAAAAAAGAACCGCCCTCAAAATGCAACTAAAAGGCCTGAAATAATTTCTAAGAATTAGTGGTTATTACATATACTTTGTTGGACTTGGGCTACAACATATTATAAATACATATTACTATCAAAGACGGCGCCAAACTGGAAAACAGTTAGGTACCTACTGCCCTTGTAAGTATTTGCTAGACGTTAGGCACCGACTTCGATAGTAATATGTATTTATAATATGTTGTAGCCCAAGTCCAACAATGTATTATGTATAAGTAAAAACCACTAATTCTTAGAATTCTTTTAGTTGCATTTTGAAGGCGGTTCTTTTTTTTGTAAAAAATATTTTTATTTTATTCTTTTTAGTGGTTCCCTTGGTGTATTAGGTTAACTTTTAAAAACTTATATTTTATTCTGACAAACAGCCAGTTTAATATTTATTTTAAAAACACCCACTACATAACACAACTATGAACCATCACTAAAATATAAGCTTAAGCAAAAATTTAAAAAAATGTTGATGTGACAATATCTTAATAAAACAAACCAATTGCCATAAACCGAAGATATCTAGGTGTTATACTCGTAGTTCTCGAGAACCATGGACTGCAAGCTCGGTGGGTCTACATTTATTTGTGCCGAGAACCCGTGTTCACCTTCTTGCTCCATTGTCAGACCCTGATCACCATTTTTCTAGCAACTACTCGTCGAGACCTATCCAACGAGTCCAAATTCGGTAGGTCTACGTTTGTTGGTGCCGAGATCCCGTGACAACCTTCCTGCTCAACCATCAAACCCTGATCTCCATTTTTCTAGAAACTACTCGTCGAGAACTATCCATCGAGTCCAAATTCGGTAGTTCTTTAGTAGGCACGGCTAGGATAGGATGGATTGTTAATTTTATTACAAAGTTCAGGTGGCCGTCTATGGCCTTCTTCATCAGATCCACTTCACCAAATGATACTTTCTGAATGAAAATGCTTGACTAGTTTCTAAATATACCAATAACGCTATATGTATGCCTATAATATTTAAGGAGTTCCCTCAGTTACTCATGGTTCCCATCATCAGAACCTGTTTTTTAAAAAAATGGGACCAATCTGGAAGCATATCCTTTCAATTAAAAAAATAATTTTCCAAATCGGTTCGTAAACGACAGAGTTCTGAGGTAACAAACATAAAAAAAAAACATACAACCGAATTGATAACCTCCTCCTTTTTTTTGAAGTCGGTTAAAAATGTTTCCTCCCTAAATCAAATCAAGTGATCCCTAATTATACTTTATTTTTTTAGCCGTCTCAAAAAAGGAGGTTCTGTATTCGACGCGTATACATATTATAATAATTGACATATGTTAGACTATATATGGGTATCTAAGCATATGTATATCCGAGTAACCCCTTCGGCTATTGTTAGTCTCCCTTCCCATTACAATTTGTGAAAACGATACTTCTACCTTCCATTTAAGACACAACAAGACATTGACCTTTACTTGTCAAATAACAACCCAAACACGATCTTGTTGTACATGCTACGCGTCTCCACCGAACAGGCAAATCGTTTATGAGCCAAAGTATACTTTTATAACAAACTGCCACAGGATATCCGAGATCTTCCAATGAAGAAATTTAAACTTTTTGAAGCCGATTGTCAAAAAAGGCTTATTATAAAATCTCGATTTACCTGGAGGATAAAACTGCGTGGGCTTGAACTGCTCAAATTATGTAAGCTTAGAATTTTAAGGCTACCTATACATAATTTGTAAAACTGTTTACACAATTGTTAAAAAAAATTTTACAAAATAGGACATGCCCGCTGAGTGTCTTCCAAGATTAACGCGTTTTTTGCATGCTGTGGCGACCTATAATTAAGCTTGCACTTAGTTTTAAGTTCACCAATGTAAAAAATGCAATGTATTAGTGTAAGTCTTGTTGGTTGTCCTTAAATAAATAAAAAAATAAAAAAAAGATCTTCTCAGTAGCGGCCGCGTAAAAATTATTTTTGTGTAAGCCTCCGTGGGATCTATACATAATAATGTTATTTTGACTTTGACTTTGATACTATTGACCTCATACCCTACATTTTAGAATTAACAGGACATTTAGTATTAATTGACAGCCTATACTAATGACCCGGCTGCGACATATATACATACATATATGTGTGTCTGTGTGTGTATGTATATATGTTTATTCCCATACTTCTCAGAAGCTACAAATCCGATTGCGGTAATTCTTGTTGTAATAGCTTCATCAAAATCAGTTCGGTACTTTAGTATATAATGCACTGTTTTGTTCCTAGTAAAGTCTAGCATAGTTGTTCTAGTTGCGTGGTAGTTTCATGCATTCAGAGCGTTATAATAGGTAAAGCCAATAAAAAGATTAAATAAAATATTTCTAGTATATTAAAATCCGACTTTAACGATATTATTATGATCTAAAAAGTACTATATAACGAAAATGTATTGAAGTCGGTGCTTAACATAACATATTAACTGACATCAGCTTCCCTCGCCGGAGTTTTAAACCTTATAATTATACATTATAATTATACCTACGTATAATATTAAAACGTACCGAAACCCTCAAAATGATTATAGAAATTGGGTCAAAATTCAATGTTTAGTTTAGATTAAGGAAACAAACAAACAGGAGCGACTATACGTATAACACGGATAGTGACTGATTTTATATCTAATAAGTACCTAGGTATCTACTTATTTAGATTGTTTTAAATTTCATACACTACAAGCGGCTTTGCACGGTACGAAAAAATATTTCAACGAATAAAATTTTAACAAAATTAATCAAACTCAATATATTTTCCTCGAAGCAAGTTTTTTACACTAAGATCTTAACTACAAGTCGGTTTTAAGATTAATAACATTGCCCATTAATAAATGTTACGTAATCAGAATACAAATAGTTCAATGTATTATGCTCCATTTATTTAGGGAGAAATCCTTAAAGTTGGGAACCCCGGAACTACCAAAGTCGCGGCGACTGGCATCTGTAGTGTGCGTGGTGTAGCGCGCGGTTGCTGCATCCAGCGACCGGAAAGCGTCGAAATCGCTGGTCGCTATCTGCTAGTAGTGTGCGGGGGTTCGCGATCGGCTGCGGTATCAAGCTTCCGAAAAGCAACAGAGTTGCCGAACGCGGATGCAAAAAGTATCGTGTCGGCGGAGGCCCAACACTGTAATAATAGCTAACAGTAATAAAATGACAATAAAATCCAGTGTCAATGTCCCATTACTTTATAATATGACAAAACAGTTAAGAATTAGCATGTCTAAATGTCAAATGTAATTTTATTATACTTGTTTTTATCTATGAGGAATTAATGATCCAAATCAGGGGTATAATATCAAATGAATCAATCTTTATTAGTTGCGATCTGACTGTCCAACGATAAATATAGGTACATTGAAACCATTTAAACAATAAGAACAACATAGACATAACAATACTGATGTCAAAACTCTAGTAAGGGCTCCTAAACATAACTGCGATGCGATGCGATTCGGCGCCGAATCGCAGGAATTTGTATCGAAAATTCCTTTGTTTCTCGCAGATATTTGCGATGCGATGCGAATTCGCAGTTATGTGTGGGAGCCCTAAAAGATTTTTTTTTTGTACATCAATGATGTAGATTGGGCAAGAATTGTGGTTTTAAACATTTACTTTTAAAATATCTTACCTACTTATAAAGATATTGTATTGATATACACACAATTCTTCCGCTGCCCTTTGTTTTTACTTGTTTTAAAAAAATCTGTTCATGTGTTAGTTGGTTACTCAAGATACAGGCTGTGCCTAGTTAAATTTTGAATGTGCCTCTAGATTTTAAGAAACTGTAGTTGTAACCATATGTGTTTTTAATAAATAAATAATTATTATTACCTATTGTATTAAAGCATCGAAAAATATCCTCAATGATCGGACAGCGGTTTCATAACAGCCTGTATTTAGAGACCGCTTGGCGCAGTCGGAAACCGTTTGCTTTGCAAACCGGAGGTCGAGGGTTCAAATGAACCATCAACTTTATACAGTTGCTCTCTACTGGTAAGACAATGCAGGCCAATCACCTATATTTTTTAGAAAGTAAGGCGAGCCCTCCGCTGGGTGTCCGTAAGAGGCGACTAAGGGAAAACAAGAAGACGGGTAGCAGCGTCTTTCTATTGGATTACCTATCACCTATACTGCGATCCCCAAAACGCCTGCCAAGGGTGGGGATCATGGAATTCCCCACCCCCACTGAGTTTCTTGCCGGTTCTTCTCAGTGGGGGCGCGTTGTGAACCGGTGGTAAACTCAGCCCTCTCTTAAGCGACAGCCCAAGACGAGGCCGTGCCTCCCTGAGGTGCCCTTGAGCTCGTCGCTACTTCTGCCGTAAAGGCTAGAGCGCTTCAAGCGCTCGCCTCCTATCCTGCCTGTCTGGCCGATACGACCACTGCGGCTCAGCTTTTTATAAGATCAGCCATCTACGCTGGGGATACTACTCGTATAGTGCACAAGTGCTTGCGTAGACATAAGTGCACTCTCTCTTCCTTTACTCTCACAATCCGATGGTTGAAGATTGATACAACCGGAAAGAGGTATGATGAAGGACAGACTTTGTTGGATGACTCGCTTACATCATCATCATCACCAGCAGTAGCTGAGAGACGTCCACTGCTGAATAGAGGCATCCCCTTTGGAAGGAGGGGGATTCCTTTTTTTTTTTAATTTTTTTTTTGGGAATGATAGACGCTGTTGGCCGCAGATGGCCATTACAGCTTCACCGGACAATAGGAGGCGAGCGCTTAAAGCGCTCTAGCCTTTACGGCAGAAGTAGCGACGAGCTCAAGGGCACCTCAGGGAGGCACGGCCTCGGCTTGGGCTGTCGCTTAAGAGAGGGCTGAGTTTACCACCGGTTCACAACGCGCCCCCACTTAGAAGAACCGGCAAGAAACTTAGTGGGGTGATGCACGTCGTTGAGGTCGCATACGTACGACCCTTCGGCCTCGCCGGCGAGACCGGTGTCTGATAGCTAGTGTAGCATACGGTTGTCGGGGAGGGTTCGGCGCATCCCGGTCCAATAGGACCGTCATGGGGTCAGGAGGGTCGAGCAGTACGTGCCGTGGTCTGCGGCGCGAGTCAGAAGGACTAAGGGACGTGGTCTCTAACTGCTGGCCTTCTAGAGAAGTTCAGTCACACAACGAGCTATGGAGAGAGCTATGCTCGGAGATTCTTTGCGTGACAGAATGTGAAATGTGGAGATTCGCCGAAGAAGGTCACCGACATAGCTCTCTGAATCTGCAAGTTGAAGTGGCAATGGGCAGGCCACATCGCTCGAAGAACCAATAACCGTTGGGGAAGAAAGGTTCTCAAGTGACGACCACGAACCGGAAGACGCAGCGTAGGTAGGCCTCCCACTAGGTGGACAGACGACATTGTGCGCGTCGCAGGTGGATCCAAATAGCCAATTGTCGTTCATTGTGGCGTTCTAATGGGGAGGCCTATGTCCAGCTGTGGACGTCTTCCGGCTGATAATGATATTAACAAGAAACAATTTCATAAAAAGAAAAATTAAATTAACTCATTAGGTATTAAAAATTTGGTACCCAAGATGCAGGCAGCATTTCCTCGCTAAATAGCTAAAGCCACTCTTTGAGCGAGGAAATGCTCAGCTGTGGGGTCACTTATGATGTTGACCACTCTTTTACTCAAAGATCTAAATTTTTAACTCTATCGGTAATTAAATTTAATCATCAAACCACTTCGATCTATCGCTTGATAAAATGCGCAAGTCATCAAGACGAGGGTCTGATATACTTTTTTTTCTCGTCTGAGGTGAGCAGCAATAGTTAAAACGAATCCTATAATTTAATTACCGGTCAACATAACCACTGTTTTTTGTGAGTATATTAGTTTTGCCGTAGGCTATGCCTGCGTAGCTCAACATTTGGTTCAAATTATAAATAAGTTTGCTTGATTGCAATCTACCCTTTATTGAACCTGTTATTTTGCTCTATCTTAGGAAACCTTCAATAGGTCCTCGGGACCTGTGGGGGTCAATCGGGGTATGTGGGATTTTTACCCACTTAAACCCCCGCGGCTGTCGCATCGGCACATGAAAAACTGGGCTTTCCGGTGAGATCTGCACTAGAAAACCCTCAGTGCCTTGCCTTTTAAGCCCGCCGCCGGGCGCATTATGTATAGCCCCTGGAAACCGACAAGGTGCTCACGGGGACGGCGGTCGCAGCCCCGCTGCGATCCTCCTCGGAGTCACCACCGTACTCATTTGAAGTCCCAGGGCCCACAATCCGAACTTCCAGCACCTCCTAAGTAAGACGTTCACCAGATAGCGAAACGCATGCCTATCGGCAGCTGCAAATCCCTGGCGCTCATCACCTGAGACATTCCTAAGTACGTAGTTAAGTCTACGGAGGCTGGTAATTTCACCAGCTACAGTGCCCGTGTTTGCGGTTTTCGGTAAGATCCAAGTACTTCCGTAGGTGAGCCTACGCAATTTGAGCCACCGCAGAAACGCCACTTGAAGTCCAATTATGACTGTGATCTTCTGTACGAATATGATGAAGGTAAGCTCCGAGGCGAATCATAGAGCACTCGCTATCTTATCCACCATACAAACACACTACTCAAAGACGGCTTTATTTGCCTACAGTTTTCTGTAAGGTGAAGTACGAGTACTTCCTAGGAAAAATGTTATAGAGCAGTCTCACTAACCGCTGAAACATGCCTCTTGAAAATGGTTTTAATTATTTATCACGTACTTGCTAAGCTTGCTGTGACCTACACTCTTAATTGACGTTCAATTATTACACTAATAACAGCTTAAAGTTAATTTATTTCATTTCATATGACAGGGGGCGAGTTTTCTGTCAGTTACTGGGTGTGTGGCTGATCCAAGCTTAACTAATGTATAATGCATAATTTATAATGTATATATTCTGTAGAGGGCATTTTATAATGGTCTCCCTGATGCTCAGCACGTTTCTTCACTGTTCTTTTCTCCTCAAAGTTACGCAAAAACTTATAGTTACTGTTGCAGGAACTATTTTCTTGTTTTCTTTCCTATTTCTCTGTAAAAATAAACACCAGTTTAGTCAAGAAATGGTAAAAACTGAACTGACTGAGAGGCACTTTCCCTTCCTAAAAACATACCTTCAAACAGCAAAAATACAACCAAAATCATGCCTGTAAAATTGCATTTCATTGGTATTTTATTAAAATCGTCTGCTTAAAAAATATATATATTATTTAAATTTTTATATAATTATGTAAGTATTGTAATGATTCTAGTTCTGCTTTTTTCTTATTATTTATATATGTATTTTTATACACACTCCGCTCTATTTAGTTCTTTCTTCATTTCTCTCCTGGGTTGCTGCCGGGATGCTCCTGGGATGCTGGAAGAGATTTCTGTAGAAATAAGCTGTGGCTTTTTACTTGTATTATAATAAAACTTCTCTAACCATATTAGTGTGTAACTCTTCAAATAAATATTTCAATACACAACAATGTCAATTTATTTACACATACGTAACATAATTCATCGAACATCACACCGGTATACCAACATTTTTTTGTTGTGAATCTAACTCACACTTTTTTCTCAAGGTGTATGACTAAGCCGAGATATTAAAATGCTATTAGTCTATACGAGAGCTCGATATATCATTCAGGGGCGGTGATTTTATCGCCGGCTAAATGCGGACAAGGATTTCAATGTCTTTGTTCTTTTTTTTCTTTCGCAGTTTTTGCGAAGACAATGTTCCGTGTACCATTAACGCGTCTGGTCAGTTCAAGTCCACGATTAGTGTATAAGAACATTTGAAGACCCCAGGCTCAGGTCGTTCTGTGGTAGGTTATTTCAAGTCTAATTAATGTGATTTGTTTGCAAAAACTGTGGTTTATAGGACTTCATTTTGGTTGGAATTAATGAATATAGATGCTTTATTAAGGAGTCATCAATTTGTTTAGACACGAACAATCAGTGGTTGTGTTTCAACACGGGCTTACGCACGGTTCCGTAGAAATAGAACAATATTTATTTTGTTGTTAATATACGTCAAGAAGATCTTTATGCCCATAAATTATGTATGTAGGTATATTTATATACCTAAAGGGTGTAAGGGACTACGTACCGATTTTTTTTTTATAAGATTTCTCATATTGTCCGTTACAACATTAAAGAAACCATTTATATGGAAAATTACAAATAAATAACTTGTTAATTTTTGAGCATGTAATGAATACGTGCGGAATAATATTTATTTTTCAAATTACATTGTTAATTTCAATCAAGCCGCCTGTCAAACGTGGAGATTATGGCAACCCCTCCCTTCTAAGGGAGAGGCCTTTGTTCAGCAGTGGACTTTTCGGCTGCTGATGATTGCTAATTTTGCACAAATAGGTAATTTATTGTTTTTAAATTGAAATTAGGCTTTATTATTACACCAATAATGATGTTATCCTAATTTTATTTTAAAAAAGCGCCATTTTTTTTAAATTCATGAAAAGGCCGATGAAAATTTTCAACACTAGAATGTTCAGAATCATGTACTGGATCCCTGGTATCGGTTTTCGGTACGATGTCCCTTACACCCCGTATACCTAACGAATTTTTTTTTAAATTTAAGCTATTTGAGTTGGGAATGTTAATATATCCATTGCATCTAATAATCTAATAATAATAAGTAATCTGTTTCTTTATTGGAATGATTACAATCTGACATCACGTTTTTCAATCGGATGATGAAAAAAAAAATGTGATATTTTTGTTGGTTGATCCCTAAAAACCAACACCTACTACTTTTTTTTATTTCAACCATTCCATATTCGAACGCCCTCAAGCCTTCAAATAAAGTCGTTACAGATTCAAATCTCGAACCGCACAGTCAACCATGAAATAACGAATGGATTAAAAGAAGATGACAAAGTATATTTTCCATAACCGACGAAAACTATTAAGGCAACATAAAGAATACTGCTCAGTCATATACAAATCATCAGCATAGCATGGAGTGTTGAATTTAACGTGCCCTTAACAATTCCCAGCAGTCCGCACGAAACGATCGGCTACTTAATACAGTTGTCAAAACCATAAAATTATTTTAAAGGGGCGGATAGATTTTTTTTCTATCACACTATGGGAGGCGACCACACTGATTCCTTTCAATGGGCCGCACCTATCCGTAAATATAATAAAACTTAATATTTACGTTCACTCACAGCAATAAAGATACAATGAGTGAGTACCCAGTAAAAATGTTATCCGCTGCCCCCTTTTCTCTTGTGCAACAATCGGAAATAAATTTTATTTTCGACGTCATAGCGTTGGTTTTTGTTTGTGGTTCGTCAGGCATGTGAGTCGATAGTGGTTGTCCGTTTAAAGAACTTATTTGTAAAGTTGCGCATTGTTTTTGAGGAATATTTGTGTTTCGTAATGGAGATAAGCGGGCTGGGAACGCGGAGTAGATCTGAAGATGGTTTATTTTCATTTGTTTTTATTTTTAGCAGTAAGCTGTTGTTTGTAGTTCTGGTAGTAAACTCTGAGTGATAGGTCTATCCTTACCAGGGAAGAACTGTCGTAACATAGATTCACAAATTTGTATAGGATAAGTGGGTGTAACTAAAAAAATATATAATCTAGGCACATGGACTGATGCTGCAAAATGTAATTTTGCAGCTTTGGGCTCAGTGGAGAGGCGTGACCCTGGGTTAGTATAGAGACAAATTTAACAAAGCCTAAAGCACGTTTAAGTAAATAATGCTGATAAATAAATTGATTCAATTTCTACTAAATCTAAAGGACATATTTTTAAGAATTCATGAATTAAAACATAAATCTTTCGGAAGAAATTCTTGCTGAATATCCTACCCTGTATTGCAAAAATTTACATACTTATTGCTTCTAAGAGGCGACTAAGGAAAAACAAGGAACTGGGCAACCGCGTTTTTATATTGGATCTTTACCACCGATACTGATCGCAGCTGTTGGGGATCGCCCCAAGACGCCTGCCAAGCGAGGGGATTATGGCAACCTTTACTTTCTAAGAGGAAAGCCTTTGTTTATCAGTGAACGACTGTTAGGTGCCTCTGAGCCACTTTGCGGTAATATATCCTTCAGACAGTAGCATGAATGTTTCGCAAGCCGAACGTTACCTACCAATAAATCTGATTAATTCAACAAACGCATCGTAAATGCACACCATAGAACTCGCATTAAACGCTTTCTGTAAAAATACCGTGAATTTTCACTCGCAACCCCTATTGTTAATTATTTACTCGGTCGCCCGTGAAGCGTGCTACCTAATGTTTCCATCCAATGAAATTTCAACTTTAACTCACAATCGTTTAGGTGTAAGTTACAGAAGTGACTTTTTATAAATTATACAATACTGAACTCCTCGTAATTACGTTTTATTCATTTCCACTAGTCTTAATTTCACGGTGACCATTGTCCAACGCACTTCTGTTTCCCTCAATGAAACTCTTCACGCTCAAAACGAAAATAACGCGTTTGCCATGCGATTTTCAACCGTGCAACGTTCGCGTAAAGTGTACGGATAATTCAATTGGCAAATTAACAGAATTTAGTGTGACTACCAAAAATTATGGCGTGATTTTGTTAGCGTGAAGGAATGCCATTGAGTGTTAACAATGCGACGATTTTAATTGTGTGTGTTTTACTTATTAGTCTGAAGTACCGTTGGTATTGGGAGCTTTTGTATGGGAATAAGTACATTCTATTGTTTTTTCTTTGTTATTCAATTACAGTGATATATTTTGATTTTTTAAATGTATTTTTTTGTCTGCTGCTAGAATGTCATTGGAGTCTGGACTATTATTTGCAGTAACATCAATTTAAACTAACTCACATACAATATAAAACACCAGCGATTAGTGATCTAGACGGAAAAATGAACATTATTGTACCTCTATCATACTTCGACTTTATGCTTAAGAGTTTGTAAAAATTACTAAAATGACTATCACATTACATTTTACAGAAATATGATGATACTAAATGACGATCAAATTTTAATTTTGACTGTCTTATATAAACTTAAACTTTTACATCCTTAGTCGACTTCCGATGACCGCCAGACCTGATGCACATTTAGACGAAATCTTTCATTTATGGTTAGCAGCACGTGTGCCCATGGAAAGACACACACCCCTTTGTAGAAAAGACAAAATCATGTTATCTTTACTCCCATCTTCCCTTCCGTACGTTTACGTCAGAAGCGACTACTAAAATCAATTAAAAGGCACACCGTTCGGAACATCTGTCCTCACTCACTTCGACTCCATACATAAATATTCAATTAGCCGTGACCCCGACATATTGTCATCTACACATGCAGGATATGACACGTGCTAAGTTACCTTCATATTAATTTTTTGCAGCTCTTGAACGTTTTAGGACCTAAAAAGGTATTATGTTTTTATTTTATGAGCTTCAGTGCGCTCTTGAAAACACATTTAATTATTTTATTCGGTTCATATAACTTCCTCGAGTTTGTTAGATATGTTTAAATATAACAGTGTATGTAGGACCAATGTGATGGATTAATCTGTAAAACTTAAACGAAAAAATTGACGCTGTAAAATAGTAATCACGGGGAAATGACTCGTGTTTTTTTATTCAAGCCAGTTAGATCAAGTAGTTTAATGAACTATTTAATCATATGGAATTTAATTACATAGATAAAGGTATGCACAGGTAATTTAAAACTAATACCGTTTTAACGCGATAAAGTACAACAGCGCCGAAATATCGGAAAATTTAAAATCATATTCGCAATAAACGCGTAAGTCAATATAATGTTCTAAATCATGATTAAATTTTAAAACAGTTTAGTTAATATTTAAAATCACCATGAAATTTTAAAACAATTAAATTATCTCTATTTTAATAGGTATATGTATAAAATATTAAAGATATCACTTTTTTAAACGGGTGTATAATATGCTAAGAATACATAATATGTACCGCCCGCGTTGATGTCTTTATTAGGCCATCTAAGCACGCGTCGCGGTCGGCGTCGTCGAAAATCCTAATTAATGAGTTCAATCTGTTTTATGAACAACAATTAAATAACGATCTAGACATACTTAATTACGAATATATCAAGTAATCAGTGTTACAAGAATCTTAGACTATTATTAATTAGTCATGAGAATTACGTATTAAGCTCAATGTGCATAAACAAACTCTTTATTTTATGTTTAATAATAGATTTGTGCATTAAATATGCCAATTAGGTTAAATGTCATGAGATATGCCATTTAGATTAAATGAAATGCTATATTTATTAGCGACATGGACAGAACGGATTAAATTGGCATTCTCGACATGTTTGGTTACAAGGAATCAGTATTAAAAGAATCTCAAGCTATTATTAATTAATCATAAGAATCAGTGCGCATAAACAAACTATTTATGTATGTATAATGGTAAAGTTGTGCATTAGATATGCCATTTAGGTTAAATCAAATGCTATATTTATGAGCGGCATGGACTGAATGGATTTAATTGGCATTAATTAATAACATGACAAACTTTTTTATTTGGTTATAAATGAGCTTATATTAGGTAGGTATCTACTGCACAATTAGTAAAATGCCTTTGCATATCAAGATTTAGCTAGCTATAGAGATAGCTGTAGAACTATGTCTATAAAAAGTCTTGATAGCAAATTTAAGTCTAGTCTTGAACAAGTGTAGACTTGCTTGAAAAAATCGCATCGTAGCCCACAGGCAGCAGCGACTTCCTATTGGATTACCTACCACCTATACCTACTGCGAACTGCAGGACGCCTGCCAAGCGTGCGGATTATGACAACCCCTTCCTTCTGAGGGGGAGGCGTTTGTTAATGCAGTGGACATCTTTCGCCTGCTGATGATGAGATTTGCAATGTCACAATACGAAATTTGACATATTATTTACATCAAAAGCAATTTTTGTTGGCTAAGTGAACGTTTCTAGCCGACTTATTACACGTGTAACAAGTTTTTAATCCGTCGGCGGCCTTCGCGCTTATGTGGTTCGCGTGTTAAACACGGTGCAGATCGGAATCATCGGCCGTTGAGAGCTTTAAAATTTGGCTCGCTAAGGTGAGTTCTATTCCTAAGTAGTTACATATCTTTGACTTAATATGAAATAGTGCTTAACCATAATCCCATCTCATGGTAACGTTGGGAGCGAACCGGCTTAACCATACAAGGAAATACTTATCTCTGTAAGATGATGGTCTCTTTACCAGCACTTTACATTGATCGTTGATCTACTAGAGTCAATAGACTGTCATATGACTTACTAGCTCGTGTGTTCGATTCCCGTCTGTGTGTTATTTATTTTTATAAGTAATTTACAAAAAAGTGTATGTATAAGTATTTGTATCATTTGCCTAGTAAAGGCTCTATACCTACTTTGGGATCAGATGACCATGAGTTGATTGTCCCAGGATATTATTATTATAATGTATTGAGGCTGGAAGGGCTGCAGCGACCCCTAGTGATGCAAAGCGACGCAAGTATGCAGCTCTAGGTTCGAGTTATATATTTGCGCCCTTTGCGGTAGAGACCGGGCCTTAGTCTCATGAGACCCACGGTTTGGTGAAAGAAATTTCATCCAAACTTATATAACACGAAGTCTCAGGACACCGTTGCGCGTCGGGGTGGTAGCTTTTTCTGCTAACGTATAAGCTTGGCTATCTTCTTCTTTAAGTGCCTCTCCATTACTGAAGTTTGGTGGTTAGATTCTGAAACTTCACTTTATCCATGGCTAGTCTGAATAGCTGTTCTACAGGCTGGATTCCGGCTAAGCTTGGCTATACAAAGGGGTAATGTCACCAGTCTTTTAGGTACCCTTCCCTCCCAGTACGGCGACTACTTGGACTTTTACCTAGTTTAAGTATACATATTTGTAAATAAACTGTAAATATTTATTGTATTTTAAATATTGTTACAAGTAGTGTGAAGTGCGTGCGAGAGGTGCGCGGGCGCACGGCCGAGGCAGCACGTGGCCGCGGTCTCAATGCGTTCGCGCAGCCTCGCCGCTCGGTGATTGGTCGCTGCCGACCCTCCCACAGCGGCGCGCCGGCCGCCGCGCGAAATGCTGACTCACGCGCATCTAAACTGATATGAATTCTTTGTGTTTATAGTGTGGGAAATTCATTTTGAGGTTATATTTTTGAGCTGTTCGAATTTTGAATAGTTATTCCAAAATATTAATATTTCAATCAAAAATATAAAACTAATTCTAAATTAGAGTTGTCATTGGTGATATTAAAAATAATTTAATGCGGTATGACCAGAAAATATTTTTTGTACTGTTAAAATTAGTTGTTTTCTTTACATAAAACACTAAATAATTCAAATAATAGTTAGTATTTATTAAATACTAAATTAAATCGAGTTTAATTGAGATGTTTAATAAGTGTTTGTAAGCACAACTGAAAGGCCGAAACCTTCAACGAAATTAAATCCCGCTTACAAACATATGAATTTTGTTTAGTTCCGATTTAAAATAATGTGTAGAAGTACCTACGTATTATTTAATATCTAATTCATATACATATAGAATAGTAAATTATATTTTTTTATATACTTAGTATAAATAGCTTCTAGCATAACATAAAAAACATCGTATTTAAGGGCTAAACGCGTTAACTTATATGAGAAATGCTATCAAGGCCTGCAACAAAGTCTAGTGATCCTGGAGCGATATTAGATACCTACTAGGAAGCTATTAAACCATCCGATAAGATAGTGCCTACTTTGTAATAACTACTAAACCTACTATATCTTTGGAATACATACGTCTAAAAATCTGAACAAAAATGGGCAAGCTATTCCAGTGTAATCCTACGTATCAATAAAGATGGATACACAAAAACAACATGCTTGTCGCCGAATCTTCTCTGTGGAAAAATAATAGATACTGCGTAAGAACGTCCCATGAGACCTACGCATAACATAAGTATATTGAATTCAACATAAAATTGTCAGACAAAAAAAAAACATTAAATCAATTTACTATCGTCCCCAATTAAGACAGCCGAAACAACCCAAAGCCGAAAATCCTTGCGCAATAAATCCAATTACACAAATTATCCAACACCGAACTAACCTAATGACCTAAACACGACAAAGATTAGTCAGTGACGCGAAAAAAAGTTACAGAAGTGAGACCAATCGGGCGGTAAGACAGGTAACTGCCTCCCACCAGTTCAGTGTGGCGACCCCGCCTTGTTCGGCCAGCCGGCCGCTCTCCAGACGCAAACTTGACGCGATCGGCCGCGCTCATGTTACCCGCCGGGTACGCCCATTCAATATGAAGTGCTTGTGGTTATTTGTGGTCACGTTTCTGTGCTTGAGGTGCGACGCCGCGGGCAACAAGCCTCGGAGAGGACGCGGCAGCATGTGGTGGTGAGTAACGCCTCTGTTCATCTATGATCTATCCTTCACCGGTACCCGCTTTATAATTGTTTGTTATTGTCATTATGCTAATATTGTACCTACACTGTTATTATTTCTGAAATAAGGAATGTGACCCAGTGACACAGTCCGTCTATGTCGTAAAATCGTCTGATGTAGTTTTTTAATAAGGCTATAATATCATTTTTATCATAAAACGATATAGTTTTATTAACATAAATCATTGATGTAAAAAAAATCGTTCGCAGACGTTCTATAAATGAATAATTAATAAAAAAAATGTAAATAGATAAATTATATGCAATTTTCTAAAGAAGTGTTAATAAATTCGTGTTTCAACATTAATTAACTAATATGTATTTCATGCTCACCGTCACTTAAACATATTAACATAAATTTCGAACTGATTTAATGTGTTCATTAATATTCAAAACTACATTGTCTCACCGCTACATCGAAAGCATGTTGAGTGAACTTAAGTGAGGTCGTATGCCGCGCACCGCACATAACGATTTACAACATAAACTATGATGTTCCCAGATGTTCGACATAACTCCAAATAATTAGCGCACCTATTAAATAAGGCGTAAAACTTGCGCGGTAGTGTGAAATCGATAATTGCGCAGTAAAAATCGATCCTGCACGATGTATGTTCAGAATTCGTTATTCTGTTTTTAACGAGCGTTCTTATGGATTAGTCTCGGAGATCGATACTCCTTGATTGATACTACAATTACAATAATTGTTCGCGTTGTAAACTGTATGAAAATTTTATAAAATTAATGTTGGTATTTTCTATCGTAAATACCAAATTGTGCTTTATATATGGTGTTTAATTAAAAAATACAATAATTATTAGTATTTAAATAAATAATTATTATAAATGAACACAGTAACGTTCGCGAAGCCTTAAATGTTATAATTATTTTAAAATAACTGAACAAGTATTTTACTAGGTGGTCGCTGTAACCTAGACGGTCAGTCCAGCACACTGTCAAATATTCTGACGGCAAGCAGCAGTGTGTAAACTGTAAACATTGTTGTGTTCCCAGCCTATATTATATTGTTGTTAATAATTGTACTCTGATACGCATTTTACTTATCATGCCTTTTTTTACATAACAGCGGATAGAATATAATAATTTTTAACCGACTTCAAAAAAGGAGGAAGTCCCACAAAAATATTATTAAGTACGAAACCTGAAAAAAAAATGAATGCCGCGTCAGATAAAATTATAAGAACGTCTAAAAGATGATATTATTGTTGCTTTTCAATGAAATTACGGTGCGAGACTGCATTGCCGGTCATATAGACAAATGTCAGATGAACTTCTTGCTTGCTTGAACTAAGTCTAGCATTCCACTCCTCAAATTTATTTGTCCAATGTACATTTGATCAAATAAATTACATTAAATTGGATGACTTAATCCAATTTACTAGCGACATCGATATTTGATCAAAGGCGAAATTTTTGATAAATTCTTAAAATGAATGAATGAATGCTGCAATGAATTTCTTAATGATACTTTTATGTTTTATTTTGTTTTTTTTTCTTTTTCAATATTAATCCTATGGTAATATCAGCACATAATGGACGAGTGTGATGAAAATTCATCCGTCAAAGAAATTTGATCAAATGGTTGACATAGAAATTGGACAAAGTTTGTCGAGTGGAATACCACATTTAGTTGGACAAAACAAAACAGTAAATGTTATTCTATTGTAATAAGGTATGTTTTACCGTAATACGCAAAGTTTGTGTCTCGTCACCTCGCGACGCGTCTCCACAGTGATGGACGGGGGCATCAGTTTGTATTTGCACACGCTATCGCTCAGCTTCTGGTATGCGACTTGACTAATCTCTGCTATAGAATGTTGTATCTACTAGAACTCCAAAAATATAAAGAAATAAATTAATTATGCCTTGTACGTCTCCCAAACATTCATGGCTTACGGCCGTTCTTTGAAAAAATATGTCTTGAAAACGAATAAAACTGCCTTCAAATTTTTTGTCCAAACATCTATTCGCATTCATCATTCATCATCATTAGCAGCTGATAGACGTCCATTGCTGAACAAAGGCCTCCCCCTTAGAAGGGAGGGGTTGCCATAATCCTCACGCTAGGCAGGCGGCTTGGGGATAGCAGTATAGGTGGATGATAAATCCAAAAGAAACACGCTGTTGCCCGTCTTCCTGTTATCGCTTTGTCACCTCTTACGACACTCAACGAGAGGAAATGGGGGGATGCAATTCATACCCGGCACCCTACGGGAATATACTACTATCCGCATTATAAGTACATTAAAACCCTAAGTTTTTGAACGTTACCACAGTTTTGTTTATGGCGATTTACAATATTATATTGACAGTTTACGGCCAGTATTATTTTTAGATTTTCAGCGCTAACTGTTACAAGCTCTGTTAAACTTTTAACCCGTTACCTATGTCGCGGCTTTTGGTATAATCTTATACGTTCGCCTTACATTTATCAGTATTGTATGTAATCTAACATAACGTAACATCTAACATAAATACGCATACTTTCTATAATCCGCTTCTTTTCGACTTATGTATAATATTTTATGAATACTACAAGGTTATTTATACATATCTTGGTGGTAATATTGGTCAATCGGCAAGGTCTTATTCTAAGGCGGATTGTCCAAGTTGCGCCAGAATAGGGATTTCGGAAGAGTCATAAATTATGGATATACATATATTGCATAATTGTTTTTAAATATCGAGATCGGTTTGATATACGGAACAAAAAATAAATCGGTCAGATTTTGTAAGCATTATGGAAATTGAGATATTAATTTTAAGCGACCAACAAATTCAAAAGCTTGTGACACATGGTACTTAGGTGCCATACTTTTTTCCGATAGACATCTGAAAATAAAACAAAAACGTAATCGAGAAAAAATAAATGTTTTTGATACGATTTCGATAGGTACTTAATATTTTATAATACTTGATATTACAGTGGGCTCAATTCCTATATATGTACACCAATAACTGGTATGCACAGCATTTACCGACTAACATTAGCAAAAATAATATTTAACATTAGCAAAATATTAAATTAATATTAAGTACATATGTAAAACAAGAAAAAGAAAGTTAGCTGAAAGGTTACATTAATGAAAATCACAATAGATTTGAGCGAATGATTTCAGTGCCATATTTTTAAATATTGAAATTGATTGGCTAGAAATGTCTATATTACCAATTTTGGCATTTAATAAATTGTAATTGCGACACATTCCCTCAGCGAAGAGATATATCATTTCCATACATATGTTTACATGTAATACGATATAGTTAGACGACTTGCCTCAGGCAATTAAAGCGTAAACTGTTAACTGTAGTAAAACGCCGACGCTGAACGAAATCTGTAGTCTGTGAAAAGAGAGACTGTGTATTAAAAAAAGTATAACGTTAAAAAATTTGAACAACGCTGACTAAGGACCTACTAGGTACTTACTTCTACGTTTTCTATCACCGTTTGACTAGGTCAAGAACCGTCCAAGTAGGTACAATCGCAGTGTCAGATATAAGGAATAATGTGTAAAAAGTGAACGTCTTGCATGTCACATCAGTAAGCTGAATAAGCCTGCGGACGCTTCGTCCGAATTTAAAACAATGATTTGAAACCAGTAACACAAAACAGTAATAAATATTCTTCTTTGGAAACCTCTATAAATGACATGAATATATTTTTTTTTGGATGTCATTTTCGGGTTCCATACCATCTTTGGACGTTTTTTGATTGTGAGAGGTAAAGGAAGGGAAAGTGCACTTGTGTGTACGCAAACACTAGTGCATCTCCCGCGTATACGTATATGTAGATGGCTGATCTTTTGAAAGATTGGCCATTGTGGTCATACAGAAAGATGTTAACTATTTGTTTATGATTATGGTGCTTCAAGATGTTGCTGTATCGGACCATCACTACTTAGAAATCTTGACGGTATACCGGAATTGTTACTATGTCCAACCAATCAAGACCAGTCTGCTTGTGACCACGGCTGGTGCTACCAACACACAGCGGTAACATTTCATTCGCAAATAAACGTTTGAGTTTGAGTTTGAGTTTACCCGGCCGAAACGTCAAGCCAAAATATAAGGCAAATCGCGTTAATTCCCGATTAAAATAATGGAACGCGAAAGTCTAAAAGTATATATTATGTCAAAGACGTCTAACACGTTAAACTTACTTAAGTAATAAAATTGTAAATATAAAAATAATAATCCATGATTTGATGTTTCGAAAAATTTAACCGAATTCCAAACATAAAGAGCAAAAGTTTTGAACACAAACAAATATTATTGAAGTTAAGCATAACCATCAAAATAATAAAGTATATTTTTTTATAAAAACGTACCCACATACGGATTGAAAATAGAAGTTTACATAACAAATTTTCCACGTGAGTTAAAATAATTTTATAACAATATTTTAGTAATCACGTAAAAAAAAAAATAATTTTAACTCATCCGTAAACTTAACACAAATTCCGAAAAACTCTATAGATGATTACCAAGCCTTTATTGCAATTGTGTTTCGTATTCTATTCTTGTTTATATACTTATATACAAAATTCCTAATGACTTTAATTATGTTAACGAACTTGTGTCGATGACACTTCTTGTCCATCAGACTGTCTCGCGGTAATTTGGAATTGACAAGACATAGATACATACTAATAACCGAATTATACATTATGCGCTATGACAAATATTTAAAAAAATGTCACAAAAACACTATATTGTGATAATAGTTATTTTTATTTGTTATTAATTCAAAAATACAGATTACATTGTAAAAGTTACGTCATACGCATAAATAATTAGGCGGTGTCGTTAAGCAAAACGCTCGAAGCTCATAATGGACGTCTAAAAATTTAGTATTACTATTTAGCACTTAATATACGATGTTAGGTATATCTTGCGCTACATAAAAAATTACATATGTTACTCTAGATTATTTTAGAATAAATGAATTTTATCGAATTAAATGAAAAATCCGTAAAATATTCCATGATTTGTACATTAGTGTTATCGTGAATATAGATTTCAGTTCTAAATTGTCTAAAATTAAGTCTTTGATAACTACCGCCAAATAATTTAGCCCAATCAACTTCAGATCATTAGATGTTATCTATGAGGTAAACTAATGAGATGATAAAATAAATGGTTCTGACTTTCATGAATTTATTAATATATTATTCTTCTAATGTATTTTGTCGTGGATCTGGTGATTTTCATATATTACAAGTATTTTAATGTCACTGTAGGTTACAGTGATTTCTTTCTCTTTCACTGCTCCATATCCTTTGATCTTGCCTCTGTTTTCTGTTCTAATATACTATTTGTTAAGCATCATCTATCATGTCATATCAATATCTTCCATCAAACTTCCTATTTATTTTTTTTTTCTATCCAGCTTATCCTTTCCATCTTTCCCAGTACCACATCTTCACATCTCCACCTCATATCCTCACCTCATATACCTCTCTCATACACTTCCTTTAAATTGGCTATGTTTGATAAATATCTACTCGGCCCTCCTGATTATCTAAGCTTTCAAATAACCTACATGCAATAAAATCCGTCCATTCCGTGAGAAGCTACGACGGTACTGACAAACACGCAACCGAACATAGGCTCCAAAAATTATAATAACCCCCTATATAATAACCCAAACAAAACATAATCACACATGGGTTCTAAAAGGATAAGACAAAGGGTGCTCTGTGATATCGTAGAATTCGTAGATAACAATAGCGGTCCCAGAATAATTATTTTCGCGCGCTTCATACTACATTGTATTAGTCAGCGATTCGCTACTTGAAAAAATGTTTAAAATTATTTCTAAGAAACAAGTTGATGCATATATTTTTTACGAAATTGATTGAGCCTATAGCAAACCGGAACGGGTGAAAGCCCAGGGCTCATGTGCCGATGTGACAGCCGCGGGGGTTTTAGTGGGTAGAAATCCCACATATCCCAGTTAATCCCCACAGGTTCCGGGGACCTGCGGCGAATGTGGTTACTGTCTTGACTGAGGAACGATAGCTCGTTCCTATTGCTTTCGGCACAGATCCCAGAGTCCTTTTTGTGTTATTAATATGCTAGCGTTCGCGGCTGCAGTACTACACTTACGATCAACATATATCAGGTAAAAGTCCTCGATCAAGACTTACTTATTGTACGATCTGGTAGCCGTACAGAAGTATTTACAATGGTATGTAAATAAGAGAAAGAGTTAAGTACAGATAAATGGTTTATTATAAGCACTTAACCCTAAATGGTATGAAATGGTTAATGGTTATGAGCACACGCGAACCGATTGGCTATCAAACGTGAACTGAATGTGAAATCGTTGCAATACTGCATCTCGGCGTAAATGATGACACAGCGCAACGTAATGCACGATGCTTGCACCGTACATGCTCCCACAGCCAGAAGAAGAAAGTGATGGTTATGAATGATGTGAGACAAGGGTGATCAACAATATTTCCTTAGTCTACACTAGTGTCCTTATGGTTACGAATTATTAAGAACACTAAAACTTCATTCAGAAAAAACATAAGAACCCCGTATATGTATCAGAGAAACCCTGCAAGTAAAAGGGATCAGTGGGATACTTAACCATGACCACGGTTCTTGGCAACCATACTTATCGCTAAAACACAATATCATAATTTCGTTCTACAATTCTATAAAGTAAGTTTCCAATCATATACAATTAAAGTGAACAAATTTTTACATCAGATAGTCTATGGAGATAAGGTGAATAATCTTAGAGAATCAAATGTTTTTGATGTCGCACTAAATTATACAGTTAATTTAGATAAAATCTCCCATCAATATCGAGTCAATTAGTAATGCATCACACGCAACATTCATTACGTTGATATTGAAAACGTGCGAATACTAAAACCGAAAGTCCGTGGACCAAAATGTTAACGTTATTAACGCCCATAATAAACATGTAACGTGCCTCGATCGTTTAGTAATTTTATAACACTAGCAGAAGCCCGCGGCTATGTCTGAGCGGCACAATTTACTAATGATATCCGGTGCTATTAAAATTGTAAGGCTAATATGGGCAAGTCCAGATACTGCGCAAGATTATCTGTTCACAACATTTATTAATCCCATCCGATAGTCTCTTCTGTTCGTCTGTTTTGTTCGTCTAATGTTCTATTTTCACTTTATTCTATATTAAATAGATTATTTGTAACGCAATCGTAAAAGTCGCAACTTGTCATCATAAAATACACTCGCATAAAAATTGTAAAAATATGTTTTAAATATGGTAAAAAAAATATAATTAAAAAGACTTCATATTTATACAAATATATGTTATTGTGTTAAATATATTATATATGTTATTATGTTATATGTTTATAATATAAAGTTTATATTAGTAGATACCTATTTTTTATTAATTAAACGCATATTAATGTAGTTGTTAGGCCATTAGTTGCTTGACTCCTAGAACTTGGGGCTGCTAGACCTTTCGGTCTAGTGCGTGACCCCGACTTATGGTCTTACTGCCGCACGTACAAACGTCAATTATAGTTAAATTTAGTTAAGGGTTTTTTTGAAATTTGACTGTTTCAACAATCTAAGCCAATTCGTACTTAATACGCTGATGTAGTAGGTTGATTATCGATAATCTCATAATTAGTAATTAAAATAATTATAAGAGGGTCTGAGACTCAAAATAAATAGATTACAAGAAATGACTTAATTAAAATTAAAGTTAATTGACGTTTGTGAGTGCAGTAGTGAAATTTAAAATTTCAGACCATACCTATTATCTGATAACTTCATTATGTAAATAACAATAAGTATATTCGCAATAAATAACGACTTTGTTTTGTAAACATACAGTGGTCACAAACCTTTTGTGTTATTATTTGCGTTTAATAAGTAGTCATCAACATTTTGTGTATCATTGATGAAAGGTCATCACATTCCAAAACACAAAGAAATAATTGAACACACTTTTGTATACTCGTATGTTGTAGTTGTCGACAAACCAGTCATTTCGCACGCTGCTTGTTAAATATAAACTATGAGTTAGTTTAGTCTATCGTATAAATAAATTATTTGAACAGTTTAATTTGTCTATCAGACGTGACTATTTCATAAATCTACTTTAATTAATTTAAGCAAACGATTACAAATTAGCCACCAAACTTTGTACACCTATCTTAAATCGAAATCTTCTTTTTATCTTATTGTAGCAATATATTTTGATCTTTCAATTCATATTTGTTTAAGGAGTCGTTAATATTTACAGTTATGCGGTTTTAATTAGCTATCGAAGTTATGTTAATTATATATTTAGATCATTACGAAGTCACGCATTTAGTTTTATTGGATTAATATAGATTAAGGACAAACCAAACTTACTTTATTACGATTATAGATGTTAATTTAAATACAGGTAGTTCCGTGTGGGTTACGCGTAATTATTGGTATCGTAAAATATAATTAGAGCAATCAAAGGTCATAACTTATTTACATTAGGCGACATCAAAAGAAACCCGTAAACATTATTATAGGATTTACATTTATTATATTATAATAATAATAAACTATGCCGCAAGTACAAAGTGATTTTAGTGTCGTAACGAGTCGCAACCTGCCGCTTTTTAAATTTTGTTTGAATTGCCCGCACCGAGAATATGCGTTACCTAACGAATGCTCGCGGCGATAACTATTGTAAGTGTAATAAAGTAATAATAGTTACTTTGTAAGATCACAGTCCGCAAACAATCTACACTACTCTACAAACTAAAAAATGCTTAAAAACGAATAAGTTATAAAACCCGCCATTATTTAACTTACCGTTATTTTGTTAAGTATAACAGTTATTTTATCTAAAAATAAATTTGACAAAAAAACATATTCAATTAATAAAAAATCTAATTAAACTTACGTATTATGTTTACACCACGAGTCTTTTTAACAGACAACGTGATTTTTGGTTGAAAGGCAGCATTTATACCTCAGAAGTAGGTAGAGGTATTATTTAAATAATCACAAAAGCGGTTCTATAACATTTATATGCGTATAGTTAACGTATTATCAAGCCATTATCAGAGTCAACATACAGTGGCGCGTGCTATTGCATTACACAAATACACTTGTTTGTTTAATTAATTTTAGATAAAAAATATACACGCATATACGCTCGTGAACGTTTTTTAATGTATTTTTACTACTATAATACGAATAGTTAACCGTCGGAGTTATCATTGCCACGCCTGTCGGTGTTGTGATTAGATACCGTAGTCGCTATCCAATAGATCGTGGGTTCGACTCCCATCCAAGACAAACATTAGTATTCATGGACATACCTAAGTCTTCTGCCTGGGTGTTATTTGTCTAAGTATTTATTTACAAAAAAAAGACATAACTATTTGTATCAGTTGTCTAGCCTTACCTTAGTACAGACTATGCCTAGTTTAAAGAGGGGCCAATATAATAGATCACATTTTGACACTTCATCAAAATTTGACAACGTAACTTTGTAACGGCCCGCCATCGATATACTATACCAACTAGATTAGCTGTCACGAACAAAATGACATCGAAAATGTGGTCGCGGTTACATATACTTACACAACTATACACGTACACGCAAAACAATAATATGTTCATATAAAAAGATAACTTACATACTATAAAATAAGGTTCAATAATAATTGCAGACAATTGAGCGACAGCCGTCTCCGTAGCTCTTATTTTCGTGACCACTTTTCGGGTCGTGACAGCAAATCTAGTTGGTATAGTATATCGATGCGGCCCGCCGTTACAGAGTTACGTTGTCAAATTTTGATATACATAAACAACATTTTTTTGAACTGCATAATTGCTTAACTTTTTTAGTTACGATTACGTATTTATTGTAATAATGAGAAAAGAAACAGACATGACAAAGAAACTGACAGATGTCAAATGTGATCTATTAAATTGGCCCTACAGTTTAGGTGTTTGCATTCTCCCGTGTTATTAATTGTTATTATATTAATTATCAACCCATAAGGTCCTATTGTAGAGCACACAGGGTTTTCTTTCACAATCATGAAAATAGTGAGAAACGGAAGATGAAACGGAAGAAAAACTAAGAGAGGTAAGGGCATAGTGCTAACCCACTCAAAACGGGAACAGAGGGTCTAGTAGGTACAAGTTTTGATAGTAAACAAAAACGACTAAACTATCTAGATCTCTCTGTCTGTTGTATTAGTTAGATAGTACTCTGGCAGTAGATGTACCGCGCTGGTGTAAAATGTATAGAAAACTGTCATTTTCATTATTTTCGTCAGCGATGCCGCGGAATTAGGGTCTATGGGTTTTTACAACAGCTCTTTACTTTCTCTTTATACTTTTACATAATAAATATAAAAGTATAAAAATAGTAAATACACTGGAATACCAAGGTTGCCTGGAAGAAATTGTAGATAGCGATAAGGCCGCCCTTTGTAAAAATTTCTTCGTCCATTTAATTTTATTTTTATGTGTGTACAATAAAGAGTATAAATAAAATAAATAAATAAATACACCTTGTAATTGATGTGTAGGTAAGTTAAACTTTATAACATTTGAAACTTATTTACAAAATTGCCGTTAAATCATTTATATGTGTGTCAGCGACATAATTGTTTCTGTTTTGAAATTAAAATATGGTAAAATGTCGTTAAACTGAAATATAATTGTGTCTAAGTACATAAATTATGTCTTTCATATCATAAAATAAATTAGGTATTAAAAAGTCGTAATTATGTTTCAACAGTTAGATAATAATTATCCGTTATCCGAACTTTTCCCACATTTTACTGTTATTTTAATAATATATTATCTATAAATAATAATATATCTATAAAATACCTTATTTATTGCATAACAGAATTTGAAATCGCGGAACGGAACACTCATATAATTCGATCTGTCTTATTATTTTTAAATTGTCTTTTAAATAGTCTTTTAAATAGTATTAATAATAAAAATAAAAGCTTTCTGTGATAATGCGTTTAAAAGCGCAATGAAAAGTGCGCGTGAGCAGATAACATCGTGTTCCGTCGCCGACGGAGGCGTGGATTCTTCACTTTACCCACTTTCTATATCAACCGACGTAAAAAGTTGTAAGTGAATTGGGTTATTAGTATTAATTCTATACTATAAAATAAATTTGATCATATAAAATAATTTAATTATTTTTAAATTAGACTGCCCGTTACGGCATACCTAGTATTGAAATTAAGATATAACAAACTGTACACTGTTCTCTTTATAAGATCTAAATCGTAGCAATAAATGCATGAACATAGGAGTGACGGGTGACCGCTGGCCAGCCGAAGATAATTGGTAGTGTTCAATATGTCGCATCCAACCCTACAAATCAAGCCAATATGTCATATTCAACCCTACAAGTCTTGCCACTAGTCAGCCAGCAATCCTAGTTCTCTGTTCATACATTTATTGCTACGATTTTGATTTTGTTAAGAATAACAGGGTATACACTGTCACTTATCTTTTTAATATTATAGTTACACTTTCAACCCGCTGCTGCTACATCCTAAGCCTACGAGGACGTATTCATTAATAATAAAACACATAAAAATTGATGTCAATAGTATAATTTAGTAAGAATAATTTCATTTATGTTGAAAATCGTATCAAAATCCTTGGTATACTTTAGAAGAGGTAAAAGAACAGACAATCGCGATGCTATGTATGTAGGGGAAGTACGGACAAAATGACATGGTGTTTTGTTTTTTAATCATATTTATTTATTTAATGGTATTATAATCAGCCTTAATCGTTTTGAGTAATCTTAGGTTCATTGACTATCAGTAACATAACTTTTTAATTAAGTAGGAACAATAATAAAAAATATATTAAGAAAAAACGTAACTAATCACAAAAACCATTTTGTCCATATAGTACGGACAAAATGACATATAAGGTAAGGACATAATGACATACCAATTTTTAAGAACAAACAGTTCACAAACAAATCGTTTGGTCTTCTTTGGAACATCAGTACATAACGCATGAGTCCAAAGGAAACAAGTCATACATTCGGCCGGGCTTAGAACGGGAAAAGAGATCATTGCAATAAATGCAAGCGCAGTCACTATCGTCGTCTTCTGTCTCGCACAATTATATTCCTCGATGCTCTCAATTTCTTCTCTGATGGTAGAGCGTTTTTGGATGCAGAAATATTTATTTCATCCTCATCAAAAATTCAAGATTTTGTTCATATTGAGTGCATGTCTTCTAAGCGTCGCCTGAGGAACACCAACTGTTTTGCAGCCAATTTCCATCCCATTTTTTTTTGCTTCCATGCTTCAATAGCCTTACTCATGGATTCTTGGCTCCAAGACTGCCGATTAGTTTTTCTTTCGTAGTTTCGCGGCATATCACCTCAGCAAAATAATAAATGTTAATCAATAGAAACTCTACGGGCAAAATGACATACTATGTCGTTTTGCCCATTGTATATGTATGTCATTTTGTCCAAATGTATACAAAAACAAATAAAAAATCATACTTCCATTAAACAACTAATGATTGCAATAAAGTTAATCGAAATCACTGGGCATTGGCATAGTTCATCGATTTTTATAGAAACAATTACAAATAACAATAAATAACTTACTAGAAAACAGGAGAAAACTACCTATAAAAAAAACTTTTGACAGCGCGAAACACGTTCGAGCTGGTTACTGCGCTGCGACTGTGACAATGGCGCTCAATATCTGACAGGATTGTAAATATGGCTGCCGTCACGTAATACAGTGGCGGAGACGTAACTAAAACCCGCCAATTTTTTAATAAGGTGACTATGTCATTTTATCCATACATGTCATTTTGTCCGTACTTCCCCTACTTCTACTTACATATTTATTAAACGTTGTGGTCATTATTTATAAAGTGCCTATAAATAACGGTAACACACTTTGGTATACTGTTCCGTGAAAACGACTGCAATTATTGGACATATACCAATATTAATCATTAATCAATGTACAGCTGTAATATGTTCAACAAGTAATATAATTAGTCCGCAATTAACTGCGCTCTTAAACCTTTTAAAATAACACGAACAAGTTTCGGTATAAATCTTATCGTGGCATTATGAAATATATACATCCTGTCCACTTACTTGTGTCAAAACAGCTGCCGGAAAGTGAGGTATGCCCATTCGTCTTCACATTTGAACTATTACTGATGACAGATATAAAAATAAAATTCGACTTAAACCCAGATCATGCCAAAACGATACCTCTTGATATTTAAAAATGGCCAATTAAAAACAAAGTAATAAACTTTTAATAGGGCAGCAAGATTTTTGTTTTAAAATAATCATCACCGTTTATTAATTAATAAAACATATCACCTAATTATATAATAAATAAAAATACCGATAAAAATTCATGAATTTAAGCTATAAAAGTGTCAACCAAATTATATTTATATGCTCACTATCGAACATAAAATGTTCTGGTGACTGAACAGTCAGCTAAGAAAAAAAACGCAAGCCATTAAATAAAAAAAAATCAACATCATTAGACGAGTAAATTCCTAAATTATTATTTTTTAATATTTGAAAATAGAATTGAAGCCCTCGAGCGCTGTCACGTCCAATAGGGGTAAAATCCGCTCGAATCAAAAAGGAAAAAAGAAATCGCCACACCTCATTTCATTTGTATTCATCACTTGTTGCCCATATTACATTACGCCAGGAATCGCGTGCCGGCGTCACGATAACTCTGATAACAACCGACCATTATAACCAAAAACACCGACGCGCGTTTAACACAGCAATCGCCGTCAACATTTAAAGATTAAGAGGTCTCAATAAATTGGTGCAAAAACTTTGATATTTTGACGCCTCGCGAGATGCCAACAAATTAAATAATAAAATGCTGATTTGTATGCAGGACGCGTGTCGCGAATAAAGACGTCCATTTAAGGACATGTGTTGCTAAATCCATACCGCAAGGAAGTTACGTTTAAAAATTAAGAAATAGGTTTGTTCACAAAGAGAATATGTCAATGATGTGACAGCGCGCAGGACCGTCGCTTAATTACCCAAATAAGGAGACACAGGCCTCCAGAGACAATATTTGTTATTTTGACACATTCACACAGGCTTTATCGCTGAGCAAACATGACGTTTGCTCGTCAAAGCCATTCAGAGTTTTTTTCCCAAGGACCTTGTTGCACGACTGTTTGATTTTCTACCAACAAATGGACAAGTGCAAAGGACCTTATATTATGGTCAAGCAAATAAATGTCTGTCACTTGTTTTTGTTTTAAATAGCTCATGTCAATAAGTTGGGTTATTTATAACAGCTACAGGGGTCGAAGGCGCGTTTTTTTTATAAGCAAGCATTCGGCCTCCCTGATGGTAACCAGTCAACGCAGCCTATAGACGCTAGCAACACCAGAAGAATCACTAGCGCGTTGCCGACCCTTAGCACATTAGATATAAAGTCTTTTGTGTCTGGTAATTTTATCAGCTACAGTGCAGCTTACCGGAACTAATTATCAGGCAATATATATACTTTTAAGTTTTACGTATGAGACGAGTAGGTATAGAATGAAGGCTTCGCTTCAAAGGGGTAGGCAAAGGGAAAGATAAACAACCACTTTTTGCATCTATGTTTACCCTGGATACTAATATAATCCAGGTAAAATTAATATGCCCGACATAGGATTCAAACCGAAAGCGAAGAACCGCAAGAGTCTAATCACTAAAGTCAAATAACTAGAATGTCTAAAAATGATAAATAAGGATGACTTGTATTATGCTAATTAAAATCGATTAAAATTAGTAGGTAATAATTGAATAACAATATCCACGTCCACTACATTTTGTTCTTTATATAATTAAAACTAAATTTGATCTGCAAAAAAACACTTGTCGTGATAAAATCCACATATTTCCGTGTCTCTAAAATTTATGTATAGAATATTAAGTGCCATTAATATTGCCGCGTCACTGTCAGTTGATAAATTTTTGTGGTACTCGATCTTGGCTTATATAAGATTACGCCAAATGTCAACACTTTATTGTGACTAAAATATAAAAACATAGCGCTAGGACACTTTTTTTGTATGGAGGTATACCCTGTTTGTTTTACTACATCAAAACCCCAACTAAAGACAAATGGTAGGGTTGATTGATGATAATAACCCTACCAATAATTGAACCAATTGTCTGGTCAGCCATCAGTCCTGTGTTCATAAATTTATTGCTACGAATTCGATCTTGAAAATAGGTAAGTATACATACATAGACGGTCTGATTAAGTCGTTTGTCCAGTAAATACATTATTGTATGGACCATGACAGTTCTATAAACGTATGATGCACGGAAACAAATGACTACCGTGCACTCAAAATATCATATATATCATGCCAGTGGGAAAGGAAGGAATAGCACCCTCCCATCTCCTCCCGTTGGGTGTTCGTAAGAGGCGAGGGAGAACAAGAAGTCGGCAGCAACGTCTTTATATTGGACTAGCTGACCCACGCAGCTCCGCCTGCGCTATTTTTACGTTAGCTAAACTTTTAATAACAGACATTCGCATCGAATACATAACCACCTTTTTTATAGTCGGTTAAAAACTGGGACCCACTTTTTACTTGCTCTCCGAAGCACGGACCCGTTTAGTTCAAATGGCGTTAAACGGTCACCCATCAATTTGATGACCTTACCTAACGTTGCTTAACCCGATCGATTACAAAACCTTGATAACAACTCTCTATGAGTGTTCCCTTACTAATATTTATTATATTATAAAGAAAAATTTATAAAATCGGACCAAGCGTATAACCAAGTACCCATTTTGACTTTAATCCCCTCTCCCAAAAGAACCGTGCTAGATTACGGGATAAAAAGTATCCTATGTCCTACCTCGTAGTAAGATCTCAAATCATGCCAAGTTTCATTTGAATCCATTCAGTAGTTTCGGCGTGATGCTCAGCCGTGATACAGACAGACAGACAGACAGACAAAAATTAAAAAAATTATATTTTCGTCCTCAGTATCAGTTATAGAATGCCCTCCAAATATAATTTTCAAAATATCTTCAATGAACAGAATTGGACCTGTTACAGTTTTATTATAAGTATAGATTACCTACCTATACTGCGATCCCCAAGACGCCTGCCAAGCGTTGGTATTATGGCAACTCTTCTAAAGGGGAGGCTTTTGCTCAGCAGTGGACGTCTTTTGGCTGCTGATGATGATGATGATGATGATCATGCCTGTTTCGTGTCCGGCACCCAGACTGTCGATTGTATCACAGTGTAAATCTTACTATGAACATTGTCTCTAATGTCTGTCTGTGTGTGTAATTAACACACACAGACAGACATTAGAGACAATGTTATTTATACTGTGTCGGCGCATAACGGCAACACCACCGGCCATGCAATTCATCTATTAAATTGTGACAGAAAAATCCCGGATACACGATTCTCTAGTGGGCGTTGCTTCGTACAATTTTATAGAAATAACATGTTTTGCCTGATACATTTCTAGCGCGGTCATACCGCGGACATAGTAAAGTCCGGTCATGTGGGCAGAGACTTTAAGCCTACCCAGTGAATACAACTCGAATAATAACCAATAAGTGTAATAATTAAGTGCCCCCGCCAAGACTTAAACATAAACTCCTTAAGTGCTTATGTATTTATAAATAAGTGACATTTAGTGACGAAAAGTACAGACAGACATTCTCCCACGCGTATTCGAGACTAATGACGTCATGTTCACGATCGCTACGCATTGTAAATAATCGCATTTGTGTCCATTTGATCTCGGCTCGTTGTCTATTATTTTTGAAAGTGGAACAGAACTTTTAAAGCCCCTCACATCGTCTCCGTGAATTCTCGAAGGAAACGTGTATTTTCGACGAACGCGTCCATATTTACGTAACACTCGACTACAAAGAAAAGTAAATAGAAAAGTAATACGATTTCCAGCGTTCCGAGCGCGACGCGCCGCGCGAGTGCAGTGAGGCCTTTTTTTATTGTAGGCCGAATATGTTCGTGAAGCGAGGCCGAGTCAACAGGCCGTGATCTCGATCGCTCTCAGGCCGTGTTTACCCGCTCGGCCCTCAAGGATTAATGCGCGACGCAAATATTTATCTAAACGTCTGCGGATTGACAGTTCGGTCGTCAATTGTTTGTTGGTTTTACCTTTTCAAATGAGCATTTCATTTCGAGTTGCACCCATTGCCTTAAGTGGCGTTCGAGATTTGTTTATTTAATTTTTTTAATACTTCGAACGCCAGGCATTGTCTTGTACGGTGACAAATGCCAATCTTATCGCATTTGGACAATGAGATTTGTTTTTTTGCTTGTATTGCGATTCACTGACGTGTTTGGTAACCAATTCTATTTTCTTTCAGGGGTATGGCGAAAGCTGGGGAGCCGAATAATCTGTCGCCAATATCTCCTGGAGTACTATATATGGACCCCGCGGTACACGCTACCCTAAGGCGGAAGCAGCGCAGGCTCGCCAGGGAAAATCCAGGGGTCCTGTCAGCAGTTGCGAAGGGGGCCAGTATGGCCGTCGCAGAATGCCAGCATCAGTTCAAATACAGGAGATGGAACTGCTCAACGAGAAATTTCCTGCGAGGGAAAAACATGTTTGGCAAAATCGTGGACAGAGGTAAGTAAGCTGTTATTAGATTAATTATATCCAAACATCTGACAAAGGTTGACAAGCTAATACTCGAATCACGATTTTATTGTCGTCTGCGCGCAAAAAAACGTGAACAATAAACGCAAAAACTTTTTCGGGCACACGCGTCATTCAATTGTCTCAATTTTGATATCTCAAAACAAAACGAACAAAACATTAAAAAGAGCTTAAGAAGATAAGCCCTAAATACCCCTCTAAAATACTAAGGATACAGATTACAGAACATTGAGACGTTTAAGAAGCTAATCTTTAAAAAACTCGAGGCTGGAGTCACCGTAATATACAGTATTACATTTAACCCTGCAAAAGGCGATGTCGGACAAAAAAGATGTGTTTTGTATAAATCCCCAATTCCAGTTACAAAGAGAGCCTACAAATTAAGTGATATCTTTAGTTGGCAACCCTTTTAAAAGATTTTATCTGTATTCAACGGGAGGGTAGCGCGTCGAGGGCACATATAAAGGGCTCATCAAGATAACATGCTGGATCAATTACAAGCGATCGAGTGACGTTTGAGTTCCCGTTTGTCGATAACTCTTATTCGATGTATTTTTTTTTATAAATTCCATTTCAAGAGCGTACTTTTGATATTTTTGTATTAGGTAGGACGTTTTTTCAAATAATCCGATACTGATTCCGCTTCGATTCTTCAACACTATACACAGAAAAAAGGTATAAATAATGTTACTATTCTCCATAAACACCGTACCACAATTGCGCGAGCGTCGAATCCATTTAATCTGTTTGAATGGGCGTAGATTGTTATCAGTAGATATAAATCAGCAAATAGATAGGTACCCATTAGCCCCATAATACTGGCTACACAACTGAATTCAATAGCTTAGGGGTATTACGATGCATTTGCTGTGTAAAGACTTAGTTTTCAATTTAAAGTAATAACTTACTTATATAATGGTAGGTACTCTTCGAAATTAAAATGTTTTAAAACCTGTGACCGTATTGATTATGCTGCGCTTTAAAGAATAAAAAGGTCTTATGTGGTGTGAGAATAATATTGAAAATGGCTTGAAAATCAAGTTTGATGACGGTAAATGTTATTTTGTAGCTTGAATCGGGGCTGCCCTATCTCCGGTGTCCGATTTCGATGCTTTGTACGCGATATGCCTTATTATGAGCCTGCGAACATCTGTTCGGAACAAGAATTATTCGCTATATTAGCAAAAAAAAACCATTTTGTGATTCAATTTCGATGCTTAAATTCATTTTTTAAGTTCTTTATAGTTAGTAATTTTGCAACAATGCCGGAAATTTGTCGAGAATTTTTATAATTTATCAATCTGCGTGATAATATGTATAGTTGCAACTTTATTTAATAAGAAACATCCAAATTCTTACTAAGCTTCTCCTCCGCCTCCTCGCGTTGATACCTCAATCATAACGGTCGTGACCTGTTGTTACGGATGCAGATAATAGTATGCTTCGGATGACGGTTTTCCACTTATCACGATCCGAGGCATAAAGCTACGCACTAAGCTTCTATTTCGGTATAAAATAAAGCTAGAAGAGGTTAGAACGGCCGTCATGAACAGTTTACCTCATGAGATTAAGGACTGATGACCACAAACCTGATGTAGGACGACACGCGAATTTGTATCACGGAAACTAGTGATACGCTTTGTTATTTTTCTGTAACAGATTGTAAACATTAAACGCGCCCCGCAAATCGTTAGGCGTTAGCAATACGTAATTTTGGCGATGCGATAGCGCGTTGCATTATGTCAGTCTTCAGATAATTATAATAATAATATTAATTAGAAGGTTTATCTATCCAAGGGATAATTTTAATTTAATTTATAAAAAATCTTAACTAAAGTAAATATGTGCGGGTCAAACGTATTGACTAAATTCGTGAAGCTGCAGTGTTACTAAGCTGTGTATTTCACATAGCTGCTGTGATGCCATTCGGCTAGTAATTTAACCCTCGCATAAATATGAAATGTTTCCGATTTATGGGCAATATGTATTCATTTAGAATTCTAATAATATATTCATTAATAACAAAAAGCTTTTCGTGGATCAAAGTTCACCGCCTGCATTAGGGGGTTATCTTCGGAAATTAAGAGCATTCGCTCCCGTATCGCGGGCTAATTCGATCTTATTTCGGATTCGGACTTTCCGGTTATTGACCCAGATGTGTTACCATAGTGAATAGTTTAGAAGTATTAAAGAGATGACACTTAAAACACATACCTATGTGTATGCAGTAAAGTATGGCATAGAGGTAACTTAAGTCATCCGTGTCCAAATTCCGAAAGTGGCCAAAAAAGTATTTTTCTTCGGGGTTTTGGAAACCTCCACCTACGTATATGCGCTTAGTCACATGAAAGTTCCTATTTAAAAAAAAAACACACCGTGGTACACACGCGCGAACAAGGTAATTACCAGATATATCTACAAATCAGATCCTATATATTAGCAAGGTGAGTGCTTTATCGGCATAGTAAAACCAAACAAAAAGGTCAATTTTAATCCAATCCAATTTTTAATTTCACCAATAGAGTGTCAATGCGACCCATGCTATCAAGAATCAGCGCCAAAATTCAAGCTACCAACAGAAGTTCCATTTCCCAATAGCACTGGGAATTTATCATATATTTAATTAGTATAATAGACCAATCAGATTACTGAGGCAAAAAACTATCCCGTTACTATAGGTTACTAAATGGCTAAAACCACTCAGTGTCATTTTAGGCTTTAAGTTAGTTATGGTTTATTATAATAGATTTTTTTATTGCCATAATTAAAATTGATCGAATAACGTAGGTACACGAAAATCCGTTGACGATATACGTCACTAGAAAACCACTTTACGTAAATAGAATCTCAAAACCAACTATTTTACACTTAAATGACCCGATAAACCGGCAAAAAGGGGCATTTATACAACAATTTATTACAATGCTATCTAAACTAATAGGTTTTACTATCGAAATCAATTTAAAAATTAAATATTAATTATATAGGTACGAAATAGAATATTTATAAAAATCTCATCACATAGAAAATGTCAAAAATTTGAATGCAAATCAACCCAATTCCAATGTAAAGTGCATTTGTGACGAATTAATATAACATTTTGTGTTTAATTTAGTACGAAAATAACACCATTTTATTAAACGAAATTGATCATTCAGTAGCATTAATTTGCCGGAGATCAAAGGGACGGAACCTGTCAATTGGAGTTGGAATCAATTAAAACGATTCAACGAGAATTTGGTATATTTGGACAACGATAATTGGTGCTGTGAAGTCACATAGGTAATATTACTGGATATTCCACATAGGTCGAATTATTTTTTGAAAAGATCACGTGGATTGAGACCAACTTGAAATTTAGTTGGTCATTATTTGCCATTTGTATTTCTGGTTTTAAATAGAGATGTTTTTATTATTCGATTTGGAAATATCTATTCTATCTAGCAAAAATATGAAAATTATCTACACTTCTACACTAATATTATAAAGAGCAAATAGTAGGGATGTACTCTCGCAGTCACAAACGGTGTATCACCTTTACGACGATAATCGCTTGCAGGAGCCGCCCCAAAATACGTGCGGACGGGGTAAGCGCACATAACGTCATTCCAGCGATTTTGATTAAAAACTGGTACACCGTTCGTGCTCGCGATAGTACTTCTCCAATCAGACTAGTCCAATCGCTGGGCGATCCTGCCAATATCCTAATTCCTCAACTACCACAACAGTGGTAACACCTAGAAATAACCTAGGAATTATTGACTTTAAGATATACCAGCAACGATAGTTTTAGAATTAAAACTAGCAATTCCCTTCGGCTAAGCCCGCTGTTATTCCACCCCCCCCCCCCCCCCCCATTTAACCCCTTTAGGAGTGGAATTTTCAAAACCCCTTTCTTAGTGGATGCTTACAACATAAGAAGAACCTACTGTCCAAATTTCAGCTTTCTAGGTCCAGCGGTTTGCCGGTTTGGCCTGTGCATTGATGAATCAGTCAGTCAGTCAGTCAGGACAAGTAATTTTATATGTATAGATAACGAATATTTAAGGCGACCGTGCTTACGAATTATGAAATAATTCGAATCAATTACCCATTAATATTCAGAGTTTATCAGTAGGTTTTAAATTTATGATTTCCGCGTATCCAAAGCCAAATAAAACTTTTCATTCTATTAGACAGTAATAATAATGATACATGACGGGCGTATTGGTCTAGTGGTTAGACATCCTGTCCGCCACCAAATAGGTCCTGGGTTCGATTCCCACCAAGTATCTGAGTGTTTATAATATAATATATATATTCTATATTTTATATTGAATTTTCGATTTTCGATAGAAGTTGCACTTTTGTTTCACGCCGCATCGCAGTTATGTGTGGGAGCCCTAAGTATGTATTTACAAAGAAGTATATAGGTAAGTATTAGTATCAGTTGCCTGGTTTCCTGGTTTTCCTGGTTTCACTATGGCAACCAGGCAACTGATACTAATACTTAGGTATATACTTTTCTTGTTGTTCTTAATAATAGTTATATTATTATTTATGGATATTAGTTAATGGAGGTTTTATTTTCTCTCTTGTACTACGTACGTAAATAAATTTGTAGAATGTTGTAATTATATAATAATAATCTACGACAACGCACGTAGTACAAGAGAGAAAATAAAACCTCCATTAACTAACATCCATAAATAATAATATAACTCTATTATTAACCACAACAAATTCTTCTATTTATTTATTCATACATAAATTATTTCAAATAGATAGATAGTATGTTCCCTAGTGAGAATACACACTTCTATTATAATTTAGATTAAAATATAATCTTCCATGTTAATGAAATCAACCGGATTTAAACATTTTGATTTAACGTGAAGGTTTTCACAGCGTTTTCTACAGGTTTTTTTCTTTAACTTATTGACGAGATTAGGCAGACGTTCGGCTGATAGTAGGTGACATGCCTGCCTATAGACTGCTAAATTATGCTGCCGCTCGTCAGCCGAGACTTTAGTCGCTATGTATCTATAGCCCGGTACCAGCTACAGTGCCTTTCACTGCGGAACACAGCAATCTATACATATAAAATTACTTGTCCTGACTGACTGACTGACTGATACATCAACGCACAGGCCAAACCGCTGGACCTAGAAAGCTGAAATTTGGACAGTTGGTTGGTCTTTGGAAATTGCTAGTATTTATCTGCTAGGCAGTAACATATATGTCACTGCAATGACTTGAAACATCCCCGTGGAAGGGGAAGTGACAGCACATGGGACCTTTTTTACCGGGAGGAAACCTTCAAAATGTACCCGGTCTCCGTAGGGGTGGAAGCTAGATTGATGTGGGATTTTGATCCCCTAAAACCTTGCCTTCATCGACGCTAGGTGTTTTTACTAGGTGGTATTCTATTCTATTCTATTGGTGGCTGTAAATTGGGCCCGGTTTCCACCGGAACGCACTTCGACCCAGTTGGATCCATTGTGCATGCCCTAGCCCTTACTCTGTTTCTGGCGTGTCGAAGAGTTCCCTCAGGTACTCAACGATTGCGCCAGCTTGGAGCTGTGCATAATCACCTGGTGTAGGATAAGCTACTCCCAGATGACTCAACTTACGTCTCGCAAGAGCGTCGCAGCCACACAAAATGTGTCGCATTGACTCTTTTTCACCTTTGCAAAATCTGCAAGTATCAGTAGTACTTAGCCTCATTCTGTGAAGGTGCTCATTGGTGCCAAAATGTCCCGTCAGTGCACCTATTAGGTGCCTTATCTGTGATCTGTTAAGTTTTAATAATTTAACCCCACAGTGGGTACTAGGTGGTAGGTTCCTTGTGCAAGGAACCGTCCAGGTCGGTACCACCGCAGTGTCAGATATTCTGCCGCCAAGCAGCAGTGTGTTAACATTGCTATGCTCCGGTGTGAAGGGCACTGTAGCTGGTGAAATTACTGGACGTAAGTAATGTGGAAGGGAGCAGAGAGTGCACGCTCCCAACATCATTGCGGTGCTGGCGACGACCCAGGAGGTCATCGTCTTCCAACGCAAGGATTCCACTAGGATCTAGCGATAATAATTATCAAACACACGTTCATAAAGACGCTCATAGTCAGTTGTAACCACTGTTCGGTAAACGATCAGTTGGGTAAGCAACGACAGGCAAGGTCAGTCCTTAGATGGGTGACCGTTTAGTGGCATTTGAACTGAGCGTCTCCGTGCTTCGGAGGGCACGTTAAAAGTCGGTCCCAACTTGTCATATAGACAGCAGTTCGTTAAACTAAGTCAGAGGCTTAAGGGCAGCTTGAAAACTCTGACGCCAGGTTGGCCACTAACCATGCGACAAAAAAAAATCAAACACCCAGCTGCTAAATGTAAAAGTATGTACTACCCCAGTCAGTCTGCTTCAATTTGGAGGGGGTGTCCCTGCCCTACTCATAAAAAATGTTGTAATCAGGCGAATTACTATCATTTTCTAATTATAAAACGAGAATGTCATAAACCATTAAACTCATAAAATATTCATGAAAAACCAAATGGGTAACAAATTGCAATTAGATTTATATATTTACACAACATTAATGTTGATCATAAAAAGAAAAAAAAGTGAGGTCGTTTCGATTTTAGCCGGAGGCGATCCGATCCGATCCGTGAATGGACATTATATGTAGGTATACGAAATTATTTATGTAACTAGAATAATCGTAAATTGTAAAACAGAGCTAATTAAAGCTATAAAGTTTATTAAAATAAAGGCGTTTTTAATGGAACATACATCTAAATATGGCAGAAATATAAATCTACGTGGCTGTCACATATAATAATATGGGGAATTGTAAACAGGGTTGTCAGATCCTAAAATCTTATTTTACTCAGCTTGGAATTATTATTTTTTCTGATTCATTTAACAGGTGGTTTAGTGTGGGAAAAGCATGAATTCTAAAGCTGATGACATTTTTTTATTTAATTCAATTTTTGAATTGGTGGAATGAAAATATTTTTACAGATGATGTTTATTTTTGATTAATTTCCCGAACTCTATACGCATCATTGCAGCACCATTATCTACTAGCGTTAGAACACATACAAGTACCTAATCAGTTTTAAACACTAAAAGCCGACTACGGATAAAATCGCAGTCTAATAATGTGATATTAGGTATATAGCCTATAACCAGCGGACAATCAAGACGCTTCTAACGACACCCTACTTGTCAAATTATGTTAAGTAGATTAGAAGGTATGCGGGAACAGATGAACATACATACATATATACATTCTTGTTAAAAATCATAACCCTCCCTCCGTTCCGTAGACTGGTAATAATGTGTTATTTTACACATTATTATTGTTATACACTTCTCAGTCCATGGGGTTTCCGGGTAAAAATAACAGTCATCCATCTCCAACCGGGTCGTAAGATGAGACTAAGGGAAAACCAGAAGACGGGCAGCGTCTTCCTATTCGATTACCTACCTCCTATACTGCGATCGCCAAGATGCCTGCCAAGTGTGTCCTTTCTAAGGAGGAGAGGCCTTCGCTCAGCAGTGGACGTCGTTCGGCTGATCGTGATGATAAGAACCTATACACTTCTTATCCACAGCATTACAATGATATTTTAATATCAAGCAAACAATATTGCCAGCCAATTCACGTCTTTAAAATATCTATATCTAGCCAATATCAATTACGGTATTTTATTCGCTATAAAAGCAATTGATTACCATTTTTCTAAATTAAAAGCCCGATATAGCACAAAGAGGCTCGGACCACCATCGTAATAATTTCACATGATAAAAAGAGCAAGGAGATTACAAAATTTATGTTATATGCTTGAGCATTTGGACCATATTACTTTATTAAGGGCAAGCAAGGCTGGAAGAACACGCGCCGTCCGTACGCGATAAACTTTTTTAATACATCGCAATTACGAGTACGTTCATCTGAGAAAGTCATAAAACGCTGGGCCCCCGCGGGAGTCCGTCACATCGCTATTCAATAAAAAAAATAAACATCGCAAATATTATCTCGAAACGGACTCGTCGTGTCGGGGCCCTGAATAGTGCTGTCTCTCGACTTAATTACGATCCGAAGTCACAAAGGCCCCCCAGACTCGGCACGAATAATTACTAATTTACACGTTGTCACACCATTGACGCGACGGACGCGACAACTTCATCCCTTTGTGGTGTAAACCTCAAGGATCGTATTAACACAAATGATGACAAGCTCACAATAGTTCGGCCTTTATACGGAGCGTCATTGTCGAGCGTAGAATAGAGAAATATATGGACCGGGGTCCCGCGGCGAGCCGCCCCGCTGTGTAGTTTAGCGATTCCACTGTGCTCGTACAAGCTCCACGGAAGCCACATTTACACCTAACTCAGCTCCTAATAGCAGGTAACTCGGCCAATAAAACCCGACCTTTTTCAAAATGTTTCCTGTTTTGGTGCGTATCGTATGCGCCGAGATTCCGAACGTCGTGGGTGGATAAAACGTATAAAACGATCGACACCGAAAATAAAGCCGGTATAAAATGCCCTCGACGAAATATTTAATGCTCAATTAGATAAGCGTTTTAGGTTTTGTGGCGTTTGAATTGTTTTCGAGATAACGCGCGTTTTGTGAAACTGTAGTGAAACGATTAAGCGACCCCCGGTCCGGGGGCAGGCACGGACTTATCGAGGATTCCAAGCCTCCCGATCGCTCTTTTATTGTTTATCGACAGCTCACTTAAAAGGAAATTATTTTCGGTGTTTTTTTCTCGAGTTTTGAAAACAAATGTCTTTGTCCGCGTCGTGAATGGGAGACGCTGCGGTGGCTGGTAGCTATTGGTAGCTGCGAGCGCTTTGTGCCACTCACTCTGAGTGATATACGACCGACGTAATTTTGAATTGTCGCCTCGGAACCTCGGGAGCGGACTCAATGTGAAATTATCACCCATACACGGCATAACGAAAATGAATTATTGCTTTTTATTACCTCTGTACATTTACGGCGAAGTCGCCTCTCATTTTTGTGTTCTCTATTCTTCTTTTCTTATTTCATTAACTGTTGTACTATCTTGTAATTTATAATCTTGACGACTCGTATTACAGTAGATATAAAATGTTATTTTATACTCGTAAAATATTAGATACAAATAACATGACATCAATGGCTCCATCGTGCGGCGCGCGCTGGGAGCCGGAACGCAAACCGGCCGGACTCCGTATTATAAAACGCGTGATTTATTATTGTTTTGAGTAATTACGTCTCATCAAATTTGAATAATGCAAGTCGTAATAAATAAAGCGCGAGACGCGCAAAACCTCCATAAGTCAATCTCTCATATTAATATCGTGGAAACACCCCACGATGATGACTCAATGCAGACAGGAATTTATTTAATTAGTACATTAATTTTGAATTATTAATGGGCCCCGAGGGCCCAGGTGTTCATCAAATGTCAACAATGATTAAGTTTTATTTTAACTTTAGCTTACTGGACACGGTGTTGGTCGATTTACGAGATTCTTACTTTTATAAATTCTTAACGCCTTGCCTTAACTGTCCGTCCGTCCATACGGTAATGCCGTCCGCCGCTCGCTGTTAACCGACCTCGGAACCATTTATTATCTGAGCAGATAATCCACGGACAGCACTTTATTATCAGTTATAATAATAATTTACTTTTATAGATCCACATTACTCATGTTTGTTCTTATTTGACTCCGATTTGATGGGGCGAAATTGCTTCAATAAAATAATATCTCGGCTTAATTATGAGTGTTTTATTGCGGGCTCGACTATTATTGATATTAGAAGTTGCGTACCGACGGGATTACAATTGTTAGGTGGTTTAATTACGCTTTTGAAGGCTTATATTTTATATTTAATGCCGTGACAAATGCGGTCCCTCGGATGGAAGGCTCTTTACATCTGTCATAATTTTTCTACGTCGCGATTTATTTGCAAAACGCGACAATCGGCTTTGTTGGCCGTGCTATCGACCACAATGATATATTAAAACGATTTGTTTAAATAAAAATATATTTCTGAACAAAGAATTACTACTGGATGTCACATGGGAATGTGATTCATCGGTAGAGATTCTTGAGAAGCCTAAGACCAATTAAAAATAATATCTCGTTGTGGTTAACGTTTAATTGGTTGGATACCGTTACTGAGGAAAAGTAGCTATGTTAAAATCACAGCGGGCTCTCGTTCACATCTGTTTGTGGCCAGATGTGATGATATTTGTCTATATACGTTATGGAGACGTGTAGGCCCAGCACGTGGTACGCTGGTTGCCAACTTACTCATATATAAATACGGGACATTTATAAACCCTTAAACATTTACCTATACCTACTCATGAAAAGATCTGATATTTTTATCAACACGATCGCATTTAAAATAATGTCCTGGTCTAAACAAGACAAGGTTAACGCGAAATTGGCCCTAGTAGCTAAATTATTGCTCAAACACTAGATGATCATTGTATATATACTCCTTTGTAAAATTAACTAAAATGTCATAAATCACAACGACAAAATATTTAATTCAGCGAAAGGGAAAGTCGTTCGGCTATCTAATAAATACCGGGACATCGGGCCGCGAGTATTAATAGTTTGTCGTCTAAGTACCGGAATGTCCAGGTGAGGACCGAGCACCTGGCAACCTTGGCTGGGGCCCACCTGGCTGGGCACCCCGCCGCACGACCTCTTAGCCGACCCATGACGCACTAATACAGATATCCGTGAAGTTTCCGATTTATTACCCCGCCATAAAAACGGACGACTTCTCCAACTCCTCGCGACCTAACACGTTTGCACATTACGACGGGACCCGTCCACGATCGTATTAGCCAAAAGCCACCATTTTACGAGAATTATTTACGTGTGCCACTTAATTGGCCCCCACCTATTCGTTACAGTTAATGTCGTCCAACGTCTCTGAGTCATTAGAGAAGATAAATGCGCGACTCAGACTGTACCTTCGTATACCTTGAATTAATTTCGTCCGAGCATTGAATGATGGCGAAATTGACATTAAAATTCTCGGTCGAACGTCTCAAGTAATTGCTGAATAAAATACTTTTGTATAACATCGAAAAGGGAATCACAAAAAGCGAATCGGAGATCAGGCCGCGGCAGTGCGCGCGCACCGTAATTTATATCTGTGCCCGATGACAACTCAATAAAAAAATGATTTCATTTGCTTATTGAGTCCTTAATAAAGCTGGTTCTTATTATAAATAAATAACGCCAAATATGTACGTGTCCCTTATTTTTGTATTAAAATGGGGGTCCTCTTTTTTCGATTAGTCATATGAGCGGGACATAAGACCACCAAAGGCGCGAGCTAGCAGTAAACTGAACACTTCCAAGGTAACTGACTCGAGGTGAGCCGGGATAACACTTGGAATAGAAACATTTTCGCTTTCATTTGTTTAGGTGTAAGCCTAAATAGCGATCGGGTTTTCTCAACAGCAGCAGAGTACAACGCAAACTTAGATCATCATCATCATCACCAGCCAAAAGACATCCACTGCAGAACAAACCCTTCGAACTTCGAACACCACACCACAATGAAAGACAGTTGACTATTTGCTTTGCACACCTTACCTACGACGCGCACAATGTCGTCTGTCCACCTAGTGGAAGGCCTACCTACACTGCGTCTTCCGGTACGTGGTCGCCGCTTGTGAACCTATCTTCCCCATCGGTTATCGGTTCTTCGAGCGATGTGGCCTGCCCATTGCCACTTCAACTTGCAGATTCTGAGAGCTATGTCCGCGAACTTGGTTCTTCGGCGAATCTCCTCATTACGTATTCTGTCGCGCAAAGAAACTCCGAGCCTAGCTCTCTCCATAGCTCGTTGTGTGACTCTAAGCTTCTCTAAAGGGCCAGCAGTTAAGAACCACGTCTCAATACCGTATGTCATCACTGGCAACACACACGACGATGCCAACTTAGGTAATAGACGTCGTTAAAGTCGGTCGGCCTAAAATAAGGCAGAAAAAAATCTGATAGAATTGCCACAAAATATAGAGAGTAAATTGTGGTCAAGCACCTTGCGTACAAAATATTTCCAGTAACCTTCACTGGCAGCAGACCCGTTGTTACACCAATAATATTAGCTACAATGTCTCCGTAATCTCGGCATACACAGTTTATGAACATATTTTTAATTAATGCAAAGGAGTTGTTCCAGAAATGTATGGAGCCTGGGCCAACACCATGTACACTATATGAATATATAACTATGCAATATAGTAACTGTTTTGTAATGTTCTCTTTTTTTAATATTGCTTCGTTTTATTGTACATTTAAGATATCTTGGTCAAGGAGAGCAATACCAAAGAGAATATAATACTACTGTAGCAACACCACACAATAATATGATGGATCGGAAATACGAGTAAATATAAATCCGTGGAAATACGTAACTAAAATGTCATTTTGACGGATTTTGATTTTGACGGACGGATTCCAATCCAAATCACAGGCGATAATCAATACAGTAAAGCCCCGTGTCAAGAAAGAAACAGCATTTAATGTCCGTAAACATAAGTAATCACTAAAAACTCCGAAATACAATATGTACTCCATGCGTAAACAATCTATTACGAAATGTCACCTATAGCATTAACTGTCATGTAGTAAACCAACGTCAAACGCAACTGTCATGGCTGCCCTAAAAACAGGGTGGACATATTAAATAACTCCATAAGTAATCATTTATGTACAATTGTACTCTGCTTCAAATTAATTTATAAGTATTTTTATGAAACACTCCTATGTTTTTCCTATTTTTCCATGTAGTGTACATAGTGTTGGCCCAAAATGGAACAACTCCTTTAATTATGTTGTACGTGCGGAGTAAGATGACCGGCTTTTATCCGACATTATTATCGTATCACTGTGGAGCCGGGTCAAAGTAGACAAAGACTCGATATGGTATTAATCGATATAAGTACAAGGGCTATTAAATCGATATTAAGAGAGAGAGGATTCGATGCGCCGTACCAATTGTAATGATCAAATTTATAATCTCCCGGGTAGGTAAGAGGCACTTCTTTTATTTTAAATCCCCGATATATACCCTCTCTCTCTTTTAATTGTATTTTATGAGTATTTGATTCTAATGCCGGGCCATTAATTATTTATAGTATTCGATACGCGATGCGAGTATAGATTTATGTGTTCGTCCGTACGAGATGAATGAACGCGCTGCAATCATTGCTCAAGTCTTTATTGTGTGAATATAAACTTAATGATCTTGTTGCTTTTAAACGATTATTACCTCGGTTGATAACTACAAACACAGCGATTATCTAGAATATTCAGTTTACTTTGATTGCTCGGCCCATCGCATTGCATACCTAAGATAAAAAAAATACCTCTGACATTACGAAGATTGATTAGGAAAAAACCAATGCAGGTATCCGAGAAACTCAAGATAGAATTTTACGGAGGAAATTAAATAACTAATGCGCCCATTGCTCTCGAAAGGGACCTTTATACTGTCAACAAATTAAAAATGTCAATAAAATTATACGATTAAAAAGAGCCAAAGCGATCGAAGCCCCTCGCATCGCAGAGCACTGATGAGCCCAAATGTTTTGCGTGTTTAAATTATAATACCTAAAATATTTTATAAACGTCGAGATTTTTTATCCCTGTTATACCCGAGGTAATAATAAAATTTGATTAAAATATGGACCCCTCTGTTGTTGGGACGAATTCATTACGAGAATACCAAGCATGCCGTACTGGGAAATATATTATGTACGTATGTACCTGCCAAATTTAATAATACATTTATCAACACGTGCCAGCTTACTCGATTCTTATCGAGATCAGCTGTTAGACATTGAGTAATTTGAATTAATTAACGCGATTCTATTTGTAGACTATTCTTCTATTGACCTTCATAGATAACTAAATCCATTTCTGCCCAAATTTTATTATGCTTAAATATTCCGTTGTATAATTTCTTCTTCAAAATCGTGACTAATGACCGGTTATAAGGTATTTCAAGTTTTTAACGGTATGGTCATTCATAAGTATCATCGGACATTTGCCTAATATCATTACTTCTATTGTTGCCAGGTTGCCGCGAAACAGCCTTCATCTACGCGATAACTAGCGCTGGGGTGACCCACGCTGTGTCCAGAGCGTGCGCCGAAGGATCTATAGAATCCTGTACTTGCGACTATTCGCACATCGACAGGATACCGCACAGGACCCGCGCAGCCGCGGCCGCCAACGTACGCGTTTGGAAATGGGGCGGATGCTCCGACAACATAGGTTTCGGCTTCAGATTCAGCCGGGAGTTCGTCGACACCGGCGAAAGGGGCAAAACCCTCAGGGAGAAAATGAACCTGCACAACAACGAAGCAGGCAGAGCGGTGAGTGATCGGACCTCAAGTCCGCTGATGTCAACACGCCTCTTATCCAATCGTCGCACGAACGGTGGCACCTCGTAAACATGCATAAAACAATCGGTTATCGGGCCAATGACGGCCATTGTCGGCGCTTCGTGTTTACATTGCCATTACGGGCGTCGATCGATCGTACACTTGACATGTCGTCGAGTATTATTAATTATGCGTCAGTCGGCTCGGCCCATCGGGCGACGACTGCGCGACAGGCACTCATTCGTTGCGCTCGCGCATCTCCCTCCCACCGCACACCCACATTTGCATACCCACTGTCCGCACTGCTTCCCGAAATCCATCAAAAAGGGACGTCGGACGCCTCGAGCCACCCAGCCGCGTCATTAGCCCGAGCGCTTAATTCATGTCACGACAGACGCACTGGGTGTCCAGCTGTTGAATATTCACAACATTCCATCGATTGTTTTACACATATTTTGACACTAGACTGTATAACGCACCCCGTCATCTACATGTCAATGAATAAATACCGTCCGCGTCGTCGGACGTTCTACGAAGCGCCTGCGCTCCGAGATAGGAAAATATTTACTGTCTCCGATCCTCGCGTCATTTATCTAACTTCTAAGAATGATGAATGTCCCTAGAGTATGATTTATGATCGGTCGCCGCGCGGTGACGACCGGCCCACCTCCTCACGATTTGTAACAATTTGCTCGATCGTGAGATGCGATCGATGGAGTGAGCTTAAGAGATCATCGATCACACCGTATCGACGCTTATCGGTGGAATTTAAAGATATTTGGACATCATTATAGACCTCCCTACGATTGAATAAATTAGCCCGCGGGATCCTAATGTTGTTCGTTCGTTCGCAGCACGTGCAGACGGAGATGCGGCAGGAGTGCAAGTGTCACGGCATGTCTGGATCCTGCACCGTGAAGACGTGCTGGATGAGGCTGCCCAGTTTTCGCTCTGTGGGCGACGCGTTGAAGGACCGCTTCGACGGCGCATCCCGGGTCATGATGCCCAATACTGACCTGGAGGCGCCTGCGCAGCGGAACGACGCCGCGCCGCACAGAGTGCCGCGCAGGGACCGATACAGATTCCAGCTGCGGCCTCACAACCCGGACCATAAGTCGCCGGGCGTGAAGGATCTCGTATACCTCGAGTCGTCGCCCGGCTTCTGCGAGAAGAACCCGCGGCTGGGTATCCCGGGCACGCACGGGCGCGCCTGCAACGACACGAGCATAGGCGTGGACGGCTGCGACTTGATGTGCTGCGGCCGCGGCTACAGGACTGAGACTATGTTTGTGGTGGAGCGGTGCAATTGCACGTTCCATTGGTGCTGCGAAGTCAAGTGCAAACTCTGTCGAACGGAAAAAGTGGTGCACACGTGCCTATAGACGACCGGACGCCGATGACGTGGTGATCGATGAGAGAAACTTTAGTGTCGGACAGCTGTGATTGTGACTCAGACTCGAGTGGACCTGTTCTTGTACTCGGAGTCAGATAACGGACCTTGTATATATAATCGCTTCACTTTTTCATCTATCGATGTCGTCGAAATCGTATATCATGTTGACTTATGTAAATAGTTCTCTCTATCACTGTTTATTTCTTCTTTTATACGAGATAATTGATCCGGCGTAAAATTAAAGTGAGCTACCCGTTTCGTTAATTTATTTGACTATTAAGTGCGAACATAATGATCTAGTGACTTTATTTTTTTCGACACTGTCGTTTGGAAATTGATGAGGCCAGTTTATCGACGATATATTATTATTTCTAACATAGTTTCATTCTATTTATTATTTGGAGTTGGACTTATTAGTTTCCACACGACGTCTGGTGTATAATTAATTTATTAGTAGGTTTTGCACGTGTCGGTCGATCGCTCTTTGGAGAGCATTATGCGAAATGTTAGAAGACTTTAAATGATATTTATTAATATCGTTCCAAAGTTAAAACTCAAGTTTTTATGAGTATTTTGAGATATAGGGCACAGTGGCGGCACCCAAAACTGGAGTAGCTACGTCCGGGGAAGTAAAAAGATCAGCTTCAAAGTCATAAAGCTCCAGGGGCAGTCGGGCAAACAGACCATCAAGAATCCCTTTTGCTGCCATCATAGAGTTTTTATTACACATGATCAATTTCCTTATGTTGGTTATTAAGCTGGTGACCTTTCATTCACGGCTCTATCGCCACTTGACAACAGGTGCCAGGCACTAGCTATATTAAGTAAAGTTATTCGCAATTATAATAACGGCGGCAATCATTTGAGTTTTATAATAACTTTCCACTTTATGGACGTCCGTGTTGGGTGCACGCTCGCGTAACTGTTTTGGGATTCAACAGCGAAATTATCTTGTAATTATAATTTCATATTATAATTAAATCGGCTAATGGAATTTGTGGCTTAATGGCATTTGCATAAAGCGTCTTCTTGGGTGTTCAGCCGCGGTGGCAACGTCGGGCCCTTATCACTGAGTAAGTAGCTCCATCGTAAAAGTGTCCCACATTGCGAGATAAACGCTCTCGAGAATTTTAATTAAATATTAAATGAATTAAATAATCAGTATTATACGTATAATATTGTATGCGTGTAGCGTTCCGTACATCGAGATAGGGTTGCACGCGAGCTTGTTGACACACGTTCCTGCATTTTATCATACACGCGCGTTGTCGAACTGTCCTTAGTGTATTTAAATGCATGTGTTACTGTAGTAACGTTATGTTACGATTTTTATACATATGTTATTGTATTTAGACAGGTTGTATCGCGAACTGTTGACTTGGCGAGTTTGGTCTCAAATATATTTCGACGAACGCTTTTCGCTAACTCGGTTTTTGTTTGAAATTAACGGTGACTTTCGACATGAAAATCTTAACAGAATAATTAATGACATTCCAAATTCGACAGTTTGCCAGTATAAGGAAGCTTTATTAATCATAAAAGTGAATACAACTTGAGTGATGATGTGATATAAAAATAGTATAGCCATTAAGTATGTTTAAGTAGCCTAATTTGTAAAATCTACTGAGCTTAAATGTATATTAAAAATCACCTAACATACTAACTCGTCAAGTATGTTTTTAGTATAAAAAAATATTTATTAAAAACATGTTTTAATTTATTTTATATCGCTTTAAAATTTTTAAAGTGAAATAACTAATTAGTTTTATTAGCTGTAAAAATCCGATGTTTAAACTATCGGTATTATTTAAAACAGGTATACAAGTACTTATCGATGTATCGTTCTAGTATAACATTATATCAATTCGGATCTCTGTACACGAACTATAAAAAAATGTATTGAAATTCAATTACAGAGTCTAAAGAACTGATACCGCGTCGGATTTAAAAGACTGAAGTTATTTTTTAATCTTTGTAGTTGTAATAATCCATGATTGGATTTTTAAAGCCATTGTTTTGAATTTTAGAATGTTAGATATTGTGATAAAAAAGTATTTTAATGTACTAATTTTAAAATGAAACCAGTGTTATGAATTTCGTAAATCGAATTAGTGCCATTATTTTTTTTAATAATTTTTAAACCTGACACATTTTTTTACCGATTTTTTAAACAAATTTATTAATTCTGCCTTAATCGAATTGTCACTATAAAATTTTATATGCATGTAAATATTGTGTTTATTCATTATTATTAAGTTATTTATGTGAATATAGCATTTTAATTGTTAATATTAAATTAAAATACAATTGAAATCAACTGAACTTATCTGAATCTCAAATCTTATTGTAAAATTAAATGCACTTTTTTGAAATATATTTCGTCCAGTGACCACTTTTGGGGGTTGACACAATTTATTGTAATAATTGGTTGTACATTAGCAGTATCTATTTATGATAATTAAAAATATTGATTAGTTGTTACTAAAAATACAAAATTGATCAAAAAATCATGACTTTTTAGTTTTATTCCATCATATTAATAATCTTTATTATTTTTCACTACCGTTCGGGATCAGTTATTATTAATTACACACGAGGTTTTCCCGAATAATTACAGCATGGGGAGTTAACAATTTTTTACGGGGTCGGCAACGCGCTAGTGATCCTACTGGTGTTGCTAGCGTCCATAGGCTGCGGTGACTGCTTACCATCAGGCGGGCCGCATGCTTGTTTGCACCGTGGTGGTATTAAAAAAAGAACTAATAAAATTATTCTCAATTTATAACAAAACTAGGAAAATATAATCTACATCAATTTTATAATAATAATAATATCTTGGGACAATCCACACACGGTCATCTGATCCCAAACTATGCAGAGCCTGTACTATGGAAACCAGACAACTGATACTAATACTTATATACATTTTTTTTTGTAAATACATACTTAAATAGATAAATAACACCCAGACACTTGGTGGGAATCGAACCCACGACCCATCGGTTAGCGGACAGGGTGTCTAACCACTAGACCAAAGGGCCCGTCAAACATCCTCCGTCAAACGTCAAACATCATCCGTCGTATAATTACCTAGTATCAAAATATACAGACAGATACCTACTTAATCCGTGGGGTGTCCGGGTAAGATTAGCACCCTCCTCCCTCCGTTGGGTGACCGTGAGAGGCGAATAGGGGAAAACAGACAGACAGTAGCGTCTTTCTATTGGATTACCTATAAGTCCCTAAATCACCAGCCAAGCGTGGGGATTATGGCAATCCCTCCCTTCTAAGGGGGGCTCAAAGGCAAAAAGTCAAAAGTCAAAAATAGTTTATTTCAAGTAGGCTTAACGTAGGCTAGCACTTTTGAAAGGTCATGTTTTTTTTTAAACAAGCTACCACCGGATCACATCGCGGCTTCTACTGAGAAGATCCGGCAAGAAACTCAGCGGGCTTGTCATTTTTTCACTTTTTTTAAACAGTGTGTCATGTTACTATTAGATCAGAGCGACAGTGTGTCTTGCCGTTCAAAAGATCAAATAAGAACGAAAAAAAACGACGAAAGTACAACAAACTAAAAGGCCAAAGGGATAGTAGTCGGACCAGTCCCCACAAGCATCACCCGCGCACGTGTAGATTCGAGCAGCAGCCATCACTCCCCTCAACCATATTGGAGGGACGGGGGTGACCCACCACACGAAGCCGCCACAAGCAAAGACTTTTCGATGGCGAGCATGACCGATCTAAAATCACAGTGGCTCACGTCTAACATTTAACTTCTGCTGTTAAGCAGTGCCTCGTCAGGCAAGACACAAAGCACTTTAACATACAGGGTGTAAGGGACATCGTACCGAAAACCGATACCAGGGATCCAGTACATGATTCTGAACACTCTAGTGTTGACATTTTTCATCGGCTTTTTCATGAATTTCCAAAAAAAAAACCATTTTTTTTTAAATAAAATTAGTATAATATCATTATTGGTATAATAATAAAGCATAATTTTAATTTAAAAACAATAAATTACTTATTTGTGGAAAATTTATTTAATTATTTATTTATTTATTCTTTATGCACTAAAACAGTACATAGGAAATTAATTAATAGGCAATAAATTATTATTATTTTAGAAAATTAGCAATGTAATTTGAGAAATAAATATTATATCGCATATATTCATTACATGCTCGAAAATTTATAAGTCACTCATTTGTCATTTTCCATATAAATGGTTTCTGTAATGTAACGGACATTATTTGACATCTTAAAAAAAAAAATTCGGTACACCCGTTATTAATGATGTCATCAATTAATTGACTTGTGCAGCAGCCAACTCCTCCCTTCTTTCTCCCTTCGTTGAACAGTGGACGTTTTTCGGCTGCTGATGTCTATGATTACCTACTTAATAATACTTCCATATTGTTAAATGTTTAATTGCAAATAAGAATACCATAAAACGGTACCATTACGTAACCAAAGACATTAAACGATGCCTTTTCAAAACACGACAAGGAACATCTCCATTAGACGTTTATTGCCAACATCCAGTAAGCCTGCAGTCGCGGTCGAACGTCTTTCCCTTACGCACACACACATTACCATATCTTCTCTCTCTTTCGCATTTACGACCAACTGTCTATACAGGGTGCATTCATTCCGATATACATTACATCCCCAGTTGTCTCGGTACGATGTTCGTATTTTGAAATTTATGCGCGCGCATTTATTTATAGGTACAACCTGTCACTTAGGGTCCTGTCCTGTCTCATATTATAGGTTTCATTTTCATGAATTTACAAGCATAATCTGTCTGTATTGTTGTGTATGGTATGTTTAGACATCCTTCAAATATTTTTTACTGACCTAGAGCAAAACCCCTTTAACCCTTATCCCATACCATCAGGCGAAAGTCTTGCTTGTCTCCTCACCAAATATAATAAAAAAATGTTAAGAATCTACAAATAAGAGGTTACATTTTTAGATGAAGCTTGTGTATTTACCTACGTACTACTTTTGTGTTGCTAGCAAAAAAATATTATTATGAATAATAAGAAACCTAGAGGTGGTCCAATTTATCAAGCGGTACAATATACCTGACTCTCCCCTATTACACATAACTGTCTCGTTCTGATGTAAACACATTTGCTGGAATAAAAAAAAAAAAAATATATCTAAATGTTCGTTACATTCTATATAAAAACCGCACTCACAGACATCAATTAACTTTAATCGCAATTAAGTCATTCTTTTTATTCTGTTTATTTCGACTCTCCGAGTCTCATAAGATTATCTTTTAGTATTAATTATGAGATTATTGATATATCTACTCACTATCCGCGTATTAAGTATTATTAAGCTTCGAAGGTCCAAATCCCTAAAAATAAATAAAATAAAAAATAAATAAAAATAAAAAAATAAAATAAATAGGTATAATCCATATACAAAATATGACTTTATCAGAATTAACTATAAATGGCGTTTGTAGGTGCGGCAGTTAGCTCTTTTTCCAAAAATCCGGATATTGTTTTTTTTTAATATTTTAAATCATCATACTTTCCAGCTATCCAATTTAATGTGGTAAATTAAATATAATTGGATTAATAAAATTATTAATCCAATTATATTTAATTTACCTAGGCCTGTTGGTCTAGTGGTTAGACACCCTGGTCGCTACTCAATAGGTCGTGGGTTTGATTCCCAACAAGTGTCTGGGTGCTTTTTGTGTTTATGTATGTATTTACAAAACAAAGTGTATAAGTATTAGTTGTCTGGTTTCCATAGTACAGGCTCTGCCTAGTTTGGGATTAGATGACCATGTGTAGATTGTCGTAGAATATTATTATTATTACCAAATTTAATAAATCTACTGTATCACCTACACTACACATAAAGCGGTCCATTAAACAATTTTCTGAAATAGCATTATTTTCTAGCGATAGCGTCTCAGTCGAATCTAAGATCTAGTATATTACCACTAGGTATACTTTCGATTGGCTTTGGATATCAAGAGCGAAAAGTCGCCTCTGTGTTGGTGGTCGGTCTTGCCCCGAGGAGATTTCTCACGAGTATCGGCCCCAGCGGGAAAATTTATGTTTATTAACTGAGATATATGTCATAAGGGATACGTACAGCGTGGCTGAATCTGAAACACCGTAAATAATGCTTTATGTCCATGTATTCTTGGTGCGCGCGTTTTATCTCTCCGTACAATGTGTGCTGACAATCGAGTCTGAACATATCGATTCGAAACAATACATCGATTCCGAGAGGAATTTTGTTCAAACCCCATCTAAATGAATATACATATTTATAAAATGACTAGCCGACTCACACAGCTCCGCTTGCGCTCTTTTTGCGTTAACTAAATTTATAATATCCTCCAAAATCCGATGGTGACTTCAAAATCCAAAATACAGTAAAGCTGACAATCACAACAGGAAAAGTCGTCGCATCCAAGTCGTAGATTCTGTCGGAGGTTGAAGACTTCTACACCAAGCTTTATGCCTCGCATGTTTCTCAACCTGTACCTAGTTCAGAGGATCACAGAGCTGCTCTGACCCGCCACTTCTTCTCTGCTGTTCGTCGATTCGTCGTTCGATGTTCTGCCCGAAAGTTGGCAGTGATTGAATGAGGGGAGCCAAAGATCGGACTCAATGGCGTGTCTTGGGGTAGTCTATTGTTCAGTATTGGACTGATGGTAATAATGATAGTCATGTAATTCTGGCCGATACGACCACAGCGGCCAATCTTAATGAAGATCAACCATCAGCGATATTAGGTAAAGTGCACAAGTGCTTGCGTAGACGACGTTAGAAGTGCAATCTCCTTTACCGCTCACAATCCGAAAGCACGGAAGACCGACACGACCGGGGAGAGGTCAGACGCAGGATCGACTTTTACATGTCCATCCGACGCATGGAACAACTTACCTTACAGACTATCAGCTGCTAAGGGTCAACACAAAGTTGTTACTCGTCGCAGAATGTGAATCCGCGACCTCCGGTTTTCAAAGCAAGCGGTTTCCCGCTGCGCCACTGAGGCTACAATTGAGGCTTGATTAATGTAGGCTGATTATGATGATATTTATACTCCACGAAAGATTCACGCGAACATTATGAGTCTATAGCCTACCAACAAACCAGTCCATGTCTCCTAAATTATAAAGCATCGTTTTCACTAGTCACGGCGCCGTGCAATTTCGCAGCGGCTCCATACATGCGTTTAACCCGCCCGCACGTATTGTGATCTGGCTTACCAGTATATAAGCGATTATCGTCCTAAAGGAACACCTTTACGGTGTATCAACACCGTTAGTGGCCGCGAGAGTACACAATATTATTTTTAAGATACATATTACTTTCACTATCTGGTACTGCAATCTGGTATCTGGAACAAGGCTTAGGAAGGCGTTATGCGGTGGATAGAGAAGAAAAGTTAGGGGTAGGAACTGGATATGTTCGCAAAAACAAACATCGGGATAAGTCCTACGATATACGGTACGGCGTCGCCCCGCGGTATGTGTGTAATGAAAACGTATCTTTGAAACGCAATACCCTTTATCAAAATCATTTATCGCGACGTAACTGCAAATGCAATAGAAAATATAAAAGTAAAATATATTTCTATTTTCATTTCATCATGGTGAATGTGGAAATCAAATGTGTGCTGCTATACTTTGTAACGTTATGTTACAAGGGCGTTAAATGTTAGTATTACTTTTATTACTGGGTGATATTGTTTCGTCCGAATTATTGAACCGAACTTTTGAACCAATATAATTAATATCTTGGATTTGAACCCTTAAATCTCTGTGAGGAATGTTTCGTCTTGTACGTTGTCAGGCACCAGTAACTACATCAGTGATTATCTTTTCTCTTTCTGTTTGTTATCTGGTTGTAGGTCCTGTGCAAGGGACCGTCCTCTAATTTTAATAAAATGGCATACAATTGCTATTCCACCGACAAATTCAAATTATTTATTTCGAATAAACTAATCATTTTTTTAAAAGCAACCACCGGTTCTCAATGCGGCCTCAACTGAGAAGAATCCGGTAAGAAACTCAGTGGGCTTGTCATTTTTTCACTTTTTAAACAGTGTTTGTCTTTTTGGAATTAGATAAGCATTAGCGACAGTGTGTCCTGCCTTTCGAAAGGTAAAACAAGAAAGAGAAATAAAAAATACGAAGAAAATACAACAAACTGAAACGCCAAAGGGAACTATCCCTTATTAAGTCGGACCACACATATTTGACCATTACGACTGTGACTATTGAGACTCCATTACGATTGTGACAAATTCTGCTTAAACTACCTAACCTAAAACGATAATGGCGTCTCAGTGGTGTGACGCCACTGAGACGCCATTATCGTTTTAGGTGTCAATAGTGTGGCGCTCGAATTGTATATGGAATGGTCAATTGTATGCCATTTTATTAAAATTAGCAGTCTTGGAGCCCAGCTCACGCCTGTCTAGGCGTTACTTTCATCAGGCGAACGTCTTGTTTATCTTGTTACTAAACTGAATAAAAAAAATATCCACTCACACATTTGTGACTGTATATAACCACATGAGTAACTATACACTGTTTTTCTTTACAAGATTAAAATGAATACAGAAAAAATAATGATAATGATATGATGTGATGATTATAATCAGTAGCGATGGCTGACGGCTGGCCAGCCATCACTCCTGCGTTCATACATTCATTGCTTCGATTTCAATTTTGTAAAGAAAAACAGTATACAGAACCAGAGAGAAAACTGCATACAATCACCGACGAATTCACGTAACCGGTACCGGTTGACAAAACCGGTTTACTTTGGTTCGGCCACTTGACAGTCTTGGGTTGCTGAATTTTCGTAAGTTAAAGGTTTTACTTCTCTCTGGTAGTAGTTACACTCTTATGATTCTTGCATACGTCACTATTCTTGTATTATAATTTTATGCTAGTTCTGAATAGGATAGCTATTTAAGCGTCAATAAAAAATACTCTTGGTACAATAGGTGATGATAGAAGACAAGGATCGCCATATTTGATTGGAAATTTTGATCTAGCTGCACATAAATGGGATTCGGCAGTTTTCAAAGACGACAATACCGTACGGGATGACACTGAAACAGGTTTTGATCTAACAGATGAGGAGATAAAAAAGCTTAAACTGTGGCCCCGAGGGAACATACCTTACTACATAGATGTTCAATCTTTCAGTGGTGAGTCTTGAAGGTCTCTAATTCTACAGCAATATGTAATAACAATTCCTTTTTTATTTTGAAGAAAACATTCAAAATGTTCCCGGTCTTCATGAGGCCGGAAGCTGTGATATGTTGATTTTTTTATTCACTATAACCTCTCCAGTGGCCTACAACGACGCTGAAGAGAGACTCTGAGTACTACATTTGGACCTCGTCAGAGTCTCTCCAGTGCCGGACGCTCATTTGAACACGTCTCGAAAATCTCAATACCAAGCAAAGACTGGCAAGGCCCTTTGACATCAAATAGGAGAAATGACTTTCCTTCAGAAAGCACAGTGACTCCCCATTAGGTCGCAACTTGAAGTTAGTATTGTTTGGGCAGCCAAACAATACTAACGACTGCAGAGTCGTCAGTGTTGGAGAACTTCATCAGTTAGGCTGCTCAATGTTTTACCGTGTATCTTAAATATATAATCTATTATTATAAATATTTATATATGTTTGTATCAATATCTACCTGTAAATGTAGTTTAATATTTACTTACGTACCTTACTTGCTAACATAGAACCGATGAAGAACTACAACTACATAACTCTTCATACATCATCACGAAATGGATAGTCGTTAAAATACATCACCATATTGATTGATTTTAGTATTGCTGAATCTAAGTCATACAAACCTTTAAACCATAGCCGGAATATTCAGCATCTCACAAAAATTGTTTCCCCAGAACTTGTGTATCTAGTTTATTATAGAATATCTTTAGTTGGAAAGTAACGTTAACGTAAAGTTCTGTAAAAGGTACTCTCCGATATGCTGCTGCAAAGCTGTAGTATGTAAACATTGCTGGGTTTTCGTATAAAGAGTATTGTGCTGAAGAGACTCAATGCATAAGTCTCGGATGATGATAAGCAGTGCACTTCAACTGTCTATAGGCAGACAAGTCATCTACCATCAAGCGAATGCCTCTAATATTCTTTATAAAACCAAAAATCAACTGCAAGATATTAAAGAAATTGTAGGTCGAAAAAGGCCACATTAGCAATTCACCTATAAGCAATTTATGTTTTGAATTTCAAGCTGTTCCTTAATAAATCTACTAGTTTTTGAAAATGTGAGCATTTTTCTAAAACTAGTTTTTGTAAAATTATCACATATTTTAGGTGAATCATAATAAAGTTCATTTATTAGCAGATTCATATTTAGTGTTAATGCTGCCATACGAAGTAAAATTAAATTGTAACATACTCATATTATGATTCACTGAAAGCGGCAATTTTAGAACCGCTGCTTTCTTGTATCTCGATGCAAATTCCAATAATTTATGTTACAGACAAGGTACTTCGCGACAGAATCCGTTGGTTCCTCAATGTTGTGAACAGTGCCACCAACCTCAACTTCATTGAGCTCTTCAGTCCACCGAAAGATCAACTCACGCGATGGGTTATGTTCATCAACCGCCGAAGCATGCTTGGATGTGCTGATCATTCTATTAAGAACTTTACAAATGAAGGTGTTCAGGTAGGATCTTTCTCAGTTGTCATTTTTTTTACTTAATATATAACCAACCATACTACAGCCCGTTAGGTTTCCGGGTAAGTAACCCACCTATCTCCTCCTGTTGGGTGTTGTACGAGGCGACTAAGGGAAACCCAAAAGACAGGCAGCAGGGTCTTTATTGAATTACCTATCGCCTATTATACTGCGATCACCAAAACGCCTGCCAAGCTTGGGACCCTCCTTCCCCTTTATCATAATATTTTTTGCTAATTAAATTGTTACGTTTGGTAACATATTTTATATACTAAGGCTAAGCTATGGAGTAATAAATACAGTGTAAAGGGTTAGGCAATGAATTATTATCGTTTAATTTCAGCGTGTTGTCCTAGGCTATGATTGTATGAGTACTGGTGGAGAATTAGCGGAGGCAGTCTTAGCTATAGCAGGAGTCCCTGCACAGCACAATGCACCTAATCGAGATGAGTACATTAAAGTCGTAGAAGAGAATATTATTCCAGGTGATTCTGTTTAAGTATATTAGAAAATATCATGTACTGTTTCGCCATTGTACTTTTAGGAGTTGTTTTTATATCTATGTAACAGGTGCTCCCAGGCGTGGGAGTGTATATTGTGCAGCCTTCTAGAAGTTAGTATTTTATAAAATAAGAAAGTGTATAGGTGTAGGTATTTAATAATGACGAAGTAAATTATCCATTAATGATGCGTCTCTTACGTATAGAACAACACACAGGGAGTAACAAACGGGATTTATTTTGTGAGTATTCTATTCCAGAAAAAAAGTACTTATTCGAAAAACTAAAGGATGATGAATGGTTATTTTATGACATAAAGTACGACTTCTCCAGTGCCGGGCATTACCACTATCACAAATATTCAGTAAATGGTAAAGCCACTATTGAGACGCAGGTAAGATTTCTAAGTCAATATAAATCACAGTTAAGGTAATACAAAGTACATGTTAGTTAATATTTTCGTATTACCAGATTAATACAATCAAATTTTTGCCACTTTTCTAATTTTCACAGAACGAATATTTTGGAACTTCATTAGGCGAAACAAAAGGTTTGAGCTTAAGTGATATTCGAAAACTAAGAATGTTGTACAACTTCATTTCAAAGAACAAAGTGGATAAATTATCAGGTTGTAACAAGTTGTTTGTTCGAGGCGCTCAGTTTGCTTCATATCAACCTAATAATAAGAAAATTAAGCCTAGAAGGAAACCTAATAAATATCTCGGCCTCGCTGAGGATGAAAATAATTACACTGAAATAGAGAATAGTAAAAATATAACGGAAATCGAAAAACTAGACCTAAAAAATCCTGAATCATCAAGTGAAAATAATTATACACAAATAGATAATGGTAAAAATCCATCTAAAGCTGACTCAAAACCTATTGAAAATGAAGAAGACGGTGAAAATGTACCTAAAGCTGACTCGAAAGCCATTGACAATGTAGAAGACAGTAAACATCTGCCTAAAGCTGACTCAGAAGCTATTGAAAATGAAGAAGACGGTAAAAAGCTACCTCAAGCGTTAGCTATAGAAGGATCTGAGTCAGTTTTTGAGTCATCAAAAGATAATGAAAAAGAAAATATTGGAACACTGAAGAAACATTCGTATGGTCCATTGTCCTATTTACTCGATTATGATACGGGAGATGATAATAATGAGAAAAAGCCCAAAAAAACTAAAACAGGTATCGAGTACATGAAATTCGGGAAACTTACCGGCGGCTAACATTTATATTATTAAATATATTCTATTTTTGAAATAATTTTTGATTACAAATGGTTTCACCCATTTGCATTTGATATGATGATAGTATGTTCATATGTAGGTACATACATACAGTCACTCAAGCACTGTATAGCTATGTTTATTAAAGTTATTGGCTATTTTTAGACCATGATGTTAAAAAGTAAACACAATAGTTTATATTTAGAAATTTATTATTAAACATTTTTTCATCATCTATCACATTATAGGCATGTTTGTATATTTCGTTGCACGTAGCATGTTTCACATATAACTTCGCAGCACCATTTAAATTGACAATTGCAATTTTCACTGTCTCTAACAGAGGACTCTTGGAATCCTCTTCTGCAGCATAGCTGATCACAGCTGTCGGTTCCCGCTGAACTGACGTTGCACTGGCGGCCTTGGGTGCCAAGGGAGCCAGTCTTAAGATTAGGCGAGCAGAAATCTGGTGACTCTTCAGAATAGATGATGTCTTTCTTACCAGGCCGCTTGATGCTCGGACTCTCTGGCATAAAACTGTCACCGTCATTGCTTGCGATTACCTAAAAGCAAATATCGGGTTACCATTCTGCAAATTTTGGCATTCTGAAATTATTTACTATAAATGACTTATGTGGTGAACTACCCTACATTTAAAGTAATACCTTGATTTGTTTGGTAATTTTGATACCAATAATTATTCTCTATAATTTAATTTTTATGCCCTCTATAAATGTACCTAATAATATGTACCTAACGGATTGTGTATGAGTAATCCATATGTTCTAGTGAGGATTTTGTCCTTGATACATCTTAAACAGATCAAGAAAAAACTGAAAACTTAACATTTTCTGCATTTGTATCAAAGTGTCAAAATTCTATAGGTACATTTTAAAACTATCATCATTATTAAAAAATGCATTTTCAAGACCACCAGAAAAAGAATCTGTGAATATAAATAACATTTGGGCCCTTGTCAAGATATTTTTCATCATAGTTTTGGTAGATAGGTACAATTTAAGGATTTTCTACTAATGCCTGTAGAAACACATCTTGTTTTGGTTCCCTAGACTCTCAGTCCACTACTTTTATTACCTTAGCAGCACCTTCGAATCTATCTCGTAGTCTGTCTCCAATTTCTCTAAAGGTGGGCATTCGCCACCAACAAGTTCTGAGCGTACACGAACCCGATAACCCGTGGCATTTGCACTCTATCTTCATATTGTTCTTGATCGCCTAGGAACACAAGAGAATTTATTTAATATGATGGTATGGTATGGTACTGAGACGTGGTCTCTAACTGCCGGCCTTTTAGAGAAGTTCAGAGTCACACAACGAGCCATATATTTCTTTGCGTGACAGAATCAGAAATGTGAAGATTTGGCGAAGAACTAAGGTAACCAACAAAACTCTCTGAATCTACATGTTGAAGTGGCAATGGGCAGGCCACACCACTCGAAGAATCGAAAACTGATGGGGAAGAAAGATTCTCGAGTGATGACCAAGAACCGAAAGACGCAGCGAAGGCAGGCCTCCCACTAGGTGGACAGAAGACATTGTGCGCGTCGCAGGCAACCGGTGGATGCAAATAGCCAACTGTCGGTCATAGTGGCGTTCTAAGCAGGAAGCCTTTGCTCAGCAATAAACGTCTTTCGGCTGATGTTGATGATGTTGTGAGAGTGAGGATGAAGAGACGAAGGGCAGAGCAAAAATCTTACTGCTATTTTTTAGCAACGGCTTCAGTGGGGATAGTGAGAATGTCAGCTAGAAATAAAAAAACCGGTTAAGTGCGAGTCGGACTCACGTACCGAGGGTTCCATACCGTCTTTGGACCTATTAAAGTTATTTTACTATTCGTCTAACACATCAGATAGCAAAAAAAAAACAACCCGAAGAACTAAGTTTGTTTGTCGAGTTCTTTTATAAGATTACTAAAAAACTATACTATTTAGAAATATCATTTTATTTTTCCTGTAAAATATAGATAGACATGTATCACCCATAATTATTTCAGATTTTTCCCTCCACAAACTTCGGAGATAAGGATAAGCGGTATTTTTTTTGACAGTTTTATAAGCCAAAAACTACGTGAAATAAACCAAAATAAAAATCTGCTTTAATAAAAACCCCCTCCATATAGTTAATTCACTATGAAATTTTGATGACCCATTTCGACGCCCATTAAAAAAAAAACTAAAAAAAATATATATTTTTTGCATATGCGATGAGGTTGGGTAAGTAAGATCTAAAATTATTCCAAGTTTCAAATCGATAGCGTCAGTGGTTCCTGAAATATATAGGTGTGACAGATGTTGGAGTAAAATTTTTATGTACCGAGTAATATAGGTGTGTATTTAATAATATTTTAGTAGGATATAAATGTATATATATATATATATATATATATATATATATATATATATATATATATATATATATATATATATATATATTATACATTAATAGGTACACCACCATCTGCCCGTATTTAAAATAGTTTCTTCCATTTCAATAAGGTTGTCTGGAAGAAATCGCTATTAGCGATAAGGCCGCCGTTTGTACTATCCTTTATTGTTTGTTCTTTAATGTTGTTATTTGTTGTTTTTGTTTGTATTAAGTCGTACCATTTTCTTGTTCATTTGTTTGGTGTACAATAAAGTATATTCTATTCTATTCTATTCTATAGGTACAGACGTACATATATACATACATTACTATCTCCTTGGTGTATTATGTACTTAATAGTTTTAATTGTGTTTTGACTGCTAGTTGTCATCGCGCCTTTTGTTTGTCGTCTTCTTACTGTCATGATTTAATATTATACAAATAATATATTTATACTAGAAAATCTCAGTGCTTTCATTACCCAAGGGCAAACCTGAACAGGTTATGGGCCCAGAAGACGCTAAAGACTGAAGATCAGCAGAAAAAAACAGTAAATAAAAGTTTTAGAAATCACGACTCGTTGGTCCAGAATTATGTACATAATGGACACGAGATCGATGAACATTGATAAATTTGATGGGAACAACTTTAAACAATGGAAGTTCCAAATGAAATGTGCATTGAAGGTATTGATATCACGAAACCAAAACCAGAACACGATGATGAAGAATGGTTGAAAAGTGATGGGATGGCAATGTTTATTTTAACGTCGGCAATGGATTTAAAACAAATCACATTAATAGAAAACTGCCAAACCGCGAAAGAAATTATGTCGAAGCTGGAGTCAGTTTACGAACAAAGTGAGTTGAATAAGATGATGATTCATGAAAGGTTTTATCAATACAAGATGTCACCAACTGATAGTGTTGCACAGCATATTTCCAAGGTAGTAAGTATAGCTATGCAGTTGAGAGAAAGTGGAGAAACTATAAGTGAGATGGCTATTATAACGAAGATATTGGGAACATTACCACCCAAATTTAGAACTTTACGTCAAGCGTGGATGTCATTAGATCCGAAACAACAGAATATCATTAATTTGACAGCGAGATTAATTGATGAAGAAGCTAGTCGTACGTGTGAAGAAGAACAAGAAACTGCCTTTATTGCATCTAGTAGCAAAAAGAAAGATATGAAGTCGAATGAAGCCAGCGAGGCAAGTCAAAACAAACAAGTTAAACATCGGTTTGAATGTTATAACTGCAGAAAAAGGGGTCACTTTGCTAGAGACTGCCGCGCCCCAAAGAAGGTCAACAGAACCCGCAGTATGACAGTAATATGTCAGCATTCCATGTCGAAGACAAGTCAAGTGACTGTGACAGTACTGAAGAAAATACTTGGATTCTTGATAGAGGAGCATCTGCACATGTAACATTCAGGAGAGATTTCTTTGAAGAATATCATGAATATAAACAGAAGTCGTTGAGTCTTGGTAATGAACAGTCATTAGAAGTTCATGGTATTGGAACGATTTTGATAGAACGATGTGTTGACGGACAGTGGGAGTATTCTGAATGAAGTATTGTACGTACCAAAAATGAGAAGGAATTTATTTTCCGAGGGAGTTATTGTGCGAAAAGGGTACTCGATTGTCAAGAAAGAAAGGAATGCTTTAATATACAAAAATAATGAAATAGTAATGAGTGCCAATATCAAGGAGAATAATTTATACAGGTTGAATATACGAGCTATGATTCCAGATAATTGTCATTTGGTGCAAAAGAAAGAAAATAGTATGAAAATGTGGCATGAAAGATTTGGTCATATAAACGTCAGAACGATTAAGAATATGAATACGAATAAAATTGTTGAAGGATTGTTGATCGATAACAATGAACAAGACGATTTAGTATGTGAAGCTTGTGCATACGGCAAGCAGTGCCGTTTATCGTTTAAAATGTCACAAAGAGAAAATATCCAACCAGAAGACTTAGTATACAGTGACGTATGCGGACCTATGAGTCACTCGTCGTTTGTGATATTTAAAGATGGAGCCATCAGTTATCGACATGTGTATTTTATGAAGAATAAGAGCGATGTCATGGATTTTTTTAAGAAGTATAATGACATAGTCAATAACAAGTATTCGCATCATGTAAGAATTCTTCATGCAGATAACGGAAGGGAATACGTTAACAAGATGTTTAAAGAATATCTAGACCAGAGAGGTATAGTACATGAATGTACAGCACCGTACACTCCAGAGCAAAACGGACGAGCCGAGAGAGAGATGCGTACGATAGTAGAGAGTGCGCGTTCTATGTTATATGGTAAAGCCATACCAATGTATTTATGGGCTGAAGCAAAAAATTGCGCTGTATATTTAATGAACCGAACATCTTCAAGCCAGAAGCCTAACAAGACACCTTATGAGTTATGGACGGGTGTTAAGCCGCGACTTGATCATGTGAAGATTTTTGGTAGTGAAGGTTACGTGCATATTCCTGGTCAATTAAGAACGAAATTGGATAAAAAGAGCGAGAAAATGATATTAGTTGGTTATGATAATACTAATTACAGAATGTACAATGTGAAAACAAAAGAAATAAAAATATCTAAGATTGTAATTTTTAATGAAAACAAAAATCCAGAGTTAAGAAGAAATATAGCGAATATATATATAGATGAAGAAAAGAAATGTGAAGAAACACCAGCAGAACGGTTAGAAAGTTCTTCAACGGAAGATGCAGATTCAAGTAGCTGCATTAGCTGTAACAGCAACGATCCTCCGTATGAACCACCTCAGGAAATGAGAGAAATTGAACCGACAAATATAAGTTTGAGACCACGAAGAAATATAAACTAAGAAGCAAATATTGTTGAGTTGTCAGTACCGTCGACATATGAAGAAGCTATGAACAGTCCACAGAAGAAGGAATGGTCTCAACCAATAAAAGAAGAGCTTGAATCGGTTAAAGAAAATCAAACTTGGTCATTTGTAAAGAACACTGGTCTAAGAACACTTACAACTAAGTGGGTCTTTGTCATTAGAGAAATGTAAATGGTAAAAAAGTACGATATAAAGATCGCTTATGTGTTCGAGGATTTACTTGTAAGAGGTATAGATTACCAAAAAGTGATCCAATAACGAGGTTTGATACCATAAGGACATATTGTATGTGTACAGTCTGATGAACAATTAGCAGACTTGTTAGCAAAAGTACTGCCCACTCAAAAAGTTGAGTTTCTCAGAAGACAAGTACATAGTGATAGTACTTGCGAATAATTAGAAATAGTTGTGCGTACTTATTATATTGGTATTGCCAGAAGTGAAGATTTTTGTTAACATTATTAGATAATGTATGTAATTGATGGGATAGTAAGTACGTAGCTATTCGTGAATAAAATTTAGTGGGAGTGTTGGAGTAAAATTTTAATGTACTGAGTAATATAGGTACAGACGTACATTACATACATTACTATCTCCTTGGTGTATTATGTACTTAATAGTTTTAATTGTGTTTTGACTGCTAGTTGTCACCGCGCCTTTTGTTTGTCGTCTTCTTACTGTCATGATTTAATATTATACAAATAATAAAATTATACTAGAAAATCTCAGTGCTTTCATTACCCAAGGGCAAACCTGAACAACAGATAGACAGACAGACAGACAGGCGAAGTCTCACCACAGGGAAAGAAGCCGAAGGAGAAAAATTTCATAGTTTTACCTTTTAGGTATGGAACCCTAAAAATGTGTAGTATTGACACCTCGGACAGTGCCACTGGACATCCAAACAAAACTCTTACTAACCAACCTCCCAGCGTTATGATTGTGCAGTTTGATCAAAGTCTTTATGTCGCTTCGTTTTCTGTAGCGGCTGTCCATAAATTCCCTGGACTTTTTAAGGCCGAAGCGGACGTTGTCGCTGCAGCCACCCCACTGCCACCTCTCGGTTGGGACTTGCGATGGGGGTGGAGTTACTGGGTCACGTCCGCGACGCGGTTTTGGTGCACCCTAAGAAAAGAAGATAAAACCTGCTTTAAATTGACAGTGCCGTATCTGCAGGCTACTTATTCATCGTAATATGAACTTACGAATACGAAACAAAGACAGCTATATTCTCAAACTTACAAGGTAGTATATCCCTTGAGCAAAGGATCGTTTAGATAGATACCACCACAGCGACAGATATGCTACCGCCAAGCAGCAATGTATAAGCATTCACATGTAGGGTTCAACGGCACTGTAGCTGGTGAAATTACTAGGCTCAAGAGATTTAGGAACTAATGTTTCAGGGGACGAGCGGTAGTAGAGTGCCGAAGTCTATAGGCAGACTTATGGCGTTCCATCATGCAAACGTTTTGCTCAATGAATTGCCAAAAAACTTCGAATACAAAATACGTTATGGTGGGTTGATTCTGGTAGAAAAAAATGTTAGCCCTTCAACACCCTAAGACAATGCCTATTAACTTGGTGGTGTTTATTTTGACAAGTTAACCAAGTGGGGAAAAAATTTAGGTAGTTTACGTAACTACTAAATATAAAACGAACTTCAGGTAATCAGAATTTCCAATAGTTAACATAATGTTGTCTTTTACTTACGCGAATATTACACATTGAAATCAAACTACTTTTACGGATTTTATCGCTTAACATAAGGACATAAGGACGTTTAACACCTCAGTCCTCCCGTGACCATGGGTGCTGCTAAGCATTCGAAACGTCGGTATAGTAAAATCAATAAATAAACCGCAATAAAATCCGTAAAAGTAGTTTGATTTCAATTTCCAATAGTTTAGAAAATAACCTACATTGTACTGAATGAAAAAAATGCTTTTATTTTATTGATGTTTCAAGAATTGTTTCATCACTAAAAATATTTTAAGCATAGTAACTACTATGCTAGGGAAACTTCCCTAGCTTACATAATATTAAACAAAACATACAATGCTGCTTTATGGCGGACACTGTACTGGTACCAATCTACCACCAAGTAGTTAAAGTTAATTGTGTGACAGTGAATCATGCGGCTTCAGGGTATAACGTGTAGCAACAAAGTTACCTTCTCACAGGAGCATTCGAGCAGCGATCCAGCTGTGCACGCCCGCGTGATGGAGTACGTGACACCGGCCGCCGTAATCGCGTTCACGAACCCCGTCTCCCTGGTATCTATTAACAAAATAATTCCATAAACCATCTGACATGGTAACTCCAGTCAAGAAAGTAAAAGTGAAATCCGGGTCTTACCAACTACTGAGATCTGATTTTCTAACCAAATATATCCGGGTTCTGACAATTTAACATCTCTCTGAAACTTGCCGAGGGAAAAATTTGTTTACTTACTAGGTGGCAGGTCTCTTGTGCAAGGGACCGTCCACTTAGGTCCCACCGCAGTATCAGATATTCTGCCACCAAGCAGCGGTGTGTAAACTTGCTGTTTACCAAAGTAAAAGGCATTGTAGGTGGTGAAATTGCAAGATTTACATTACAGGACAGACTTCTTCTTCTTCTATAAAATTATGGTTTCCATCAATTACTGTCGATGATTTCGCCAGTGTCAAGAAGGTAAATAGCAATTGCAAAATAAAATAATAAGTAGTATCAAGTAAAATGAGAAAACGAATATTGGAAAATGTGTGTTCGCGGTCGCTACCACCAGGATAGGGACGAAAGGTTCTCGAGTTGAGACCGCGAACCGGAAGACGCAGCGTAGGCAGGCCTCCCACTAGGTGGACAGACGATATTGTGCGCGTTGCAGGTAACGTGGATGCAAATAGCCAATTGTCAATCATTGTGGCGTTCGAAGGGAGGCCTATGTTCAGCAGTGGACGTCTTCCGGTTGGTGATGATGATGATGATGACCACCAAGATGGCGGCCGCAAACCAAATTTCGGGAGAAACTTATGACTAGTGTTTCGGGTGACAACCGGCAGTGAAATACAATTAAATATATAAATGCAATTATCGATAGGTAGACAGTTAGAGACAGTTTCGTTCATAGATAATAACACTTACAACCAGGCGGACTTGCTTCTCTCGTCACTAAATTAAACAAAACGACCCAAATCCATAGCTAAGATGTTGATAACAATAATAATGACGGACCCGTTGGTCTAGTGGTTAGACACCCTGGCTGCTAACCGATGGGTCGTGGGTTCGATTCCCACCAAGTGTCTGGGTGTTATTTATCTATCTAAGTATGTATTTACAATAAAAAAAAGTATATAAGTATTAGTATCAGTTGTCTGGTTTCCATAGTACAGGCTCTGCCTAGTTTGGGATTGGATGACCGTGTGTGGTATGTCCCAAGATATTATTATTATTATTAATAATAATGTCCTCCTGGCCGAAACGACCACAGCGGCCAATCTTTCACAAGATCAGCCATGTACGCAGGAGATATTATAGTGCACAAGCGCTTGCGTAGACACAAGTGCACTCTCTCTTCCTTTAAACCTCTCATAATCCGATGGGACGGAAGACCGACACGACCGGGGAGAGGTTAGGCGCAGGACCGACTTTTTACATGCCCATCCGACGCATGGATCTTCTTAATTTACAGACAATCAGGTGCTCGGCCTGCATTGTCCTAGCCAGTAAGGAACAACTACTCAAATTTGTTGCCCCCCGCAGGATTCGAACCCGCGACCTCCGGTTTACAAAGCAAGCGGTTTCCCACTGCGCCACGGAGGCTACATACATACATACAGATGTTGATATACATGAGAAATATCAGGACATCCAGAAAAAAATAATAGCCCAACATTTACACAATCTTAAGAAAACTGTATTGACAAATAATTTTGTTATTAGGTACTTGACTTGTAATCATCGCTAAAAGTTTAATAGTGTAATAACTAACGTTTAATATGGCTAGCTCAATGGCACAAACAATGCTAGTCATTTTCGCATTCGACGCGGCCACACAGCATAGAAACCAAATAACAAAAGCAATACTTAAAGACCCAGAATGATACAAAGTGATGCTGTTGACCCAAAAATCAATATTCACACGAGTCCATGCAATAAAAGCTGATGAGCTTCACGAATTGAAGGTCCCATTCATAAAACATTTCGAATGTGATGCACAACCGTGCTGGTTGGAGAACTTTATAGCTTTAGTTAACAAAGTGAAAGGGATAACTTTACGTTTTTGTTCCCTTTCAATCTTCTATTTCGTGAATGTTTAGAAATAAGAAGCGAGATCCAATCTGGAATTAAGATTTTCTTTATCTGAGGCAAGATAAAAATTAGCCAGTCTTCCTCGATTTAATTTACATTGAGATGGGTTCACCATAATCAATTATAAATATTAATTATTAATATTATTATTATTGCGATATATATATAAATAAATGATGTATATTAAGTAAAAAAAACATGAATAATACAATTTGGAACTGGTACCTACCATTTTATTAAGCATAGACCTCTAACGATTCTTACAGTATCATTTGTTTTTAATACTGCTTTACCAAGGTCCGGAAAGAAAGACAGCAGCGTTTTTTAAATTTTGTATTATACATTTTTAATGAAACGTGGAAACTTTTGGATAAACAATTAATCAATATTTATCTCACTTCTATGAATAATATACTTACTAGTATACTATTTGTATTATTTTAAGCAGAGACAAAAGGTCACACGCCTACAAATTTTATATAAATTATTTCCTCCATAATTATACAAAACGAAACGTATTTATTATGAGAATCAGCTGAAGATAAACCCACTTTTTGTACTCCACTGTCTATTCGACCGTTTCAAGTTGTGGGCTTTTTGTATTTAATATCAATTTCATTAGACTGCCACTTCACCACCGGATAATTTATAATGACAGTTTGTACCAATAAATTAAAATCTAGACTTAAATTGAACTTAGATGTAAATTTCTTATATGTATGTTTTATGTTCTACAACAAATTATAATATCTTTGCTATATGTATGTTATCAGTTGCACCAATAAATTAAAATCTAGACTTAAATTGAACTTGAATGTAAATTTCTTAAAAGTGATTTTTTTATTTTATATTATTATTATCTTTTCTATATGTATTTTATCGTGATTTATCGTGACAACCATGACGTCAAGCCGGGAGAGTTAAATCAAAATTGTTATTTTGGTGATAATATATTTTAAATTAGTTTTATGTAATTTAAAATAGTTCACTAATATCATCGACACTGAGTCACACAATAACAATCACCAGACTATAACAATTAATGGCAGGTCCACGTTGAATGAATATTCAGACGGCATGAATAATGTTAAAATTGCTGCACCGTCCATTGAATATTCCTTGGACATCATCTGAATGTTGGTCTGTTTGGGGTCATCTATGTCTTGTTTTTTATTGTTTCCAATTTTTTATGACTTGTCAACGCATTCTTTTAAAGGAAGATGCATAGATAAGAGTATATTACTTAGAAATAGATAGGTAACTCCCACGTCAAAACGCGCCCCCTAACACCAGCGCCTCCAGCGGTGTGATTTGAAACTCTAATAGCCTCGAGCATTTTTAATAAAAAAAAAATTGCTATAACTTTGTAGTATTCGACATAAAGTACGCGGACGTCAATAGTATATGCATAAGTAGTATAGGAATGAAACTAAAAAAAAACAAAAATGATTTCTTACGGATTGGGGTTCGAACTCGCGCCCCCTAGACTTCGTATTAATTTAATTCCAACCTATTTGCCGCTACCGCTGTAAGTCTTATGACGTCACTTGCAAAATACTGATCTAGTATCTTAGTTTCATTCCGAACAGAGAAACGTTGCAAATCACGCCGCATGAGGGTGCTACTGGTAGCTTTTTCCATTTCTTCTAAGATACCATACCATTATATTTGCAGGTAGGCTAAGAAAAGGTATGTTCGTAGGCATTGGATTTTACTAATAAAGTATCTGTCCAGTCCACTATGAAGAGATCTTTGCCGGGTTATGCCATGAATGACGATAATGAATAAGAAAAAAAATATACAGTGACTTCTATAACGGAAAACGTATCATCACGGCACCTAGAATGTCGACAGTTAAAATAATACACAGTGAACAAATGGCTCTAATTACACACGTATAGACATATTGTGGCGGCGTGTAGCGGAACGGCAACGTCGCTTGCCATGCCGAAGACTTTTCTGAATTTTGACAGGAACGTGCATGGCACAGCCGGATACGGAACAAAATCAAATTTGGGACTATTAGGGACCTTGTGATTATAGCATTTGTTTATCTAAGTATAAGAGTCTCCTTCCTTGGCGCTGTGCGAAAAAGAAAATGTAAATCATTTTACTACCGCCTGCTTCGCCTGTTTACTAACTAAATTCAATTCCCTGTAGAGTCCTGCAGTCTAGGTGTCTTATCTATTGACTACACTACCAGATCCTTGAAAGTGGCCATAAAGAATGTCTTATATAATATAATCCTAATTCTGACCGCAAATGCAACTAGTCTGTTTTTTTTAGTTATGACTTCGTCTTGGAAATGGAACTTTGTTTGCATATGCTAACGTATGTGCTCCTATCTTCAGAAAATTAACGTATTAAGCTTCGACATACGATTCCTAAGAATCCAGTAATCCAATACATTTAGTCCACTTGTCTGGTTGCAGTTCGCCGATACAGCCCCAGCATTCATTAACTCCAGATTAGATAATGCTCGCGCAATGCAGGCTGGCGACCGGCAGATCGCCATCGTCCGCGCCTATCGATGCCATGCTAATTGGCCGAGCCGCGACGGACTATATCGTGGCTTCGTCGACGCATTCCGGTGCCGTACGTCGCCGCACCGGTGGAGATACAGGGAAATTTATTGCACCAACAATTTATATAATTGACGCGACGCAAAAAAACGTTTACGCACGTACAACGGGTAATACCTTCGACAACTCGGTGAGAGGTGTGTGTTTGGCCTTGTGTAGCTCATAATTATGGATTGTTTTGAATTATAATTGATTTAGTCGCTTTTCAGAAGCTAGAAATAGTGGCAGAGCTCTTAATATTGCATACTTCCAACGATCAGCGATTAAATCGCTAAAATAGTCACTTTGATATCATGCTCTTACGCAGCGAGTTGCCAAAATGCGATGCAGCATCGAGATGAATGCCAAATTGCTCTCGATTTCAATAGACCGGTTGTTTTAAACGCGATACAGGATGCGATCATAAAGTTGCTTACCGATGAGAGGGTTCTTTCTAGAAATACGTAAACTCGACAGAAGACAGTAGGGAAAATAGGGCAACATGTCAGGTCAAAACATCAGGTTTGTACGGAACGTTATTGTATCACCTTTGATTGTCTATGTTGCTCACTCGCTAAACCACTGCAAATGATCTCCATACATTTCTACTAAGACTTGTTGCGGATCCCCGGTTCGCTTTAAGGGCTCCCACTCATAACTGCGAATTCGCATCTCATCGCAAATATCTGCGAGAAACAAATGAATTTTTGTATTGAAAATGCATTTGTTTCTCGCAGATATTTGCGATGCGATGCGAATTCGCAGTTATGTGCGGGAGCCCTTAACATGCCTGTCTAAAAGGCTGCAACGCGTGGATATATGGATGTATGCTTTCGGCTACGTTATAGAATACAATAAACACTGTGTTAGACACTCACTAACCTCTAACAGACGTTAGTGTAGACCTTGGTGTAGACACTTTTGAGTATTTGTATAGCATTTTGAAGTAGGCGGGAAGCAGTTTTTATTTTGAATGGATTACTTAGGCATCTACTCTTAGGCGTCAAATATACCTAATTAACAGCGATTAGCTACAATAACGTCTATAGGGTTTTTAATAACCATCCAGTATAATTTTTTGTCTATAGACTTTGGCTTACATCTTGCATCATCCTACCTTTCAGCAGGTATATTAGATAAATTATCAAGCAGGACGACACCAAGGTTACGTCCTCTGGAATTATGAGAGGAATGTCAATTTCGAGATGTTTTAGCGTTTAGCTGCGGGATAAAAAAGTGGCGTCGCAGACGGGTGGGGGCGCCCTCTGGCCTGGGAATGGGTCCTCCCCGCGGATGCCGGGCATGGCCTGGGAACGGGTCCTCCCCGCGGATGCCAGACACGCCGCGCTTTTTCTGCGCCTGTCGATGCACCCGCGACACCGCTCGTCATTATAAATCCGCGGCGGTGAGCTCAGAGCCTCGCATTCCACGCGCACCGTCCGCGTTATGCGCTGTAATTATCTCAAAACGCGAGCCCGACTCGCAAATATGTCGTCGGGAACGGCCGACATGACATTCTCATCACCGAACGCCCGCTTTTTTCGACCCCCTCAAACGCTCACCGTTGCAGCACTCTCACGGCGTCCACCGATTATATTCGGGTGCGCTGCAACTCCGCTTTTTACGGCTCTCGCCACGAGCGCCCGCGGAATGGCGGTATTCGTGTCCGTTGAATTATTCAGCGGAATTGTCGATCGATCAATAAAACCGATGGAATCAAATTGATTCACACTTGAACGCTGTATGGCATCAATATCGCGATGTTTTTGCAGCGTCAAAATACTTGGAAATCGTTCCGCCATTCACGTCGGCTATTCAGAAGCACGTGCGATCGCCGCATCGTAATGCTAAGGTCTGGTGGTGATAATTGGAATCCGACTGTGTGAGCGTAGGCCTACGAATATAATCGCGTAACCTGTTCTTGTAGGAAATATGTAATTAATATCGTTCGGAACTCGTTTCTGTAGCAATACAGGACTTTTTGCTAGAACGTCATTGATCAATTGTCTAGAAAATATGACACTTTTACATTGATATCTTCAACGAAAAGTCACTCGCTAAATTTTAATAATGTTATAGTAATTTAGCAAAACGGCAATGAATTCATTCAGCAAATAATGGAAATAATTTTGATGATACATTACTTAACACTAGCGATGGTGACGTATACAGTTTTCCATGACATAGACAAAGCGGATTTGTGAAGCAACCATACATGACGCAACTAAATAATTGCAGATAACTACATAATTATTTGTTTTATCATAGCCTAATAAAAATTGCAATGCCTTCAAGCGTTTATGATTGCAACAAAAAACTTGACCCAAAAAGGCATTCACAACTGACATTTGGGTGTCGAACAAAAACCTAGCCAAGTATTTTATCATGCACCATTATGTTTAGACTATTATAATTAAACGCTAACCTACAATCAGGTGGATTATAAAACGCAAATTACACCATTAATCAAGCATAATAACAACATAAATTATGTTGATATAGAACTGCGCGAATGCCTCGGGGTAGCGTCAAATTGAGCCGATAACGCGAGAGGGACGTCGCAAGATCATCTCTGACACAGCCCATATGTGAAATTGCTGGGAATTTTGCAATTTTAATTTTATTTATAACGAGGTGGTTCAAGTCAATAGCGGTTAGCGAAAATTAATAAACTGAAAGTTTACAGTCTAAATTGCTATACATATAATTTCCAGAACCTTCATCATCATCATTACCAACCGGAAGACGTCAACTGCTGAACATAGGCCTCCTCCTTCAAACACCACAATGAACGACAATTGGCTATTTGCATCCACCGAACAATGTCGTCTGTCCACCAAGTGGGAGGCCTACCTACGCTGCGCCTTCCAGTTTGTGGTCGCCACTCGAGAACCTTTCTTCCCCATCGGGTTATCGGTTCTCTGAGCAATGTGGCCTGCCCATTGCTAGTTCAACTTGCATATTCTAAGAGCTATGTCGGTAGCCGTCGAGAAGAAGCTATGTCGAATGTATGGGAAGAGCTATGTCGGTTCTTCGGCGAATCTCCTCATTACGGATCTGTCGCGCAAAGAAACTCCGAGCATAGCTCTCTCCATAGCTCGTTCTGTGACTCTGAGCTTCTCTAAAAGGCCAGGGACAACGTCTCCAAACCTTTGACATTCTAAATGATAGGCTATGTCCAAATATTTTGAATTAGGTTGAACATTAATTTCGTCCGTTAATCGTTTCAAGAATAACAGGTCTTTACGAGTACAGCTTGGACATTGGCCTCTCCGTTACTCTGCTTTTCTCTTCCAGTTATCGCTAGCGAGTGTTGCCAAAATCGTCACTCCACCTAGCCTTAAAACATTCTTAATAGGCGGCATATCAATACTAGAATCAAAAGCACAGCCATCGTATCTCCAGTATCTTTTCCGTTCAGCTCTTCACACTTATATCAACTGAATCGGCCGGACGTTCCCGCTAGACTGATAAAGCGAAACTCGCTCCGCGATACCGATCGCGGTCGCATTCGCCCGTCTGTGGCGACTTTAATTTAACCGTTTCACCACTCCTGTTCAGGTATTTTAGATTCGAAATGGATGTGGCGTCTATCGGGACACATGTTGCATGAGCATTCAACGTTCAAACTACGCAATGTATACGTTCTTCTTCATAGTTTTCTGCTTCATTTTATGTATTCTAATTAGTGAAGAGTCGAGCAATTCGCCTTTTGGTGAGCGCGAGTCGCGTTCCATTGCCACAGGTTAGCCAAAACCTGAATAACTCTTAGAAATCTCCGGGTCTGAACATCTCTAGATATCTTTCTTACTGCAATATTATTTGGCTGCTTTGTGACAGAATGGTACCTGGACCACAGCAAAGTTTGATCCTTGGTGGTAGAATATTTGACATTTGACCTGCACAGTTCCTTATAAAAGGAGGACTTTTTATCGAAGAGGAAACCTTCAGAAGGTTGGGGTTCGTAGGGGTGGAGGCCGGGTGATGTAAGTGTAATTTTTACCCAATCGACTCTATAGGGTGACTTTCTTTGGAAAGACTCTGAGCGGATCAGAGTCTTTCCAAAGCCTTCTTTGCTCTTCAAAACCACTCGCTAATATACCACCGAGTAAAATGCTAAGTTTGGTCAGTCACAAACGCAAATATCTCCAGATGACGTAGACAGCCGCTGCAACAAACATCTGCAAAGATGTTGTGGCCAATGATAATAACTGCTGCTTGAACCCTACTAACTCTGGTTTATATTGCAAGAGGCGTTATACAACGTGGAGGATATGGATACGGTAATGTAACAAAACCCCTGTTGGATTTACTGATTTGTCAAATATTACTGTTTTTTTTCAAATTTGTACTAGCAAAACGAATCCGATCATGTATCGCTGGTACAAGTTAAGAAAAGAAATGATATATTCAACAAATGAGATATACATAAAATGAATGTGATACACTGAATAATACACACAGTTATCCAACAGGGTTTTTGTTACATACTGTATACGTCAGCCTCCATAACATTGCACTCAAATAACTTACAACGATTTAAACAACAGGTGGGTTTGCGAAATTCCAGCATGTAACAACTTCATCCCTTCGCGACGTCGCGGATAACACGCTCCGTGCCGAGTATCGTGTATCAGACGAGGCCTGGTGTCGTAAACATGTATGTCAAACCCGCTACCTACGTGCGGGAAACGAGAGCCGATCGTAAAATGATCATAACCGCATTTATTGCCGTTTAGTACCATACAAAGATTGGGAGATTACGGCCAAACGGCCGGGGAAGGGTTATTGCGTTTCAACAGATTTTAAACTTGGATTGATCGCAAATAATGTTGTAGAACTCGTACCTATACGATATTTGGGTTTATTTTTGAACGTTAATTAGCCAGCGACATGAAATATCTGTACTATGTATTGCTGATGTCTGTAAAACCTTTATTCATTTTTTATTAAATATAGTCTTTTGTACTATACACAAATATGTTTCGCAGATATTGAATAACATCGATGAATGAATAGATCGATTTTGCATGATCGTTTTTGGACAATATAACGCATTAGAATTTGGACGAAATACGGAATTATGCCAGGGGTCCGGGGTGTCCGGGTAAGAATAGCACCCTCCCATCACCTCCCGTTGGGTGTTCGTAAGAGGCGACTAAGGGAAAACAAAAAGACGGGCAGCAGCGTCTTTCTATTTGATTACCTACTATCTCCAAGACGTCTGCCAAGCGTGAGGATTATCGCAACCCCTCCCCTTCTAAGGGGGGGGCCTTTAGTCAGCATTGGTCGTCTTTCCGCTAATGATAATGATTTATGATGATGCTGTCGGGGAGGAAACCTTTAAAAGATGCCCAGTCTCGGTAGGGGCGAAGACCAGGTTAAGTGGGATTTGTACCTACTAAAACCTCCCGGTGCCGGGTCCCGGTTAACCGGTGGATGCAGGTTGCCAATTGTCGTTCATTGTGGCGTTCCAAGGGGGAGGCCTATGTTCAGCAGTGGACGTCTTCCGGCTGGTGATGATGATGATGATGATGATGAAAACTTCCGGCTGGTGATGATGATGATGATGATGAAAGGTTCTGGGCAAGCTCTGGGATTCGGACTGGTTCGGGTGGAATTATACCCAGTGAAGCTATAGTATACATATTACCTCAATGTAGTGAATCTCAAGGCAATTGACTAAATAAACCTCAGAGTAATCAGAATGGAGCTAGTATCGCGTCGATTCCCTGAACAAATTTTTCGTGGCACTTTTGCGGGCTGCGGGAAGCGAAGTAAACACACACAGATACAATTTCACGCATACCCACACTATAATAAACTCGCAATACATTCAAAAAGATACGCACACAAATAAAGAATGACCTGAACATATGAACAAAATTTGGCAGAGGGGTTAGCGCATCATGATCTCTCCAGTGGAATAAACCAATGAATTCTGCTATATCACTTCACAAAGTAGTGTGTATCACAAAACATGAGTAAGATTTCGTCCAGTTAAAAATAGTTATTTTGTGTAGTAAATGATACCTCAATGTTTGGAAGTAAGGGTTTCTTCCAATTTACGTTTCATCTGATACGATTTGCATCAGTTTACCTCGTGGGCATCATGAACAAAGTAAATTGCCCCGATAAAAATACTCTGATGGCTCTTAAACGCGGATCAACTCGCGAAGACAATACATCGAGTTGTCACAGCGACCGCATCGGAATGTTTAAACGAACTCGGGACATTTTATCTCATCTGATTAATTCAAATATTTAGCGCAATAAATACGGGTCGGAGGGGGTGACGCGGCCGTCGCGCTGACGTCGGACGGCGCATGCGAGCAATTGCGTCAGTGTCAGCGTGTCACCGGTGGGCCATTGTGGGCCCCGTGGCCGATATACGAGGCTCGCGCGTCCTATGCGCCCGCGCACCTGATTTATCGACGTCCCGCGGCCCGGCCGGGACGCGCTGTCGCCGCCGAATAAAGCGCATTCTCACGCTACCGAACGCACGCGAACTCGCCCTCTCGTACCCCGCATATAAATGGTACGATCGTTTCTCATTCCTTTCCCCCAGATATTTTACGTCGAGTAATACGATACGACACTGTCCGGCTCTTTCTGCGGTTCTCGCGTTCGTTTTGCCCCTCGGCCCGCTATTGTTCACTTGTCAATTTCTTTAGCTAATGCGAGTAAGCGTCTCATTATGCGGTGCGGTGCGTCCGCGACGCGCTTTGCGTGTTGTGACAGCAACCACCCACCGGAAGGGGCCTGGGCAAGCGTCATTCAGTCGCGCACAAAACGCGAATACTTTATTCAACGACGTCCGATGGCTAATTTGAATGGATTGTGCCCGTTTAATGGGAATAATTAGCTCTGTTAATACTCGCGCTGGTCGCTCGGAATATATCTGTTAGAGCGGTGCACTTCGTGCTGTTAACTTTTGTTCTACCTGTTAACGCTTAATTATCGCATTCATGGATGCGCTCTAAGCCACGTTGCGTCACGTCAAGGAGGCATTTCTATTGTGTGTGATATGCGAAGGCACGAAATGCCAATATACGACTATAATGAGCCTGGTTGACATATCGTAATCAGTCAACTTGTTAGCACTCATAGCGGCTCGTAAACGCTTCTCTCTTTGACGTCTCAGAAGTCAGACCTGAATACCGGCCGGCCAAACGACTTCCCTCATTTTCCCCCTCATTAAAACCGAGCGTTGACGTATAGTTATCTCTGAAACGGTATTATAATTCCTCAAAAGTTATTTCGAAAAACTTTATTGCAGCGGTGCGCTGCGCCTATGTTATGTTTTTAATTCGACGCAGGCAATGGTGACAAGTGCGGGCTGTCACTGTGACGGACAGGTCGTCCTCGCGACGAGAAAAAATAAAGCGACAGTGGCTTCGAATTAAGTTTAGAAGGAGACGAATGCATACGTGCCCGGTATGTGGAAGAGGGAGGTGCGATTGTCAAAAGACACGTACGTTCTTGTGAGATCCATGGGTCGATGCTGGTGATATGGCCGAGTGTACCGATAATTTCAAGCTTGAGACGTCGATTCCTCACGAGGGCGATGTTTGACTTTCAAATAGCGCTCGAAGGCTATTGTTCTCCCCAATGTGCGCCAACAAGCTGTCGTATGCTATATCGAGCACTTATAAATATGTAGCTGAGTTTTATTTGGAGACTAGCTGACCCACGCAGCTCCGCCCGCGCTGTGTTTACGTTAACTAAACTTTCAATAATATACCTACATTCGCATAGAATACAAAACCTTCTTTTTTAAAGTCGGTCAAAAACTTGGACCCACTTTGTACTTGCCCTCCGACGCACGGAGACGTTTAGTTCAAATGGCGTTAAACGGTCACCCATCTATTTAATGACCTTACCTAACGTTGCTTAACCTGATCGATTTCCAAACATGACAACTGTCTCTATGAGTGTTCCCTTACAAATATTTATTATAATTATAATGAAAAATTTTTAAAATCGGAGCAAGCGTATAACCAAGTACATATTTTGACTATAGTCCCCTCTCCCAAGGGAACCGTGCCGAATGTCGGGATAAAGAGTATCCTATGTCCTACCTCGGAGTATTAACGCAAATCATGCCAAGTTTCGTTTCAATCCATCCAGTAGTTTCGGCGTGATGCTCAGCCGAGATACAGACAGACAGACAGACAAAAATAAAAAAAATATTTTTTTTTGGCTTTAGTATCGATTATAGAATGCCCTCCAAACATATATTTTCAAAATATCTTCAATGTACAGAATTGGACCTGATACAGTTTTATTATAAGTATAGAAGATTGCAATCGTTTGTCAGGCAGTATTTTGAAGATTTGACGATACGAGGCGTCGATTCTCCTACGTTAAATGTGGAATTTTCAGTTGTAGCGATACTTTATTATTAATTAATAATATAATAATAAAAGTTATTTATTAACAGAATTAACAATTTCAGCAAATTTAAAATAAAAACGAAACAATAAACGATAGAATGAGCTTAACATAACACAAGGGATCCCAAACTAGACAAAGCCTGTATCGTGGGATACCGATTACCAATTACAATTTTAAACATAATGAGGGCAGGGCCCTATAATGTGTAAAGTGTATGTAGGGTCTATGTAGGGTGTATGTATGTGCTTCTAAGTGAGTGTATTGGTGTGTGGTGTGAGTGCATGTATATATGCGTGAGAGTGATGAAACATAATATAACACATACGTGAATGTTTTAATTGTGTGTGATTGTTCATTATTTTATTTATTTAATGTATTTTTTTTAAATTTATGTTAATAATAAATAACTCTTCTAAAAGTCTTCAAATGTATTTCAAATTAAAACTTTATGCTGTGGAGTCACAGAAAAGGATGCACTCAGCTCAAGTCGTGTTTGACCACGAGTCGTATTTTTATTGTTATTTAAGTTGGGCAAACTCACAACTGAAACACATACACCATGTAATTTATACCTTAATATAAAAATATCATCCTCAGTATAAACATGTTGATTGCATTAGTGGTGCACCTAACCCTCATAATCGACATCGATAAGCCACCACAGTGGACCACATCCGTCCCCTCCGCAAGGGCAGCACAGATTAGATACAAAAAGCGCCACAGATATTACACTATAATTAAGAACATTACGTGTTACGGGCGCCAAATTTATCGCTCACTTTTTTTTTTCTTGATATAAAGCCATTCTCGGATATTTATGTCGGGTTCTACGGGCATGTGTGAGGTCCATCGGGTTCAGTAGTCAGGTTATCTTGTGGTAATCTTTACGATCCCAGAGGGCTTCTCGCTGCGACCCGTCGACAGTTAATGGGTGCGGACATTAGTGTTGGGCTTGATTTTCGATATTTTGGAAGTCCGTGTTTGTGGCTGTTTATTGCTTAATTAGGCTGTTTTGTTTTAGTGGGAATCGGGGTTTTGGCGTCGTCTCTAGCCAGATAAGGTGTCGCGGTATTTACGATTTGATACCGCGGTGGCGCGGTTTTATGAGCCTTCTTTGTTTTGATTGAGTTTCGTGTTGGCTGTGGAATAAAAATGTCTTATCTGTAAAATTAGGAATATTGTTCCATGAATTTAGTGATATTTCTTTTGACAAATTACGTGATGTTTTTTTTTCGTTATTAAAGTAGTGCGAGATTCGCTTGATGGAGGCAAGGGAAATTATAATATTGTTTATACGAGTACGGTAATATGCGGAGTAAATAAGATATTCTGGCGAGAATATCGGCCAAAGACGTCTTTATATTCCTATTAGTCTTCCTAATCCTCGTCTTCCTATTAGGAGTAGGAAAAATTATTAGTATTAATTTTTTCCTAATCCTAATAAAATATCGTTTGTGCAAATTGATAACGACGTAGCGTAGATTTTTTTCGACATTTTCGGCATCGAGTCTTATCCCTTATTTATTTTAGGTCGGTTTTTCTAGTCGTCATTCTTCAAAAACTGGCTTGTCGTCGGGTCTAGATTAACCAAAGCTTGGTCTTTATTGATAACAATATATCAACATACCTAACTGAATGCCACTGAGAGTATTCTATTGTGTTTACCCAAGTACTGTACTACTGTACTGTACCCAAATTGCAGCACTTTTGCAGAATGACCATACCTTCATTTGCTGGTGTCTGTTAGCTGTTCTGCTATTAGTTTTACTTTAAGCTCCGAATTAAACATCCGGCCTTTCTTACTATTGTGACAATAAAGAGAAATTATTTCCAATATAACACTATGATAACTCTTCATAGTAACCTACTTCTCAAACTATTGGGATTCGTGACATACTCAAATTCACGGTAAGTCTATAAGATTTATACAAATATCAATCCTTATTCAAATATATTACTAATCAATGTCAATGTTTACCGAAATGATTCACACAGGTAGGTAGCGTTATTTAAATTATTATAACGGTTCTCACATTACGACGACCCCGTCGTGACGGGCCCGTTGGTCTAGTGGTTAGACACCCTGTCCGCTAACCGATGGGTCGTGGGTTCGATTCCCACCAAGTGTCTGGGTGTTATTTATCTATATAAGTATGTATTTACAAAAAAAAATGTATATAAGTATTAGTATCAGTTGGCTGGTTTCCGTAGTACAGGCTCTGCCTAGTTTGGGATCAGATGACCGTGTGTGGATTGTCCCAAGATATTATTATTATTATTATTATTATTAAGTAGGCAAGTGAAACAGTATTTAAACACAGCAGTCATGGGACGACGGCTGATAAATAAATTTTAATAAGAATGAAATCCTTTTTTCATTGATAAACATTTGACACCGGAAAAAAGTGTACGAGGAATGCACCGACCACGGAGTTACTAATGAAAGGGGCCAATTAACGATGATTATTTTTTTCTCATGAGTACCTACTGCCTTTGTACAGGGTGTTATCTTTAAATAGTATAAAACACAGTCGCTACTGGTATTTGTACGTTTAAATCTCTTAAACTACGCAACGGATTTTAAAGCCGTAGCAATAGATAGACTGATTCGCATCGATATAATAATATATAAACTAGATAAACATTCACGAACAAAATGACATCTAAAATGTGGTCGCGGAGGTTGCAAACTTATCTGTGCTGGTGGCGGAAACGTGAACTAACATTTTTATTATGTTAATTACGTGTAGTTTGACAGTTTCCAGACAGTAGCGACACTCCTATCGGCAAAAATAAATTTATCAGGATGTGGCTTGTAAAGAAATAGCGACACAAGGGCGCTATTTCTCGCTACCACTTTTTGAACCGTGACACCAAATCTAGTTTATATATTATATCGATGCTGATTCGAGAGAAAGGTTTATATGTAGTGTGCGCGGGCGCCTATGCTAGTTTATCATATTTTTATTTCTTGGGAAAAAAATTGCATTAATGAAATTAATTAGATGAGGCGTCCTTAGTCAGTTGTGATCACTGTTCGGTAAACGATCAGTTGGTTAAACAACGTCAAGCAAGGTCAGCCTCTAGATTGGTGACCGTTTAGTGGCATTTGAACCGAGCCTCTCCGTCCTCTGGGCACGTAAAGTGTCAGCGTACGACAAAAAAAATAAAACACTTAAATTTTATAATGACTGTTTTTTTATTTAAAACAAGCTAAAATGCTTGCTCGCAATCCTAGGTAATTGAAGGTAGGTAACATAGCTGTTAATGTTTATTTTTTTTAATTATTTGGGAAATAAAGAGTGAGAAACTTAAAAAAATACTAATTAAAAAGCGATACCCTATTCTAATGTTTTCACATTTAAAAATCTTATTGCTAACTTACTTAAATACTACGTACTGTAATGTTAGCAGTAGCTTATTAACAATACATCAGATTACTTGCAAGCATACTCGCAGCAGAAACACAAAGCTAGTTATAGGTGACGTTAGTTGACCAGGGTATTTTGTGAGACAGAGGTGCGTTCCCAGATTGGTGGCACTCTCACCATGCTCTATCCATTTTCTTTATTTATTTTAGTGGATACAGTTTAGTGATTCTTGTTTAGTGATTGTTGTTTGTGTTGAACTAATATTTTCAATTAAAATTGTATAATAACACAAATTTATTAATTGTATATTATAATTACGAGCAGTGGTAGTAGTAGTTCTTTGTTTTTATTTAGTTCAGTTCAGTTTTCAAATGTTTCCACTAGTAGCGCTAGTATGAAATGCAATTAAGAGAAAACTAGTACCCCCTGATCATGACTCCTACGTCAAGACGTAGGGGTCATGACAAAAGGTGATCTACATAAAAAACAATTTTATTTTAACGTTTAAAAGATACATAATAAAAGTACTAACCAACTAAATACTACTAAATAATAATTTAAAAAATATTAAAATTACTTAATTACAAACAGTAACCAACCACACCCTGTACCTGTTATTTTTTCTTGTCACCAAATGATAAAAAGTCCGGGGCTAATTCAGTTCTGTAGGCCGTTGCGCCCGCGCCACCCATAGCTGTTCGCATCAATTTATAGGCTTTTAACCTAATTTGTTGGCCATCCCCCACTCTACCCCGCACCCCACGGTCCACCGCCCACGCGCCTGCGATCCTTTTTTAACTTTTTTAATAATTAATTTAGTATCGAGGACGTTTGCGCCTTATCTTCAAAATGGATTTTAATCCGGGATTTAGAAGCTCGAGAATTCATTAAGAAAGATAACGAATATCCCGTTTCGCTAAAAAAAACTTATACTTACGATAAACAAAGGCATCAAATTAAGCTATCATGACCGCCAGTAAAGTTTCTAATTAATGCATTTTACATTAGCTAAATGGCAGTCAATACCCAACAAAGTCGTAAAAACATGCGTTGACTTTTAATATCCGCAAGTATTTTATAGCTGTATGCAACAAACAATTTAGGTATATCATCTTTTTTGTGTGGATCGAACTAAAAAAGCTGTTTGCAGAATCTTTATAAAAGCCTTAGGGTGGTATATTTTATAAATATTTTGTGTTCAGCCTAAATTTTGACAAATACCACTTAATTTACGCTAATGAATTCGAAATGAATGCATTTGGACGATGAATGGTCGACGGACGTTAGTGTTGGGAACACGTTGATGCGTGTAGGTGTCGAATTAACGTCTTCCGATAACCTTTACAGTTGACGTTTTTACATAATTACTTGCTAACTAGTATTTATTAGTGAGTTATGAATAGCTTTAGGACAAATTAGGAATGTTCGATTGGATTTCTCTATATTTACGATTATATGAAGCTCGTAATTTAAATATGAAAGTTTTAATCTTATTTTTAAGTTTTTAACATCTTGACTACATTATTATTACGTCAAATTTTATGGCATAAAAATAATTTATTTGAATTTAGAATAGTTTGTTAATAATTATTAAAGGTTCTATTTTTAAAATTATCGCCACCGGCGGTCCTTACACGTAATTATATTATTTTACGAAACTTTTATACTTACTTATCTATTTTGTGTTTAAAGGAAATAAAGCCTTTTTATTTTTATTATTTATATTTTTAAAATACGCTTTGTGTTATTATTAAGTTCTAATCATAATAATACGTTATTGTTATATATATGATTTTATTAATGTCAATCATAGTGGTCAAATGAAAAAGATCGCGGGAGGTATTACATAAAATAATACAAGTGCTTGCGTAGACTCAAACGGACTCTCTTCATTTTACTTTAATATTCCGATGCATGAATAAATATTATATCGATTTTCCGATGCAACGGAAGACTGACACAACCGGGGAAAGGTCAGGAGGGAACAACACACTATGTTGTTGCTCCCCGCGGAATTTGAATCCGTAACCTTCAGTTTACAAAGCAAGCGGTTTCCCGCTGTGCTATAGCGGGTACCAATAACAGCAATACAATGAGCACAGCGTATACTATGAGTAGAAAAATTGGTAGAACGTACATTTAAATACATACATTTTTGTCGATATATCGATGCAGATGGGTGAATCACTAAAGGGTTCATTTAGATAAACGACTGTTCGCATAAAAATCAACTCTTTTGCCCTAATCGAATTAGGCATCGATATCCATCTGTACGACTTAACACATTTTGCATTCTTTTGTCCACTGACTAATAAAGGTAGCAGGTAGCAAACCTCATCCCACAATTAACAATAACTTAAATGTTGATGAACTCATCGCGGACATTACGATAATATATCTATCGATTGACGGCGTTTAGTATCGATTTTTTAGTTCGAATTCGAATTTAGCGAAGAACATTCGATACCTTTTCGTATCATTAAGGTTTCTTCTTACATTTTTATGATATTTTAGTGTCTCTACAGAGTTTGATTGGAGTGCAATTAACTACTAAATATGGCATCTGGTTGATAATAGCCGTTTGTAAAATAAGGTGAAAATAGAGGTCGTCTATTCTTTGATTTCTTTTGTGAATGTCACGAAGGTGCAGAATAAGCGGTCCCCTTGATGCTAAGCAACTGCACGCCTATTTCATGTGGGCATACACTTTTATAATAAACTAGCTGACCCGCGCAGCTCCGCCCGCGCTTTTATTACAATTTGCTCCCCTTTTCTCCCCCCTCCCTTGATTTATTTCTCTCTCCATCTCTCTCTCACTTATAAGAAAAATCTAATTCTAATTCTCTCTTTTCTCTTTCCCCTTTCCCGCTTCGGTCCCCGTCACAGTCCCCCTCTTCCTCTCCCCATTGTCCCCTCCCTGAACCCTGTCCCCCTCTCTCTTCTACCACCTTGCTCCCCCTCACTCTCCCCTTGTTCTACCTTAATCCCTCTATCCCTCACCCTATCACTCTCTCCTCGAATCCCCTCTCCCTCTCTTTCCTCTCTTGCACCCTCCTCTCGTTCTAAATATCCTCGTTAATCATGGTATCTGGGATTCTTACCCACTTAAACCCCTGCGGCTGTCGCATCGCCATATATGAGGGGAGACCTGGGCCCTCCAGTGGGATATGCACCAAATACCCCTCAGTGCGCATTATAGCCCCCGGGAACCTGGCACCATGATCACAGGGACGGGGCTTGCAACCCCGTCACCGTCCTCCTCGGAGTCGCCGCCGCCCGTCACCTATCTATGTAATGACCTTGGCTAACGTTGCTAAACCTAGCGGCATGAAATATACTTTACGATTTTATTCTCAGACCTACCCGATATGTACACAAAATTTCATACAAATCGATTCACCCATCTATTTAATGACCTAGCGTTATGTTGCTTAACCTTAACCTAGCGGTATGAACAACATTCACAGCTTTTTTGTCATTGGTGTATATATTAGTGAAGTTTATGTTATATTGAAGAAGGGACAAATTCAGGCTAACAACAATTTATTAATACCTAGTTAATTATATGTCATAAAAACTAAAGGATAAAAAATGGTTATTGTGGGTTATCTCTAAGAGATAAACATATACCATCGCGAACTTTTTTGTAGAACTTGTTAATATGTACAATACTGTAGTACATTATTTTGATCTATCTCGTAGGGTTCAGCCAGCGTTTGCAATGTAAGCGCAAAAAAATGTGCTTATTTACGACATCACATTAGAAACCTCAAAAATTATCAGTGTTTCTCTACTATATTATGCATGTATTATACATATAAACCTTCCTTAAGAAACACTCTATCTATTAATAAAAACCGCATCAAAATCCGTTGCGTAGTTTAAAAGATTTAAGCATACATAGGGACAGACAGACAGCGAGAGCGACTTTGTTTTATAATATGTATAGATGCGCAAGACATACCTCTCTTCATTTAAGCGGATTATTGCAACATGCCTGAGCCTATCGTCTCTAAATAAACAAGTGAAGGTACGAGCGTGACATTTCATGGAACGTAACCCTTCACATTTGTTCACATGAAAGTACAGTCTTCGTCGGAAGTGTTTATGGAACAAAATTCTATCTATTAATATTAATTTGATTTAGAATTATAAATAATTGTTTCACAACATGACGATATAATTAATGTATTCTATGTATGGGACGCTTCGTTCTTTTTTCAGCTGGTGGCCAATAGCTTGTACCTAGTTCTCTTGATGGTAAGCTGTTACCGAAGCCTAGTGGACGCTAGTAATTACTACATCAGCACCAGAAAGGACACAATGCATTATCAGCCCGCCAAATAGGTAGTATTAGAGTACCGTGAGTCTCTAAGCGGCTAGACAATTTAGCATTTCCCCGGGACACGCCGAGGTTTGACATCATTGGTAGCCTTCTGTTAGGTGAAGACATTTTCCTAGTCGCGCTTTATTTTTTTTGAGCTGGTGTTTTGGTATTAAAAACAAGTCGTAAATCGGCAGCAATTCATGATTTCTATTTTGATAACAATATTGTTATCAAAATCTTATTGAAATCGTAATCAAATAGAAATAGAAATCAAAATAAAACATTAGTTATTGGTTGTTTGTTGTTGTGTTGTTTAGGTGTATAACAACTAACTAATTAAACCAATATTAATATCATTTGCTTAAATCATTATTATAAAATATGATTAGGACACTTTTTACGCTGACTGTACACATTATTTACGTTTAATAATTATTATGACATTTTGGTGTATATCAGTCGGAGAGGTCGAAGCTTCGTCTAATATATCTCTTGGAGTGTGATTGGTAATGTATTTGCATTAACTAGTAACATTGTCGTCTTGTATAAGTAATGAATACTTAGATACAATACACGACCACACTTTACTAAAAGCCGATACGCCTCAGAATCTAAATTTACAAATATCAGTGATCCCTTCCAAGTGGGTTAGCCTGGTTGGTGAACCTGTCCTTGGAGTCGCTGGCTCTTTGCGGGGGGAGGGCCCTAACAATTCAGCGACTCCGAGCAGGACGGCGGCGGGGGCTATAATCAGGTTTTCTGGGGGCTATAATGCACCTTCTGAGGAGCTTCTGGTGCAGATCCCACCGGAGAGTCCAGGTCCCGCCTTCATGTGCCAATGCGACAGCCGCGGGGGTTTTAGTTTTGGGGGCGGACTCCCACAGCTCCCGGGGAACTTCTGAAGGTTTCCTCGTGAAAAGAAAGTGGTTGGTGAACTTCCTGGACGTTTGGGGTTCGGGCCCTAGACATTGAGTACGGCGGTGACTCCGAGAAGGAAGGCCGCGGCGGTGGGGTTACGACCGCCGTCCCCGTAACCATACATACAAAAATTAATAGTTTAAAAAACTAAAAATACACGCTTTTAGAAGGACTACTGCACTAAAAAGCAATAAATAAATTATCGAAACCGTTCTTTCTTTCTTTGTACCCCGTGCTTGTAATTTATGGATTATATTTATATGTAAAGGCGTGGGGCGTTTTCTCTGTAAATGATTACAAATGATTGTCATGTGAATACAAATACTTAGCGTTCTTAAAATTTGACAGAAATGTTAAGCTGTTATTCAGAAAAGGCGCCCCACGCTTTTACACATAAATATAATCCATAAATTACAAGCACGGGGTAGAAAGAAAGAAAGAACGGTTTCGATAATTTATTTATTGCTTTTTAGTGCAGTAGTCCTTCTAAAAGCGTGTATTTTTAGTTTTTTAAACTATTAATTTATTTTATACTTTTTAGTCTTAGAAATATTCGTCTAAACTACGGATAAAATTAGCCCAAGTATTGATTTGTTCGTAGCTTGAATCGTAGGCAGGTTGTGGCAAATCATATTATTACTAAACTTGGTATTACGCGTAGGTATCTGATTGAGTTTAACTCAATAAATTTACTAGTAGCCGTTCCAGGGTTCCGTCGCCCACCTTCCTGTTCCATCATCAGGTTATGATTATTGGGCAAAGTGAGTAGAACTCTTTAATACAAATTAAATGAGTCCAAACTCGATGTGTTTACCAGTAGCCATTGCAGGGTTCCATCACCCACATTCCAGCTCCATCATCAGGCCCTCATTAATGGTCAAAGTTAAAAGAACTCTTTAAAACAAATCAAATGAGCCCACACTCGATGTGTTTACTAGTAGCCATTCCAGGGTTCCGTTACCCACCTTCCTGTTCCATCATCAGGTCCTCATTAATGGTGAAAGTGAAAAGAACTCTTTAAAACAAATCAAATGAACCCAAACTCGATGTGTTTACTAGTAGCCATTCCAGGGTTCCGTTACCCACCTTCCTGTTCCATCATCAGGTCCTCATTAATGGTCAAAGTGAAAAGAACTCTTTAAAACATATCAAATGAGCCCACACTCGATGTGTTTACTAGTAGCCATTCCAGGGTTCCGTTACCCACCTTCCTGTTCCATCATCAGGTCCTCATTAATGGTGAAAGTGAAAAGAACTCTTTAAAACAAATCAAATGAACCCAAACTCGATTAGTTTACTAGTAGCCATCCAAGGGTTCTCTTATCCACCTTCGAGCCCCAGCATCAGATCAGCTCGATGATACCATATTATTGTATTGTCACCGGTCCTTGATACATGTGCAAAATTTCAAATGTTTTGGACGTGTAGAAGTGGGTCAAAATTGCATCGCAAGATTCCGTTACCATACATACATAGTTACATACATACATACATACAGGTCAAGCTAATAAAAGCGTGTTAAAAATCACGTCTTTTTCCCGTAGGGGTAGGCAGAGCCCAAGGGCCGCTTTTCGCCTCCGTGAGAAACGAGACGTGATGGGTGGCGAACCACATAGCCGCCATTTTGGTTAATTAAATCAATACATATAAAATTACTTGTCCTGACTGACTGACTGACTGACTGACTGATTCATCAACGCACAGGCCAAACCGCTGGACCTAGAAAGCTGAAATTTGGACAGTAGGTTCTTCTTATGACGTAAGCATCCACTAAGAAAGGATTTTTGAAAATTCGACTCCTAAAGGGGTTAAATGGGGTGTTTTCTTTTGTATGAAACTTTTTATTGTATGGTTCGATTGACTTGAAATTTACTGGAAAGATTCTTTGAATAAAATAAAGAAATACGTGTTTCGGGATTTTTTAAAAACAGCCATTGGGGGTGCGCTAGGGGTTGGTAAACTTTGTATGGGAAATTATTATTACTTGGTTCAATTGATTTAAAAGTTGGTGAAAATACCCTCAAAATAAAATGATTGAACACTTATTTTTTATTTTTCAAAAAATCTACCCCTAAAGATCCCAAGAGGGAAAAATTTATAATCTATATTATTAAAAGAACAGGCTTTTTTTTCTAGAAATCACCGTACATTCAAAACCATTTTAAGTAGAATTATGAAATTTGAAGGTGAACAATAAGAACGAACTCGACATTTCACACTTAATTAGGTCAAATGGGCTCCCAAAGTGTGTATGGTTAAAAAAAAAATCATCACACAGACACGAAACTTTGTCAGTATACTGAGCAAAAGAAATAAAGAAACACGTATTTCATTACTTTAAAAAAAACGACCGTTAAAGGGGTGCATTTGCATGGTGTTTGAGTATGAAATGCGCATAAAAAATTCATGCTGTATTGATGAAACTTTGCGAATACATTTATCACCGCAAATGCAAATCCATGTGCCAATAATATTGTTTTGATTATCAACTCATAAGAGGTTCTAATTGGGGTCCAAAAAATGTTTTTGAACTACAGCCGATACTTAATTTATGTATTGCATACAAGAATCTAACATACCTATCCCGGCAAAAACAACCCCTAAGTTAATTTCATGGATTTGAAGAGTTTGCACAAATAAGGTTTTCCATTTAATGCTATAATGCAGGTAGAGTAAACACGAACTCGGTAAATAAACTCAACACAACAATTGAAGAAACTAATTTTTGGATTTTTTTCTAAACCTTGATCCAACTCGAACCAGTTCTATGCAGTTTGATAATCCGGCTTGATTCATCTCGATCCAGTTTGTTTCACCTTGACCCACTTTGACCCACCCAGACTTAACTATTTCGATCCACCTCGGTTCATCTCGATCTACATCGATCCACCTCGATTTACCTCGCTTTAGCTCGATCCAACTTGATCCTGCTTGATCCAGTTTGATCCAGCTCAAACCAGTTTTATTCAGCTCAATCCCGTAAAACCCGGTTCAATTGAGTTTGATGATCCGGCTTGGCTCAACTCAATCCACTTTATTCCAACTTGACCCACTTCAAACCACCTTAACTTATCTTGATCCACCTCGATCTATCTCGATCCATATCAATCAATCTTGATCCAACTCGAACCAGTTCAATGCAGTATGATAGTCCGACTTGGCTCATCTCGATTCACTTTGTTTCACCTTGACTCACATCGACCCACCCAGATTTAACCATATCGAGCCACCTCGGTGCATCTCGATTCACATCAATCCACCTCGATTTTCCTCGCTTTAGTTCGATCCAACTTGATCCAGTTTGATCCAGCTCAAACCAGTTTTATTCAGTTCAATCCGGTATTATCCGGTCCAATCGAGTTTGATGCAGTTTGATGATCCGGCTTGACGCAACTCAATCCACTTTATTCCAACTTGGCCCACTTCAAACCACCTTGACTTATCTCGACCCCCTCAACTCATCTAGATTCAGATCGATCCACCTCGATCCAGCTCGAATCAGTTCGATACAGCTTGATAATCTGTCTTGACCAATTTTGGTCTATTTTGTTTCATATTGACCCACTTCGACCCACCTTGACTTATATTGATCCGCGTCGGTCTATCTCGATCCACAATCCACATTGATCCATCTCGATTTACCTCGGTCCAGCTCGCTTTAACTATATCGAACTCAAGCCAGCTTTGTCCTGCTTGATCCAGTTTGATCCGGCTCAAACCAGTTTTACGTTTAATCGAGTTTGATGTAGTTTGATGATCTAGCTTGGCTCATTTGGATCCACTTTATTCCAACTAGACCCATTTCAAACCACGTTGACTTATATCGATCCATCTCGCTTTAGCACGTTTCACCTTAATCCTGCTTAATCCAGTTTGATCCAGCTCAAACCAGTTTTATTCAGCTCAATCCGGTTCAATTAAGTTCGATACAGTTTAATGATCCAGCTTGGATCATATCGATCCACTTTAGTCCAACTTGACCCATTTCGAACCACCTTGACTTATATTTATCCACCTCGGTCCATCTCGATCCAGATCAATCCACCACGATGTACGAGCAAAACCGAGCTGGATCAAACCAGCTCGGTTTTGCTCGGTTCACCTTGATCCTGCTTGATCCGGTTTGATCCAGCTAAAACCAGTTTTATTTAGCTGAATCCGGTATGATCCGGTTCAATGCAATTTCATGGTCGTGATTGGCTTAACTCAATCCACTTTATTCCATCTTAACCCACTTCAAACCACCTTCGCATATCGATCCACCTCTGTCTATCTTGATCCACATCGATCCACTTCGATTTACCTCGATTCATGATCATAATTGATCCTGCATGATCCAGTGTAATCTAGCTCAAACCAGTTTTTATTCAATTCAATCCGTTATTACTCGGTTCAATCAAGTTTGATGCAGTTTGATAATCCGGCTTGACTCATCTCGAACCAGTTTATTTCACTTTGAGCTACTTCGACCCACCTTGACTTATCTCGGTCTACCTCGGTCCATCTTGATCCACATCGATCCACCTGGATTTACCGAGGTAAATGATCCAGCTCGCTTTAGTACGATGATCCAGCTTAACTCAGCATAGGCAGCAGGCAAAAGAATTTTCAAAATCGGATGAGTAATTCCGAAGATTACCCTTAGATTACACATACTTACAAACACACAAACATACAAAAATACAAATTTAAACCCTTTACAGTATTAGTATAGTAGTGTTAGTAGTGTTAGATACATAAAGTTAGATAGTATAGAAGTAGGGGGAAGTAGGGAGTAGGATTTCTTATCAATTGTAAAACAAAGTCACGGTACTATTTTCAACAATGACGAAATTCCATTCTTACTTTCATTCCCTATTTCAACCCCTTCAATCTTTTTGTTCGGGATAAAAAGTAGCCTATGTCCTTTCTTAAGGTCTTATCTGTCTCTGTACCAAATTTAATCGAAATCGGTTCAGTGGATTAGGCGTTAAAGCGTAGCAGACAGACAGAGTTACAAAAATACAGGCTATGTCATCAAGTATGTATATTTGATGAAATGACACATAATAGGTCTAGGTTTAATCAAAGTGTAAACAATATTTTTAAAAATCTTCATCCTTAATTTAAAACGCGTTTTACTTACAAAACCAACGCGGGCGAAGCCGCGGGCTACAGCTAGTTACTTATATGATTGACCATTGCGTTCTCACGAATAACGAGGGAAAGGGAAGGATAGGTGTTGTGAAAAGGAAGATTGGAAATTTAGAGTGGGAAATAGGAAAAGTAGGATATTACTACCCAGGAGGGCAAGGAATGGGTCAGTAATAGCTAGGGAAGCCGGGGTCGCATACCCGTATACTATACCACAACTACCGGATAGGTAAGTTGGGATGAGTATTCCATGACCAACCACTATATTATTATCAGGTTCTCGGGTTGGGGGGGCTATTATGCGCTCTCCGTCGTCGGGCTCGAAGGCAAGCCACTGAAGGAGTCCTGGTGCTGATCCCACAGGAGAGTCCAGGTTAGTGAGCTCATGGTAAGTACACAAAAAACAAAACCCCAGTGCACGTAGCGTTCCATGATGCCTCGGATCGTGATAAGTGGAAAACCGTCATCCGAAGCAAAGTATTATCTGCATCCGTAACAACAGGTCACGACCCTCAGCATTGAGGTATCGACGCGAGGAGGAGGAGGAGGTAAGTACACAGGTCACTTTTTGAAGGAGGACATCTTACAGACGTCACAACCAGGACATTAGCCTGATGGTAAGCGCCACACCCACCCATCATTCGAGCCCTAGTTATTTAGTATATTTCTCTATTTGCTGCTTACCTCTCATGAGTATTTTCCTCATGCTTCTTCGTATTGTAGTGCAGTTCCACCTTCTGTTCCTGAACTGGTGTGCGCACTCTGTGGCTCCGAGAGTCACACCCTTGGTGATCTCCTTCAGCAGCCCGGTTTCGTTCCGGCAGATCTGGGCCAGTCGACCCCTCGCCCGGCGATTCTTCTTGCAGATCATCCGAGGATCTAGGATCACTGCGCTGCCAGACGCCCTGGAGGCAAAGAGAATAAAGTTTAGATTTTTTTATACAATCAAGGTGGCATGCAACGCAATCACTAGTGCGTTGCCGACCCTTAAGACATTAGATAAAATAAAAATACTCGTAGGAGTTAATTTTCAACGTACTAAATACGTTAATCGTTTTTTCCATACCTAAAAGTTAAAAGGGAACCCTTATGGTGAGACTTACTTCCGCACTCACAGACATCAATTAACTTTAATCGCAATTAAGTAATTTTTTGTAATCTATTTATTTCGAATCTCCGAGTCTCTTATGATTATCTTTTAGTATTAATTATGAGATTATTGATAAACCTACTCACTATTTGCGTATTAAGTATTATTTGGCTTCGAAAGTCGAAATGATCCATTTACAAAATATGACTTAATCACAATTAACTATAATTAACGTTTGTAGGTTCTTCTTCTATATATTTCAGGAACCACTGACGCTATCGATTTGAAACTTGGAACAATTTTAGATCTTACTTACCCAACCCCATCACAAACAACAAAAAAAATTTCTTTTACTTTTTTATAATGGTTATAACCATTATAAATATATAGGGTATTGTATAATGGGGGTCGAAATGGGAAATCTAGATGACCCATAAGACTACTATATCGAGTGGGGAATCTTATCAAAGGGCTTCATTTGTAGATCTAAAAACCGATTATTATTTTGGTTTATATCACGTAGTTTATGGCTGATAATAGAAAATGTCAAAAAATATCGTTCCCCTTATATGAAGATGGGTAATACAATGTCTATCTATATTTTACATGAAAATCTTTTTAAATAGTGCATTTTTTTAAATATTCCTAAAAAAAACCTTTACAAACAGACTTAGTTTTGCGGCATCGCACTGCACTCGTCAATTGAGACATTAGATATTACGTATCTTGTGTCCAGTAATTTCACCAGCTACAAGTGTCCTCCACACCGGAACACAGCAATAATAATAATAATATCTTGGGACAATCCACACACGGTCATCTGATCCCAAACTAGGCAGAGCCTGTACTATGGAAACCAGACAACTGATACTAATACTTATATACCTTTTTTTTTTGTAAATACATACTTGAATAGATAAATAACACCCAGACACTTGGTGGGAATCGAACCCACGACCCATCGGTTAGCGGCATCGATATACTATACCAACAAAATTAGCTGTCACGAACAAAATGACATCGAAAATGTGGTCGCGGTTACAACTATACACGTACACGCAAAACAATAATATGTTCATATAAAAAGATAACTTACATACTATAAAATAAGGTTCAATAATAATTGCAGACAATTGAGCGACAGCCGTCTCCGTAGCTCTTATTTTCGTGACCACTTTTCGGGTCGTGACAGCAAATCTAGTTGGTATAGTATATCGATGGTTAGCGGACAGGGTGTCTAACCACTAGACCAACGGGCCCGGCAATGTTCGCACACTGCTGCTTCGCGACATGTTTGACACTGTGGTGGTACGTACCTGAACGGAACCACAAGGGACCTACCACCAAGTAAAGATACTCCTAAATATAGCTATTAATAAAGAAGTATTGGATTGGTCATTTTACTCTTTGGGTAAAATAAACATGCCATTCAATTTATCGTCGTTGTCAAACCAATTTCTACTATGTGCATAAAATATGCTGCCTGCATGTTTTTCACAAAGCAATTTCTATTTAACAACTAGCATTTTCCTTCGCCCGCTAATTTTTTTTACAGAGTTTACCAACCCCTAAACACCCGCAAAGGTTGATTTTAATAATTCGCGAAACACGTATAGATTTATTTTATTTAGAAAATCTTTTCAGTAAATTTCAAGTCAATCGAACCATACAATAAAAAGTTTCATACAAAATAAAATACCCCATTTAACCCCTTTAGGAGTCGAATTTTCAAAAAATCTTTCTTAGTGGAGGCTTACGTCATAAGAAAAACCTACTGTCCAAATTTTAGCTTTCTAGGTCCAGCGGTTTGGCCTGTGCGTTGATGAATCAGTCAATCAGTCAGGACAAGTAATTTTATATGTATAGATATTCTGTCTTGATTCTGGCTGATGCGTATAACACATTTTTTAGCGTCCACAGTTAGTCGTATAATGCTTAGAGTCACAAAGCATACACATAGCAGTCGTTTTATATGAAAACTTGCTTAGTTAACTAGCCATAATAGTCCAAGAGTCACAATCTCCAAGTGCACATAGCAGACATTTTGATTTCACTACTACGTTATGTGTGCAAATACATATTTAATCAAAAATTAAATAACGCAACTGCATAAAATATGGAAAATATTTTTATATCGATACACCTAATGATTAGATTCTCGGCCTTAATTCCTAGTAGCGCCCACTGACTTTGGGTTCAACAATTTGTATTTTCAGCGAACAGGTTCGAACACGGAATACGCAAGGAATGTATGGCTGGTCTCACACAGTTAAAATTCCGATTACGCACTCCAATCAACACGGTTTCCTAAATTAAAAAGTTTCATAATCACAGAAATAGTCATAAAATCCGACTCAGTTGGTACAACTAGCGTTGTGCCTGCATTTGAGTATCGATAAAACATTATGGTTTAACGGTTTACATAAAAATGTATATTATTAGTTACTTAAGTGATAGGCCCCTTGTACACTTGGTGCCTTTTTTGCGGCTTCAATAGGTCCCTGGAACCTGTGGGGTCAACCGGGGTATGTGGGATTCTTACCCACCGCAGCTGTCGCATCGGTACATGGGCTCTCCGGTGGGATCTGCATCAGGAACCCCTCAGTGACTTGCGCCCAAATCAGGGAACCAGGGACGTTGCTCACGGGGACGGGGGTCGACCCCCGCCCCCGTCCTCCTCGGAGTCGCCGCCATATTTGCTTGGAGGTCCTATGCCTACCTATGCTTTTTGGCCGATTTAATTAAGTCCAGGAAATATTGCCTATGTTTAATTTTGCTATGAAAGAAATAAAATCATCAAAATAATCAAAAAAAGTTTAGCTATTTTCAATTATTATTATTTATGTAAGTAAGTATAACGAAATTCACTTATAATCTCCCTCCGTGCCCCTACCTAATCCTAATAAACACAGTAAGGCCTTTGTTTGTCCCGTAGTCCCACATAAAACGACATTTGCCAGACGTCAGTACTACGCTCTTAGTCCACATATTTATAACAGAATTAATAAGTCTATTGGGATTGTAACTCTAAACAGACAGGAAATTAAATTCAAAGTTACTAGCTGGCTTTGTTCACTAGACTATACTAAAACTGAGGATTTACTTACCTTTGATGTGTAAACTTGTTGTGGTTTCTTATCCTTCATACAACATTATAATACTTACGCCATTGAATCATCCAATCACTTATTACCACCATAACACTCACACTCACGCACCCACCCACTCACCCACACACACACACACACGCACACACACACACAAACACGCACACACACACACACACACGCACACACACATACACACACACGTGCGCTCGCGCGCGCGCGCACACAGCATAGATGAGTGTAAATACAGAGACGTCATCATTTTACCATGTTATAATTTATCTTATGGCGAAACTGCTTCCCAAGATACAGGTTCTCCTAGTTTGGGCGGCAGGGATTCATTCTTAGTGCATTAATATGACTAGTGACATTGTTAACCTAGATTACGATTTTTTGTAATGTGTGTCTATGCAATAAATATTTTATATTAAATATATGCGCCGTGGGATGCCGGCTAAGAATTTGCATCCCCCCCTCTCTTCCCGTGGGTTTCGTAAGAGGCGATTGAGGGAAAGCCAGAAGACGGGCAGCAGCGTCTTCTGTGTAATATATCCATCTTTTCGGAACTGCGATCCCCAAGACGCCTGCCAAGCGTGGGGATTATGGCAACCCCCCCCCCCCCCCAATGATTGACAATGCTAATTTACGGCCCCCAGTCCCCGGCAGCTCCTCTATTCCCCGCCTTGGTAGCGGGCGGGGTAACGGTCGAGCAGGGGGTGCGAAGAATCTCCGGCAGATGCCCCGCTACCACCCCCACCGAACTTTGGCCCTGGCAACACATAATGTCCGCACGCTTAGGACTGACGAGAAGATTATCGAGCTGGAGGAAGAATTGAGCAAGTTACGTTGGGATATCTTGGGATTATCTGAAATCCGACGAGAGGGACAGGATACGATAACCCTTGATTCCGGAAACTTGCTCTTCTTCCGGGAAGGAGACCGAAAATCTCAGGGTGGTGTTGGGTTTCTCGTCCGTAAGTCCCTCATTAACAACGTTATAAAGGTCGATAGTGTGTCGAGCAGGGTAGCGTACCTTATACTCAGAATAACCAGCCGGTATTCGTTGAAGGTTATACAGGTTTACGCGCCGACCTCGGCACACCCTGACGATGAAGTAGAGGCTATGTATGAGGAGATAGCAGAAGCCATACATACCTCCAAAACACACTTCACCGTTGTTATGGGGGACTTCAACGCGAAGGTGGGCACACGGAATGGCGATGAGTTGAAAGTGGGGTCATATGGGTACGGGCAGCGGAACCAAAGGGGCCAGCGGCTGGTCGACTTCATGGAGAAGGAGGGACTCTTTGTGATGAACTCCTTCTTCAAGAAGCGACCATCCAGGAAGTGGACGTGGATAAGCCCCGATGGTTCAACCAAAAATGAGATCGACTTCATCATGACGACCAACAAGCATATATTCGATGATGTCTCCGTGATCGGCAGGGTGAAAACCGGTAGCGATCACCGTATTGTTAGAGGCACATTGAATATCAATGTCAAGCTTGAGAGGTCCCGTCTGATGAAGTCCACGCTCCGTCCGGGAACCGCCCAAATCCAAAACCCCGAAGACTTTCAACTCGAACTACACAATCGCTTCCAGTGCCTAGCCGAATGCGAAACTGCGGACGAGTTAAACAATGGGTTGGTGCAAACTGTCCATGCAGTGGGGTCCAAGTTCTTTAAGACCCCACGCCGTAATAAGCCTCAGAAGCTCTCCAATCAAACCATTAAGTTAATGGAAACCCGAACTGAGATGAGACTGCAATCTTCAGCTGATATGTCGGAATATGCTGAACTCAATAGACGAATCTCGAAATCCATGCGACACGACTTGCGTTCCTATAATACAGCATGTATTAAGGACGCAATTGAGCGGAACCAAGGCTCTAAAGTGTTTGCAAAGAATTCGTCTATTGGGCAAAGCCAAGTGACCAAGCTGAAGATCGACGACGGCAGTGTCATCTCATCAAAGTCGGAGATATTGAGAGAGCTCGAGAGGTTCTACGGACAGTTGTACACCTCGACACGAAAACCCATTGCCCGAACAGCTCAGGACACCAGAGCCCAACTAACCCGACACTACACTGAGGACATCCCAGACATCAGCTTGTACGAGATTAGAATGGCTCTCAAACAGCTTAAGAACAACAAGGCGCCGGGTGAAGACGGAATCACAACAGAACTTCTGAGAGCGGGTGGAAAACCGGTACTTTTAGTCCTCCAGAAGTTATTTAATTCCGTCTTACTCGAGGGTACTACGCCAGAAGCATGGCACAGGAGTGTGGTGGTTCTCTTCTTCAAAAAAGGTGATAACACTTTATTGAAGAATTATAGACCCATCTCACTCCTGAGCCATGTATACAAGCTGTTTTCGAGAGTCATTACGAACCGTCTCGAACGCAGGTTTGATGACTTCCAGCCTCCCGAACAAGCCGGGTTCCGAAAAGGCTTTAGCACCGTAGACCACATACATACGCTCCGCCAGATTATACAGAAGACCGAGGAGTATAATCGGCCATTATGTCTAGCGTTTGTGGACTACGAAAAAGCCTTCGATTCAATCGAGACCTGGGCGGTATTGCAGTCCCTCCAGCGGTGCCACATTGACTATAGGTACATCGAAGTGTTGAAGTGTTTGTACAGCAACGCCACCATGTCGATCCGACTACAGGACGAGAGCACGAAACCAATCCCATTGCAGCGAGGTGTGAGACAGGGAGACGTTATTTCTCCGAAACTGTTCTCAAACGCATTGGAGGACGTTTTCAAGCTCTTGGACTGGTACGGATTCGGCATCAACATCAATGGCGAATACATCACTCACCTTCGTTTTGCCGACGATATAGTCATTATGGCAGAGTCGCTGGAGGACCTCAATACGATGCTCAGCGACCTCAGTAGCGTTTCCCAACAGGTGGGTCTTAAAATGAACATGGACAAGACGAAGATCATGTCTAATGTCCATGTTGCACCCGTACCGGTAGTTGTTGGGAACGATACACTCGAAGTTGTTGACCACTACGTATACCTAGGACAAACTGTCCAGTTAGGTCGGTCCAACTTTGACAAAGAGGTCGCCCGAAGAATCCAACTCGGATGGGCAGCGTTCGGGAAACTACGCGATATCTTCTCGTCCAAAATACCGCAGTGCCTGAAGACGAAGGTTTTTAACCAGTGTGTGTTGCCAGTGATGACATATGGTACTGAGACGTGGTCTCTAACGGCTGGCCTTTTAGAAAAGTTCAGAGTCACACAACGAGCCATGGAGAGAGCTATGCTCGGAGTTTCTTTGCGCGACAGAATCCGAAATGTGGAGATTCGCCGAAGAACTAAGGTCACCGACATAGCTCTCAGAATCTGCAAGTTGAAGTGGCAATGGGCAGGCCACATCGCTCGAAGAACCGATAACCGTTGGGGAAGAAAGGTTCTCGAGTGGCGACCACGAACCGGAAGACGCAGCGTTGGCAGGCCTCCCACTAGGTGGACAGACGACATTGTGCGCGTCGCAGGTAACCGGTGGATGCAAATAGCCAATTGTCGTTCATTGTGGCGTTCTAAGGGGGAGGCCTATGTTCAGCAGTGGACGTCTTCCGGCTGATGATGATGATGATGATGATGATTAAATATATTATTAATCAAACGGAAAGACTGTCAAGGAAATTATTCCCATCCTTTGTGTGCTTCTTTAGAGAGTTTGGAATTTAAATGTATTATAATTATTATTGGGAAAAGAAAGGCTTATAATTATTAAACAGTGTGAAATGGCGAGGACTAAGGAAGGAATTATTGTATTTACTGTCGACACTAGCTGAATGTAACTTGATGTTCAGTAAAACGTACCACCCACATACATATAGTTGCGTTGCACTGCCGCTTGTCCACTAAGGCAATAGTTACTGAGTCCCTTATGCAAATTAATTGCAAGAGCTACAGTGCCATATTACATAATGTTTACAGTTGATAATGATTAATTATTTTTTATCTCTCTCTTGTTTTATCTTTCGAACGACAGGACACACTATCTCTGATGCTGATCTAATCAAGACAAAAACTGTTTAAAAAAAAAGTGAAAAAATGATAAGTCTTCTCAGTTGAGGCCGAGTTGTGATCAGGTGATAGCTTTAAAAAAATGCTAAATATTTTTGAATTAAAATTTGAATCATGTGGCCTATGCTACGCAGGGACACAATAACGACACGACGACGGGACGTATCGTATAATGCGTCTCAAAATTTATTAAGCGATATACTTCCGATGCGCCATGAAACGACAAAACGGAATAGTAGATATGTCTCCGTGAAAAGTAGTATTTATTTTGATGTAAGTATACAAGGTGTCCCAGAAATCAAGCCGGTGTGGTATCAAGCCGGTGATGACACATTATGTAATCCACAAGCAATCTATTTGTGAAAGAAAATAATGAAAAAGTCAACAGTTTTAGGGCAGTGGGTTAAACATTTTTTTTTTGTTATTTACCCGAAAATGCATGATTTCTTATTAAACCAGGTAGGCACGCAATCAATAAAAAGCAATATCACCATAGGAGTAGGCACGATGGCACAGGGTTGCTTAGAAATGGTTTTAAGACGATACAAATATTTTTTTATGTAATTCAAATTTTATAAATTTTTCCCGTTTATGACATCTTTTTCGAGGTCTTTACTATCAATACTACAAATACTCTTTGGCTTGATATACCCTTTCCGGGACACCCAGTATATCTATTCTGTTACAACCATTCTTAAATTTTTCGATATTCTGAGGTGGATTTACGAGCCGCCGCGGTGCGCGCCGACAGCCGAGCGCCAGGTCGCGACGAGTGATCCACTGTTTACAAGACAAGAGTTCATTGTCAGAGAATCCAGTGCAAAGCGTCGAATATAATTAGACGTGTCTATGTTCCCGGAATCGATTCTCAGCAGTAGAAAATCGATTCTTGTTTTCGATTATAATTTGTCTATTCCAAAAACTAGTAGTCGGTTTATATATACGCGATGTAAACAATATTTTACATTTTTTTTTTAAATTTTACTTTCCCTTTTAAGTTGTATCTTCTCTTTTGGTGTACATTAAAGAATATTTGTATTGTATTTTAATTATGATTTGTCTTTATTAAATAAATACACCTACATGTTTTGGTATACATTTAGAATTGTTCCTCACAGGCTTCTCGGTAACAATTTAAAACAAAATTTCCAAATTTAAAACGTTCTTTAAAAAACAGTGAAGAGAATCATCTAAATAATTACACTTTTTTTTCAGAATTTTATCGTATTAAAGCGTAACGGGCATTATTTCCACCACGGATAAAAACGTACATACATTAATCTAGAAATATCACTGAGTTTCAGTGGGCAAGTACTCTTAAATCAACATAAACAATGTTTACTGGCCTATTAAACCATTGCGCACGTATATTTTGCAGGTACGCGATTAAAATGAAACATTTAATGGAATATACGAATGAAAATAGCAAGAACAATAAATGCACTGCTAGTGTGGAGCGATCGTAACGATATCTTGATGTTTTGTAAACAAAAACATAGGAAATATGCACAGGTTCCTCAGCTAATAAGGTAGTGGACACATTACACAGCGTAGCTTTAATTACAACTAGCAATTTCCTGCGGCTCGCCCTTGCCCGCTATAGTTTTTTCTCAATATAAAGGAAAACACCCCATTTCACGAGTAGAATTTTCAAAACCCTTTCTTAGTGGATGCTTCATAAGAAAAACCTAATGTCCAAATTTCAGCTTTCTAGGTCCAGTGGTTTGGCCTGTGCGTTGATGAATCAGTCAGTTCTTCAGTCAGGACTAGTAATTTTATATGTATAGAAGAAGAAGATAGATTTACCGTTTCAGTAAAACCGTGAATTTGAATGCCACAGTCTCGAAGTTTCTAGGATAATGGTTGTCAAGGTAGCAAAGGCTACTTAGGTTACAGAGGTTAATAAAGATGTACGTAATATTTCAATGTGATTTAAGAACACACGAGTTTTCGCACTTCCTAAAAGGAAATTTAATTCATATGAAAAATAAATGTTTGGGTAACATAACAATATTTAAATTAACATTTTTTATCGAAAAACTGAAAACACTGCTCTTAAATTATTTTACTACGTTCAATATAAACTGTTAGACTGTATTTCTTAAATGGTTTATTACAGCTTTGATCTTATATTTCAATGAGAACGCGGCTAACTTATGCCCCATTATACTCTGGCTGAATAACAAACAAAATGTGATATATTAATTTTATCTACTACTTTGTTGGGTTTTCGCTAAAATTTTTGTCAATTCGCTGAACCCTTACGTAACCACAGCCTAATTCGCGGAATATTCTAGATTCACAGAATACTTTCAATTTTTATTCATGCAACAGGAATACTTGTGAACGACCTTGTTTTACTTCAACAGTAAAAAACCTGAGTACAACACTAAAAGTCAAGAGTTTAGTAAATTACGAGCAACGTGCCGGTGAATTACTAGTTTACAGTTTACACAATGATTTTATTAACCCCAACGCAATGGTTAAAATGTTTACATTGGTTAAACATTGGTGTTTCATAATACTTCATATAGCGATGACTGGTCGGGTGGAATGAAATGGTTGGAATGTGAGAACTCCAAAAATTGATAATTGGCAAAAAGATAGAGAATTTGCCATTATGATAATCGCCTACATTAGTCCACTCCTGGTATTGGCTCTCATCATCCAGTCACTGCCAACAGCTTTGTCGTCTCGTCACAGAGCATCCTACGCTACGTTTACCGGTTCGTGGTCTCAACTCCAGAACCAGTCTCCCCCAACGAGCATCGGTTCTGTGGCAAATGTGACCAGCCTACTGCCACTTAAACTTGGTAATCCGGTGACTTTATAACTTTTGTTCTCCGGTGAATTACGTATTTCGACTTAGAGATGATAATATTATTATTATAAAAAAAAACATAGGTACTATTGAAAAAAGACAAGCTTGCTGAGTTTCTTGCCGGATCTTCTCCATGTTATGATACGGTAGTAGTTGTAAAAGATGATACTATGATTTTCGCCATAACCCCCACGCTTGGCAGGCGTCTTGCGATCACATTCTACAGTGTGTAAAATGTATTGGTAAACTAAGTATATTTTAATTTTTAGGCAAAACAATACTACGTTTGTAATATGTACCTATCCACATTGTGTTTGTCTTATTAATTTTTGAAATATAAATGTCAACTCTACAATCAATAAAATATGATTTACAATCAAAGAGTATTAGCTGGACTTCGCCAATAAAATGCACAACGGTGATGTTAAAATGGTTTTAACATTAATTAATTAGTTAATAAAAGTTGTCAGCTAATAATTTAGTTTGTTCACATCTAACAGATTGAACATTTAGATTTTGAGCGATTCCTTATTATTTATTGATTATCATCTATTATTAAACATATCAAAAATTTATTGATTAGGTACCTATATGTTTTTTTATATATATACATATTTTGTATCGATAACTTTTACCATAGTATATTATTTTATTATTATATACTGTAAGTAATATAATAAATCAAAATTATTTATTATATTAAGCTATGGAAGATATTAATTAGTATGTCATAAGAGGTTTTTTTGAACGAGGAGTACGGTTGCCCTAGATGGCCATGACGCCTTCACCGGACAAGAGGTATTTAAATGCTCCAGCCAGAAAGGCAAGGGTAGCCACAATCTCAAGGGCACCTTGGCTCGGGCTGCCACTAAGAGAGGATTGAAACTACCACCGGTTCACAGCGCGCCCGTACTGTGAACATCCGGTAAAAAACTCTGTGAGGGATTGCTGGTAGAGATCGCATCCGGTGAGACCGGTGTGTATGTGTTATTGTGTGTGCACTTGACATTTGTCGTCGCTGTGTCGTGGTCGAGAAGGTCACTGTATTAGGCGATTCGAGAAGTATATGACGAGGACTGCGACGGTGATTGGTTGAAATTTATGCGGTGTGTCTATTCCAATTCAAAAATATTTATTTCAAATAGACTTAACTAGCACTTTTGAACGGTCAATTTTTTGTAGAAGCTACCACCGGGTCACAACGCGGCCTCAACTGAGAAGATCCGCCAAGCAACTCAGCGGGCTTGTCATTTTTTCACTTTTTTTTAAAACAGTGTTGGGCTTGTTATAATTAGATCAGCATAAGCGATAGAAAGAAACCCTGCCGTTTGAAAGATAAAACAAGAGACAAGACCAAAGGTATAAGGTAGTCGAATCAGTCGAACGAGTTGACTCGAGCAGCAGCATCAGCTATGATATTACCCATACTTTACAGGGGTTGACGGGCCCGTTGGTCTAGTGGTTAGAGACCCTGTCCGCTAACCGATGGGTCGTGGGTTCGATTCCCACCAAGTGTCTGGGTGTTATTTATCTATATATGTATGTATTTACAAAAAAAAATTATACATGTATTAGTATCAGTTGTCTGGTTTCCATAGTACAGGCTCTGCCTAGTTTGGGATCAGATGACCGTGTGTGGATTGTCCCAAGATATTAAAGGTTGCCTGGAAGAGATCGCTTTTAGCGATAAGACCGCCCATTGTTGCATGTTTTATTAATTTGTGTCTTATTCTTTTTGTATCTGTTTGTTTGTGCGCAATAAAGAATTGTCTATCTATCTATTATTATTTATTATAGTCTATACGAGTTTGATAGTTAGCGAAAAGGATCAGTGTTCCATACAATTCTCACGAACACCTCTAGCGGTGACTACCATAGATCAGTTATATATATGTACATCGATATAATATATAAACAAGACAAACATTCACGAACAAAATGACATCTAAAATGTGGTCGCGGAGGTTGCAAACTTATCTGTGCTGGTGGCGGAAACGTGAACTAACGATTTTATAATGACTTGTAGTTTGACTGTAGATATAGACAGTAGCGACACTCCTATTGGCAAAAATAAATTTGTCATGATGAGGCTTGTAAAGAAATAGCGACACAAGGGCGCTATTTCTCGCTACCACTTTTTGAACCGTGACACCAAATCTAGTTTATATATTATATCGATGTATATATACAAGAAAAACCTGAAAGAATGAAATGTAAAAAAATGAAAAACCTGAAAGAATGAAATGTAAAAGAAAGAAATCGTAGGGAGTGGCAGCAGAAATCACGTCGTCGTCCGTTAAAGTCGCGAACAAGACTGTGAAGCTTTGTGAGTGTGGAGGGACACAGTTCTCGCGCGGATCACGGCGTTTATTCACGGCGTGAATTCACGGCGCGGCGCGACTTCACGCGTGAGGGTAGAGCCGGCATAAGATATATATTTGTGAATAATGATGATCGGATGGTTACGTTCCGGACATTTTTTCCCGGCTAGGGAATTTCCGCATCATCCCATAAGGAACTTTGTTCCAAAAAGTATATAGGTACAGGCTCTGCCCAGTTTAGAATCAGATGAACGTGAGTGGATTGACATAAAATAAGATGAGATCTCAGTCCAATCACAAGCTAATAGAAAGTAACAAAATCAAACCTCGTCTTAATAACAGTACATTCATGTAATTTTGCAAATATTTTTTTAACAACTTAAGTTGTCATTTGTATTCTAATTTAAAACCCTATTAATAGTTCTTTCAGTGTTCATTTTAGCACGTCGTTACGTAGTTGCGTGGTATCCAATTTTAGTAACTCCAATATTTACAATATAAATACATTGATCAAACAAGAGTGAAGTACAGTTATGAAATACGTCACAGAACTGTTACCAATTTATTTTGGCTACGATTTAGGCGTTTCTAGTGACAACATTATAGTTTCGCAATCTACGAAGACGGTACCTAGGTATAAAATGTTTATATTAAACCCTACCTTTATAAGTTTAGGGTGCAGTTTCAATTGGTGTAACGCTAAGTGGAATTTTGCCAAGCGGACGACACGCCTCTGTTATCCAGACGGATAAATTATCTGTGATAAGTTGTATGCCAATTAATTATTTCTTCAAAGTACCATCTGGCTAAGCGGAGCGAGGAAGTGCAAATGCGATGACAGAGTTGCGGTCTATATACGTATCACCTAGTTTTGGATAGTAATAAACAATAAATGGCTCCGTTTTAAATGTCTAAGTCTTAACCTCCCAGTACGTGTGTAATATTTTGTAGGAACGTTCAGAAATATCTTCTAGAAACTAAATATTTGGGGATTAATTAATTCAGGTGTCAGCTCTACAGGAAAGGATACGATTTTGATTTCAGAATTTGAACTAAATTATTAACTAGTTAAAGTAAGATTTGGAATAATAGCGATTCGTTACATGAGACAGATTATATGTGATCGAGGTCATAATTATTCTACGTGCCTTTTTCTCTTACCAATTGAGAACTTTAAGTTCAACGTCTCGATCAGCTTACGAGTAGGTATAGCTGTCTTTTTCTGGCCACTTTAGTTTAAGACTAAAGGAAAGCAAGAAGACGAAGGGCAGCAGCGCCTTTCATTGATTGCCTACCACCTATACCTACTGCGATCCCCAAGATGCCTGCCAAGCGTGGGGATTATGGCACTTCTCCCTTCTAAGTGGGAGGTCTTTGTTCAGCAGTGGAAGACTTTCGACTACTGATGATAATTTTTTGTACACATCAATTTGCAGCACGGCTGCAGCGCTGCAAACGCTCTGCTGTCGCGCGTTTTTTATTTATATGGATTTACAAAGTAGCGCTACAGCTATCACGCTGAAAATGTGCAGTCACCCTAAAATTTAACTACACATCACAATCACGACTAGAAAATCCACACCGCGCCACCATCGACCAAATGCCACAGAAACCTGATGACGTTGTGCCTGTCCGTTTAACCATGACCTATGTCAACAGTGACCACTTGGCACGAACACAATTCGCTCATTTATTATAGCTCTACGAGATATTTATGTGGCCGACTGTATTATTTTTTTGTTTATCAACCGCTGAATATATTCTTACCGCTTATTTCTTGCGCGTAAAGAATGGGCAACGTATGTCAACTTAATATTATCTACAATGAGTGAGTGTGTGCGTCTGCTCTGTGTGTGAGTGCATGTGTGACCTTGTAAACAGCTTTTTTTTTTACTCCCTATAAGCCAGTGCTTGACTGCAGTCCCACCTGATGGAAAGCGGCGACGCAATCGACGCGACGCGACGCGTTGATTTGTATAGCACGGACGTCGTTGTGGCTCTATCCATGTTCAAATCTGCGTAATTCCCTAACTGATTGGTCTCAGCGGCCAATCTGATAAGTTTAATCACCACACTGTATACATTATATAATTTCTAGTGCATTTATAGATTAGCTGTCGTGTCAACTGTAAGATAGAGGACTTGCTCCAAGAAAATCAGAACGCCATAGATGAGGAAAGCAAAGACCATGTAAGTATAGTAAGACCATTTCCGGGCAAAGACCATGTAAGTATAGTAAGACCATTTCTGGGCAAAGACCATGTAAGTATAGTAAGACCATTTCCGGGCAAAGACCATGTAAGTATGGTAAGACCATTTCCGGGCAAAGACCATGTAAGTATAGTAAGACCATTTCCGGGCAAAGACCATGTAAGTATAGTAAACAACAACTGTACAAATGCTTGCTTAGATACAGGCGCGCTACTTTACTTACTCTACTTTACACTTGGTATAATAACTTCGGACGGAAGACAGACTCAACCGGGGAGAGATCATTAGGCGCTGAACCGACTTTTGATTTGATGAACAATTATATTTTTCAGAACATGGGCCTGGGGCTTGAGCTGCATTAATAGTAAGGAACGACTAACAAAGTGTATACAAAGTGTAGCTCCCCACAGGAAACTTGGTTTTGGTTATTTTTTCATGTGCTATAAAATTATATCGACAAAATTAAATGTATCAGTATTCTTCAATACTAAATACCAGAAAATGTTTGACTTTTTGAAGAGTCTTTTGTATATTTCCACCAGGAAGGGCCGATAGTATTCAACTAGGGTGACAATGAATGACAGACAGTGTTTGCGGACACCGGGCGAGGCGCTAACGCGACACATCGTCCCTATTAGCGGCTACACGACGACTTAACTGTAAACATTATTACCATAACTATACACAAATACCTTTTAAAAGCTCTCAAAAGGCAATTTCAACTTTAAGCTTAGGTAACAAGGTCGATAAACGATGCGAGAACAATTGTCAACACGCCGTAATCGTCAGACTAGATCGCTCTGTCACATTGTATGTGAGCAAACACTTTTAAAAGTTTATATGGTTATGAACGTTGTTGTCGCAAGGTTTTAGCGGGGACATCATGGTCGCTCATGGCGGCTGTGGCATGGAGTCATGTTTGTCATGTTGTTAAAATTGGGTCTGTGAGCGTCGCGGCGTATTGTTGCTCGTTTTAAGCTTCCGAAAGCGTAGTCATGTAAATGGTATGTATGCTTTCGATACATTAAAATTAGAACTTGGTTTAATGGATCTACGTACATATAGTGCAGCAGTTACGGTGGCTATCATTTGTGATAGAAAAAGTGGACTTTTTTGGAATTGATTAATTTTCTTGAAATGAAATTCATTTTACATGGCAAGAACTGCTTTTAGATGGGGTACCGTTTAGTGGCATTTGAACTGAGCATCTTCATGCTTCTGATGGCATGTAACAAGTTGGTTATTAGGCAGCTTGAACAACTCTGACACCACCTCTATCAGTTCGTTAGGGGGCGTCCATTAATCACGTGAGGCTCGAAAGAAAAAATCACGAAATATCACCAGGAGGGGTATAATGAGACATCACGTGTATTTATTTTTCATTGAATGCACGATTTCTAAACCAAACAGCGGCACGTGGCCTTGACTCACCGTTGCCGGCAACGACTTCCCCTTCAACATTTAATCAGG